>CM076689.1:119282936-119882936 GCA_038501925.1 Xenopus petersii
GATGCTTCTCAACTAACAACATATTTGTGCAGAAAGCTCCTAGGGCTGCAATGTGAGAAATGTGACCCGGCAGGCCTGGTAGGTAACAGAAACTTCACACAAAAACATTTAATTGGCCGTATTTAGAGACATTATTATTATTATTATTATTATACACAACTGACCTTTCCTAGAGCCACAATAGCTTTCCCATTACTGGTTATGGCAGTTGTCCCTGAGAGAACAAAATATCAACCATGTCAATGACATTGTCTACAATACAAACAGCATTATATGATCTTTCCTCTGTGCTGCACAGTGAGCAGATACGACTCATGAACAAATGTACACCGAGGCCTTGTGTTTGTGGCACAGGCTCCATGACATTGTGTCTCCCCCCTGATAGATCCCTAACAAAGGGAACAGCAGCCTAATCCCAGGAACAACCTGTTGGGACATCAGTCGGCCAAGCAGAAAGGGTTTCATGGCCAATTTCACTGGAAATTATATTCCTGGATTGATTACCGGCACTCGGCAGAATCTGTGTTGAGCTTGGGTGGGTTTCCTCTTCTCTACAGCACTTAAATCATTAGAAATCAGTTCAATCAGGTTTCTGGTTGAATTCAGAGTGGGTGGGTGTAAATAGAAACACAGATATGGAAGCCATTAGGTGAGACCCTCGGGTGCTGCTCAGGAAGGAATATGAAGTTTCAGTGCATTTATGGTGCAATAACGACTAGTATATTTGTTGATGACAAAGGGAAGAGAGCAGAGTTATAACTGGAGTTTTGGGGACCCACCGCCCAACTCTCTGAAAGACTTGCTCCTTCCAAACCAGCTCCCTCGCACTTCTCATTGGACTGATTGTAGGTGAGACAGGGTAAGACTCGGGCCTTAAAGGGATACTGTCATGGGAAAAATGTTTTCATTTTTTTCAAAATGAATCAGTTAATAGTGCTGCTCCAGCAGAATTCTGCACTGAAATCCATTTCTCAAAAGAGCAAACAGATTTTTTTATATTCAATTTTAATTTTGACATTTTGTCAATTTCCCAGCGGCCCACAGTCATGTGACTTGTGCTGTACTGCAAGTTGGACTGATATCAACCCCTCCCCCAGCAGCCAAACAAAAGAACAATGGGAAGGTAACCAGATAGCAGCTCCCTAACACAAGATAACAGCTGCCTGGTAGATCTAAGAACAACACTCAATAGTAAAATCCAGGTCCCACTGAGACACATTCAGTTACATTGAGAAGGAAAAACAGCAGCCTGCCAGAAAGCATTTCTCTCCTAAAGTGCAGGCACAAGTCACATGACTTGGGGCAGCTGGGAAATTGACAATATGTCTAGCCCCATGTCAGATTTTAAAATTGAATATAAAAAAATCTGTTTGCTCTTTTGAGAAATGGATTTCAGTGCAGAATTCTGCTGGAGCAGCACTATTAACTGATGTGTTTTGAAAAAAACATGTTTTCCGATGACAGGATCCCTTTAATAACAGAGAGGTCACACAGTATTGGCCCAATTGGTTGGATATCTAGTGGCCAGACTGGCATTACAGGTAAAGATGAGGGTCCAGTTGGCCCAAGTCAGCAGAGCACAGAATGGCCCGAACCACCCCCTGACATTAGACTGTAAGCTCCACTGCTACAGGGATTAATGACAAATTAAAAAAGATACTCCCCGTTGAAAGTCATGCACAAGTAGTGCACAAAGCCTGATCCACGGTGCCTGTTTGTAAAGTCATTCTTATTTCTCTCATGTGAAATCTCACATTTAACTGTCTATTGTTATAGTGTTAGAGCGCCCTCTGGTGTCAGTACAATTCCCAATATAGTCATTTATAATGTAAAATCCCTTATTCCTTGCAGGGGAATCAATTATTCAATGGCTCATTCTAAACAACTTTTCAGTTGGTCTGCATTTTTTTCTTTTATGTCGTTTTCGAATTATTTGCTTTCTTCTTCGGGCCTCCAGCGGCTTGTCATAAAAAACATGGATACAAACAAAAGACCAAGCGGTTACGTATACAGACGTTTTCCAAAACTTATTTACAATTAGTAAGGGGACGGCCTTGCTTGTGAAAGCCTACGTATTATTTTTATCCTTTATTTATATTGTGCCAACATATTCTGCTGAGCATTAAATTCAATTATACATCTGTCCTTGCTGAGCTTACAATCTAACGACCCTGTCACATTCCCATCAGTCCCTGCCCCAGTGAGCTTACAATCTATGGCCCAATCATATTCCCATCAGTCCCTGTCCCAGTGAGTTTACAATCTAAGGTCCCTATCACATTCCCATCAGTCCCTGGCCCAGTGAGCTTACAATCTATGGCCCAATCATATTCCCATCAGTCCCTGTCCCAGTGAGTTTACAATCTAAGGTCCCTATCACATTCCCATCAGTCCCTGTCCCAGTGAGTTTACAATCTAAGGTCCCTATCACATTCCCATCAGTCCTTGTCCCAGTGCGTTTACAATCTAAGGTCCTTATCACATTCCCATCAGTCCCAGTAAGCTTACAATCTAAGGTTCCTATCACATTCCCATCAGTCCCTGCCCCAGTGAGCTTACAATCTATGGCCCAATCATATTCCCATCAGTCCCTGTCCCAGTGATCTTACAATCTAAGGTCCCTATCACATTCCCATCAGTCCCTGTCCCAGTGAGTTTACAATCTATGGCCCGATAATATTCCCATCAGTCCCTGTCCCAGTGAGCTTACATTCTAAGGTCCCTATCACATTCCCATCAGTCCCTGCCCCAGTGAGCTTACAATCTATGGCCCAATCATATTCCCATCAGTCCCTGTCCCAGTGAGCTTACAATCTAAGGTCCCTATCACATTCCCATCAGTCCTTGTCCCAGTGAGCTTACAATCTAAGGTCCCAATCACATTCCCATTAGTCCCTGTCCCAGTGAGTTTACAATCTATGGCCCAATCATATTCCTATCAGTCCCTGTCCCAGTGAGCTTACAATCTAAGGTCCCTATCACATTCCCATCAGTCCCTGTCCCAGTGAGCTTACAATCTAAGGTCCCTATCACATTCCCATCAGTCCCTGTCCCAGTGAGTTTACAATGTATGGCCCAATCATATTCCCATCAGTCCCTGTCCCAGTGAGCTTACAATCTAAGGTCCCTATCACATTCCCATCAGTCCCTGTCCCAGTGAGTTTACAATCTATGGCCCGATCATATTCCCATCAGTCCCTGTCCCAGTGAGCTTACAATCTAAGGTCCCTATCACATTCCCATCAGTCCCTGCCACAGTGAGCTTACAATCTAAGGTCCCTATCACATTCCCATCAGTCCCTGTCCCAGTGAGCTTACAATCTAAGGTCCCTATCACATGCCCATCAGTCCCTGTCCCAGTGAGTTTACAATCTAAGGTCCCTATCACATTCCCATCAGTCCCTGCCACAGTGAGCTTACAATCTAAGGTCCCTATCACATGCCCATCAGTCCCTGTCCCAGTGAGCTTACAATCTAAGGTCCCTATCACATTCCCATCAGTCCCTGCCACAGTGAGCTTACAATCTAAGGTCCCTATCACATGCCCATCAGTCCCTGTCCCAGTGAGCTTACAATCTAAGGTCCCTATCACATTCCCATCAGTCCCTGTCCCAGTGAGTTTACAATCTATGGCCCGATCATGTTCCCATCAGTCCCTGTCCCAGTGAGCTTACAATCTAAGGTCTCTATAACATTCCCATCAGTCCCTGCCCCAGTGAGCTGACAATCTAAGGTCCCTATCACATTCCCACACACAGAGGTCAGTTTCATCAGGAGCTAACTAACCAGTCTGTATTTTTTTTAGAAGCCCACCTAGACATGGGAGAACGTCCAGACTCTTGGCCAAATTTTAGCTGGTGAACTACACTTATAGATTGCTGAACTGCAATGCTCTGCTGTCACCTGCTGGATCATGTGGAATCTTTGTGCGCCATTGATGGGAGGAAACCAAACAAAGCGTCATGAGGTCCTGTAGACCCAAACAAGTAGGGCTTTTTGCCCACAGGGGGGCCCAATTATTATTCCATCAGTCACGTTGGACCCCTGACTGGTAGTGCTTCATTGTGGAAGCACTAATTCCCCATGTGTGTATCACTGTGCCCCCGATCTGCCCCATTACACCTAAACTTTATGTAAAACCTGCACCTTTCATGGCAAAAGGGCACCTGATTGGAGACACCCCTGTACAGCACCCATGTGACTGCCTATTTGCACCAATCTATTGAAACCAATGGGGATGTGAATGTGGATTTCAACTGGATTATTCCCTTCACTCCACTTACCCAAGATCCCTCATTATTATTGTAATGTCTCCACTTTACCATTAAGTCTATGGGAAACCTCAAGTGTTCACACAAGCAAGAAAATCCAAGCACCAAAATTACTCAAGCGCCTTTTTTCAGATTCAGTGAGAAAAGATGGAATTAACCCATGAATAAATGTTCCCATGGTGGTTTAATTGTAGGACAAGAAAATCAGGGTCCAGACGGGATTCATGAAATGTAATGTGCTGGCGACATCTACTGGAAGGTTTAGTTATCGCTACGTAAGAAATATGTTACTTTTGGTCAATATTTCCTATTTAACATCTCACTGATTTGTTTGAAGTTAAATAGAGAGGCAACAATTGCACCATAGTGTTATAACCATCGCATCTCTTGTATTTATCTTGCAAAAACCTTCATGCACACTGAGAAATATTTGAAGGAAACAAATGAAATGAAATCACTGAACTGCAGATATTTGAGTGTTTTTTGTTACATCACTAGAACTGGATTGAGCCAATATAATGTGCTTGTGTCATCGAGTGGAGTTTATTTGGAATAAACATTTGGTTGGTTTCTTTATATCACAAGTTATAAATGACTCCTCAGATCCCAGAATTGAAGCAAAAAAAATATAAAAATATGGCTTCCAATTCCTCCAATGACAGAAGAGATTCATTTTGGGTTGGCGCAGGTGAACATTAAATAAACGGATTACGGGTCACGGGGATTGTTAATTGTAATCATGGGCTTGTTAATGGTTTCGGATATATTGTGCAAATGCCCTAAGGAGCTGGCGCGCTTTAAAGATGATACAAAGCTTTGATCTGAGACATTCGTTTCCTTTCAAATGCTAATGAATATAATTAGTCTGTATTTGGCGGGTTATGGCAGTGAATAAACATTAGCATTGTATAACATATTCATCCCCAAGAGCGCCGTTTCCAGCAAAGAGACAATGAGCAGGTTGTATAGTAACAAAAATCCAAGGCAAGTTGCTCAGTGTGACTTTTCTAATAAACGTTACAATAAAATATATACATGAGAAACTCCATTCAGCAGAGGCTCTAACTGGCTAAGAAAGCAACTCTCTTGGCAACATTATCAGCGCCATATTTTTGGATCAGCCTTTTCTGAGTCTCTGCATCAGCTTTCAGCAAGTCCAGGTCATCCTTCCTCATCCATATGGGAAAACCATCAGGCCGAGATCCAGTCCGGAGGAAATGCCACGTGGCCGACAGCTCGCCATTATTTTTGAGTAGAGCTTGAGTGACATCACGCAGGCGGAGTTTGAACTCTGACATCATGCCAAGCAAAGCTTCTTGAAGACCTTCACTCTCAGAATCATCTGGACTTGAAGAAACTTCATCCACTTGGGACTGACTGTCAGAGCCGGGGGGATCCGCACCCATCACAAACTCTCTAAGACTGAAGCTCCTTGTGGCCACCTCTGGGGTATCCTCCACCTGTAACATAGAAAATATTGTACTAATGAATAAAGAGGTGGCGTTACATTATAATCATTTGCAAAAAAGGGAAGCCAACAATTTGAGGTTTAGTTAAAGTTCAAGGAAAGAGCCTATGATTATGGATAGGGTCGCACCGAATGCACAATTTTGGATTAGGCCGAAACCCTGAATCCATCGTGAAAGATTTGGCCGAATACTGAACTGAATCCTAATTTGCATAAGTATATTAGAGGTGGGAAGGGGGAAACTTTTTTTACTTCCTTGTTTTGTGACAGTCATGTGATTTCCCTCCCCGCCCCTAAATTGCATATGCAAATTAGGATTCAGATTTAGTTCGGCCGGGCAGTAGGATTCGGGCGAATTCGAATCCTGCTCAAAACGGCCGAATCCCAAACTGATTTGGTGTATCCCTAATTATAGGCATGGGGCACACGTTAGGCCTAGTGTCCTGAGCTTAATACTAAAGTATACTCTTGTCTTACTAAAGAGTGCTCCTTTAATGGAGAACTAAACCCCCTAAGATATACACTAATGGCCCTCTTAGCTGCCCCCTTTGATCTGCTTCTTGCGCTCAGGATTCCAAATAGGAGGGCTAATATAGGTAATACACTGTGTGGGACGGAGAGGTAAAGGGGGCAGATGGAGAGCAGTTGAGGGGGGTTTATTCTCCATTAAGGTGGCCATACATGAGTACATTTAAGCATCTGATTCGGATCATTTCGACCAGGGATCTCCAACCTTTACAACCCGTGAGCAACATTGAGAAGTAAAAGGAGTTGAGAAGCAACACTAGCATCAAAAATGTTCCTGGGCCAAATAAGGGCTGTGATTGGCCATTTAGTAGCCCCTATGTGGATTGTCAACCTACATTGAGACTCTGTTTGGCTGTACATCTGTTTTTTATACAACCAAAACTTGCCTCCAAGCCTGGAATTGAAAAATAATCACCTGCTTTGAGGCCACTGGGAACAACATCCAAGGGGTTGGAGAGCAACATGTTACTCACGAGCTACTGGTTGGGGATCACTGGTATAGACAGATTTATCAGTTTATCTGCCCCATGTATGGGACCTTCCCACAGTTCTCTCCCTCGGGCCAAACAGTCAGATTAGCTGATATCGCTGGATATATCGGGGGAAAGACCCACTTGTTTGTTAGACCTCTCCAAACGAGCGGATCTTATAGTGTACGGCCACTTTAACCTGTATTTTCAAGCAAAGAAATAAATTGTGAAAGAAATACAAACAACTCCTGATAAAATGGCTCTTAGTGTGAGCGAATGTGACGGGACTCTAGTGGGGCTGATAAGAACAATATGTAATCGCTGTACATTGGTCAGTAATTCATGTAAATTGGTCAATAATTCATGTAAATTGGTCAATAATTAATGTACATTGGTCAGTAATTCATGTAAATTGGTCAATAATTCATGTAAATTGGTCAATAATTCATGTAAATTGGTCAATAATTCATGTAAATTGGTCAATAATTAATGTACATTGGTCAGTAATTCATGTCAATTGGTAATTGCTAGTGATGAGTTTCATACCTCAAATTCCATGTTGTTATGCAAATATGAGCAAATCTGCCCGTCTTCCTGATTGGCTTTCGCTGCTCCAGTCACAACTTCTTTCCTCTTTATCTCACTGGATTTCGTTTGCCCTGAAAATCAGATCCCAGTGACGTGAGCCAAGCGGAGCTTCAGCAGCTAAATATTCATGAATATTCTGTTTATTAAACACACAGGAGACTTTCACCCATTCACCCGGGTTTGATTGGATCCAGTCCAGGCATTTTCATGGGAAACCTGCAGGTTGGGTGTTATTACTGGAAAACATTATATTTAGGAATAGATTAAAGTTCACCTGAAACACGAAATGAAAAGGTCAAATATTTACCTACTTCCCCTGTACTTAAGTCTTTAGAGAATGAACGCTTGCTGCCGCCATTTAATCTTTTATTTATATTAAAGTATTTACATTTATTCTTCTGCAACTCTCAGGCTTCAAATTGCAATGGCTATCAGGTTGCTACGGCTTAATAAGCCTAGCAACCAGTAAATTAGAGCGGAAGGTCTCTAAGTGAAGGCCTGAGAATGGGAGGTCTCTATTGCCCCTTTCAGCAGCGCCGGATTGTTCTGAACACACTTTTGCAGAAGACTCACCTGTGCTTCATTTATCACAGCTTTTCCCCCCAGAGAGGGATATTCTGAGACAATTTGCAATTGGTTTTATTGTGGTTTTTGAGCTATTGGGCTTTTTATTCAGCAGCTCTCCAGTTTGCAGTTGCTATAATCTGGTTGCTAGGGCTCTACCCTAGCAACCATGCACTAATTTGAATAAGAGACTGGAATATGAATAGGAGAGGCCTGAATAGAAAGAAGAAAGATTTCAGCAAATAGCTGGTTGCTAAGGCCCAAATTCCCCCAGCAACCATGCACTGATTTGAATAAGAGACTGGAATATGAAAAGGAGAGGCCTGAATAGAAAGATGAGGAATAAAAAGTAACAGTAACAATACATTTGTAGCCTTACAGAGCAATTGTTTTTTACATGGGGTCAGTGACCCCCATTTGAAAGCTGGAAAGAGTCAGAAGAAGAAAAAGGCAAATAGTTCAGAAACTATAAACAGTAAACAAAGAAGACCAATGGAAAAGTTGCTTGGAATTGGCCATTGCACAAGTCAGTGACACAGAGACTAATAATAACAAGACTGTGACTGCTGAAGCCACTCTTACCTCTTACTTTGGAGCAGGAGGAGCTAATCAGGCTGAAACTTCCGGGTTGGGTGAAACCATTCACACCGGTGTGTGGGGGGAGGCGTCTATATAAATAAGCAGCCAGTAGCAGGACTAGAGAAATATAGTTGTGAACACTGTGTCAGTCACATTTACTCTTACCAACTAACAGTCTGTTGTGGGATCATTTGCTCAGCAAATCCTTCAGGCTGTGGGGTAACGGCACCCTATTCTCCCCTCTCCCCTAATAGGAAATAAACAGCGACTCGTCTGTGCTGCGGCAGGGGAATCCAATGTGGCCGCTCAGGTGTCAGTCACGTGGTTGCAGAAGTGGATTATGGGAGATGGAGTGGGCGGGGCTGGAGCCAGTGTTGAGTGTGAGGAGAAGTGTCAAATCACTTGTCTATACACATTTCTATAAAATGGCTCCACATTGACTTGTGGGTTATAAGACAGTTGTTTTATTGTCAAGACTCTTTGTAAAGGCACATATTTTTTGTATGTTGAGAATCTGTTACTTGTTTGCCCCACATTCTCCTGTTTTAAGTGGAATTCAGAAACAGACAGTTTTTACTTCATTGGCCACTATTTTACAGGCCTGGCCAGTAAAAATCATGACTGATCCCAATGTTATTAATAGGGAAAAAAGTTAAATATATAGGAAGGCCGGTATTTTTTCCACAAAAGGTGGCAACCCTATTGGCCGTGTGTCTTTTATATTGGCCATTATTCCCGTTCCTCTGCCCCAAACCCCCCACAATGTCACGTCACTCCCACCTACTGTTTGACCTCAGCTCCGTGTATATCAGTGCTGCGAGTAACCCCAATTGTCACACCAACACAATAACCCTGAACCAAGGGACTTAAAGGGAGGTATCACAGGACTCGGGGCACCATTAAGCTCATTCATGACAACACTAATCATTTGGCCATAACTGAGCAGCTACGTCTAAACCTACGTCAGTGTCGGACTGGCCCACCGGGATAACAGGAAAACTCAGGTGTCAGTGGAACCTCTTGCTTCTAAACATTTGGCCTATTTCATGGTCCTTCCCTATTTCTTTATGGGAAAAAGAGGCTTCATAATGGAAGAATAGAGTAAGTAGATATAAAAGACTAGTATATAAAGAGTTTGAGTGAGGAGAGGAGGAATAATAGTTTGGAAAGTGGGTCTAAGGTTTTCTGGTGGCCCCTGAGACCCCAGACCGACACTGCTATCCAGGCTTTATCATTTCTTTCTAGAGATAAGCACTTGTTGTGGAGAACCAGCTCCTGCGTTTGAAACACACACATTATGAATTTGTGACCTTGTGCCCCCCGTGTATAAGTCCATGCATATTAAATGTGCATTTCATAGCACTCTGTATACTAGTACCACTATACTGGAGGGAAAACAAACCAGAAGAAAAAAGTCATTTTCACTTGAAATTCTTTATTCGGATGCGTTATCCCTAAGGAAGAGTCAAACATAGACATATGCCGGATTTGGCATCACCCACTGACATTTATTTTTCTTTACGCTCTCTTTTGTCATATTATAAACGTAGCTACAGTTGGCGACATTTTACAGTCAAACTTCTTGGTCGACTTCAATTCTTCTATTGCCCTTCCTCAGGTACACGCTCGTCAATCTCAAGATTCTCTTTAGGATGTCTCAGTCAATTCCTCAACTCTAGAAGAGACCACTTTCCCGTCAACGACTTCTTCAATCACAGTCTTCACCTTTTTGATGGAACTCGAGCTCTGCTCTTTACTGACGATGGTAACAGCTGAAACAAACAAAGAAAAGTCAGTGTTGATCAGATTGTGCTATGAGTTGAACTAAGTCAAGGATAAGCTGAAATGATAGTCTGAGGTCAATTTGCCTTAATGGATGTGCATCCAAACAGGAACACTCTAGAGACAATACTATTAACCTTTGTACAGGTTATTGATGCACATTATTGGCTGCATATTTATTGTTTCTCCTTGGGCCACCTGAAGCATCTCAGGCAGTTTGTCCAAGTTGGAAAAAATGAAACCTATTAAATTTTCCAGATTTGACCATAGATTTTAAAGCACATCCCTCGGTATGAACTTTTTTTTAGCATTTATTGTGACCAGTGGGAGCATGCTACTATTATCTATGATACAATATACATCTCACGTTCCTACAATAAGAAGTATTATCAAATGGCTTACCTTTCTGTGTTTCAGTCTGGGAAAATCTAAAAACAGAATAAAAAAAGACAATGTAAGTTTGGCATACTGAGTAGTTATAGCAATAAAACAAGACTGTTGTTGTGCAAAGATACAGGTAATCAGGACCCCTTACCTGGTGTCTTCTCCTTCCAGTAGGCGTCTGTAGGTGGCAATTTCCATTTCCAGTCTTGTCTTGGCATCTAGCAACCTCTTATACTCCAAAGACTGGTGGTCGGCATCTGACCGTATGTTTTGAAGCTCCATTTCCACTTGTGTGATCATCGCCTGCAGATGGTTGAGCTGAGCCCCGTATTGGGCCTCGGTTTCTGCCAAAGTCCCTTCCAGTGCCCCTTTCTAGAATCGAGAGAAATATATTAGAGAGATATAATATAATGCATGTAGATGAGTAGAAGGAAATATTAGGCAAGGTAAAGGCAGCCTGTAATAACAAGAACAATTGTCTCACGTCTCATAAAGGTTTAACATTTAAAGTGTTTTTTGTTACAATATATTTATGTAGCAATTCTAATGCACACTCACCATGCTCAAGAGAGACTGAAGTTCAATCTCCAAGCTCTGTATTGTGCGTTTCAGGTCTGTAATTGCTGTCTTAGATGTCTGGAGAGCAGCTGTGTTGGTGGCAACTTCTTGGTTGAGATTTTCACTCTGTTAAAAAGAAAAAATGGAAATGTCAGTGCCACGAATCAGAAGATAAGATTCATAACCTCAAAGACATTACACCTCAAGTTCCATGAGCCCTTGACAATGTCTTTGGGCACAATGGTTGAATCTAGGTCTGGTAGGTGAAGGGACTTCTGTAAACTTTCAGTAAGAAGGAAAACACTATAAATATTATTGAGAACCTAACTATCTTTCAAAAGCCTTCTTACCTGTCCTTTGTAACAGGCTTCCAACTCCTGGCGGTTCTTCTCCATCATACTTTCATACTGAGACCTCACATCAGCCATGATCTGTGCCAGATCCACAGGAGGAGCAGAATCTACCTGTACGTCCACATTGCCTCTAGCACTGCTACGAACAACAGCAAGTTCCTGGAACACAATCAGAATTTAAAAAACTAATGAATGTGGATTAAATTTCTCTTTCTTTTTAGCAGGAAAAAAATATCTTTTTTTTTGCATAATAGACATTAGATATAATAGATGAAGCAGCCATACCTCTTCATGATTTTTCTTTAGGTAGATCAGCTCTTCCTTCAGACTTTCAATCTCCAACTCCAGGTCTGTTTTATTGAGGGTCAGCTCATCAAGGACTCTGCGCAGTCCAACTATGTCACTTTCTACTCCAGTCCTAATGGCCATCTCCGACTCATACCTGTCAGGGGTACAACATGTGGTTATTGAAGGCCAGACCTGCACATAGTGTTTGGTATATACGTTGGTTATTTCTGCTTCCTTTTCATTCACAAATGAATTAATAAACAGCATTATGATACTAACTCAAAGTTTCCTAAATAGTACACATCTGCCTGTTTTTCTGGTTTGTCCTGCTTTTCAAACCCAGAAAGCACAAACTGAAACCAGGCTATCTAGTTCTAACTTTGGCAAGTGGTAACTCTACATGGCCATGGTTCCAATCACAAACTCCCTTACTTTTAATACATTATACATAAAACTCTAAGTTTGTGTGGCTTGTTGTTCTATTCACCCATGGAGTTGATCATTACAGCATCAGAGTAGATCACTTACTTGATTTTGAAGTCATCGGCTGCCAGCTTGGCATTATCTATACTGAGGACCAACCTGGCATTGTCAATGGTTGCATCATTGATCTGTAAGAGGAAACAAGACATACTAAGTTTTGTCCCTAAAATTACTGAAACACAAGAAAAACTCTTTAGCAAATACTGTAGATAAAGAAATTCAGTGGGGGGCATTTGTTACTAAAGAAATTCCTATTTGCACATTTGTGGTTTAATTGTGATGCCACAAAGAAGGATGTACTGTATAAAGAATATCTTTAGTCCACACTGAGCTTTTGCTGTAGTGGAAAAGCCAGTAAATACACAAAGCAATTCAAGTTACCTGGGAGCGCAGTAAGTTGATGGTATTATAGTAACCACTAAAATCCAGGGAGCCAACTGCTGCTTTCTTGTCAAGGTAGTCTCTGATCTTCAGCTCTAGTTCATGGTTGGCTTGCTCCAGGGAACGGACCTGGGGGGTAAAAACACTCACAGTGACTTACAACATCACAACTTGATCAGAGCATGGGTAGAATGGGGTAGCAGCTATATACACTAAAAACATTCTCAAAGGTTTGACTATAGCGAGAGATTCATTTTCTACAGTTTGGAATGGTAAAGAGGAATTATATGAATATACTCTATAGAGGAAGTGTGAATTTCTCTTTGCAAGGAAAACTATAAGGAGCACAGTAGCTTGCTGAGGATGCTGAGAGTAATATATTTACCACTATATGACATCTCCCAGCATTCCGCTTTGGGAGATGGAAAAAGAAGGGCATTGTAGTTCAACAGTCAACACATCCTTAAGTTAAAGGACCAATTTAGCTTTGAATATAAGAGCAAAATCAGAAAGGATGCAAGATAATAAAGTGCTAGTTGTATATATGAAAAGGAATGTTTGTGAGCAACACTACTATAGATTTAACCCGATCTCTTGATGGTAGAGGTTTGGGTCTCTGAGAATGCTAAGACATTAAACCTGGGGTTGGCCCATTTCTACTTACTCGGTCCAGGTAGTTGGCCAGACGATCATTCAGGTTCTGCATGGTCTCCTTGCCATTGTTGCTGGTGACACTAACATTGAAGGCTGGGGATCCCGCAAAAGATGAGGACCCTGCAAAGGCTGAGGATCCCCCAAAGGCTGAGCTGGTCACATTAGCCGATGACATTCGGACAGTTGAGGCACCTCCTGCCACACTGCGGGCCCGATTCACTCCGGGGGATGCAAGAACCCCAAAGCGGGCCGACTGAGAGATACTGCGAGTAGAGAAGCTCATTGTGATGCTGTAATGTTAAGGGGCCAACGTAGCAGTGGTGAGTTGTTCCCTTGTGTGAGCTGATACTCTGAGCACTGCTTGCCCCTACTTAAATACCCATTCCAAGGGGAGGGTCTCCCAATGTAACTGTACCGGGGGCAGGGGGAACCTGCGTAACAGAACTGTTTACACAAAAGCAAATTCCTGCAGGTAAATATGCATGACATTCCTTCTCTTATCTGTGGAGCCATTAAAATAATCCTGTCTGGCAAGAAATAGTTGATTAGCATAGAACCGAGGAGGTAGGGTGGAACCTCATTAAATATCTATAGGGGAGATTAAATGATTTACTTCAGGCGATACCAAGAATCCAATGGTCTTTTTTATACTAGGAACAGTATTAAATATGAAAAATGTTCTTATTATTAATATTTCTTGGGAAGTCAAACTATTAGTATTCCTTTATAAGAGTCAGATAGGTACAGTTACATTCACTTTATTTTTCTAGAAATGTTAGAGAGTCTCATTTATTGCAACTTGTTTCTTGCTGTGACTGGGAGATGCCATATGGTTTCCCATCAGAGCGACCAGTTGTTGAAACAAACATCTCCAGTGTGTGATGATGTGAATAGGGTGCTTCTGTAGGCATGCCAAGTACTTTGGTTTGAATGTAGTTTTAAGTGCCCAGAATGGATAAAATACTGGCAGCTAGGGTACAATTTACAAGTCATTCTGTGAACACCACCCAGTGCTTTCCCAGTATCTCTTAGGGCAGATATTGGTCCAAAACCGCTCAAGTGTTCGGACCCCAAGTCGCCCGTTGCACATTGACAAGAGGATGTCATTCCTATCCAAGGGATACAGGGTGCGATTGGGTGGGATTAGCCTGATATTAGTCTAAAAGTGCACAAGCCTTTTTGGGACCCACATTAGGGGTAGGGTTGCCACCTTTTCTGGAAATAAACACTGGCCTTCCCATATACTTATCTTTTTTCCCTATCAATAACATTGGGATCAACCAACATTTTTACCGGCCAGGCTACTAAAATACTGGCCAGGTGGCAACCCTAATTAGGGGTCAATTACAATGACGACTTAGCATTCCGGGGACTGGTAAATGACCCAAGTAGCGTCCAACTAGAATCACACAGTATATCACAAAGTTTGCACTTACATCTACAAAATGTACAAATTCTGTTGCAATGCAACCCCATTAGCCTCCATTAACTAAAGCAAAACCTCTGCCAACATTCATTGGATTTACTGGGCTCATGGAGTTAATGTTTGACCTGGAACGACACTTGTGCTCAGTGATCCATTCTATTTAGGCCATTAGATTAGATGAAGCCCATGGCCTGTCAGTATTGTGCAGGAGAATAACAAAATACTAGAAATGTCTTCTCTAACCTTATTATGAACCGCCAGTCAAGTAGAGTTTGATGTTTCATATTTGTCTGTGTTTAAAAGGGGTTGTGTGCAAAAACATAGTGAAATAATATATATATATATTCCCATGTATTTAGGTGGTTACAGTTTAGTGCAATTGGAGTTGTGAAGGAAAACAGCTGGAATGTTTCCTCTGTATAAATGTCCATCATAAAGATATTCCAGAAGGAATTGTCTTTGTTTCCAACACTTGCCTAAGGCTCTGGACTGTGCGGCCCATCACCCCAGCAGGACCACTGCAGTCACCTGGGCATCAGAAACATTCTTTTTGGCTTCTTGGAAGAGGATGACTTATTCCTCCTTCCCCTCAGGCAATACTTCTCTCTAGGAATTGCTCAGTAATAATAACATGTGCACAGTCCCCAGCAATTTCCTTTTATTACCTGAAAACCTTTTGGTAGAGTAAGTTCAGTACAGGTGTGGGATCCGTTATCTGGAAACCTGTTGTCCAGAAAGCTCTGAATTACCGAAAGGCCTTCTCCCATTTAATCCAAATAATCCACATTTTTAAAATTGATTTCCTTTTTTCTGTGTAATAATAAAACAGTCACTTGTACTTGATCCCAACTAAGATATAATTAATCCTTATTGGAGGCAAAACCAGCCTATTGGCTTTATTTCATGTTTATGTGATTTTCTAGTAGACTTAAGGTATGAAGATCCAAATTATGGAAACATCCCTTATCTGTAAAACCCAGGGTCCCAAGTATTCCTTATGAATAAATGTATTTCATTTTTCTCTGTAACAATATAACAGTACCTTGTACTTGATGCTTATTATGGAGACCCAAACTACAGAAAGACGCCTTATCCAGAAAACGCAGGGTCCCAATTATTCTGCATAATAAATACCATAACTGTATATTAAAAATCAAATAATTACTCACTGTAATGTCATGTATGGAACGCATTGCAGTTTTTTCCAATCAAGGGTTGTGTAATGCACTAGAACATCATTTTCCTGGAAATGTTTTCCCAATCTTTCTATGTAATCATTGCCCCTGATCTGCTGTTCATTGTGATCTAAAGAAGGGTTTCTGATGCTTTTTCTGGGATGGGACCCAAATTATATCTTAAGAGTTGGCTTCACATTGCAATATTAGAAATGAACGATCTATGACAAGCAGCTGTCACTCTCAACTGTCATGTCCCATTGCAAGCCCGCCATCTAATTTACTTTTGTATCTGTAGAAAAATATTGTTTCCTTGATAATGCGTTTCTATATGTTTCACTTGACTCTTCATTAATGTCCCCAGAGCTAAAGAGGTGGGTCACCTTTAAGTTATGTTATAGAATGGCTAATTCTAAGCAACGTTTCAATTGCCCTTCATTTTTTCTTTGTTATACTTTTTTGAATGATTTGCCTTCTGCTTCTGACTCTTTCCAGCTTTCAGATAAGGGTCACTGACCCCATCTAAATAACAAATGCTCTGTAAGGCTACAAATGTATTGTTATTGCTACAGTTCATTAAAAAGTGAACAACCCCTTTAGATGTTTCTTTAAAAGTTATCTTGTTCTGAACGGAAGAAAATCTTTTATAGAAATGGTGATGTAGCATAAGAGGTATATGTATTCAATAAAGCTTTAATTAAGGAAACAACAAGGGATTTCTTTGCTGGAGCCTAAATGTTCCCAAATGTCACCTGTAGAAGCAGGTTTCAAACCCCTATTGCTGGCCAAACCAGTATGACCGGACTGGAGAGGGATTGGGATTCAAAAACGTTATTAAGCGAGACACCAAACAATATTAATTACTGCAACAGGTGTTAGTGTGTATTTTACTTTAATTCACCGCAGGTAAAGTGCTGCATCGGGTCAGGTACCTGCAGAATACCCGCAAAGTTCAGGTTTCGGCCAGTCGCGGGTAAACCAGCTGGATACCCGGCAAAGGTGCGAGCTTGATTCCTCCCACCCTCCCCTGTGGTCCCAGGAGTTTTCTTCCATTTTCCTGCATTTTCGGCACTCGGGTGACGTCACATTTGGGCCAAAATGATGTCACTTCCAGTTCCGCAGGGGCCCCCGGGTTGGGCTATTGGGGGACAGGTTGGGTATCAGTTTAGTGGGGGAAATTTGCTGGTCTGGGTTGCCGGTATGGGCCTTACAAAATGGACCTGCGCAGGTCACTAGCCGTAGGTACATTACTGGGGACAATTCGGCCTAATCAGAATTTGGATTTCATAGATACAAATCTAATGGGAAAATTCAGTGATCCAGGTTCAAGGAAATGCTTTAATTAAAGCTTTAATTAAGGGAACAATTAAAAGCATCTAAGGGAATTGTTCAGTGGAGCCTCCCGTTCCTCCATGTTACTGTAGAATAGAGATGTCGCGAACTGTTCGCCGGCGAACTTGTTCGCGCGAACATCGGGTGTTCGCGCTCGCCGGAAGTTCGCGAACGTCGCGCGACGTTCGCCATTTTGGGTTCGCCATTGTTGGCGCTTTTTTTTGCCCTCTCACCCCAGACCAGCAGGTACATGGCAGCCAATCAGGAAGCTCTCCCCTGGACCACTCCCCTTCCCTATAAAAACCGAAGCCCTGCAGCGTTTTTTCACTCTGCCTGTGTGTGCTGAAGAGATAGTGTAGGGAGAGAGCTGCTGCCTGTTAGTGATTTCAGGGACAGTTGAAAGTTTGCTGGCTAGTAATCGTTTTGATACTGCTCTGTTATTGGAGGGACAGAAGTCTGCAGGGGTTTGAGGGACATTTAAGCTTAGGTAGCTTTGCTGGCTAGTAATCTACCTTCTACTGCAGTGCTCTGTATGTAGCTGCAGTGGGCAGCTGTCCTGCTTCTGATCTCATCTGCTGACTGCTGCAATAACAGTAGTCCTTGTAAGGACTGCTTTTATTTATTTTTTTGTTCCAATACAGAGCAGTATCAAGCAGATTACTAGCCAGCAAACTTACTATCATCTGTCCCTGAAATCACTAACAGCTCTCCCCCTACACTATCTCTTCCAAGCACACACAGGCAGATTTTTCAGATACATTTTTGCCCTTGATCCCCCTCTGGCATGCCACTGTCCAGGTCGTTGCACCCTTTAAACAACTTTAAAATCATTTTTCTGGCCAGAAATGTCTTTTTTAGATGTTAAAGTTCGCCTTCCCATTGAAGTCTATGGGGTTCGCGAACCGTTCGCGAACCGCTCGCATTTTTGCGCAAGTTCGCGAATATGTTCGCGAACTTTTTTTCCGACGTTCGCTACATCCCTACTGTAGAAGCAGGTTTTAAAATACCCCTTTCTGGCCAGACCAGTCTTACTGGAGAGGGAGTGGGATTCAGAACCGTTATTTACCAGTCAATACTAATTACTGGAACACATTTATGGTAATGCTAAAAAAAACCCTAATACAAAACTTGGGAGCAACACTCAAGGGGTTGCAAAGTCCCATATAAGTTAGTGGGAGCTGCACTGATTCTATTGGAGCTTTTTTTAAACTATTCAGGCTTTTAGAGGTTTCAGATTCATTTTGCTTGTAATTGTCCGAAAAACTTGAATTTTTTGCTTGATCTCCTGAATCACCTCTCTGTGGACGTGCAGGAAGGATCGCATCCACTTTTGATTTGGCATAGGGAATTTCAATGCTTTTTTAGGCAAAGAGGAGGTTGCAGGTTGCAAAAGATGGGTGAAGCAAAGAGATGGTGGCACTCCTATCAGATCCCTATTTTAGAGGTTCCTTGATACTGCCAATGGCCTCTTCGTAGGTTGACTATAAACTTGATTATTGTTGTTAGAAATAAAGCTTTGACCTCATCTAAAATGTGTATGCCTCTGTAATATTTAAAGGAGCCACTTTCTTGCATGGTTAGTTTAGGGTAAAAGCTTAAATAGGGATTTTATTATACAGGTGGTGCTTAGAGATGGCGCGAACTGTTCGCCGGCGAACTTGTTCGCGCGAACATCGGGTGTTCGCGCTCGCCGGAAGTTCGCGAACGTCGCGCGACGTTCGCCATTTTGGGTTCGCCATTGTTGGCGCTTTTTTTTGCCCTCTCACCCCAGACCAGCAGGTACATGGCAGCCAATCAGGAAGCTCTCCCCTGGACCACTCCCCTTCCCTATAAAAACCGAAGCCCTGCAGCGTTTTTTCACTCTGCCTGTGTGTGCTGAAGAGATAGTGTAGGGAGAGAGCTGCTGCCTGTTAGTGATTTCAGGGACAGTTGAAAGTTTGCTGGCTAGTAATCGTTTTGATACTGCTCTGTTATTGGAGGGACAGAAGTCTGCAGGGGTTTGAGGGACATTTAAGCTTAGGTAGCTTTGCTGGCTAGTAATCTACCTTCTACTGCAGTGCTCTGTATGTAGCTGCAGTGGGCAGCTGTCCTGCTTCTGATCTCATCTGCTGACTGCTGCAATAGCAATAGTCCTTGTAAGGACTGCTTTTATTTATTTTTTTGTTGTTTTACTACTACTACTACTACTACTACTACTACTACTACTATAAGAGCCCAGTGCTATTAGTCTAGCAGTGTTGGGGAGTGGGACTGGTGTGCTAATCTGCTGCTCCTAGTAGTTCAGCAGCACCAACTTTAATTTTTTTTTTTTTAATATTCATTCTTTTTTTATTTAACTTTTTTTTATTTTACTACCGCTGTAGTAGTGTATAAGTTGACCTTTTAGGCATTATTTGCCCTGTAGGCATTTTTTGCCCAGTGTGTTATTCAACCAACTGCTATCTAGCTGTGTGCCCGTGTTCACATTCTGTCCAAATATCCATAATATTACCGTCTCCAGAAAAAACACCGGAGTGACTTTTTTCAAGCAGCCATAATAAATTTTACGTAATCCGTATCCATCGCTGTAGTAGTGTATAAGTTGACCTTTTAGGCATTATTTGCCCTGTAGGCATTTTTTGCCCAGTGTGTTATTCAACCAACTGCTATCTAGCTGTGTGCCCGTGTTCACATTCTGTCTAAATATCCATAATATTACCGTCTCCAGAAAAAACACCGGAGTGACTTTTTTTCAAGCAGCATTCTTATATTTTACGTAATCCGTATCTACCGCTGTGTATACGTTGACCTTGTAGGCATTATTTGCCCTGTAGGCATTTTTTGCCCAGTGTGTTATTCAACCAACTGCTATCTAGCTGTGTGCCCGTGTTCACATTCTGTCTAAATATCCATAATATTACCGTCTCCAGAAAAAACACCGGAGTGACTTTTTTTCAAGCAGCATTCTTATATTTTACGTAATCCGTATCCACCGCTGTGTATACGTTGACCTTGTAGGCATTATTTGCACAGTGTTTTCTTCAAACCGCCATCTAGCTGTGTGAGCTTGTTCACATTTTGTCTAAATATTGATAATATTATCGTCTCTAGAAAAACCACTTGAGTTACTTTTTTTCAAGCAGCATTCATATATTTTACGTAATCCGTATCCACCGCTGTAGTAGTGTATACGTTGATCTTGTAGGCATTATTTGCACACTGTTTTCTTCAAACTGCCATCTAGCTGTGTGTATTATCGTTTCCAGAAAAACCAACTGAGTTTTTGTTGTTGTTGTTTTTTTAAAAATAATGCCAGGCAAAGGCAGGCCGCCACGCAGAGGCCGTGCTAGGGGCCGTGCTGCTATGCAATCCTGTGGCCCTAGCAAATTGCCCAGTTTTAAAAAGCCAATGACCCTGAACTCCCAAAATGCTGAAGAGGTAGTTGACTGGCTTACACAGCACACCCCATCCTCTACCGTTTCTAACTTTACCACAACATCCTCCTCATCCTCCACTGCTATGGCCACCCCACGTAACACTTCCTCCACCACCGGTGCCCCTTCTTCACTGGAGTCAGAGGAGTTATTTTCCCATGAGTTTCTTGAACTGAGTAATGCGCAACCATTATTGGCAGAAGAAGATGAAGGAGATGAGGACGTTACACCAGATTTAATTCTGGCAGAGAACACGACAGAGATGGACATAATGATGAGTGATGAGGAGGAGGAGGAGGTCCCCGCTGCTGCTTCCTTCTGTGATGTGTCAGAAGAAATTGATGCATCTGAGGAGAATGATGATGAGGAGATTGATGTTTTGTGGGTGCCTAGTAGAAGAGAGCAAGAGGAGGGTAGTTCAGATGGAGAGACGGAGAGTCAGAGAGGCAGTAGGAGAATAAGACTTAGAAGAAGCAGGGAGGCCAGCCCGCAGGGATCAGTAGGGCAACAACATGTATCGGCACCTGTGTTCAGCCGGCCAACGCACCCGCCATTGCCGCCAATGCCGCCAACTTCTACTGTTACCGCCAGATCGCAGACTTCCAAAAAGTCAGCAGTGTGGCATTTTTTTAATGTGTGTGCCTCTGACAAAAGCATTGTAATTTGCAATGAGTGCAGTCAGAAACTGAGCCTTGGTAAGCCCAACAGCCACATAGGTACAACTTCTATGCGAAGGCACATGAGCGGCAAGCACAAAGCACTTTGGGAGCAACACCTCAAAGGCAACAGGCAAACTAAAAGCCACACTCCTTCTGGTCCAGCATCTTACTGCTCTACCTCTGCTCTCCTTGACCCATCTGAACCACCCTCCACTCCGCCTTCCACCTTGACCACCTGTTCCCATTCCCAGTCATCTGCCACCAGCCAAGTTTCTGTGAAGGCCATGTTTGAGCGTAAGAAGCCAATGTCTGACTGTCACCCCCTTGCCCGGCGTCTGACAGCTGGCTTGTCTGCACTCTTAGCCCGCCAGCTTTTACCATACCAGCTGGTGGACTCTGAGGCCTTCCGCAAATTTGTAGCAATTGGGACACCGCAGTGGAAGGTACCCAGCCGCAATTTTTTTTCTAAAAAGGGAATACCACACCTGTACCAACATGTGCAGAGCCAAGTTACCGCATCTCTGTCACTTAGTGTTGGGCCAAAGGTCCATATGACTACTGACGCATGGTCCTCCAAGCATGGTCAGGGCAGGTATGTCACCTACACTGCCCACTGGGTGAACTTGGTAATGGCTGGGAATGGGAAGCAGGGAATGGGTAGCTCAACAACAACAACAACAGTGGAGTTGGTGTCACCGCCACGGATTGCACGCGGTTCTGCCACCACCTCTACTCCTCCATCGCTCTCTACCTCGTCTTCTTCCTCTTCTTCTTCTTACTCTGCTGCTGGGTCCTCCTTCTCCTCCTCCACACCTGTGCACCCCCAGCTCCCCCTAGGCTATTCGACGTGCCAGGTACGCCGTTGTCACGCTGTCTTGGGGATGACGTGCCTGGAAAGCAAAAACCATACCGGATCTGTACTCCTGTCATCTCTGCAGTCACAGGCCGATCGGTGGCTGACCCCACACCAACTGCAGATCGGAAAAGTGGTGTGTGACAATGGAAGCAATCTGTTGGCAGCGTTGAGACTGGGAAATTTAACACATGTGCCCTGCATGGCACATGTGTTAAATTTAATAGTCCAACGTTTTGTCTCCAAGTACCCAGGATTCCAGGACGTTCTCACCCAGTCCAGAAAGGTGTCGGCCCATTTCAGACGTTCCTACACAGCCATGGCACGCCTTGCTGACATTCAGCAGCGCTACAACATGCCAGTCAGGCGTTTGATTTCTGACAGCCAGACTCGCTGGAATTCAACGCTCCTTATGTTGGAACGTCTGCTGCAACAACAAAGGGCCGTCAACGAGTACCTTTTTGAACTGGGTGGTAGGACTGGATCTGCAGAGCTGGGGATTTTTTTCCCCCGTTACTGGGTGCTTATGCGCGATGCCTGCAGGCTCATGCGACCTTTTGAAGAGGTGACAAATATGGTCAGTCGCACCGAAGGCACCATCAGCGACCTAATACCCTTCGCTTTCTTCCTGGAGCGTGCCGTGCGACGAGTGACAGATGAGGCTGTAGACCAGCGTGACGAGGAGCTGGAAGCGCACGATTTATGGTCACAATCACCAGAACGAACCCAGGCACCTGCTGCAACGCAGGGAGAGGTGCCAGAAGTGGAGTCAGAGGAGGAAGGTGGCTTTGTGGAGGAGGAGGAGGAGGACCAACAGGAGCAGGCTTCCCAGGGGGCTAGTGGTGACCTTTTGGGGACCCCTGGTCTTGTACGTGGCTGGGGGGAGGAGACCGTGGATGATGCAGTCCTTGATAATGAGGAAGCGGAGATGGATAGCTCTGCATCCAACCTTGTGAGAATGGGGTCTTTCATGCTGTCATGCCTGTTGAAGGACCCCCGTATCAAGAGGCTTAAGGAGAAGGACCTGTACTGGGTCGCAACGCTACTAGACCCTCGGTACAAGCATAAAGTGTCAGAAATGTTACCAACATACCACAAGTCCGAAAAGATGCGGCATTTACAAACCAGCCTGCAAAACATGTTGTACAATGCTTTTAAGGGTGATGTCACTTCAGGAACTCATCAACATTCCAGGGGCAGAGGTGCCACTAATCCTGCCACGAGCACACCTGCAAGGACAAAGCCCTTTGGCCGGTCTGTAACATCAGACATGCAAATGTTTTTCTGTCCAAGGCAGCGCCACAACCCTTCTGGATCCACCCTCAAAGAACGCCTCGACCGGCAGGTAGCGGACTACCTGGCATTAACTGCAGATATCGACACTCTGAGGAGCGATGAACCCCTGGACTACTGGGTGCGCAGGCTTGATCTGTGGCCAGAGCTGTCACAATTTGCCATGAACCTCTTGTCTTGCCCAGCCTCAAGTGTGCTCTCAGAAAGGACCTTCAGTGCAGCAGGAGGGATTGTAACTGAGAAGAGAACTCGCCTAGGTCACAAAAGTGTCGATTACCTGACCTTTATTAAAATGAATGAGGGGTGGATCTCGGAGGGTTACTGCACGCCGGAAGACTTGTTCTGACTTCTATGCAGCTGTCCTTCTCTTCAAGCCTCATGACTCCACACACAGCTGTCCTTTAGCGTCCTCCTCCCTCCGCCACCGTTACAAACTAGGGTGCAAACCCTACTGGTTTAATTTTTTCTGGCCTCTGTGCTTCAGTGGCTGCGTCCAAAAAAACGGGGCAAACAATGTCTACAAGGTCAACGTATGGCGAAAAATTACTATTTTCAGCATTTATATGGCATATTTTTTCTGGCAACTGTGCTTCAGTGGCTGCGTCCAAAAAAATGCATATTTTCTGCATTTATATGGCATAATTTTTCTGGCCTCTGTGCTTCAGTGGCTGCAACCAAAAAAATGCATATTTTCTGCATTTATATGGCATAATTTTTCTGGCCTCTGTGCTTCAGTGGCTGCAACCAAAAAAATGCATATTTTGTCCATTTATATGGCATAATTTTTCTAGCCTCTGTGCTTCAGTGGCTGCAACCAAAAAAATGCATATTTTCTGCATTTATATGGCATAATTTTTCTGGCCTCTGTGCTTCAGTGGCTGCAACCAAAAAAATGCATATTTTCTGCATTTATATGGCATAATTTTTCTAGCCTCTGTGCTTCAGTGGCTGCAACCAAAAAAATGCATATTTTCTGCATTTATATGGCATAATTTTTCTGGCCTCTGTGCTTCAGTGGCTGCAACCAAAAAAATGCATATTTTCTCCATTTATATGGCATAATTTTTCTAGCCTCTGTGCTTCAGTGGCTGCAACCAAAAAAATGCATATTTTCTCCATTTATATGGCATAATTTTTCTAGCCTCTGTGCTTCAGTGGCTGCAACCAAAAAAATGCATATTTTCTCCATTTATATGGCATAATTTTTCTGGCCTCTGTGCTTCAGTGGCTGCAACCAAAAAAATTTATATTTTCAGCATTTATATGGCATAATTTTTCTGTCAACTGTGCTTCAGTGGCTGCGACCAAAAAAATGCATATTTTCTGCATTTATATGGCATAATTTTTCTGGCCTCTGTGCTTCAGTGGCTGCAACCAAAAAAATTTATATTTTCAGCATTTATATGGCATAATTTTTCTGGCAACTGTGCTTCAGTGGCTGCGACCAAAAAAATGACTATTTTCAGCATTTATATGGCATATTTTTTCTGGCCTCTGTGCTTCAGTGGCTGCGGCCAAAAAAACTGGGCAAACAATGCCTACAAGGTCAACGACGTTGACCTTGTAGGCATTGTTTGCCCAGTTTTTTTGGCCGCAGCCACTGAAGCACAGAGGCCAGAAAAAATATGCCACATAAATGCTGAAAATAGTCATTTTTTGCCATACGTTGACTCAACGTATATGGCAAAAAATGACTATTTTCAGCATTTATATGGCATATTTTTTCTGGCAACTGTGCTTCAGTGGCTGCGTCCAAAAAAAACTGGGCAAACAATGTCTACAAGGTCAACGTATGGCGAAAAATGACTATTTTCAGCATTTATATGGCATATTTTTTCTGGCAACTGTGCTTCAGTGGCTGCGTCCAAAAAAACTGGGCAAACAATGCCTACAAGGGCAACGTATGGCAGTTGTTTAAAGAGAACAGTAGATTACTAGCCAGCAAAGCTACCTAAGCTAAAATGTCCCTCAAATCCCTGCAGACTTCTGTCCCTCCAATACAGAGCAGTATCAAGCAGATTACTAGCCAGCAAACTTACTATCATCTGTCCCTGAAATCACTAACAGCTCTCCCCCTACACTATCTCTTCCAAGCACACACAGGCAGATTTTTCAGATACATTTTTGCCCTTGATCCCCCTCTGGCATGCCACTGTCCAGGTCGTTGCACCCTTTAAACAACTTTAAAATCATTTTTCTGGCCAGAAATGTCTTTTTTAGATGTTAAAGTTCGCCTTCCCATTGAAGTCTATGGGGTTCGCGAACCGTTCGCGAACCGCTCGCATTTTTGCGCAAGTTCGCGAATATGTTCGCGAACTTTTTTTCCGACGTTCGCTACATCCCTAGTGGTGCTACGAGGAACCATATTCTGGCCAAAGAAGGCTTCAAGGCCTAAAGGTGGCCATAGACACACAGATCCTATCCTACGAATGGAGGATTCATGTGATTATCGGATCGTGTGTGGTGTGTGCCGTCATCTTTCGTCCGTCTTTTGGTCGATGGGTCAGGGTTGATTTTGATCCGACCGATCCCGCCGGAGCCCATTGCGCATCGTAATCGGATCATTCGGCCATATGGCCGAACAATCAGATTAACCCCAATATAGACATGCTTGTTAATGGCACATCAGGGAAAGATCCGCTCGTTTGGCGATGAATAGACCATCTTTACACTGTTTTCAGAATGGTTTATAACAGAGACCGAGTGACTACTGTAATCAAAGGTCATTATTTTGACTTTGTTCCTCATATAACCTACCCGTAAATATTTAATAAACATCCGTTTTGAATCGGTAGAAATTGTTATATTAAAAGAGTTTCCCCCAAACAAACCTATTTTAGAAGCTAGTGTGGCGCATACTCGTCCATTATTTCCCTTTACATCGGCATTCCTTACAATGAAAGGGAAATGATCCTTAAATCAAAAATCATAGCCTTGATTTTCAAAAATCAAACAGGTTTATCGTTTTAGAACTGTAGTGTATAATTGTGAGTTCATTACATACACTTGACCACCAATATCCCATTGTTAGAGACTGTACCTAACACAAGCATGAACCTGCCAAAATAATGTGCGGCTGTAAAAAAAAAGAAATAATAGGTGGGCATGATGAGCACTTGTGTAATTAAGGAGATACAAGATCTTCCCAAACATCAAAAGATAAAAAATATGCAGTCAGCCTGGAAGGGAAACTGTGTGGGTTAGTAAGCAAATCCCCCCAGGAGACAACAGTATTTACAATACGGGTGTGTCGAATGGTTACCAAGTAACTAATCTAACCAGTATGCTGAGTGGGGTGATGTTACAGTTGGCTTTTCTAAAATAAAAATACTTAAAATAAAGACTTAAATGCTAACATGAAGGTAGTTGCACATGTACATGCTCCTGGCTCATTTCTACCCATAGGGACTAAGAAAAACTGACCAGGCAAACTGACTACAATTTAATTATAACTGGTTGTGCATTTATCTAAAGCATGACCCAGTGTGATGAATGGGATTCCAGTACTTCCAGTACCTGCCAGAGGTAGTTGTTACCTTCATAGGAGGTCCAAGTACTGTCCTTTTGAATATAGGCAGATTTGGTTCAACTCTTTGCACTTGTGTTTTGAACTTTGCCCAATAATTTGCAAATGAGCCCTAATAAATATATGCTGTATCACCTTTTACTATACTTTTACTATATTTCTGTGATCCTTGGATTGTTCCTAAGGCTGAGGCCAGATGTGGTTGAAATCAGTTCGGTGAATCGCAGGCCAATTTCAAGTTCTACCACAAGCAGTAGCCTCCTTACTTCTGAAACCATGGTGTCAGCTCCGGCTCAAACACACCGGGTTTGATTGGCCCCGTCTGGCCCAAGCCTTAGGCCCCTTGTATTTCTGCAGAGCTTTTCTGCTGGACTGCAGGAGAAACTTTCATGTAATTGCAGCACCATCAAACTCATCTCTTTAATGGTTTTCTTATGCATTAATGAATGTCTCGTTTTACTGGTGACTCCGATCCTATAAAAAGTTACAGGCAGGAGCAACGCAGAGATTAAGAGATACTGTACCTAAAATACACACCAGATCCAAAGCATTCTGGATAATAGATTATATTTAAGTTTTGGCAACATGAAGACACAGAATGACTTCAACATGGGGCTATCATTTAGCTCAGTGATCCCCAACCAGTGGCCCATGAGCAACTTGTTGCTCTCAACCCCTTGGATGTTGCTCCCAGTGGCCTCAAAGCAGGAGCTTATTTTTGAATTCTTGTGTAGGTAAGTTTTGGTTACATACAAAACAGGTGCACTGCTCCTGTAGGCTACCAGTCCACATGGCACCACCAGAAACTTGTGTTGTTCTCCAGGTTTTCTTTGGGGATCCCTGATTTAGCCTATCACAACCCTTATTTGGTGTCCCCAAGGAAATATTTCTTGCTTGTGTGGCTCCCCAACAGTTTTTACATTTGAGTGTGGTTGGTAACTCCTGCCATAAATGTGCTATAAGATTCAACTTAGGGGCTTATGGAAAGGTGGCCCCTTTGAGAGTCCCAGTCACCCTCCCCTATCATTTACATGGTATCGTTTCTTCTAGTCCCTGATTATGTGGTATTGTAGTTTGTCGGGTCACTTTTGGGAAAAGGTACTGCTGTGAGTTATTCTACACATACAGCCACATTCGTTTGCAGATTTGTATTCATTCACACAAGTGTTGGCTTAAACAAGAGAACCTCATGCAAAGACTCTAAGGAAAGAGTGCCCTCAAGTGGATGGTTAGAATGTCAATAGAATGCCTCATAAAAGGTCACGTTTACTTGACTAGGAAATGTAAAATTGGTGAGGGTGATATACTAAGTACTTTTGCACTTTACAGTCATTATTTGATTTTGTTTAATTCCAAGATATTAAGGGATACATGTACTGCTAATATGAATGAATTTTGTAACAACAGCACCACCTGCTGGTCATTTTCTACCCATGAAGTAGTCACCACTACAACAATAAGACCAGAAGAACATCAGAGCAGTATTAAAGGAGAAGGAAAGCTACAGAGGCATTTTATTGCCAATAGATTAGCTGCATTAGTACAAGCTAGAATGCTATATTTATTCTGTAGAATGTTTTACCATACCTGAGTAAAAAGCTTTAGAAACTCTCTGTTTGTTTAGAATAGGAGCTGCCATATTAGCTTGGTGTGACATCACTTCCTGCCTGAGTCTCTCCCTGCTCTGGGCTCAGATTACAGTAGAGAAGGGAGGGGGGGGGGGAGAGGAACAAACTGAGCATGCTCTTGCCCAGGGCAATGAGGTTTAAGCTGAAGGCAAGAAGTCTGATACAGAAGCCCATGAGTACACAATAGAAGGAAAGAAATGCAGTGTTTCTTTTGACAGGGGACTCAGAGCAGCATTACTTTGGGGGTTTACTGGTATATTTAGATGGACCTTTCTGATAAGGCTTACTTAGTTTTAACCTTTCCTTCTCCTTTAATGTGTGGAGTCGGCCAACACTTGAACAAAATATTTGGGCATTGGGCGGGTGTGGCCCTTGATGCCCTCCTCGCCCGTGACCTAAGAGTTCCCCAACTTCCCCGTCCAGTTGCAGCTACCCTTGCCATCCGCCCCAAAACCCTCTGTAACATCAGAGACAGGGGCAGGGCTGCGGGTATATAAAGAAACATGGAACCAGGGGCAGGGTCGGTGCAGGTATTGAGTGTGTGGATCAAGATTTTCTCTACTTGCACATAAATAAAGAGCAGCCTTCTTTCTTTGTCCGGAAAACTTTATCTACTAATTAGTGGTCAGAAACTGACCAGCGAGTGGTGCCGTTGCTCACTGAGAAATCCTTCAAATTTATTCATTGAGAAATTCTAAATAGAAATTTTGGGTAGAAAATGTACCCTTATACATCAAAGATACAAACAATATTTTATTAAAAATAGAGTCTTTCCCTAATAGCTCAGAGTGTCTATTGGTCACTTGTTGAATCCCTATAGACTTATATAACACATAAAGGTATGATAGTGTTTAGGTTAGATGTTACATTCAAATTTTCTCTTTCTATCAGTACCTAGACCTTCTTAGATTTATTTTACCACACAGTCCGCCATGTCTGTTCTCTTCCGTGTCAACGTGCACCTGTGCCGGTTCCATTATTATAATACTTTATTATAACATCACAATATTTTATTATAACATTATTTTATAATATTATTTTATTAAAATATTGGAATAAAATATTGGAATAAAATATTATAATAAAATATTACAATAAAATATTGGAATAAGATATTACAATAAAATATTATAAGAAAATATTGGAATCAAATGTGCAGCTCATTTCTTATTGTTACAAAAAAAAAGCAAATCAATCAAAAATGAGATTTTTTATTTTCTAAATGAGCGTTTCTGTATTTCAGAGCTTTCTGGATAACTGATTTCTGTATAATAATGGAACTGGCCATCAACACTTTAATAATAGGGGCTAGAAATGCAACCAGTTGTATGTTAGTGATGCAATAGCCTCGCCCCCAGGTGTCATAACTCCAGTGACATCATTGTGCCCTCCTCTGATGTCATCATGCCTATTCCTACATCTCTGCCCCGCCTCAATCCTATCTGCCCCGCCCCCGTGTTGAGGTTGAGCCATTAACAAAGGTGGCAACACGTTCTCCTCCTAGTTATGTGACATTGATGGAAATTGGCCAAACACCGATAATGGCGGAAAGTACAAATACATTTGTGCGACCTTCTCTCAGAACAAATCCCGCCCACTGGAACCTCAGTTCTGAGCTCCGCCCCAGTCAGGCCACCGTCACATGTTTATGTTGCTAGGCAACGCCACTCAAGGTAAATAGCCACGCCTCTCCCTAAACCTGATCTCTCCCTCCCTCGTCTTATTGTTCTTCGCTCTATTTCTGTCTCACAACTTCATTCCTGCGTCACAACTCAATCCGCCTCAACAATCAGCAATCCTTGTCCCACCCACTCGTTTGTACAAATGCGGACGCCTCAGAACTACAACTCCCATCATCGTTTCCATTGCGCCGCCGAGGAAAGGCCTTCTGGGAATTGTAGTCACTCCCTCCCGCAGCGCCGGATATCTCTCTGGGGCGGGGCCCATAGCGTCAGAACGACGCGGTTGCGTAATTCACTGACGTAATGTGGGTATATAAGGAGGGCGCAGCCCCGCCTCTGTCTGTGTCTCCTGAGCTGCTGTGAAAGTTGTACATGTTGTGTCATCTATTTCTCGTGGAGCGAACACAAGCCTATCGTATGTCAGCTATCCAGAACCTCCAGCCTTTCGGTAAGTCTCGTCTTTTCCCGCTATCTGTTTGTGTGTGACAGGAATACTTGGACATTTACAGCGTTTAATGCTCAGAACCTTTACTCTTATTGTCTTAACTAAAAGTCCACTCTGTAACTGTTCTCTAGACCTTCTTTAGTCGTTGACCAATAGGATAACGAATGCGCGTTAAAAGTCGCCGCTAGAGGGCAGTAGATAAAATGGCCGCCTTTCCTCTGGCGCACGTATTTATTTTCATACGCTGCTTTACGCAAGAGGGCGTGGCCCTGTCATTCTAATAGTACGTCAGTGTCACGTCAGGGGCTTTCCAGGAGGCTTGGAATAGTCCAAAGTAAACTGATGAGGGGGGTGGTGGTTCCAATTAGTTGAATTAGTTGAATTGAAAGGGAGCAGCCTATGGTTACCTTTAATTTTAACTTTTTTATAATGTGAAAGAAATGTCACTTTAAGTTGCTTTCTTATAGCACTTTCCAGTTTACATACAAGGGGTCACTGACTCCGCTGATAACTAGGGATTCCCAGGATTTGCTTTTTGGATTCTACTGTTTTCAGCTGAACCAAATCCTAATTTGCATATTGCGCTTGTTTATATAAGATAGATAGATATAGATAATTTTTGGTTGCTGTTCCTTTAAAACAGACTTGTAAATGCTGCTTGTTGCTATGGGTTACTAGAGCTGGGACAAACTCCTAAAACTGTGTGGTTTATGGCATTCCACTGACCTCTCCAATGTCTTCCTTGCAGACCCATTTGTTAATGCCAGTACCGGTGCCCTGTGGCTCCCATCTGGGGCGGAAGATTCGGTCCATATAAGGATCCAGCAGAGGAACGGCAGGAAGACCCTCACTACTGTACAGGGCATAGCGGATGCCTATGATAAGAAGAAACTCGTCAAGGCTTTTAAAAAGGTAAGAGGAAGCCTTGTCCCGTGCTGCAGAGTCCTTATAGGAATACAGAAAATAACCTTATAGGACAACAAAAGGCAAAATAAAACCCCATTTTTACTTTCTTTAATGAAAAAGAAGCCTTTCTACAATATACTAAAAATGTGTACTGTTTTTATAAGAAACCTGACTGTATGCAGTGAAATTCTCCCTTCATTTACTGCTGTGGATAGGAATTGTCAGACGGTCCCTAACTGCTCTGCAGGGAAACAATCATACTTATGAACAGCAGGGGGAGCCCCCGCCTTACTTCCCAGCCATGCAGAACTCAAGCAGCTTTGTTTATGACGATCCCTTAGCAGCCCAGATCACACTGAGCATGTGCACAGTCTTAGTCTTGCAAAGATGTATAACAAAGTTACAAGATGGTGACCCCCTGTGGCCAACTTTGAAAGCATAAATCATTTGTTTTATTAGGCTTGTGGTGCAGTAAGTTTGTTTAGTATACAAAATACAGCATTTCTAGCCTTATTCTATTTTACACTTTTCTTGTCCTTTAAAGGGATACTGTCATGGGGAAAACATATTGTCAATTTCCCAGCTGCCCCAAGTCATGTGAGTTGTGCTCTGATAAACTTCAGTCAGTCTTTACTGCTGTACTGCAAGTTAGAGTGATATCACCCCCTCCCTTTTCCCCCCCAGCAGCCAAACAAAAGAACAATGGGAAGGTAACCAGATAACAGCTCCCTAACACAAGATAACAGCTGTCTGGTAGATCTAAGAACAACACTCAATAGTAAAAATCCAGGTCCCACTGAGACACATTCAGTTACATTGAGAAGGAAAAACAGCAGCCTGCCAGAAAGCATTTCTCTCCTAAAGTGCAGGCACAAGTCACATGACCAGGGGCAGCTGGGAAATTGACAATATGTCTAGCCCCATGTCAGATTTCAAAATTGAATAAAAAAAAATCAGTTTGCTCTTTTGAGAAATGGATTTGAGTGCAGAATTCTGCTGGAGCAGCACTATTAACTGATTCATTTTGGATTTTTTTCCCATGACAGTATCCCTTTAAGTTCCATTTAAAAAAAGGCGAATGTGCCAATGGTCTAGTTTTAAGTATAGTAAACTTGTACTTTATTTAGGCATAAATAGAATATTAGCTAGAGATTAAGGGCTATAAATACACGGCAAGATTTTATTTGCTTCATACGCTATAAACTTTTAAAAATACACCAATATATTTGTATCAAGGTAACGTTAAATAATCTGCACCTGTTTGAGCTTAACCCAAAAAAATCCAGGGTATGAAATATAATTGTAACCAACGTAATGTTCTGTCAGTGTTACATATGTTCATTGTTTCCAATTCATGAAATGAAAATGTTCCCTTTCTGTGTAGAAATTTGCCTGCAATGGTACCGTGGTTGATCATCCCGAATATGGAGAGGTGATTCAGCTGCAGGGAGATCAGAGGAAAAACGCCTGTCAGTTTCTAATGGAGGTGAGAAATTCATGCCCATTGCTCACACAACAAACACTTGTTGCATTTTAATCTTCAACTTCAATTAAACCTTTTTTTTCTTTTTCCTCAGGTTGGATTGGCTAAAGAAGACCAGTTGAAGGTTCATGGGTTTTAATCATCGTTGAGTATCTGGAATTTCACTTTAGTCCCTAGTTTAGTGCGTCGTTTCTTCCTACTTCCCTTGTCACAAGTTTATACACAGACCAGAGTGTAACATGTTGTCTGTATTGTGAAGTGTACAAATAGTCGTTCATTAATAAGACCATGTCTGCACGTGTCTCTGTCCTTCCCTCTGTGTTGCTTTCCCACCGCTGCACTAATGGATCCTCTACTGTAATGAAACATGACTTTTATACACACCAGACTGGGGAGCTGAGGTGAGGCTGAAGTCCTGCTGCTTATGATGGAAACAGTAGAGAGACACTTGGGTCGTGTTGGCTGAAGGCGGAGTCTGGTTGCAACTGTCAGTCCCCAGTGACGTCCGGCATGAACTGCCATCCGGTCACTATTCAACTTATGACAAGGGAACTGTTGGTCTAGTAAGGTCCGTTTTAGTGCACTGTTTAAAGAGAAACCACTTTAACATTTTAACCTGTTCATTGTAACAATGTTCATTAAATAGTTTTACTTGTGGCCTTGGCTTTCAGTAGTTGTCCTTTAATTCTCCACTCAAGGGTTTGTTTTTTACACTTTTCCAATCTTGAATTGGGATTAATTGACTTAGATCTGTGGGACTCAACTTTGCTTCTCCATCTGAATGAATGGGGGGAAACTCTGCACATGGAAAATTCCAGCTGCTCAATTGGCTGAGCATCTCTTAAAGCAGTTAACTTTTGGTATAATGTAGTACACTGATCCCCAACCAGCAGCTCGTGAGTAACATGTTGCTCTCCAACCCCTTGGATGTTGCTCCCCGTCATCTCAAAGCAGGAGCTTATTTTTGAATTCCAGGCTTGGAGGCAAGTTTTGGTTGTATAAAAACCAGGTGTACTGCCAAATAGAACCTTAATGTAGGTTGACAATCCACATAGGGGCTACTAAATGGCCAATCACAGCCCTTATTTGGCACCCCAAGAACATTTTTCATGCTAGTGTTGCTCCCCAACTCCTTTTAACTTCTGAATGTTGCTCACGGGTTCAAAAGGTTGGGGATCCCTGGTGTATGGAGTGACAACAGGATTTAAGTTCTTCGTTTGGGAGTTATTTACTACTTTTAGCAACCCCCCATTTTCCAATGTAGTTGTTAGGGTCCAAATTACCTCGGCAACCATAAGACTGAGTAGTAAGTTCCCCAATAGGCACGAAACGCGTTACATCTTATGTCCTAATACATTTTTATATATTTCCTTATTATTGGAGGTCCTCACATTCTTTTTGGATACCGAGTTTAAAAAAAAAACTGCATCTTGATCTATTTCCATACCGGTTGGGAGAGACACCATTTTTATGAATATTATAATTAAGAATTGTAAAATGTCATTTATTGCATAAAGTGTAGTAGTCTTAGTCTTGTTAATCATACCCGCCCCATATTTTGTTGGGCTATCAGAGAAAACCAGCATTTTGATTGGTTTAGACATTTCATAATCCACACCCACGGCATCTAATCTTGGAAGTAGAGCATTCTGATAGGTTTAGATATTTCACTTGGATTGGGCCAGAATCCACACCCACAGCATCGAATTGGTCCAGCTTTGAAATAGAGCATTCTGATTGGTTTAGACATTGTGCTTCAGGATTGGTCTGAAATTCACATTCACCACATTCAATTAGTCCATTTCTGAAAAAGAGCTTCTCATTGGTTTAGACATGTCACAACAGGATTGGCCTGTAGGAGAACACAGAGGATTTAAAAGCGCAAATTCACTAAGCGCTGAACGCTAGCGTTAATTCGCTAGCGGTTGGCCTTTTCGTTACTGCGCAAATTCACTAATGAACGCTGGCGTAGTTTCGCTAGTGTTACTTCACACTCTTACGTCAGGCGAATTTTCGCTAGCGACGTAACTACGCAAATTCACTAACTTGCGCAGTGTACTGAACGCTACCTTTTACGCTAGACTTCCTTCGCCACCTCAGACCTGGCGAAGCGCAATAGAGTAGATAGGGATTGTTTCCAAAAAAGTCAACATTTTTTCTAAGTCCCAAAAAACGCTGGCGTGTTTTCTACATGATGGGTGATAGGCTGAAAAAGATTTAAATTTTTTTTGGGGCTCCCCTCCTTCCCCCCTACATTTCCTGACTCATGGCAACTTACCTAGACAGTGGGCACATGTGTAGGGCAAAATAACATTTTTATCTGCTAATTTGAAGGTTTTCTAGGCATTTGTAGTGCTGATACGTGTTCCTCCATTGAAATTTGAATTTCGCGCCGTATGCAAATTAACCATCGCTAGCGAAACTTCGAAAACTTACGCTACCCCTGTGCGCAACTTCGGATTTTAGTGAATTTGCGGAGCGCTGGCGAAAATACGCCTGGCGAAGTTGCGCCTGGTTTGGGGGAAGTGTGTTGAGGTGAATGGTTTGGTAGTAAATACCCTCTCAAGAGAAAGTCCTCGTTGAAATCTTTTGAAAATAATAAAGAATATTCGCAATCACAGTATTTTTTGTTTGTTTTTGGGTAAATAGTAAGTAGACAACCCTGGGCTTGGGAGTGTGTTGAGGTGAATTATTTGGGAGTAAACAGGTTCTCATGGGAAAGTGTCTGGTGAAGTTGTAGAAGGAATAACCAGAGAATGAGCGGCAGGTATTGAGTTAATTCAGACTGCAGGGCTGGGGGGGGGATAAGGCCGAGGCAGAAAAGGGAAAGTCCTCGTTAAACTCTTTTGAAACAAATAAACATTAATGTTTGCAGGCGCCAAGTCGTTTTTGGGTATTTTTTTGTCTGGCAAATACACAACTCAACATCCTCTCCCATTAATAATTTACTTACGTTTATTTATAAGGGAAAATGTATTTCAGTGAATTCCCACAGTGAGGCAAAGTGAGGAGACCAGCATTACCCACCCAGTAGCCGCCATTGTAGCTTTTTATGTTGTTTTAAAGGGCATGTAAAGGCAAAAAAATAAAATCCCATTTTTACTTTCTTTAATGAAAAATAAACCTTTCTCCAATATACTTTAATTAAAAAATGTGTACTGTTTTTATAAGAAACCTGACTGTATGTAGTGAAATTCTCCCTTCATTTACTGCTGTGGATAGGAATTGTCAGACGGTCCCTAACTGCTCTGCAGGGAAACAATCATACTTATGAACAGCAGGGGGAGCCCCCGCCTTACTTCCCAGCCATGCAGAACTCAAGCAGCTTTGTTTATGACGATCCCTAAGCAGCCCAGACCACACTGAGCATGTGCACAGTCTTAGTCTTGCAAAGATGTATAACAAAGTTACAAGATGGCAGCCCCCTGTGGCCAAGCATAAATCATTTGTTTGATTAGACTTGTGGTGCAGTAAGTTCATGCTTATGTTTAGTATACAAAATACAGCATTTCTAGCCTTATTCTATTTTACACTTTCCTTGTCCTTTAAAGGTCCCAATAGCCATGAATGGGCCTTTTCCAGAATATTGTTGTTCATTATACACAAAGCTGATTTGGTTGCCGTTATGTTACTGAAATGTTATTGTTTCTAGTCTTTGTACATACGGGGTTCACTCTACTACAGCCACTGCCTGGATCCTTCCTAACCTTGTGTTTTACATTGTGGCTGCGGCAGTTACACAATATCATTTCCAGGTGACGGCCAATGTCTAGTAGCCATGGCTACTTACTGCTCCTCTCCTAATGGGACATTGGCTTAAAGGAGAATACACCAATCCCCTACCTGACAGTTGAGCTTATGTAGAAGCATAAATATCTGAACTTCCAGAAATATATTTCTATATAAGTACAGACAAAACTTGGTTCACTTATTAAGGTCACCATGAAGGTCTTCTCACTGGGACCATCTCCCTCCTCTGTTGTTGTTGTTGTTGTTGTGCTAAAAGAAGGGCTTCATTCCCGCTCCCCCATTATATTGACCTTTATAGGACAGAGCCAATGAGCTGTTCTTATCTCCACTCTTGCGCCTTTACCCATCAATGATAAAACAATAACCCCCTAAAAGCTTTACAAAGGTCCAAGTGACGACAACTGGTCCTCCCAATGGTGCCCATCTTTTCACTTCTACCCCATTAGCTTTGTATAATCTCAGAACGATTTGTTTGCTTGGAGTCAGACTGGTGATGAATATGAGAGTAATGGCGGCTATTCATCCTGCACCAGCGACAATCACCACACACTGCAATCAATTCATGAGCTTCACCAATCTCTATGATCATGTTAGATAAAGACACACTAATGCATATTAATATACATCTGTAGAGCATTGGGGCAAATTCACTAAGCGCCCAACGCTAGCGTTTGGCATTTTCGTTACTGCGCAAATTCACGAACGAACGCTGGTGTAGTTTCGCTAGTTTTACTTCGCACCCTTACGCCTGGTGAAGTTTCGCTAGCGACGTAACTACGCAAATTCACTAACTTGCGCAGTGTACTGAACGCTACCTTTTACGCTAGACTTCCTTCGCCACCTCAGACCTGGCGAAGCGCAATAGAGTAGATAGGGATTGCTTAAAAAAAGCACTGGCGTGTTTTCTACATGATGGGTGAAAAAGATCGAAAAAATTTTTGGGGCTCCCCTCCTTCCCCCCTACATTTCCTGACTCATGGCAACTTACCTAGACAGTGGGCACATGTGTAGGGCAAAATAACATTTTTATTTGCTGATTTGAAGGTTTTCTAGGCATTTGTAGTGCAGATACGTGTTCCTCCATTGAAATTTGAATTTGGCGCCGTATGCAAATTAGCCTTCGCTAGCGTAACTTCACTTCACTTAGCGAATCAACGCTAGCACAACTTCGCAACCTTACGCTACCCCTGAGCGCAACTTCGGATTTTAGTGAATTTGTGAAGCGCTGGCGAAACTACGCCTGGCGAAGTGCGGCGAAGTTATGCCTGGCGCAACTACGAATCTTAGTGAATTTGCCCCATTGTGTCTTTGTACCCAAGAACTAGTGGTAGAAAAATATTCTGTCGCTTTCTGAAAACGTTGAAAAAAATCCAAAGGTTTCGACGTTTTTGCCGTGGTTCCCAAGAACATTGTTGGAAATCTCGATTTATGAGTCCATTTCTGGTGGTCATGAGCTAATAAAGAAGCCCAGGACATTGTAGCCGTATTATTAACTTTTACGCCTTCTTCAAAGTGAATAATGAGAAATTGGGCAGCAAAAGCTTCACCGGAACTTGGCTCTGAACCAACTGCCATGGATTCAGACTTCTTGTATCTGTAGAACCCAAGCCATGTGCATTTTTGTAGGTTTTTTTGCGTGAAACGCTTATTAAACCAAAACAGGGCGATCCCAGCAGAAGTTGTGAAATGTTTCAGGGGTTAAAGGATGTTCCTCCAGGTGTGACCACCCTTAGGTGACCATATGAGGTCTTTCCCTTCAGTTCTTGCTACAAATCCCAGGGAATCCATTGTGCACATGAGCATTTCTTATTTGTCCTGTCAATCTTTGAAGTGCCAACCTGTTTGTCCTATAAAACCAGTGTGTTATATTATTGTGCACTATATCTGTTATTACAAATACTCGCTGCCACTATACTTTGCGGTGCTTTGGCTGTTTCCAGGTTATGAAGCGTTAATTTGCTGTTTAGCGTCGGTAAAGTGGAGGAGAGAATTTCAATTCCGCCCTTAAGAGCAAGACCCTTGAGACTATTTTCGGGACCGTAATGGATCCAGACGTTCTCGTCTCTCCCTTTTCGCCATTTGTGAGCAAAGTCAAACTCAATGTTCCGTATCATGGGCCGGAGAATGAGAGCGTCTCCTTCAGTGGAGAATAAACAGGACACAGATCTCTCTGGCCGCTCATTAATCATGGAATGTCGCATCACAATGGGCCCTGAAATTCTCATTACATCCATTCCACTTACCCATCGCATCACATGTGGCCTCCAAGCTCTCGTCTCTCCATCCAAATACATTCCCGCTCTCCGTTCTACTTCAGAAATGATTGACTCCAAAGCTTAACCCTTCTTTTCCCTGATCCTCCAAACCCTTCGCTCCTCCTGAGACAGGCCTTACATTTGGTCTTCAACAAGTGACACTTATTTGCCTTAGGCTTTTGGGTGTCCAAAAGGTACATTGGGATCTATCAGTAGACCTTTAGTTGGTGATCAGTAGATCTCAAGACACTGTCAACAATATATATATCATTTTCATGGAAGAGAAAGCTAACAGTGATATGGATGTGGATCATAATGGGACAACATCACTAAAAGTAGACCTCACATTACTAAAGAATGGGCTCTCCTGTAATACAGGGGTGGGACGTGGAATTCAGAATGCTCAGGTTTTTGGATCTTGAATCTATAGTTTTGCCTCCAGGAGGCATTAGGATCAAGGAACTGTTTTATTAGAGAAAAAGGAAATAGTTTTAAAGAGTTTTATTTGATTAAAATGGAATTTATGGGAGACGGCCTTGGTTCTCACACCTGTAGTTTGAGGCCAATAATAATAATCTGTGGATTTGAGATTCATGTGGAGGCTCCTAAATAGTGTTTGGGTTGGGATGTAAGAGAAGTGTCTAACAGATTCCTTTTTAATTCTCCCCGAGACCTTTTCAAATTGCAATTTTGACATCTTTGCTCAGCTGACCGGGAACAGGTAATGACTTCTCCCCAGAGGAGAGACAATCAATGGCAGTTGCTATGGTTGGGTTGATGGGGAGATACCAATTAACTCGCAGGGAATCAGACACAAAACAAACAGTGTTTGGGAAGAGCAATGTCAATATCAAGGCTCCTAATACTTTAAATGTAGCTGCAGATGTTGTCTCTGAGACAAAGCAATGACGCAGGACTGAGTCGCATTTAACTTCACACAATTATCTCCATGCGCTGCATTCACTTAGACCAGGGATCCCCAACATTTGTACCCGTGAGCAACATTCAGAAGTAAAAGGAGTTGGGGAGCAACACAAGCATGAAAAATGTTCCTGGGGTGCCAAATAAGGGCTGTGATTGGCCATTTTTAGTCCCTATGTGGATTGTCAACCTACATTGAGACTCTGGCAGAACAACTGGTTTTTATACAACCAAAACTTGCCTCCAAGCCTGGAATTCAAAAATAAGCCCCTGCTTTAAGGCCACTGGGAGCAACATCCAAGGGGTTGGGGAGCAACATGTTACTCATGAGCTACTGGTTGGGGATCACTGACTTAGACATTTCCCTCTCTCATTCAGCCCAGAAAGAGAAGGTTGTCATGATATTCTTGTCCTAAACTGCACCCCGGCTCCTAAAGAGAAAGAGGCACTGAGGGTACATTAAGAATTCGGGTGGGAGACATAAAGGGACCTTCAAGTACCTGTTTCTGGAGAAGACGGAGATGCTACAAAATAGACAATTACTCAGGTCACTATTTTAGATTCTCAGCCTCAAGTAAACCTTATCAACCCCAAGATATCATAGAATCCCCAATAATAATCTGCCCCAATTGAGATCATTCTGCTGGGACATTTCTAGCCTTCAGCAACCAATTGGAACACTGTCTGTAGGTCACCAAATACATAGAAGAACCCCAAGCATTGAAGTGAAGACCTCATCATCGCTATGTAGGATTGGCCTCAAAGCTCCCATTTCAAGTAGATTGAGTTTATTATGGGAAGTGGACAATTTAGACCTAAAAATATGAAAGCTTGTGGTTGGGGATGGGAGTGGGACTTACTGTACAGCAGACCCCCTGGACCCAACCACTGCCAACCAACTGCATTGCTTCTCTTGTAGTAAATATTACTGGGGTGAAGCAGAGGGGACTGGGGTGTAAAGGGCCCAGTCATTAATGAGCAATGCCAATACATCTTGGTAGAATTAGGTCAACTTGCCCTAAACCCAACTTTCTGTAGGGCCCAACACCATCTAATTACACCATGAGTTTAGTAAGCCGCTAGACATACAGAATTTATTATTCACGGGAATCAATATAATGACCCTGTTCTTGTGCAATGTATGTATTTCTTGTATCAGTTTTACAGATAAGGGGGTGAGTAGTACAAGTTGCCGTGTGTTGTATCAGGTCTAGGAACCCACGGCAACCCTCAGGCTACTGCAGGACTTGATACTCATGATTGGTCAAGCCAACCACCTCAGCTGGTCATTGGTCGAGCTCAAACTGTCACTTAGCTAATAAGTACTTCATACAGAGCGCAATGAGCTCAATTAGCGACCTCCCCAAATCTTTCTCCATCATCCAGGGTGGTGATTCCCCCAAACACTGCTCTGGGACCCCCATAGGCTGGCCAGTGATGTCATCAGAAAAATTAACCCTCTCCTAGTCATCTTCCAGTCTCTCATTCATACCCCTGCCTGGTTGCTAGGGCAAACCGGACTCTAGCAACCAGCTGAACTACAAAACACAAAATTCGACAACTATTTTATTTGAAGATTACACTGACCTTTTAATCACATGGATTTTAACTATCGATTCACAGATAATATGAAATAGGAGTCACAAAGGGACTATAAGGTTAAATTATTTCATATATGTAATCTGAAATGCCATTAGAAAACAGAAAATCATTACTGTAATATATAATAAATTATACAAGGTGGTGTATAGAATATAGATCGGAGATCTCCAATCAATTTGGGGATAATGAATAAATAATATATAAGGAAAATATCAGTGATAAATGAGATACTTGATATTATTTTATACATAACTTGTCTGCGTCGTATTCAAAGTCAGTTCCTCTCTAATCTGTCACTTATGTGGCAGTTGGAATGTCAGACCAATCGAATACATTTGGCCTTTAGTCTGAGTTGGATTAAACTGAAATTGGCAGTTGTCGCATTTTATATTCAGCCAAATCTGGATCCGGTATTTGGGCAAATACAAAGAGCAACCGTTTGGCGTGTCCCTAAAATCCATTTCAATTCATTATCACATATGAGACCCCATGAGCTCACAATCTGCCAGGAAAGTGCCCAGTTGTAAACATTCCTCCTCCTTTCTCTATTATTCTCAGTTTTCTAGTAAAGACGTGAAGTTGATGTTTCTAATGGGCTGATAATAAACACACAGAGCTGTGGGCTAATAGGATAGAGACATATAATATATAGAGATCTGCACATGAGACTTCTCCTTGTGCTTCTGCCCAGCAAATGGTTAATGGTGTTGGGTTAAGGGGTGCAGTGACATCATGCTGAGGGGGTGAGAGTGGGAGGAGCCAGCTGGTGGTGCCTTTATATGAAGTGCTGCGGAGCTACTGAGCCAAAGGCACCTGAACTCACCTGCACAACTACTCGTCCCCTGCACAACCACAGGTAAGTTACTCTGCTCCTACTCATTCCTTATGCACCTCTATTGGGCTCCCTGATGCTTCTCTCTCTCTCTCTCTCTCTCTCTATATCTATCACTGAGACACTTCCTTCCTAACAGCCCTCATATATATATTACCTAAAGGTGCTGAACTACAGCTCCCAGCATCCTCTGCCAGCACCTCAAATACAAACCTCTATAACATCCACCACCATCCGCAGTGGTTACAGAACTGCAGCTTCCCATTCCCCTTCATATTAAGCATTGCTGAACTACACTTATTACCCCTACATTGAGGGACATTGAAAATGAAAAAAAATTTTTTTATGGTAAAAACTCTCAAATTCGAATTGAAAATTATCCAAACTCAATTAGAATTTAAATTACGAGATTTGTCAAATGCTGGCCCTTTAACAATTCGAACTTGACGATTCGCCACCTAAATTCGGCGAGTTCGTGTATAAGTTAATGGGAGAGGTCCAGGCATGTTACTAGCCTTCCTGACATTTGAATTTTCGAATCGAGTTTTGTCTAATTCAATACAAAGTCAGTAAAATTAGTGCGAGTTTTCTTATTTAATAACCCCCAATCGAGTTTAGAGTATATTCTAATTTAATAGAGAAGAAAACTTAAATTAAATCGAAATTTAACCTTTAATAAATGTGCCTCTCAGAATTATTAGGCCTACATTTAGAAGCATTAGCCCTACAATTAGAATCATTAGCCCTACATTTAGAATTATTAACCCTACATTTAGAATCATTAGCCCTACATTTAGAATCATTAGCCCTACATTTAGAATTATTAGCCCTACATTTAGAATCATTTGCCCTACATTTAGAATCATTAGCCCTACATTTAGAATTATTAGCCCTACATTTAGAATCATTTGCCCTACATGTAGAATCATTAGCCCTACATTTAGAATCATTAGCCCTACATTTAGAATTATTAGCTCTACATTTAGAATCATTTGCCCTACATGTAGAATCATTAGCCCTACATTTAGAATCATTAGCCCTACATTTAGAATTATTAGCTCTACATTTAGAATCATTTGCCCTACATGTCGAATCATTAGCCCTACATTTAGAATTAATAGCTCTACATTTGGAATCATTAGCCCTACATTTAGAATTTTTAGCCCTACATTTAGAATCATTAGCCCTACATTTAGAATCATTAGCCCTACATTTAGAATCATTAGCCCTACATTTAGAATCATTTGCCCTACATTTAGAATCATTAGCCCTACATTTAGAATTATTAGCCCTACATTTAGAATCATTAGCCCTACATTTAGAATTTTTAGCCCTACATTTAGAATCATTAGCCCTACATTTAGAATCATTTGCCCTACATTTAGAATTATTAGCCCTACATTTGGAATCATTAGCCCTACATTTAGAATTTTTAGCCCTACATTTAGAATCATTAGCCCTACTTTTAGAATCATTTGCCCTACATTTAGAATCATTAGCCCTACATTTAGAATTATTAGCTCTACATTTAGAATCATTTGCCCTACATTTGGAATCATTAGCCCTACATTTAGAATCATTAGCCCTACATTTGGAATCATTAGCCCTACATTTCTGATGTCTTATAGGGGGGTTTGAGATCCCCAGATCTACTGTCTCCTCCCACACTGCATTATTATTATTATTATTATTACTATAATATGTTATTAGTGGGACAAACACAGCTCATTGGGTAAATAAAAAGCTCAAAAGAGCATAATGGGAGAATTAGTTGGATTCAGTTTGTAAATGACCAGGAAAAGTCCCAAAGTTGCCCATTATCTGGCAAGTATTGGCTAATTCCAACCATCCGGGCAAACGTTTTATTTATTAGTCGATTTCTGTGCAATTTTAAATTTGGTTGAGGTTTGGGCGCTGGGTATTTAGCAGAATCCAAAGTGAATTGTTGCAGTAAAACCTCCGGGAGCTCAAGCCAAGATTTGAATAATACGAGAAAATATCATTTTCCTTTTGGGTCTGTAACCAGTGAAAACATGTTTTACCTTGTATACTCTGTGTATATATAAATATCTATATTCATGTAAACCAGGTATGGGATCTGGTATCCAGAGACCCTTTATCCAGAAATCTCCAAATGACAGAGCTGATTTTAATCAAACAATACTAAATTCTTGAAAATGATTTCCTTTTTTTGATCTGGGCGATTCCATAGTGGGGGCAAGGAACCCTATTGATTAAATGTATAAATGGCAGATTTAAGGTTTGGGGAATCCAAATTACGGAGAGACCCCATTATCCAGGTAATCTGAATAGCAATTCATTATTTTGGAGTCTGGGAGAAACGTGCTGTGTGCAAATGTCACTGAATTGTCCCTTGTTGTTGTTTTGCTCATTGCAGCCATGCACAATAAACTTTACACAATCGTGCTCCTCCTCCTCGTACTCACCACAGCGACCCTCTGCCGGCCAATGACGGATCTAGAATCAAGGTCACATGGCGGATCCCCCAGGAAGACCCCCGGCACTTCGGAGCTGAGCAGGAGGGACCTCCTGGCGTCACTTTCCCATGAGCAGAAGCAGCTGATCTCCCAAATCTTCCCTCACTTATACACAGGTGATGTGCCCCCATGGCAAGAAGCTGGCAATCTATTTAAAAGGGGAAACTTGACTTGGTAAAGGGGGGGGCGTAAGTCCAAATAGAAAAAAGTTTTTATTTTCACAATGAAAGAACAAGAGGCTCCCCCAGGTACATTTATTAACCGTTATTACCTTAAAGTTAAATGTAAGTGCAGCGCCTCAGTTCCCTGTTTTATTTTATGAGTTGGGTATTGGGGTGTCCCCAGATGATCTGATCACTTTTCTGACCCAGATGATGTGTTTGTGTCCCACAGACCTGATCAACAGTGAAGCCCATTTCCACCCCGTGCAGGACCGGGATTATGCCGGATGGATGGACTTTGGCCGTCGGAGTTTGGAAGAACCTGAGTCTTAAATATCCCACCCAACCCCCATTTAACTTTAGCATCAGGGTGCCCCGCAACTCTCCCCCCCACCCAGTTCTGACATGTGACTTCTCTAGCAGCCGGGGGGTTCCTTTAAGAAGGTGGTTCTGGTGGGATTTCTACTGCTTCTTCTTGAGGGACAAAGGGAAGGAAAACAGAAATATTCCCAATAAAGTAACATCCACATTTCAAACGTTGTCTGTCAAGTGTCTCTTTAGAAACGTCTCTAGTCAAGAGGTATAGAAATTGTTGGGTTGGTGTCGAGGTTGGGATCAGACTGGATGGAACAAGAGATAAACCAATGGGAATGGTGCCCAGATAAACCCCAACCTTTACTAGAAATAGTCACCAGGTGTAGAGGTGGAGAAATTGTTGGGTGGTGTCGAGGTTGGGATCAGACTGGATGGAACAAGAGATAAACTAATGGTCAAGGTGCCCAGATAAACCCCCAACCTTTACTAGAACTAGTCACCAGCAGGGCTGGTCCTATCAAATGTGGGGCCCAATTGGGACCATGTTGGCGGGGCCCCTAGACAAAGTGTTGCTGGCTACTGACACAGCAAGTATTTAGGAAAATAAGGGCATACAGGCACAAAATAGAAAGGAAAGGGGCAGTGCGGGGCCCCCAGAGGTGCGGGGCCCAATTGGGCCAATTGGCCTAAGGCCGGCCCTGGTCACCAGGTGTATAAATTGGTTGGTGATGTCAGGGTTCAGATAAGACTGGATGAAACAAGAGATAAACCCCCAACCTTTACTAGAAATAGTCGCCAGGTGTAGAGGTGGAGAAATTGTTGGGTGGTGTCGAGGTTGGGATCAGACTGGATGAAACAAGAGATAAACTAATGGTCAAGGTGCCCAGATAAACCCCCAACCTTTACTAGAAATAGTCACCAGGTGTATAAATTGGTTGGTGATGTCAGGGTTCAGATAAGACTGGATGAAACAAGAGATAAACCCCCAACCTTTACTAGAACTAGTCACCAGGTGTATACTGTACATTGTTGGGTGGTGTCGAGGTTGGGATCAGACTGGATGGAACAAGAGATAAACCAATGGTCAAGGTGCCCAGATAAACCCCCAACCTTTACTAGAAACCAATAAAAACCCTCAGATTCATTAAAGATTTATTGTCAATATTTACAGCAGACCCACATTGTAATGAGGCCTTTCCCCCCCCCCAGCAGCATCACATAAAAAGCCCTTTTTGTCCCCAAGTTTCCCAGCTCCCCCTGGGACAGAGTAGTCAACCAGCCCCATCTTGCTCTTTGGAATTGAAATCCCCCCGATACCCCAGATTCCCTATTACATCTTTATCTGGGGGCCTCTGAATGTAGATCCATTCGTTGCATTTGTCGGTGACATGGAAGGTACGAGGTGTGTGTGTAAAGTCACACAGTGCATTAAAAATAGGGTTATTGTCCCCCATAAATAATGCAAAATCTATAGGTCGAGAAAATGGAAGGAGCCGGTACCCAGAATGCTCCTTCCCAGCACAGTTTCCAATACAGATGAGTAGGAGCTGCCGTACTGCTTGCCTTGCCCACACACAGGAGATCTTTGCACTATTTAGCCACTCAAGTGGTGGATCAAAGTGAAGGTTCACCAGCCCCTAATCAAGTATAAGTGTAAATATACGGGGTACGAGTGTGATGACTTTACCATAAGGAATTACTGCACAGGGGGGGCATTGCAGGCATTTCATATGGGGTCACGTGACCAAGAGCATCTGCATCACAACGTTGATAGAACAATAATGGCACAAAGTAAATAGAAGTGAAATGGGCTCTGGAGATCCTTTTTATCCTCTAAATAATGTATTGGATACATCGAGACCTGCGACTTGACCCAAAGTTGCCATGTGGGGGGCTACAGACAACACTCCAGTGTATGGGACTTGTACTATTCAGACTATTAGCAGCTCCAGCAAAAGGACTTATGACTATATATCTCAGCATTCTCAGCCAGCCAATCCAGATGCCAGAAAATGATGGGTTCATTGTGAGCTTGAGGTTCCATGGGTTTAGCAGCCAGCAGCCTCCATGCTTTCATGGGTTTTACATATCTATATATATACAGTATATCTAGCCTCCCAACACTGTTCTCCTCTCTCATTCGCCTCTTTCCTTAATATCACCCCACATTATTATTATTATTATTAATGGGCCAATAGTAAAATTTGGTGCTGACAGTTCACAATGGTCTAAAAATGTGTCTTCTTGGCCAATAAAATAGCTGGGATTTAGCTCTGAGGTTTATGGGGCTCTTCTGCCTTCTGAAAGGAGGTTATACCTCGTTCCACCACCCGGTTCAAGCCAAGTCTTCTCAGCTGCTCCACCAGATTGATGCTAAAAATGCTTTTCTGATTTTGAACAGAGTCAGAAGTGGTTTTAGCAGAAGCGCTGTCCACAAGGGCCCTGGCAAAGCCAAGACTCCCCAAAGTCTTCTTCCAACCCAACTGTAAGAAGTTTGGTCGGCTTTGAGGCGCTGTCTGGGGTACTGTGGCCTCCATAATGGGCTTTTCAGTGGAGACTGTATTTGCTGAAATGCCATGTTCCTTCAGTAGGGTTACCAGTCCCAACGGAGTACTTTCTCCAGAGTCTGTTTGGTCAGATGGGGGTGAGCTCTTTGGTGGTTGTCTTTGGGGCTCCAAACTGAGTGAACTTAGGCTCTCGTAGCTTCCAAAAGAGGGAAGAACTGTATTGCGAAGACTATGGAGAGAAGCAAAAGGAAGTCGTTATCACTAGTTTAATTGGGTAAAGTCATCCACCTCACGTGGCGCTGGTTCTGGAACTAAGTAAGTGGTTCTAACCTCCTGCCTTGAGGCCAAACCAACTTGAGGTCTTCAGGTAGAACATATAAGAAACTACTACTACTGTTCTACTGCAGACATGTTGAATAAAAAACAAAACCTGGGGAGTCTGCACAGAAGCACATGCACCCCTCACCAGCAACAAGAACTCGGCACCGTGTCACCCGCCTCTGCCACCTTACTATGGGAATGCCACCCTTAGTGATAGAGCACTCCATGTACCACCCTATTAATGTTGTTGATGGACAGGAGATACTGACCAATCAGATCGGTTGTTTCTTTTTATAATGAGGACTAAGGTGTTTAATCCTGGTTGCATATGGCAGGAGAGTGATACGAAGCCAAGTTCAGTTATGAAGGTGCGACAGGTGTGAGTGTTAGCAGGTAAGCGCATGCAATAAACTAGAGAAAGGGTTAGAGGTTAGACAAAGAATAGGCATCATGGTGCAGTTACCCACATCAGACTGGCAAACGGGGAATGGCATTCAGCTTACCTTAGTTTACCCCAAAGGGGAATGAACTTAGTCATGGCCAGGCAATGGCCTCACTACTTCAACTGACTGTAGGATCTCGCTTCAGATCCTTCCCCAGATTGACATTATTGTAATAGGCCGTAATTAAATGTACGTGGGCAGATTATTACTACTATACGTGGCTTTGGTGCCATTTGTGTTTGCAGTCTGTCTGGTGGGACAATTGCACCCTGAGCAACTGGACAAAACTCGGCAGTGACCCCTTGGCCGACAACTCAGTGACCAGACGCTCAGTATTCACATCCCCAATATATATTCCCTTACTCATCACAATATCATTGCAGAGCCCCATGAATCCTTCATATGACTGTATTTACAAGTAGAGGAATTTCTGCCCTAAACCACCTCTCCCCCATTTCTCTGAGCTTGTGATGGTTCCAGTTTGAGCTGTCGGCTCCAGTTACCCCACTAGGTGGCAGTGCTTTGATGAAAATGAATTCAGTTTGAACTGTCCGTTAATAATGAATTGCATTCTATAGTCACAATACAGGAATTGGAGAGTGGGCCGTGCCGTTCACATGGGTTGGCGGTGGCACAATTCTGGCCTGTATATTGTATATAATATATATTTGTATGGCCTATAGAAGCTTCATCCACCTCCAGCCCAGAAAGCTGGGGCAGCTTAGACTGTAACACCCCTCCTTGTACCCCAGTTTGGCAAGAATTACTGACACATTCCCTATGATTTCTGTAGGAACATGTCAGTAAGACTTTATTATAAGGAATGGGATGAGTAGGTAACAGAGCTCGGGTTGTAGAACTGGTCACTGGGGGGCCTCTGAGACACCAGAAGGTCACTGTGGAGAGGGCTACCTTGAGCTTCGCTGGGGAAATTGATTAGGATCTCGGTCGCTGCTCAGAAAGTCAAACATTGGAAAAAACGTTTCCACCAGGAACTGAAACTGTGAGGATGGAAAACGGACACATGAATGAGAGGTCAAAGGACAAGCGGATGGAAGTGGGAAATGAGTGCGGGAACAGGGAGGAGCCATGCGCCCAATCCAAGGCAAGAAATCCCGTTAACAGCCAAGCAAGCTGCCACTTCCAACATTCCATACAATACAACCTAAGTGCTTAAACCAAGGGCAATATAAATGCAATGGCTAAACCTGCAGGACGCACATAGACAGATTGCTGACACTCTGACCTCCAAAGAGAACCGTTGAGCCAAAAGTCTGCTAATAGCAGTCTAAAACTGCTAAACATCAACAATTTATTTGGTTTATTATTATTTTTATGATATTTAAAGAGCTGGTGCACACTCTCATAACACCTTTCAATTAGCAGTGCTTCTTAGCCCATAATGAATTAAAGGAAAGGTGTTCCATCTATTCATTGTGGATGAGAAGTTTTTCCATTAAAAGTTTAAGGAATATCTCATCGGTCGATTTCTTGACTATATTGAGATGGAAAGAGATAACTAGACGAGAGAAAAGAGGGTGGAAGATGAACAGAAGAGAAGAGAGAGTTTGGGGCTCTTCACTCACCTGGACGTGACCATGGTAATGTCCTGCATAGGGAGGGACTTGCGACAGGTGGTGATGGTGAATGTAGACGGGGTCTGAGGGAGGTTGTTAACAGAATGGAACACTGAAACAAACAAGTGAGCTATGGATTAATCAGAAGCAGTTTACCTGATGAAGGGTAGAAGAGTGATGCATTATGGATGATATAAATGCGCAGTCGGCTGTACATGGTCCTTGTGGACACGGATTACTGGGATATGGATGTTACAGAATGGAAGTTGGAATGTGATGGAAGTGATCCATGGACACAATGTAAGTGGCTGCAAAGAGCTTAAAGGGAATTGGAAGCAATGGGATTGTCCAGACAAAAGGTCTCTGCAGACCGGGTACTCACAGCCATTCCTGTCTTTGCTTTTTGTCGGAGTGGATGAGGCCAATGCCTGGAAGGAGATTGGCTCCATATCGTCTTCCTCGAAATCATTGAGGTTATAAACATCTTGCTGATCAATGTCCAGTTCCTGGAAGTCTTTGGTGAGGACGCCAGGCCTGTGGTCCAGAATACCCCCCAAGTTGGGCTTAGCCAGCTGCTGCCAATGCATGAGTGTAGCTGAGCCTGGAGAAAACCATAGAAATGAGCAGCTGAGATTGGTTATTATCTTACATTAAACATACCAACCAACATAGCAAATAACCATTTCTGGCACTCACCTTCCAATGGTTTGACTATCTGCAACTTCTCCGGAAGACCAGACCGAGAACCAAAGGACAGGCTCGAGCTGCCAGTGACTTCCGAGATTCCAGAATAATTGGTTCCCGTGGACAGAATACTTTCATTGGGGGTGAGGAACCCACTGGAGTGCTCGCCATCTCCTGGATGCCTGAATTCAGACTCTTCATATAGATTCTCAGAGAAATGACAATTCCTTTGAGCATGGAGCCTCTGAAGAGCAGCTGCCAGGTCTTGACTTCCAGGTGTTCCAGGCCTCCCCAGCTTCTTCTCTCCGGCACTACGGCACAAACGAAATGAGAAAATAAATGAGTTCTTCTGCAACATCTGAACAGTCAACTCACCTACTCCAGTCTCTTGGTGACATGTGGACAATGTGGACACTCTACTAAGGAGCTGAACTACACATGCATAGGGCTGATAATGTAGTGGACCAGTAAGGTACTGCAGTATGGAGAAATCCAGGCCTAGTTATGTAGGTCAACAAGGCAAAATGATGAGCTACTTGGAGGCACCACTTAAGATAAGAATAAAATAATTTGGAGTGGCACACATACATGGGAAGCCACTGTGATTGTGGTGCACCCATCTCCTTACCTAGAATTATCTTCCTCTGGCCCAGGTAACAGAGTCTCCTCCTCCAGAAACATTGAACTGGAACCTTCCATCTCACAGAAGCTCATGGGTGGAGTGCCAACGCGGCTGGGGGCGGCTGAGGGTCTTTGAGATGGAGCACGGGAGCCAAGTACATTCTGTGGTGACTGGCAGCGGGATCTGGCCCTCACCACCTGATTGGCTGCTTTCACCGTCTCAAAGACTTTCTTATAGCTCCTGAGTAGGGGGAGACGACACATATAACATTCCTGCAGTCCAGTGATAATTCCTAATACGTATGTGAGCAAGAGACGGGCAACATACAAAAAAACCAAACACTTACTTGAGTTCCGAAGAGGCATCGATCCCTTTTCTCATGGTTCCTTCAATTTCGGCAGCCAAAGAATCCTACACACAGATCAATGTATTACATGAATTATGACTTTGTACTTGTATTTTACAGTTGGGGGATATAACAATCCATCTACACCCTCAGTAGAGAGGCCAGTTTCTGCTCACCAGTGGGAAGATGTTGAAGGTGCTGTATCTGCTCACGGTGCTGTTTGGGAGGCTGCGGTTGCGCTGGTTCTTCAGCTCCTCCTGGGCCTCGTGCAGCATGTCCTCACACTCTTTGTGCTTCTCTACAAGGTCCTGCAGCTGCAATTACAATATATATCTGTAGATATTTAACCCTTATAACCCAGGATCATCTGTGCAATCCCACCTCCCCTCCAAACACCATACCCATTGACTATACCCATTCCATGAACATGGTACCCGGTGCTGCATCACAGGAAGAGACAGGGTTGGACTGGGGTGTGACAGGCCCACCAGGGCTTCTAACCTGAGACCTCTACACCTCATGTGGGGCCCCCACCACCCACCCGCTCAACCACTGCTGACTCCTCTGGCCCCCCCCGTTCGCACTGTTCTTTTCCAGTGACAACTCCCACCTTCCAAAAGGGTCCACGACTAAATTCTCTGTGCACCACCCTAAGAACCAGCCCTACACTCTCCTCTGTGAGGCACCCCATAAAGTGGGGAAAAGGGGGGAATCTTACCTGAGTCTTGAGCTCTTGCTCCCTCTCCTTAGTAGCGCTGAGATGTTGTTGCAGCTCCTCATTTTCTGCGAGAGACTGGGGAATAAGAAAGTGACCCCATTAGTGGCTTCAGATTACTTCTATATCTGATCCATTGAGCTTATTACTGCTGGTATTATGCCCATCCTCTCCAGAGTACAAAGTACAGAGGTGGGACTGTGTGCCTATAGGTAAGGAACAAGATGTCGGTATAATTGTCATTTGCACATGAGACACTCACATTGCGACACTTCTGTTGAAGATGGACAATCTGAGCCAATAGTTGGCTGATCTCCTCCTGCTGCCGAGCCACATCCTCCCTTCGCCGCGCCACCTCCTCTGCCAACAACGCAACGTTCCTGCTGGCCTCCGCTGAAAATACAAGATGAAAATATAAAAAAGAATTTGAGAGCAAAATACTCCAATCCAGAGAGCCTAAACATTCGTACAACTGACAGGGAGCTGACACTTACAGAATTGCTCCACACAGTCCAACATCAGGGAACTTTCCTGCTCTTCATAATCACAGGTGGCATTGAGAAGGTCGCTGGCCTGGAGACAAAGAGCGGCACCATGTGAGCTACTGTGTGTATATATATATATATATACTGTACATACTGTATATATTATATGTTATTATAACGGGCTTCTCTTTCTTACCTCGAAGCGCATCTGTTGATTCTCATCTTCCAGATTCTTGAGTTTTTGCTGAAGGGAATCCAGCTGGATGTTGTGCTGAAGGCAAAAGGAGGATTCGTTCCGACGCAACCTGCCAGAGGGCACAGACTCATTGAGATGGAACATGCAGAACGACAGTATAACTAGGAACAAGCAGTACTAATCCTACACCTGCCCTTGAGCACCTCAATCAGCTCATAGTCTTCCATACATACATTTTACAACCATTAGATCTCTGATAAACGTACGTGGGGGGAATGCGGAGATGCAAAAAGCCTGGGTATGGCACAGCTTTAAAGAGATACGCAGCAGTTAATAGTGCTGCTCCAGCAGAATTCTGCACTAAAATCTGTTTCTCAAAAGAGCACTCAATAGTAAAATCCAGGTCCCACTGAGACACATTCAGTTACATTGAGTAGGAGAAACAACAGGCTGCCAGAAAGCAGTTCCATCCTAAAGTGCTGGCTCTTTCTGAAAGCACATGACCAGGCAAAATGAGCTGAGATGCAGCTACACACCAATATTACAACTAAATACACTTGCTGCTTCAGGAATGAAACTTTATATTGTTGAGTAAATAAAAACCATGACAGAATCCCTTTAAAGATATGGGCAGTGGCTGTTACTATCTATGGGTTTCAATAGACTGGACCAGGAAATGTGTGATTTTCTCTTTCTGCTGAAGTCTCATGTCCCTCTAGCCACCAAGGTGAAACTTAAGTAGACCTTATTGCCATATGTGTCTATCAGAGGGCACCCATCCCATAGATACACTGACATACTCACGGGGTGGAGACGGCAGATCCAGGATCGCTCTCGCTATTACTGATATACAAGTGAAGAAGGTCCTCGCGCATTGACATCTCATGACGGAGCTGACTGGCCTACACGAAAAGGAACGTAAAGCTCAAACGGAGGCAGAACAAAGAAAATCTAGGGACTTGATGGGATAACTCCCTGCATCCCTTTCTAAACTGGGGTATTTATCTATTGGTGACAATCACCTGCCACTGAGCAGAATAGGAAGTGATTAGCACTGGTTGTATGTGAGACTTTGCCCAAAGCAAAACTGTGAACTAATGATCCATTCTGGATATTTGTGAGAGCTAAATAACAAGGGCTCGATGGTTATCACCCTCATGACCTTTTAGTTGCCTCGGGATATGTATCATAGGGCACTTGCATTGTGCAGGACATGGTGTAAACATACAGACCAGATGCTCGTGCAAAATGTAATATGCCAGGCTGCTTTGGGCTTAATGTTCTATATAATAGTCCTCAGATGATCTGCAGGGATATGGCACTAAAGAGCTTAAGCTCCCAAATCCTATCTCCTTACCTCCTCTTTAGAAGCCTCCAGCTGTTCCTCCAGGATCAGATTCCTCTCCGTCAGTTCTCGGTTCTGCTTGAGCAGCGACTGGCCAATCCGAGCGGCCAACTCCAGGTCTCTCTCTTTCTACAACCAATTGCAAACCAACAATAAGTCTTCAAACCACAAACAGAGGGAGGCTTATCAAGCTTTGATATTTGGCCACAGGCAAGGACCACAAACCTCTTCAAGCAAACTTGTGACGGCCTCGATGTCCCTGTAGGTCTTGGTCACTCGGCCCACGCGCTCAGAACACAGGACTGCAAAACAAAGATGGTTGTTATTAATGGAAGTACTAGTTAGCAGCGGCCCAATGGTTTGCCCAATGGTTTGCCCGATGGTTTGCACAATGGTTTGCACAATGGTTTGCCCGATGGTTTGCACAATGGTTTGCCCAATGGTTTGCCCAATGGTTTGCCCAATGGTTTGCACAATGCAGCAGCTGAAGGAGGGGTTTCTAGGAATAAAGTACTTGGCAGTAAGAAAAAAACACAGGCTCCAATTATATCCACTCTTATAATTATCATTAAAACAAGCAAATGATTTCGAAAGAATTTCAAATCCCTAATGAGTGGAAAGCCCAAATCCATTGCACTTAATTGTATTAACTCCTTCCCTGCCTGCCGAATACATACCCGGTCTGCATAGAATCTTGCATCTAATGTGTATATATACTGTATATATATATATATATATATATATATATATATATATATATATATAAAGAGTCGACTATATAGAAACACTTTTACTGTTGCTATAGTTCTACCAAACTTATTGTGTTTAACCCACACACTGAGAATGTTCCACTTATTGGGAAACACGTGATTGAGTGCGCCGCTTTCAGACTTCAAAGAGCTGGAAGAGGATGTTTTATGTCACACAAACGAGACACTAATTGGTAATAATTGGGATTTAAGGGCTGTGAGCTTTACATTGAACAGACGAGCTTGACCTTGAGCAATGAGGCAAAAGAAACAGGTGCCGCCAAGGAACTCGTCCCATGAATGAAGTGTCTCCAGAACTTGAGAAAAGGAGGAATATTTGGCCAAACAAGTTACAAGGAAGCGGGTCTGAGTCTTTACTCGGAAGAGTAAAGACTAGTTGTAAAGTTGCAAGTCGGCGCTTTTTAGTAAACAAGCCCCTCAATGTTCAAGTTTTTAGAGGGAATTTACCAAATTAAAGGCAAAGTGAATTCTCAGAAGCCCAGCTGTCGGTTCATCCTCATTGATCCGCTGCTACTGGTGGACTTGGTGGTCCCTGAGTGGCCACTTGTCTTGCTGGTGCAAGTGCCATCATTTATTCATTTATTTATTACTTTTTATTCATCTTCCACAGGAATGTCTGCATTTTCCCAGGGAATGTTGAATTTGCACAACACAAACACACGGATTATTTCCATCATCCAAGCTGCGTGTGGGGTGTGGGAGGAAAACAGAGGAAACCCAAACAGATACACGAGACTGATATATACTCCCTCCTTGCAGACAGTATCTAACTCACCCCACCACAATTCTCAGTAAAGAGCCCCTTTCTTTGCTGATTACAAAAGCCCCGTGTTTCTGCATAAAACCTGGGGGCTGGTTGAAAAATCAGCAAATTGCAGGATTGTACTGCACCCGGCGAGCTGGGGGTCAATATCTGGTGTATGTTTTTTAATCAACAGATTATCACAAGAAAATGTGCCCATAGGCAGCATTGAGGGCTTAGTTTCAGGCATTGCAATTTTGGGCTTTCAGCAGGAAGAGACTCCTGAAACCCACTGTGAGCCATCGCTGAGAATATATGTAAATGTCTTGTGATCACACAGTGAACTCCAGCCCTGTATACACTACACTGCCCGGTGCATATAAATAAGGCCTATTCCCAGTAACATACAAAGGCTTTTGCAAACAAGTGTGTTACTGTAATGGTTTTGCTGGGCAGGAGTGTGACTGTAAAAGAGTAACACAAAAGAGAAAAAGATTAACCCTTAAAGTTGCACCACCCCATCTTTAAATCCGATGACTCAAGGAACAATAAAACTTAACTTTTAATAAATAAATTAAAACCGTAAGTCCAGAGGAGATGTGGTAACGCGATCGCTCACTTAATATGAGAAGGGTATTACAGGTAGTTTTGGATAACTGCACAATCTATTGCTGAGTATGCACTGAATATCTGACACTTTGGACCCGCCCCTTTCGGACGTGTCATCACGTCATTGGCCGCCCCTTTCTGACGTGTCATCACGTCATTGGCCGGTTTGAATACTAACGGCTGTTTGTGTGTCTATTTAGAGGGGTGAACCGGCAGCAGCGAGATGCCTTTGACAAAGCCTGCGATATGCAGGTGAAACGCGCATCAGGCGCATTTTAGAATTGTTAGGCAGGGGGGCTGAATCTACAAAGAATCTTTGGGCTACCGCTTCACAGCAGAAACGGGTGGGAAGCTCTGTGGGTGAAGGGGTGGGTTCTCGACGGTGATTTTGTGGCTGGGATAGAATCTTAACCTCCATTTAAATCTAAAACTAATTGAATACGGCTACTTTGGTTGTTTACTTGTGAAAAGGGGAGGGGGCGCTTGAGGGTGAAGGGGGGGTGCACCAGACCTGATTGTGCTTTGTGTTAATCCCTATGTCAGTCTATGGCTTATTAACTGAACTCTGCTGCCTACCAGCACTCGTATGCCAGGGTTGGCAGTTTATGTATTTAGTTGCCTGATTTAATTCAGGGTTAATCGACATACAGCCATAATATACTGGCTTCTCTCTCTTTGGCTATGGGAGGGTGTGCTTGAGGGTGAAGGGGTGGTGGATATTTTAAGGCCTAAAAGCCATCATACAAGGTTGACCCCGACTTATGGCTGTTAAATGATTGAATGTGACTTACCAGTATTTACATTTGTAGGCTCGTGGGTTACTCTTTGACATCCCAAACACCCACTGTATGCTGTGTACTTCTTTGCCCATTTGAATCCGGCTTCTTTGCCTCCCTGTCCCTAACCTTATTTTAAACGCTCCTCTGGACTTACGGTTTTAATTTATTTATTAAAAGTTAAGTTTTATTGTTCCTTGAGTCATCGGATTTAAAGATGGAGTGGTGCAACTTTAAGGGTTAATCTTTTTCTCTTTTGTGTTACTATTTATCCATATAACCCTGCACACCATTTGTCTGTTTCTCTTTGATTTAGGGGTGGTGCTCCCTTATTCAGGCTTACTTACATTGACTGTAAAAGAGACAGTTCTCAATAAAAGACATGCGCTCAGGCTGTCCCTTTTTGAACCTATAGGGCAGATGCATGTGGAATCCAATGCAAAGCCAATGCAGGCAGAATGCACACGCTCCGATTAACAAGGATAAATAACCTGACGTTTATGCTGATTAAACTCTGTTCCCCTTGAATTGGGTGCGTGCCGGGGAGCTTAAAGCTGGCCATAAATCTAAAGATTTTTAAAAGATCTTTTAGTTATTGTGAGACCACGATTATCTCGGAATGATCGTTTAAATGTACGATTTGTCCATCAACTAAAAAGACTATTTCATGCGATATTGCCAACAAAACTGAGGGGAGCTGGCTGCTTGGCCCTGCAAACATACATACATTGCACTGGGGCCAATAAAGATTTTTAAACCTGGCCGATCAATTTTCTGACCGATGTCGGCCGAAAAATCGTAAAATGTACGATTGTTGGAATCCCACTAACTTCAGGATAATTTGACGGATTGGTCGGATTTCACTGAAATCGGTCATCACCAAAGAAGAAACTTTGCGTTTATATATATATGATGACGTATATGATGTGTATAAATAATACTAATAAATAATACTAATGATAACCCTTGACACAAACCTTTCTAGAGCCTGTTTGGTGCAGAACCTTCTTATTCACTGGAATTGCCCCAAGTAAAATAAAGTTTTTGATTAGAGAAATTCAAGTCAAGTATAGAAACCAAATCTTCTCTTTCCCCATGAGGCTACAGATAAATTCCTCCAAATCTGCTTTCAGCTCCCCTTTACATTTGTCCTCCCCCTGGGAGCCTCTTCCATGTGCCGTAAATGAATGAAGTAGATGAGTGTCAGCCTGTGGGGTTCCTCCGAGTGTTAACTTTTAGGCCAATAAACAGCACAAAACAAGGCATTTCTCTTGCTGCAAGAGCCAATTATCCAATAGAGTGAGATGTGGTGCTGCAGAGTTAGTTTATATATAACATCATCATTATTAGTAGTAGTAGTATGAAGCAGAGAGAAAGCAGTTCAACGTGACCTAAAAACATCACAACAGGGTGCACTGACCCCGGAATACCCAGTGGGTCCCCTAGAGGGATAAGCACAATACAGCGAGTGCCCCAGCAATAACCACCCCAATTTCTAACAAATAACATGGCTCTATGACTATGAAGGTATATGTAATATAAGTAATACAAGAAACAACTGGACTTGCTGAGTAATTATTGAACATGGATCTACCTTCCTCCAGGTGATCTGCCACTGTGTCTGGATCAATTTCAAAGATGAGGTTCCCATTACGTTTATCCTCATAAATCGAGGGGCTGTTCCAGAACTCCATGGCTTCTCACAATGGCACCGTAACTCAGGCAGCAGCTCTCAGTGGGGTATATGGACCCTGGGCAAGATGCAGTTGGGCAGGTGAGACCCCAGGAGCAGGCAGGCCCCGGCTGGAGGGCCACTCATATCATGCAATGGGCAACCTGTAGGCATCAGACCATAGGGAGCTGCTGGGAGTTGTGCAGGGAGTGTGAGCATGGGTTGTGCGACACTATATCTGTCCTGCCTGCTCTACCACAATAACAAGCCGTGTGTTATTGTCACTGCAAGTTCACACACCTGGCTGCGGGGCAGTCCCAAAGCTCTTATGGGGAGGAGACGGAGCTGGAAAAAGAATAACAAAACCCACCCCCAAGTGCAAGGAACGGCCTTTTCACATGCTAAAACCACCACCCCCTCTGCTGTGTTTTGGGTGGTCCCACGGGCAGAGATGAATGGGAATGGAGATTATACAGATCCCCCACCCCCTGCATTCCCAGCCAATGGAATGTTCCACGCTAGTTATTATCACTTCTAGCTGCTCTTATCAGTGCAATAAAAACAAGGAACAAAATGAGCAAAAGTGCAAAAAACACATACTCACTACACTCACTCACTCAGGAATCCATTATCCAGAAACCTGTTATCCAGAATGCTCAGAATTGCAGAATACCCACCTCCCATAGGCTCCCATAAATGATCCAAATTTTTTAAACGATTTCCTTTTTCTGTGTAATAATAAAACCGTCGCTTGTACTTGATCCCAACTAAGATATAATTAATCCTTATTGGAGGCAAAACCAGCCTATTGGCTTTATTTCATGTTTATATGATTTTCTAGTAGACTTAAGGTATGAAGATCCAAATTATGGAAAGATCCATCATCTGGAAAACCCCAGGTCCCAAGTATTCTGGATAACAGGTCTCATACCTGTAATAATAAAACAGTCGCTTGTACTTGATCCCAACTAAGATATAATTAATCCTTATTGGAGGCAAAACCAGCCTATTGGCTTTATTTCATGTTTATATGATTTTCTAGTAGACTTAAGGTATGGAGATCCAAACTACAGAAAGATCCATTATCCAGTAAACCCCAGGTCATAAGCATTCTGGATAACAGGTCCCCCCATACTTGTACATATTAGTTACAGCTCCATTTAACCCTTTCAGTGCCACCTTGGCTGCAAACACCTGGTGTGCATGAAGGAGACGTATATCAGTAGCAAAACCCTCTCTAATGATCTATATATAGTGGATACTGTACCCCCTACTGTCATTTACAAAGATATTATAAGTCACTGAGGAGTTATGACCATATAAAAGCTTTTATACAGGTGACTTCTGATTTCTTTATAAATTTCTAGTAGGGGGTACATTATGCATTATAATCTACATTTTGTGGGGGGGTTGGAGTCGAAATTCTGGTCGCCGGCATCAAATTCCGGACGCGCAACATCAAATTCGGATGCCCAGCGTCAAAATCGAACGCGCTGCGTCAAATCCGGTGGTGTGGGGCCCCTGTTATAAATGGCGTGTTCTGACATCAGAACGCACCGTTTATATAGTGAATAAAGTACCCCCTCTTGTAAAATATAAGGATATTATAACTTACCGAGGAGTTTCATGACCATATAAGATAGGGATGCACCGAATCCAGGATTCGGTTCGGGATTCGGCCAGGATTCGGCCTTTTTCAGCAGGATTCGGATTCGGCCGAATCCTTCTGCCCGGCCGAACCGAATCCGAATCCTAATTTGCATATGCAAATTAGGGGCAGGGAGAGAAATTGCGTGACTTTTTGTCAGAAAACAAGGAAGTAAAAAATGTTTTCCCCTTCCCACCCCTAATTTGCATATGCAAATTAGGGTTCGGATTCGGTTTGGTATTCGGCCGAATCCTTCGTGAAGGATTCGGGGGTTTGGCCGAATCCAAAAAAGTGGATTCGGTGCATCCCTAATATAAGAGTACGAGGCCGAAGACCGTGTTTTTATACAGGTCATGGAACTCCGAGGTGACTTCTAATATCCTCATATTTTGCAACAGGGGGAACTTTATTTATTATAATACACACATTTCTTTTGTGTAGTATAAGGATATCATTTACAGTCTGATCCCATAGGGAAATGACCAGACTGTAGATTATATATATATATATTTATACACACTCTGGTTATACGCACATATTATATACATTATGTACTGAGTCACAACCCTGGGCTCACACACACTGAGAGACAATATAGAGAATTGCACTGGATCTGCTGTTTCCAGCGAGTGTTTTGGCAGCTGTTGGAATGAAGTGCTATCTGTTTGCTCTACAAGTTCCTCAGTCTATTTCTATAGGAACAGGTGTCAGAGACAAAATAGCTGGTACTTTAGCCTGTACTTTATTGTGCACTAGAAAACACCCGGGAACCATTTCAACTTATTTTGTTGCCTCCGGCACAGAGAATGGACACAAGTGAAACACAAATGCACCAGAAATAGAAATGCTAAATAATACTAAGCAATAATATAGCAAATGATTTATTCTCATTCTCCCTCCCACTGCCAGGAGGAGACAGAATCATGTCGGTAAGACGTGCACCCCCCTTGTGTGATGTATCAGATAAACCGCACTCCTGTAATTGACTTACACTGCAATCGTGGTGCTGGTCCTCCATTGACCCAACAAGGTCCAACAGCAACAGCAACTTTTGTTTATGGATCTACACACACAGTTTTCTGCAGTAGGAGAAGCGCCCCCCTTTCTTTATTATATAACACCACCGGTATCAGCATTTCGGGGGGGGGGGTACAACCTCCCTTCATCAGGCAAAGTAAAGAAAGGGTAAATGAATTGTACGGAAGAGACGGAGATAAAATAATCTCCAAGCCGCTGATATTGAAGGTGTAAAGGGCCAATAAAATGAAACAATAAGCAGGAATGTGAATTCTTCTTTTAAGGTTCACAATTGTTAAGATGCGAATGCGACACAAACCTACACACAAGGCAACCACAATAGGCACACGTGTATGGGATCTGTTATCCATAAACGCATCCCTACAGCCAACAGATTGCTCCAGAATCCACAGTTCCCTACAGCAGGTCTGTCTAACTGGAGGCCAGAGGGTCAAATGTGGCCCTTCAAGAGATTCCAATGACCCCCAGACGACTCTAGAGATTCCTTAACCTCTTTACCATCATTTCATTGAATCTGCCCCACAATATGGAACCCGATGGGCAGCTCTAGAGGGTTCATTTTAGAACCTTTCTTCAATCACTGCCTTGGCAGAAAATTCTAAATTGTTTTTTGGGAATAAAGCAATAAAGCAGTGGCCTTACAAGATCATAAAAACAAGGAGTGGAACAAGGGTTGGGTGGAAAGAACTTGGCATTGTGCCTTGTGGCAATACAAAGTGGATATGACTATTGTGGAGTTAAGAGGCAAGACTGGGATTTGTTTTGGGCGACAGGTGCCGGGTCCCTCCCTCTTCCAACTGTCAGCTCCCATTGCCTACGTGCTGCTCAGCACACACTGCAGCCTCTGCCCTTCAGGAATCCAGTCCGACGGCCCAACCCCCTGTCACTGCCACAATAATAATAATAATAATAAAAATAAGAGCAGGAGCAACAGCCACAAACACTCAGACACACGGGCCTCTCACTGACCCCCCCAGGCAGCCTTTGTCTCAGGGAAAATAACTGGGCAAACTGTCACTTTGCCAAAAACTGTCCAAAACTGGATTGCTCTTTGCACCCTTCCCTGCACTTTGTAAGTGAGGCCTTTCTGCTCTTACATTGTAAGGTTTAAGGATTCTTGCATGGCTGCTAAAAAGCTTTCTCTGCCCCATTCAGTTGGGCAAATTAGGGAGTGTTAGGGGGGCCTGCCCTATGGAAGTGTTCAGGGTGTGATTTTGTTGCCCCTGCACTTGTAACAGGGAAGCTGATAAATCCCCCTTAAAGGGATTCGGTCATGATTTTTATGGTGTCGTTTTTATTTCTTAATGACACTGTTTACACTGCAAATAATTGACTGTACAATATAAAATGTCATTCCTGAAGCAGCAAGTGTATTTAGTTGTAATATTGGTGTGTAGGTGCATCTCAGCTCATTTTGCCTGGTCATGTGCTTTCAGAAAGAGCCAGCACTTTAGGATGTAACTGCTTTCTGGCAGCCTGTTGTTTCTCCTACTCAATGTAACTGAATGTGTCTCAGTGGGACCTGGATTTTACTATTGAGTGCTGTTCTTAGATCTACCAGGCAGCTGTTATCTTGTGTTAGGGAGCTGTTATCTGGTTACCTTCCCATTGTTCTATTGTTAGGCTGCTGGGGGGATGATATCAGTCCAACTTGCAGTACAGCAGTAAAGAGTGACTGAAGTTTATCAGAGCACAAGTCACATGACCAGGGGCAGCTGGGAAATTGACAATATGTCTAGCCCCATGTCAGATTTTTAAAATTGAATATAAAAAAATCTGTTTGCTCTTTTGAGAAATGGATTTCAGTGCAGAATTCTGCTGGAGCAGCACTATTAACTGATGCTTTTTGAAATATAACATTTTTTTCCCATGACAGTATCCCTTTAATGTTCAGTAAAATGTCATAGAGCTATAGTGCTGCTTTATGATCTAAAGTGTACCCCAGCTCTATGTAATTATTCAACTCTATGTGTCCCTGTGTCCATTGGTGCCCCCCCCCCATCTCCCTGTACAAGCTTTGCCAATAAGGCCCATTACTTACAGCTATTCTAGTAAACACATAAGACTGTTCTGAACAGGTAACTAGTGATCTGCGGTTTAACCCACATCCAACCTAAACCTGCCCCAAACCTTCCCCCGACCCAAACTTGCCCCCAAGCAGGCAAGTACATTGTCCACAACTGCACCAGACACACTGACCCCCAGTAACTCCACTTGAATTATAGGGGAAACCCTGCAGTGTGCCCCAAAACATATGGAGAAAGTGCACTTTACCCACTGCACTCAGTGAGTGAAATAGCACCCCCAGTGGGCAGCATGGGGATTGTTAGAGGAGATGTAAATTAGGGATGCACCAAATCCAGGATTCGGTTCGGGATTCGGCCAGGATTTGGCCTTTTTCAGCAGGATTTGGATTCAGCTGAATCCTTCTGCCCGGCCGAACCAAATCCTAATTTGCATATAAAAATTAGGGGCGGGAGGGGAAATCACGTAACTTTTTGTCAAGGAAGTAAAAAATGTTATCCCCTTCCCACCCCCAAATTCAAAATAGTGGATTGGGTACCTAATTACACACTGATAAATCAGCCAATGTCAAGCTGTTGGTTCATCTGTGAGTGATCAAAAAGGGCCACACTCCGGCTATTGGCCATCTTGGAAACTCCAAGAATTAATTTACCCCCAGTAAAGTCAGTTGGATGTTCCACTTGCAATAAGAGGCGGCTTATACAGTATTTGGATTCAACACAGAGCCATGAAACAAGGGGTGCAGGTATGGGACCTCTTATCAGCAATACTTGCCACCTGTACCTTTTAGAAACAATGAAACATAAAGTGTTTTGCCACCAATACGGATTTGTTCAGCTTCGTTCCCATTAAGGACCTGCTACTGTTTTATTATCACAAAGGAAAAACAAACGTGAAGAATTGTTTATTTAAACACCGGTGCATTTCACAGCTTCTAGAAGATCAGGTTTTAGTGGAACAGACCCCCCCCCCATACTGGTGCCGCAGTTTCATAACATTTTATTATTTGTCACAACTGATTCGAGTATCAAACGTTGCAAGTGACAATCGTTTGGCACAAATTTTTGTATTTTGCCTATTTATGAAAGTAGAAAATAATGAAATCCTTTACAATTGCAATCCGGGCCTCACCCGCAATCCCAAATACTGGGTGGTCTTTTTGGGCAGGGACCGCTTTACCTCTTGTATTGGTTATTGGTGTGGGCATCTATTGTACAGCGCTGTGGAATATGCTGGTGCTTTATAAATGTGTGATCATAATAAAAATCTAGTAACACACAGCAACCAATCAGATGTGTCTTTTCAAACAGCTGATCTATGGGTAGCAAACCATTTGACATTACCCCCCATAAGGGCAAACAGTAAAATCACAGGGGTCTGAAGGCCAGACAGGTGTTACTTATGCTCCGTATTCAGTGAAGCTACAGGGAGTGGAGTGTAAAGTCTGCAGGGGAAATTAAAGGCCACACTGGCTGGGGCTGATAAAGAACTGGGTGTCGCAAAATCAGCCCAACTGGCCTCAAACACAACCCCATATAATATCCAGTTAAACATTAACAACCAATAGAAAAGAAGCACAAACAGGCGCTGGCTGAGCAGATAAGGACATTAGGGTGGAAGCCAGCGACAAATCTTCTCTACTGTGGGCGACTAATCTCCCCGAAATGCCTTCCAGCCGGAAAGAATACAAATTGCTGGCGGGATGGCGTATGAATCGCTTCGGATTTCCCAAGTTGCCTCGGGTGACTCTGGAAATCCGAATTCATGGGGAAGACATGTACAGCAAATACTGCAAAGAAGCTAATATTAATGAAATCAATTCCACAGACAGCTTGTGTCTAAAAGCAGCATTTCTCAAGCCAAAACCTAGATTGTTTATTGGGCCAGTAGAGAGTGAGACTAAATAATGCCCCTGCCAATTTCTTGTGCCACTTACTGAAGTAGTTGAGGGTCTCTGCTATCTGCTCAGGGCTGAGCTGGAGAGGCAGGTCCTGGGGCAGGAGGGGAGTGTGCAGCCAATCGTCGTGCTCATAACCAAACATGGTGTCGGCCCGCAGGGTGTAGCGGGGCAATTGCTCCTGCAGGAGGCTAATGATCTCCACCTCGGGCATGTCTCCATTGGTGCACACGTCTGCAAAGCACAACAATACAGCCATTACATGGGGGGGACACACAAAGAAAGAAAAAAAGTAACAGGTATATCAGACTGGCCATTTTCATGCACGCTACAGAAATACAACTCCCAGCAACCCGATGAGTGTTGGTGCAATGATAGGAGTTGCTGTTCTGGGGGAACTGGTAAATGGGATGCGTTTCATGGGCCCCTTTTCATTACAAAGGATAAATATGCTTCCAAACAGAGAACGTGCAGCAAACAAAACATAACTGATTCTATAGAAGAAACACTACCCTCACTTTTTGCCCTGGGAAAGTGAAAGAGGCAAAATAAGAAGAAGGTTCAGCACTGCCCTCTGCTGGACAAAGCTGTAGCCGCTGCTGCTTGGAGTGAAAACAGAAAATAGACGGGGAGAGGGCGACACTTCCAAAGAGAAGCTGCAAAAACAAAGTTGCACCTACAAAACCTGTGTATTAGGGTCACTGTAGCAGCACCCACTGCATGTTCTGTAACCTGGGTGCCAGGCATAGAGCTGAGGTGCATGGAAACCCTGGCCATGCATTTTATTTGCTCCAAATACATTGACTATGTGCATTGACACACACAACACGGGTGTAAAAGACCCTGTAATATTTGGAATATCTGCACTTTGCATCAAGTCCATGAAGCTGCGCTGGTCACAATGGCTGCTCATTTGCTTCCAATGAAAAGGCAAAATTTAGCTTTCCAGACATGGCACCAAATCGACAGATTGCCCGAACGCCTTAAATCAATCCAATCGGTTTTTGTGCTGGGTAAAAAAAACATTGAATGCCCAATGACACCCCGTTATTGTGATAATATTCTTATAGAGAAGGGGGAGTCTATGCTATCAGTCCAAAATAGGCAGCCGGAGGGCTAGAAACGCGTTAAGCGCAATGGTTGCGAGCATTACAGACAATACTTCGCTTATATATTTCGGACACTGATTTTAATGGATGAAATAAATATTGAATTTTAAACGTCTGACTCCAAGTGGCATAACTCAAAATTCATATCATTCAAATGTTTGATTCAATTTAACAACATAAGATGTTCAAATTAGTACATACTGACCCCACCTTACGCGTTTCATGCCCTCTGGTACTTAATCAAGTAGATTATTGTGCACATGGGGCAAAACTCCTCTGTATCAAGTGCCATTGTATTACCTGTGATTGTGGCGGCATCTCTGTGGTTTCCAGGCTTGATTGGTGAGGCTCCCAGTGTCTCATTGTTCTGGGGGGCACAGACGGGGGCAGGCGGCTGGAGGTGGGGGGACTTTGTGGCTGGGGTACTGGCTGCCTCCCAACTCAGAGCCGAGGGGTCCAGCTTGGCAGGAGTCAGCGGGAGAAGCAGGGTGCCATGCACGGAGGATTTCAGTAGCGCCTGGTCCGGGAGGCAGAACAGAAAACCGGGGATCCCCTCAGTGACGCTGCTGCTGCTGCTGCTGCCGGCACCCCTGAAACACATAGTCATTGGATTATACCTACACACAACATTTAGTCTGGAAAAAACAACTATAAATACTTGTTAATAATAATAATAATAATTCTATTACTAGGACTTGCTTTCACCCTGAGCCACATACTGACTAGAAACCAAAGAAGCAAGAGGAGCTGAGAATGTGCCGGGCGTCTCTTTATATCTTTATTTATCACAATTGTCATATTTACTGTACAAGTCCTCCCTTACACCTGCGCTAAGCAACACAAGAAGTAGATCCCTGTGCCACAGAGCTTACAGTCCAAGCAGCCAATGTAAAAGGGGTGGGGAATTAGACATCACCTCTTATTATTATTAACATATTATGCATTGTCTCGGGTTTCAAAACCTTTTACTTAATTAAGATCTTTCCGTAATTTGGATCTCCATATCTGGTCTACTAAAAAAAAAAAAAAAACAGGTTGGTTTTGCCTCCAATAAGGATTAATTATATCTTAGTTGGGATCAAGTACAAGGGACAGGTATGGGACCTTTTATCCAGAATGCTCAGGACCTGGTATTTTCCGGATAACGGATCTTTCAGTAATGTGGATCTCCATACCTCAAGTCTACTAGAAAATCATATAAACATGAAATAAAGCCAATAGGCTGGTTTTGCCTCCAATAAGGATTAATTATATCTTAGTTGGGATCAAGTACAAGCGACTGTTTTATTATTACAGGTATGAGACCTGTTATCCACAATGCTCTGGACCTGGGGTTTTCTGGATAACAGATCTTTCCATAATTTGGATCTTCATACCTTAAGTCTACTAGAAAATCATATAAACATGAAATAAAGCCAATAGGCTGGTTTTGCTTCCAATAAGGATTAATTATATCTTAGTTGGGATCAAGTACAAGCGACTGTTTTATTATTTCAGGTATGGGACCTTTTATCCACAATGCTCTGGACCTGGTATTTTCCGGATAACGGATCTTTCAGTAATGTGGATCTCCATACCTCAAGTCTACTAGAAAATCATATAAACATGAAATAAAGCCAATAGGCTGGTTTTGCTTCCAATAAGGATTAATTATATCTTAGTTGGGATCAAGTACAAGCGACTGTTTTATTATTACACAGAAAAAGGCCATTATTTTTCTTAACGTTGTACAGTGGCTTTACCAGTTTTTTCACCAGAACTTTGTGACTAAAACCCCTGTTTCTGTAATGTACTTGTCCCGGTACTAAATGACTTCTAGAACAGGGGACCAGGGAATTAACCTTTTTGTTTCACCAAACAGTCCGGCTGTGATCCAATGGGACGGCAGGATGGTCAGTCCAACTATAGGAGGCGGTAAAGTTCAAGCTATAATAGTCCAACTAATGGGCCGCTGCTGCAGTTACAGGGAAAGAACACTAGGTGGCAGCAATACAAAGGCTTTTTTCTCATATCTGCTCCCCTCTCTATTCATTGTCTCTTTAACGGTGGTTCACCTTTGAATTAACTTTTAGTATATTATAATGACCACTTCTAAGTGATGTTTCAATTGGTCTTCATTCTTTATTTTTTTTTGTTATAGTTTTTTTTTTTTTTTTTTTAATTATTTGCCTTTTACTTCTGATTCTTCCCAACTTTCAAATGGGGATCACTGACCCCATCATACTTTGTTTTACTCATCTTTGTATTCAGACTTCTCCTATTCATATCCCGGTCTCTTATTCAAATCAGTGATTGGTTGCTAGGGGAATTTGGGCCCTAGCAACCATATAGCTGCTGAACTTGCAAACTGGAGAGCTGCTGAATAAAAAGCTAAATAACTCAAAAACCACTAATAAAAGAAACTGGAAACCAATTGCAAATGGTCTCAAAATATCACAGTTAATCATCAACAGTTAATTTAAAGGGGAACCACCTTTAAAGGAGAAATAAACCCTAAAAATGAGTAGGGCTAAACATGCCATATTTTATAATTAAATATTAAAATATTTCTAATCTGACAATCATCTATTATGTTTGTAAAATACAGTTTACACAGTAAGCACTCTAGTTCTTAAAAGAAAGAGAAAACTCTGCAAAGGCAATTGTGTCTGGGGAACACAATAAAAAGCGACTGCAGATCACTTCTTGGAAATACAAACATTAACAATTCAAATAACTTTTTTATTGTTTGCTTTACCTGCATAAAGCTCTGCAAAGTGATCTACTTGGGGCTTCGACAAACCTCTCTTTTATCTAGTTTTAAAGATGTTAGAAAAAAAAACAGTGCCGCCTGCTAGTTATACAACAGGCTAGTTATACAACAGGCTACAGTCGGCTGAAAATGAATTTAATGAGAAGATGTGATGATTTGAAATGGGAAATGCCTTTTTCTGCTCACTAAATTCATTTCCTAGGCAGAACAATGGCAAAAGTCATTCAGTTTATAGCAGCCAACTGGGAATAACCAGCAGGTGGCGCTCTTGTCCTTCATTCAATATATCAGTAGTTAAAGGGATCCTGTCATCGGAAAACATGTTTTTATCAAAATGAATCAGTTAATAGAGCTGCTCCAGCAGAATTCTGCACTGAAATCCATTTCTCAAAAGAGCAAACAGATTTTTTTTATATTCAATTTTGAAATCTGACATGGGGCTAAACATTTTGTCAATTTCCCAGCTGCCCCTGGTCATGTGACTTGTGCCTGCACTTTAGGAGAGAAATGCTTTCTGGCAGGCTGCTGTTTTTCCTTCTCAATGTAACTGAATGTGTCTAAGTAGGACCTGGATTTTACTATTGAGTGTTGATCTTAGATCTACCAGACAGCTGTTATCTTGTGTTAGGGAGCTGTTATCTGGTTACCTTCTCATTGTTCTGTTGTTTGGCTGCTGGGGGGGAAAGGGAGGAGGTGATATCAGTCCAACTTGCAGTACAGCAGTAAAGAGTGATTGAAGTTTATCAGAGCACAAGTCACATGACTGGGGCAGCTGGGAAATTGACAATATGTCTAGCCCCATGTCAGATTTCAAAATTGAATATAAAAAAAATCTGTTTGCTCTTTTGAGAAATGGATTTCAGTGTAGAATTCTTGATGTATGAAAGACACATATGTGAACAGTTTAGTACACTGATCCCCAACCAGTAGCTCGTGAGTAACATGTTGCTCTCCAACCCCTTGGATGTTGCTCCCAGTGGCCTCAAAGCAGGTGATTATTTTTGAATTCCAGGCTTAGAGGTAAGTTTTGGTTGTATAAAAACCAGATGTACTGCCAAACAGAGTCTCAATGTAGGTTGTTAATCCACATAGGGGCTATCAAATGGCCAATCACAGCCCTTATTTGGCACCCCGGGAACATTTTCATGCTAGTGTTGCTCCCCAACTCCTTTTACTTCTGAATGTTGCTCATGGGTTCAAAAGGTTGGGGATCCCTGGTTTAGAAAGTTACCAACTGTCAGTTGGGAAAGAACTGAACAGGAGAAAAGTATTGGAAAGTGAAATGTCAGTTTATTGTCATTATATATATAGTGCCGGCCCCAGGGGTTAATATTGGATGGAATGGATTTATACAGAGTTTAATGGATTATTCTGAACATTCCAAGTCTCCGCAGCCAATAAATCCCAATGGCATGAAAGGAAAGTGCTGCCCCGATGGCCCACACTGAGGATTGACATTGGTAACTAATATACACAGACGCCACTCCCTGAAGCCTTGTGTTTACCTGTGTATTTACCTGTGTATTTACCTGTGTATTAGTCTTCCTCCCCTGGTTACACCTTTGCCATCTGCTTGTCCATCACCAATTCCTCTGTAAAGCTGCCCATACATGTTGAGATTTTTAAAAAGATCCAATCCTCATCGTGAGACCACCATTTTCTCGGACCAACAAAGATTTTTCAACCTTTCCTGACAGATGTCGGCCGAAAAATCGTAAGATGTGCGAACGTTCGAATCCCACCAACCGCACGATAATTTCGAAGGATTGGTCGGACTTCTCAAAAATTGGCAAGAAGAATCGTCGCGTCTATGGGGAGCTTTAGTAGAACTATTTGCCTCCTTGGGTCCATCCTGGGAACCCCCACGTACCCCTCCGTCTTGTTTATCAATCAGCTTTGGTGCAATTACAGCAAATGACACAAACATGACAATAAATAAGAAAATGCAGCTTGTGCAGAATGAAAGGGGGATGTTTGTGGATAAATAATCCCCCTTTAACACCGGGCGTTAGAGTCGTCTGGTTAAAGTGTAGCCATTACACAAACAGGATATTAAGATTCAATGCTAAACGAGGGCAAATAAAGGAGCCACTGACAATGAGGCGGCACTTGGGCCTTTGTTTGCAGAAGGGCTGATGAAAGGGCCAGTTGGGCTCATGAAAGATCTGAAGAAACTGATAACTCAGTTATGAAACGGCTCAAAGTCTCATGTGTCCTTGTGTGGGGGTTTCCTTAATTGGGGGCAAACATGGCAGCTGCCTGTGAATTCTGCTGAACTAAAGATCTTTCCCTTTTCCTGAGATGCTGGGGATTCCAGGGATCATTTATTAGGGTGCTGAAACATGGGGGGCTTCATCAGCCAGTGGGACAATATCTGCCCCTTTACATCAGAATTGCCCCATGTAAAATCCTGGATAATCAATTAATAAGTAATACCCCAGGGTCGGCCCTGTGATTCCGGGAGCAGCTTTAGGGTCACTGCTGTTTCCCCTATAGCAGAGAATAATGGCAGTTTCTCATGGGCCTCATGGGCAGTTACATGGGGCAGGTTATTGGAATAAAATAGTAGCATTTGGGTTGCCACCTTTTCTGGAAACAAATACCGGCCTTCCTATATTCCTGATGTTTTTCCCTATTAATAACATTGGCATCAATTATCAGCAACTGGGACACAATAAATCAGTATATTTATAAAATGATATAAAGAGGAAACCTCCAGACACATGGAGGTAAGTATCCAGTACCAGGAGTGGGGTTGTCCCCCCATCTGGCCCCAGACAGAAGTGCAAGAGCATTAAGGGGTGTTTCTAGAGTGTGAGCTTCTGTGCCTCCCCCAGCGGCAGAGCACGAGCAGCACAGTATTGATGGGATACAAGCAGTTCTGCAGCTGAGCAAGGCAATACTACTTGACACATTGCCCCACCAACAGCCCCCCAAGTGTCTGCACCCCTGCTTTTTTGCACCTAATAAGTGTCACTCACTTGTTTTGCCCCAGTTTCATCCTCCTTTTTCTGCTCCCCCTCTAGTGCCCCAGACATGTGCCGACCCCTATCTCCGGTGCTGACTGCGGCACCCCCTATATCTACAAGGCAGGACACAGTGCAAACATCACGGGGGTCTGCACCCATTTTTGCCCTTTATTTGCAAGTTTGGCCTTTGAGTCACAGTTAAGAAATCACCTTGACTGTTTCCAATGTAAGTGACCTTGAATGGATACGGGGCAGGAGTCTACTACTCCTTTATACAGACTGGGCCACAAAGCAAGGGGAGAGGCTTCCGTATGATTTTGCAGATAGGGGACACAATAAGTAATAATTAACCTCCAGAGCAGAGAAGCCCCCAACAAACACCGGCTTTGCTTACTCAGCAATTATCTCTGGATATCTGATCCCTTCAATAAACTTTGTACTCAGTCCAGGAGTAACTTCAGCTCCTTTTTAACTGTGTCAGGTCCAGTGTGAGTCTCATTTGTACCAATGTTATTAATTGAATCCAGATTGAATCCAGGGAAGTTCAGTTCCTGCACCAGATCCTTGTGACCTTCGGTGACTCTCGTTATGTCTCTGGGCTGCACCGAAAACATATTAAAAACGGTGCCTATAATCTCTAGTTTTATTGTGAACCAAGAAATACTGATTTCTCTGCAGGCTGCCATTGTCAAAGGCGGCAGTTAGAACAGGCAAATGCATTGACCAACAGGAAGTCAAACTTCCCATGCAATGTGATTGGCCAAGGCCTGTAAGACATGTGGCCCAGTTTTATTTTATAATTTTGTACCTTCAATATGTGATAAGTGATAGGAATTCAGTATATTTTTAGATGACAAAGGCACTGGGAATTCAGTTTTATGATTATTATACAGGAAGGGAAGTTAATCCAGGGATAACATGTGACGGTATTTTCTGATTAGAGAAGGGATTTTATTTTATGGAGGCGACACAGTTTTATTATATAAGCCTTGGGTCAGACAGAAGAATGTTTCTGGCCATTTACTGACTGCGGCAATAAACCAGTGTATTGGCCATTGTTTGCCAGCAACTAGGGTTGCCACCTTTTTTGGAAAAAAATACCAGACTTCCTATATATTTAGATTTTTTCCCTATTAATAACATTGGGGTCAAGCATAATTTTTACAGGTCTACCAGCAGCATACACATGTTGGACTGGCAGACAATGAATAGGCCCATTGAGACTTGAGGTTGGTCTTCCCACTGGCCATTGGGACGTGCAGGGAATATTGACATCTTCTCCTAAAGATGAGCACAGCCATCCAAACGCCACTGTCATTAACAAAAAGTAACTGTACAGACTGCGAATGATACCTGGCAGGTAGGTAGGGGTACTCAGAAGCCAACTAGCCATGTGCCAAGCTAAGCATTAACATCATATGGGTCACGGCCATTGGACTCTGCAGTAGATGGAGAAACAAGTGAACTTTCTGCAACTGGGAGCCTGACGGAAAAGTCTGAGAACACAAGACAGGAGTATATGTAAGCCCAACTGGGAGGAGGTGGAATAACAGTTTGAAGAAAAAGGCAAATAACTATAAAAAACAAATAATTGAAAGCTGTTTAGACTTGGCTATTCTATAACATATGAAAAGTTACATTAAAGGTAACCCAGCCCTTTAAGGGTACAACATGCAGCAATGTCGTACTTTGTAGCAAGTGTCTGGGGGAGACTCCTGTTTCAGCACAATAATACACAAAGGCAAGTGTGTGCACAATGACAATGGACTTCAGTGGCCTGAACACAGCCCACACCTCAACCCAACTCAGTAATAAACTGGGACCCCAACTGAGTTATAAACTGGGACCCCGACTGAGTAATAAACTGGGAACCCAACTGAGTAATAAACTGGGACCGCAACTGAGTTATAAACTGGGACCCCGACTGAGTAATAAACTGGGAACCCAACTGAGTAATAAACTGGGACCCCAAATGAGTAATAAACTGGGACCCCGACTGAGTAATAAACTGGGACCCCAACTGCGTAATGAACTGGGACCCCGACTGCATAATGAACTGGGACCCCGACTGCGTAATAAACTGGGACCCCGACTGAGTAATAAACTGGGACCCCAACTGAGTAATAAACTGGGACTCCGACTGAGTAATAAACTGGGACCCCGACTGAGTAATAAACTAGGACCACAACTGCGTAATGAACTGGGACCCCAATTGCATAATGAACTGGGACCCCAACTGTGTAATGAACTGGGACCCCGACTGAGTAATAAACTGGGACCCCGACTGAGTAATAAACTGGGACCCCGACTGAGTAATGAACTGGGACTGCGACTGCATAATGAACTGGGACCCCGACTGAGTAATAAACTGGGACCCCGACTGAGTAATGAACTGGGACCGCCACTGTGTAATGAACTGGGACCCCGACTGAGTAATAAACTGGGACTGCGACTGCATAATGAACTGGGACCCCGACTGAGTAATGAACTGGGGCCGCAACTGTGTAATGAACTGGGACCCCGACTGCGTAATAAACTGGGACCAAACTGCGTAATAAACTGGGACCCCGATTGAGTAATAAACTGGGACCCCAACTGCCTGATCCCAAACTTTTGCCAGCCTTTATTATTGGAAACAAATCCCCAAACTGTGTTCCAAAATCCTGTGAAAAGCGGGTGGGAAACAATCACACACACTGTGACCGATCACAAAATACCAAGTGGAAAATAAGCAACAAAAGGAAATTTTGAAGCTTCATATAATATCGTGCTGTGCCATATAGTAGCCGCACAATAGGAGGCCATGAGTAGCTTCCTGCTCTCCATACAAAGTCACGGAAGGTACAAAAAGATAAAATCCCATGAGATTCTTGTGACGTACAGGTAATTATTTCATGAAGGAAGAAATGACTAGAAATGAACAAGAAGTAACAATGTGCAGGATGCGCAGACAATGTGCTAAACAAAGCAAAGCCTCCGCCTTTATTTTCTTTATATTTTTTAAACCCCCCAAAAACCCAATTTTGCCTTAATAAAGAGAAACTTTGCGTAACATATATATATATATTCATTATGAATGATTAACGCCCCGAGGTGAGTAAATGACAATTATCAGCAGCGTCTGTCCCTTTCTATTCTCTGCCCCACAGAGACTTTTGTAACAATGAGGCAGAAGCCGGACCCCCTTTGTTACGTTGTATAACAAACGGACGCACAATAACAAACCACTTACAAACCAATGAAAATTTGGAATGAAATGATTAGGTTGCTGAGAATGACATTTTCTTTCATGGGGGAACACTTGTATTTTAAGCTTTACAGTTCCTATAAAGGTTTACTCTTATTATGATCTATAATAATCTAAGCCCCAGCATTTCTGTGTAGAAGAAGAAGAAGGACCTAGTGAGGGGTCTCATGTGCAAATACCCCAATATACGACATCTAAAATGTCACCTTTATCGTCACCATCATCACCAGCAAGTTACAAGGAACTTTACAATCAGGAGTCTTAAACAAGCGTTACAGAATAGAAATTAGGATTGGTGGGGGGCTGCTCACAAGAGCTTACAATCTATCAGATCAAACTGGGGGGGGGAATAGCAAAATAAAGGAACGGTGCAGGGAAGAGAGGGAGTAAAACAGAGGTAAAAAACCAGGCAGTATTTGTGCAGAGATGAATAAAAGGCAATTAATGGGAAGACTGACCTTGCAAGTTTGTAGTGCATGGCTGGAGGGCTCCTTACACCCCAAAATGATGTCCCATCAGCACCTCCTTCACAGCCTGCCCCTGTCCCTGGCCACTGAGAGACTGGGAGAGGGAAAAGTGTTGGCTGGATATTTAGGTAGAGAGAGAGGAGGAGGAGGAGGAAGAGGAGGAGGAGGAGGCAGTGAATGCACAGGGATTAGGGAGAGAGAATTGTATCACACTATGCAACACTATCTCTCACTTATTATATATCCATCAGGATGTGTCTCTCTCTCAGCACCTATTAATAATAATAATAATAATAATAATAAAATGCAGACAATGTGTTTCATATAAAGGAATCAGGACACCTCCTGGGCATCTCTAATACACACACAGCAGGGCGGCCCCTTGGCACAACTCACACATCCGCTTCCTATTGTGCACTGCTTACACTTTATTCCAATTTCATTCACAATTTCTGCACAATAACGATAATGTCACCCACTCACAGTCACTCACAGTCACTCACTCACAGTCACTCACAGTCACTCACAGTCACTCACAGTCACTCACTCAGTCACTCACTCAGTCACCCACTCACAGTCACTCACTCACAGTCACTCAGGGCTGATCCTATCAAATGTGGGGCCCAATTGGGACCATGTTGGCGGGGCCCCTAGACAAAGTGTTGCTGGCTACTGACACAGCAAGTATTTAGGAAAATAAGGGCATACAGGCACAAAATAGAAAGGAAAGGGGCAGACAAGGTAAGAGAGTGAGAGGGATGAAATAGGGGCACATAATAGGGGCACACAGGGTAAGAGAGAGAGGGAGGAAATAGGAGAGTGGACTGGGCCAATTAGTTTGGGGCAGGCTGGGCCGATTCAGCTTGGGAGCAGGCTTGGTTGGATTGGGGGCAGGCAGGGCCTATCAGGGTTGGAGGAAAGCTGGGCCTATGAGAGTTGGGGGCTGGCTAGACCCATGGAGTTGGGGGATAGGCTGGCTTATCAGAGTTGAGGGTGGGCTGGACCTATGGATTTGAGGATGGGCTGGACTCTCAAAGTTGGGGGCAGGCCAGGCAGCATCATGTGCTGAGGGAAATATTACCTGTGCTGCCCTGTGGTGCGGGGCCCCCAGAGGTGCGGGGCCATATTGGTCCAATTGGCCTAAGGCCGGCCCTGCAGTCACTCACTCACAGTCACTCACTCACACTCACTCACTCAGTCACTCACTCACAGTCACTCACTCACAGTCACTCACTCACACTCACTCACTCACAGTCACTCACTTACAGCCACTCACTCACAGAGTCACTAACTCGCTTGAATAAAGGTAGATGATCACTTGTTAATTATCTTTAAATACTGTCGACTCCAGGGGTCCATGAATGTGCCCCACTAGAGAAATCTGCCCCACTCAGGCACCGGGGTCCATTCCTTGCTCTATAACGGCACACGGGCATTTCCCTTATATACAGGTAACAGGCAACTTTTCATCCAATACAAACAAAGAAGTTTATTGTTAGATTGTGCCCTTGGTGTCCTCGTATTTTTCCAGAACTCTAGGCCTGGGAGAAGGAGGAGAAGATTAAACACAAAATGAACCCGAGATCTCTGCACCTTGTTCAGACAATGATCTGGGCCCAAGCAGAGTTCAGGCAAGATATAAAGTAGCTAGACGCTGCAGGCATGCAACAGGACCTCCTTGGCAGCCCAGAGGTTAAAGGAACAGTAACACCAAAAAATGAAAGTGTTTTAAAGTAATAAAAATATCATGTAGTGTTGCCCTACACTGGTAAAACGGATGTGTTTGCTTCAGAAACACTACTATGGTTCTTATAAACAAGCTGCTGAGTAGCAATGGTGGAAATTGAAAAAAGACTATATGGCACAGGATAAATAGTGGATAACAGATAACACCATTATGTTCTACAGAGTTTATCTGCTGTGTAACCTGAGCCTTTTCTCCATTGAATGGCTGCCCCCATGGCTACACAGCAGCTTATTAATATAAACTATAGTAGTGTTTCTGAAGCAAATGGTTTTACCAGTGCAGGGTTGGTGTTACTGTTCCTTTAATACACCTGCTAGTTGAATGCGTATGATGTTTGCCCAGTAAAGAAATGCATGGAAATGACACTCACACATGCACTTGTGTTGCTATCAGGCAGTTGGTCGTTCCACTGGGAACCCGTGTGTCTCTCATGGGCCTGGGTTGCCGTGACTAGATGTCTGTGTGCCGCTGCTCACGTAGCCTTTAGGCACCAGCCTGGCAACCACCACGCAATTGCCCGTTTAAAGGGAAATATACAGGCAGTGTTACGACACGCTTAGTCGGGGGAGTTTATGTTAAAAAGTTGCATCAAACCCCTTCATGGTGCAGAAATAAACTCATCCACATATACAGGTGCTTCTAAAAAAGAAGGGGGCAATTTCTCTGTGCAGCACAAGCAGACAGGCCCAGGCCATGTTGTAAGCCTGGAAAGAACAATGTAACAGGAGTAGTGAAGACGTGGTATCAGCCATACTAATGAGGGAATGGTGGGGTTACCAAGAATGTGCTGAATGGAGGAATAGAATGTAGTGTACCAATTAGACTGTTGGATAGAGTGGGACAATAAGGCTGGATCAATATCTGGCCACAATATCGATCGGGAAGGTTTGATTTTTAACCGACCGACCCGTCGGAGCCCCTTGGCGCATCGTAATTCGATCGTTCGGCAAACGAGCGGATCTTTGAGTCTATGGCCACCTTAAGAGCAATAAAATATATATATAATACAATTAAGTTTCGTCATGTTGCTGAGGCCCCAGCCTCCCTGATTCTCATTGAGCAGTTGTACAGAGAATGCACAAGACCCCCAGTCCTATAATGAAGCACCGAGCTAAGCCAAAAGATCCTAAATCTTTGATGAGCTTTTATAGGGGCAAAAGGGAGAGCCCCAGGAGCTGCAGACAGGGGAACAAAGGAGGGATTAGGGCTGGATAATAAAATCATTGTATTCGGGCTCAGTGAGGCCTATCTCCCCCTTCATATCCAGAGAAGTGCAAATCCGCTCAACAATAAATTCCACTCGCAGAGTTAAATGAAAGGTTTGAAGCCGAGTGTAGTAACATATAAGTGCGCACTCATTACACTTCATACGTCCACATTCATGAACTGCAAACTAAGGAACAACATGCAGCCCACCATACAGCTACCCGGATACACAACAACTATATACAGATATATTATTATATATATTATTATTATATCCCATCCAATGCCCCCTGTGCAGCAGGACACTGATCTCTCGCCCATCAACTGGGATCCGTTGTAAGAAAATTCATTTACATTTATTTTAAAACATGATTTTCTCTGTATTAATTAAAACAGTGACATGCACTTGATCCCAAGGGGTGTATTGACCAAAGAGTGAAGTTAATAGTGAAATTCCGCTGCTCTCCATTCATTTCTATGGGATTTTGAAAGGCGTATTTATCAAAGGGTGAACTTTCACTTTCGCCCATTAATAAATACGCCTTTCAAAATCCCATAGAATTAAGAGCTGCGGAACTTCACTCTTTGATAAATGTACCCCCAAATGAGCTGCATTAATCCATCTTTGTGGCAAAACAATCCTGTTGGGTTTATTTCATGTTTAAATGACTTAAGGTGTGGAGATCCGAATTACAGAAAGATTGCTTTCCCAGAAGATCCCTAGATCCTATACCTTTACTTTGTGCCACATTAAAGCAATGAAATGGACTGGGCTGATTTGGGTCTGGTCCTGTCTCCATTGCCAGTGTTAAATGAATGTGCACAAAGTCCATATTTCCCATGTTGCACAGTGAAGTCTTCCTGTCTGGGCTCATTAGCCAAGTGATCATTAACTATACCTCCTTTATTTTGACAGCTGCCTGTGTTTAAATATCCCTCTAAACGGATTAGTAGGGCTGACAAAGGATGCTGGGATTTGTAGTTAAACAGTACAGAGGTGACTTCATGTAACACCAGCTCCTCCGCTCCCAGTTTTCATCCAGTGTTTGTCCATAATCAGTAAACAGAACTAATGAGAGTGGGACGTGACTGCCGTGGCACAGCACTTGGACTACACGTGCGCTCTCGAGGCGAGACTGCTGAGGTAACACAGATATAGCAGCTGACTGCTTTTATAGAGAGGCACAGAGCCAGAATGAACCTGTCTGAACCATGAACCTGGATTTGCTCACCCCTTTTGCACTGACAAGCACCCGCTTCTACTGACCCACACTGCACCCTGGCTCTGCACCCAGGACCCACAAACTCATATACATCTATAATATATGGGAATCCATTCAACAGGATATATTGCTATGGAGGCCAGGGTGGGATCATTTGCAGTGTTTGTAAGATGAAGTCGCAACTTGTTTGTCCCTTTCTTTGCTTTCACCCCTGTTCTGACTCCTGAAGCAATGTAGCAATGATGTTAAAGGGATACTGTCATGGGGAAAAAAATTTTTTTCAAAATGAATCAGTTAATGGTGCTGATCCAGCAGAATTCTGCACTGAAATCCATTTCTCAAAAGAGCAAACAGATTTTTTTATATTCAATTTTGAAATCTGACGAGGGGCTAGACATATTGTCAATTTCCCAGCTGCTCCAAGTCATGTGACTTGTGCTCAATCACTCTTTACTGCTGTACTGCCCCCCAGCAGTCTAACAAAAGAACAATGGGAAGGTAATCAGATAACAGCTCCCTAACACAAGATAACAGCTGCCTGGTAGATCTAAGAACAACACTCAATAGTAAAAACCCATGTCTCACTGAGACTCCTTCAGTTACATCAAGAAGGAAAAACAGCAGCCTGCCAGAAAGCATTTCTCTCCTAAAGTGCAGGCACAAGTCACATGACCAGGGGTAGCTGGGAAATTGACAAAATATCTAGCCCCATGTCAGATTTCAAAATTAAATATAAAAAAATCTGTTTGCAGTGAAAATGAAAGTCCCTTTTCCAGTGCTCAGGGAAATAGAATTTCACAAAGAACTTATTAATCACCCTCTCACACGTCTGCTGGACTTTGCCCTAAACCTGTGACTTCATTACCGGCTTGTGGAATTGGCCCGGCCGTGCCAGATGGCTCATTGCAACAAATACAAATGGGTTGTACAGGTAGAGGGGTGGATACTGTTACTATGCCCTGAAACAGCCGGGCAACACCAGTTTAGTACAAGCGCCTGCCGCACTTGAGCTGTTTATTAACAAAGAACAATCCTGAAAGTGCAATTTAACAGGTGACTGGAAAACTTAAAGTACTAATATAACTTGATTTTACAGAAATTAGATGACGCAAATGTCTCCAAAAAGTTTTCCATTGGCAGCTGGGACATCCCTAAAACCAGAGTAAGAAGCTGCACACAATCTAAGATATAAATCAAGAACAGCCGCATCTTTTTTAACTCCCCACATCAAGCTTCACAAGGTAGAGTCCTGCGCGGAACCAATTTTTGAGACCCAAACCCACAGCCCACTACCCGAACCTGCATATTTATTTACTTACTTGGAATCGCTACACGACCCGGCCCGCAACTGCCTTATCCATATGCCTTAACCAATCCGTAGCCTGACCCATAGCCCGTCAACCACCATTAAACAGGAAGTGTTGTTGCTGCAAACTAGAATATATAAGAGACCCGTAACCTGCAGACCAGCATCTATACGCGAACCCGAAAATCCTACCCTCATCCCACACGGTACCCGCTGCAGGACTATACCAAAAGATCCTGAAACTAATAGCATGATCGCCCCCTCTACCGCATTTAGGAACAACGCCACCAACACCGTTCTATGTCAAGCAGCACCAAAAAAGGACACAAAAATCAGAACAAAATGACTTGTTGCCTTAAAGGGATACTGTCATGGGAAAAATACATTTTTCAAAATGAATCAGTTAATAGTGCTGCTCCAGCAGAATTCTGCACTGAAATCCATTTCTCAAAAGAGCAAACTGATTTTTTTATATTCAATTTTGAAATCTGACATGGGGCTAGACATTTTGTCAATTTCCCAGCTGCCCCAAGTCATGTGACTTGTGCTCTGATAAACTTCAATCACTCTTTACTGCTGTACTGCAAGTTGGACTGATATTACCCCCCTCCCTTTTCCCACCAGCAGCCAAACAAAAGAACAATGGGAAGGTAATCAGATAACAGCTCCCTAACACAAGATAACAGCTGCCTGGTAGATCTAAGAACAACACTCAATAGTAAAATCCAGGTCCCACTGAGACACATTTAGTTACATTGAAAAGGAAAAACAGCAGCCTGCCAGAAAGCATTTCTCTCCTAAAGTGCAGGCACAAGTCACATGACCAGGGGCAGCTGGGAAACTGACAATATGTCTAGCCCCATGTCAGATTTCAAAATTGAATATAAAAAAAACTGTTTTCTCTTTTAAGAAATGGATTTCAGTGCAGAATTCTGCTGGAGTAGCACTATTAACTTATGCGTTTTGAAAAAAACATGTTTTCCGATGACAGGATCCCTTTAAGAACCAAAGTAAAAGAAAGGGATCCAAGGAACCACCTCCCTAAGAGAACCCAACGCAGCCAATTGTAAAGCACAAAATGAGAGATTTGGCCAAGATGCTTTTGTTGAAGCCTTCATGCATCATAGAACTGCTAAACTGGAAGCCTGTCTCACTTGCATGGAGTTAATGGTTAAAGAGATGGTTTCTCCCAGTTGAAAAGCCATTCTGCATAGAACAGAGGATATAAAAGAAATTGCATTTTATAACATGGCTTCATATTCTCCCGAAAGGAGGCCTTTCTTCAAGTTCTAGTCTAGAAGGACTACATTTTTCCTAGTTGTTTTGGGGGGGGGGGGGGTTCTTCAGAACCCTTGTATCTCCAACCAGTATAAAAGATAGTTCAGCTCCTCAAAGAGAAAAAAATAAATGTCCCAATGCTTCAGCTAAAGGCCTGAGGAAGGCAACAGCAATCAGATTAGCAGGCACAAACCATAAGGGGTATTGCCTAAGAAAGCAATAAGCTTCCACTGATACAAATGCAACTGATTCCAAGCTTGGGCACAGGAGGAGGAGGTGAGTTCAAACCTGCCCAGGGAGCACATTCATATCAGTGGCTCCAGCAAACAAACATGGCACTGGTGTTGGTTGGGGTAGGACTGAAGGGCAGGTGGGAGCTGTTCCTATAGCAGGGATAGGAAGGTGACCTAAAGACTTGCCCTGAGGGAAACCTGTGTTTGATATTATCCATAACTTTACATAATATTATCAGTCTATAGAGTGAGCAGTAATACGTGCAGTTCAGCAACACGCGCACTGATAGGAATATACAATAAATTTCCTTATCCAGTACGGGGCACCTGTCGTCTCTTTATCACCTGTGTGTGCGTGCTCCGTCGGGCATACTGAGCTCCATAATGTCATGGGACAATAAGGAAATGGGATAGTGGGAAACAGAAAGCCTGGGAACACTGGCCTGACACAGCAGCTTCCCAATGCCAAATACATGGGAGTCTCACTGATAGGGGCTCCACTGACATCTGGATCACATGACAGCAATTCTATATATACACAGTATATATATATATATATACTGGCAATCTGTGAGTTCTGGCAAATGCCAGAGGGGCTGCTATAATGTGCCATAGAAAGTCACTATTTAGTGGGCTGGTGGGCGCTGTTTGGGCCTCTGTGTACCAGAAATGCCAGGGCCTATTTTAATTCTCAGTCCGGACCTGATATATATATACACACAAGGTAGGGCTTTATTTAGTCCATCATGTGCATAAGTAGGAGCTGCCAGTCTACTTCTAAGCACATTGCCTGCTTAGCTCTTCCACAACAAAACCTGTAATACACTTCATTTGTTCAATTAGATGACAGTTCAAAATAGATGACAGTGTATGCAGAGATAACGTTTCCCACTAGCTCCTCCCCCTCCCGAAAATGTTCCTGCAGCACTAATAATGCAAAGAGCATGCAGAGCACGTCCCTACCTATTAAACAGAGTGCTTTGGTGGAACACACATAACTTATATGCAGAGGAGATGCCAGTTTTAGATTCCTGCCCCGCCAACCAGAAGCATTAACCCTTTTATACTGCAGGTCCCATAAGATAAGTATAAACAGCTGATTTTCATTAGAAATACAAGGAATTTGCAAACATTTTAGCCTGTTAAATGATCAGAAAATAAAGTCTCCCCTCTAAGGGTAGGACTCTACGAGCGATTTTGTTGCGATCCGACACGCTGTGACAAAACGCATGCGACTTAGTTGCATGCGACAAAAATAAGGCAAGAGATTGTCGCATTGTGTCGTAGCGTTCATCCGACGCAACGCGACTGCCGGTTGCAGACGCAGCATGTAGTGTCTGCATCCGACAGTCGTGTTGGATCAACGCTGCGACATGATGCGACAATTCTATCTCTTGCCTTATTTTTGTTGCATGCATTTTGTCGCAGCGCGTCGGATCGCCACAAAATCAATTGTGGAGTCCAACCCTAAGTGTTACCAAGTGTCATCGTCTCACCTGTGAACTCTCAAAAACTCAACCCTTTCAATATAGATTATTTCTTGGTAAATTTATTGGAGGTACAGGGTCGCCACTTATATAATCCAAATATTAATAAAGGGGGTGACGACTGAGCTAAAAGCAATAATAATAATAAGTAGTTCTTTGGGTATTGACATAATAAGACTGACTAGAGATTTGCTGCAGGGAATATAAGATTTTACTTGGAAGGGAGAAGGTAGAAATATGCAGGGTGCTGGGTTGTGTTTTTAGGCTACTGATAATCAATACAAAGGCTTTTATCCATAGACTGCAGGGGAAATGGGGATACAATGAAAGGTTATTAGGAGTAAATTTGGAAAAGTCTGAGAGTATCTTAGAGTAGTACAACAAAGCTATATATACATTATGGCCTGTTAATATAAAATAGAGGTTCCAGTTGGCAAGCTAAACACATGTATCACTAGTGGGAGTGGGGCTGGGTACTCAGTGGGCTGTATGATTTCGGGTGGCAGGAGTTAAAGAAGCAGACGGTGGCAGGAAAGTGTGTCCAACATTGTGCCCTTCATTCCAAACTCTCAGCATTTGGCTGATGGGGAATTGTGGGAGTTGAAGGCTGGATTTAGGGGAAGGTAGTGCTGCACATGTACAAACAGCTCCTATACCCTGGAATATATTTCATGGAGAGATACAGCATGAAACTTATGAGAAGCCCCAGCAGGGAAATTAAGGTTTAAACAGACTTACTGTTTCGGTCAGTGCCTCAGATTCCCAGAGGTTGAACTAGACGTCTCTGTAGCAGTGCTCCTGTGCACCCGGGGCCCCCAATTGCTCTCTCTCTCTCTCTCTCTCTCTCTCTCTCTTGTGTCCCGGCTTTTCCCTCCTGCGACCAGCTCCAGCCCTTAGGATCTCCGAGAATCTCAGCAACTCCTGGAATGAGTAAAAAGAAGATGTGTCGGCTTGTTCCCAAGTTGGACTGTGATGGGAAGGGCGGATACAAAGAGGAACGACTACTAACAGTAGTGAATCAAGAACAGGGATAAAAGGAAATTAACACTGATTTCAATTGCAATTCTGATAACCGAAAATCCGCTGTACATTAAGAGCGGATGTTTATTGGACAGTTCCTAAGAATAATGATGTTTTCTGGGTAACTCAGTGTAACTCCCTCTTTCTCTTTGCCTGGAGCCACAATAACGGATTATGTCAGAAGGTGCAATTTTCTATTTTGTTTTGTTAACCCATTATCCAGAAAGCTCTGAAATACGGCAGCGATGGCGGCGCCACGCAGGCCCACCTGTAACCCCTGATATAAGGCAGGGGTTTAGGACAGGACTCCGCAACATGATACGCCCGCCAGATACCGGATTCTGGCTATGAGACAGGTATCCATTAGAATGTTTAAAGGGATACTGTAATTTCTAAATGGATCAGTTAATAGTGCTGCTCCAGAAAGATTATACACTGAGATCTGTTCCTCAAAAGAGCAAACAGATTTTTTTTATATTTAATTTTGAAATCTGACATGGGGCTAGACATATTGTCAGTTTCCCAGCTGCCCCCAGTCATATGACCTGTGCTCTGATAAACTTCAGTCACTCTTTACTGCAAATTGAAGTGATATCAACCCCCAGCAGCCAAACAACAGAACAACGGGAAGGTAACCAGATAGCAGCTCCCTAACACAAGATAACAGCTGCCTGGTAGATCTAAGAACAGCACTCAATAGTAAAATCCAGGTCCCACTGAGACACATCCAGTTACATTGAGTAGGAAAAACAACAGGCTGCCAGAAAGCAGTTCCATCCTAAAGTGCTGGCTCTTTCTGAAATCACATGACCAGGCAAAATGAGCTGAGATGCATCTACACACCAATATTACAAATAAAATACACTTGCTGCTTCAGGAATGACATTTTATATTGTAGATTTAATTATTTGCAGTGTAAACAGTGTCATTTAGAAATAAAAACTACAATAATGACTCCACTCATTATCCTACAGTACAGAAAGGTGCTTCACCAGGAGATGCCATGTCAACACAACTGTGACAACTTTGCCAGCCAGTGATGACAAAGAAACAAATAGAACAAGAGAAATGTACACACAAGTCACACCGCTGCTAACTCTGGGCACTTGAATCTTCACCGGCTCTAGATGTCAACAGTTATCCATGTATATTACATCAATGGCTTCTTGGTGCCCACCCCAGTGCCCAACATAATAATGTCTTTTAACCAACTCCTCCAACTGGCCTTAGTTCTCCGAATAATAGAGTATTGTATGAAACATGAGCATATATGAATGCAAACGCCTAGCAGGCACCAACTTGTTGGTCAATCTAAGTTCTTTATTCATCAGACGCTTCCATTTCAGAAGAATATAGTTACCATTTGGATTCAGTGATGCGATGACTGAGCTCTTTAAGAGCCTGGAAGATGCCCGGGCATTGCACTGATGCCAGGGCAGACAATATTCTCGTCACTATCGGCGCTGATCCAGGACACGGCACACAGACGACAGCATCAATGCAAAAGGTTGGCTTTATTTGAACACACACATACGGTTGTGGATTACAGCGGTGGATATACAAGGCTGTCTGACTTACGCGTTTCTTGCCGGATCCCCCGGCACTTCCTCAGAGTTGGTCAATATAAGTTCTTTATTCATTAGACGCTTCCATTTCAGAAGAATACAGTTACCATTTGGATTCAGTGATGCGATGACTGAGCTCTTTAAGAGTCTGGAAGATGCCCGGGCATTGCACTGATGCCAGTCTGGATGAGATACATGTAGGTGTTCCCAACCACTCCTCCCTGTATGGGCACATACCTGAACAGGCTTTCAACATATCCGACTCCTACTAAATCACTGGCTGGTTTATTAACGGCAAATGTCTTTTCTTGGGGTCCCATTTGCCCCATCATAGGGACACGGCACTCAGTCTGCATCATTTCTAAAAGTAGGGATGCACGGATCCAGGATGCGGTTTGGGATTTGGCCTTTTACGGCAGGATTCGGATTCAACCAAATCCTTGTGTCTAGCTGAACAGAATCCTTATTTGCATATGGAAATTAGGGGAGGGAAAGGAAAGCACATAACTTTTTATCGTTAAAAAAAAAAAATGTTTTTTTCCACTTTTTCCCTTCCTGTCCCTAATTTGCATATGCAAAATTAGGATTTGGTGCAGTATTTGGCTGAATCTTTCATGAAGGATTTGGCCGTATCCGTATCTAAAAGGCACAATATTATCATTTTCCTTTACAAGGGATTCTGTGGGCAGGACATGTATTATTGACTATTCTGAGCACAACATATTAGGTGGGGCTTTGTTTAGCCAACAGAGGACAGGTGCTTGAACAAATATAACTGCAACACACACACATATAAAAGTCATAACATCTGCTTCAAGAAAACACTATTATGTGTACAGCATAGCAATAACTGCTGTATCAACTTGATCTATTATTCGACAAGCCCTAAAGGCATTGCCAGACACTGTTATACAACTATTCTCCATACAGATCATTGTCTGCTTCAATACAAAGGCTGCATTATCTTACAGTCATGATGTCACTATCAAGTTGGGGTTCATTAAAGAAAACCCCTGAAGGCCTTCAAGGAACAGCCCTGCCACCTGCTACACCAGAAACCCACGGGACGTTCCTTGTTCTTTAACAGAAATGCCACCCATAGCTGAGATGTTGCTGCAAGTCAAGGCTTTGGAAATGGCATGTACGATTCAATGGATAGTTTACTTTTAAGCTTCAACCAAAGAGCAAACAGACATGGCCAGGCTTGTAATTCATCAAGAGCAACTGAAGGAGTTTCATGCAGAAGAAAATAAAGTATAAAAATTCATGTTCTGCATGAAAGGAAAATAGATCATGTTCCAACGTAGGGTATCGGACTGCTTGTTATCACAGTTCAACATAAAATATTTGCAATTCAAAAATACACCTCGACTAAATAAAATGACCAGGGGCTACACTGCTAATACCGGGGACAATGTAACATCTTATAAGAACCTCCAGCAGTTGTAAATCAATGGAATAAACAACCTGGGTGACTTCTGCCACAAAGCCGGAGACCCTGAGATTTAGGGCAAAGCCTGAAGGTAACGGCCGTGCAGTCAGCATGACATGGCAGAACGTTGCTGAACTACAGGACAGGTGAAACTTCTAAATACACAACATTGCTACACCCAAACACTGTGACTGAAGATTAATTCAGTCTAAGTGGGATTTGAAATAAGACAGGTTCAGAATGTACAGTTATGGTGATGACAAAGACATTTCGAGAGCTCAGAATGCTCCCAATGCAAGAGCTTCAGAGATTTGTTCATTCTCATTCAAATAGAGGTTTTGCTAAAGGTTAAATGACTTTTACTGGTTAGTTGCCAGTTGCCAACCCTTCTTTTACTGCCCATGTGTTCTACAGCTCCAGTGAGAAGCTTAGTTTGCTGGTGGGAATAGACTGCAACCCAAGGTAACATCTCCAAGAGACAGCTGTAGTTACAGTAGCACAATGTCCTAGTGTAGTCCCTCAATAGCACCTAGAAGTCTCACATATGCCTCAGTTAAGACATAACGCATCAGAGGAGACATTGGGATGCTTCTCAAACTTGTCCTTATACATAGAAGTCAAACAGTTTTATCATTGGTAAACCACAACTTTACTCACAGCATTCCCTGCCGAAACAAACAATCGGCGTCAATGCATGGCAATAGGGATTGTAGTACAGGAACAAGATCCACAGTGAAACCGAACTTACAAATACAGCTTTATTGATGCGTTTAAAATACAGTCATGGAAGCAGGTGGGGGAAACAGCTCTATTCCCACAGACTTGACCTGAACCCAACTAGAACTTCACTGGAGATACCTTCTTGATACTCCACTGGAGACACCTGCTTGAGTCTCCACTGGAGACCCCTTCTTGAGTCTCCTCTTGAGCCATCTGCTTGAGTCTCCACTGGAGATACCTGCTTGGGTCCCCACTGGAGACACCTTCTTGAGTCTCCACTTGAGACATCTGCTTGAGTCTCCACTTGAGACACCTGCTTGAGTCTCCACTGGAGATAACTGCTTGAGTCCCCACTGGAGACAACTTATTGAGTCTCCAATTGAGACACCTGCTTGAGTCTCCACTTGAGACACCTGCTTGAGTCTCCACTTGAGACACCTGCTTGAGTCTCCACTGGAGACACCTTCTTGAGTCTCCACTGGAGACACCTTCTTGAGTCTCCACTGGAGACACCTTCTTGAGTCTCCATTTGAGACACCTGCTTGAGTCTCCACTTGAGACACCTGCTTGAGTCTCCACTTGAGACACCTGCTTGAGTCTCCACTTGAGACACCTGCTTGAGTCTCCACTGGAGACACCTGCTTGAGTCTCCACTGGAGACACCTGCTTGAGCAAGGACAAGACTGTAAAGCCAAAAGTCACCCTCCTGACTCTGGAAACATACTAATGAAGAATCTGAAAGTGAATGATGCAAGTTTGGTGAGCCCAACACCAGGGCAAGTATGGAACACCTTTGGTGGGGGGGGGGGAACAACCCTATCTCCACTCATAGACGCACAGTTAAGTACAATAAAAGCTACAATATTCATTGTACAACAGGGAAAAGTTCCTTGACCTGAGGAGGTTACAATCAATAAAGCAGATGAGACACTCAGACTAAATAAGGGTGTGTGGTGCAATTGTATGGTGCCACTAATAGGCCAATTTTAGAGAGCACTCTCTTTGAAATCCTATGGGCAAAGGGCATTTGAGAGCAATTTTAGGCAAGCGGCAAGTGCAATAAGAGGTCCCTGTGGCCATTTTTAAAGAGACACTCACACCAAAAATGAAGCCTGTTTTTTTTTTTACAAGTAGCAAAAAGCGATCACCATGAGCTACGCTGAACTTTTAACGTAGATTTGCGTTGTTTCTCTGAGTCCCCTTCTGTGCTAGTGCCAGTGTTTTCTATTGAGTGTGTACAAGATGCATTGTGTGTGTGTGTTTGTGTTTGTGTAAAGCAACACAATATCCCCTGTGTGTGTGGGGCTGGACATTTCCTGTAACCATTAACCAATCAGAAGGCAGATAGTTACTAATGGCTCTTTAACCCTCTTAGCGACCTGCTGATGTCACAGCCAATGTCATGTTCAGTCCCTCCTATATGAAACCAAACCCATAAGAGATGTTATTTTATGTTTTGCAATAAATGCTCCCTATATCCAAAAAACTCTAAATTACAGAAATACTAAATGACAAATTGTATCCAAATTTGTAAAAATGATTTCCTTTTTCTGTATAATAATAAAACAGTCGCTTGTACTTGATCCCAACTAAGATATAATTAATCCTTATTGGAAGCAAAACCAGCCTATTGGCTTTATTTCATGTTTATATGATTTCTAGTAGACTTAAGGTATGAAGATCCAAATTACAGAAAGATCCGTTATCCAGGTCCGGAGCATTCTGAATAACAGGTCCCATACCTGTATTATAATACAGTCATGGGGAGCTTAGATTGTAAACTGTACGGCTCTCCTTCTTCCTAAATCGTAAACGTTATTACAAGCATGGGATCTGTTATCCGCAAACCCGCTATCCAGAAATATCTGAATTTACGGAAAGGCCGTCTCCCATAGACTCTATTTTATCCAAATAATCAAATTTTTTAAGAATTATTTCCTTTTTCTTTGTAATAATAAAACAGAACCTTGTACAGGTATGGGATCTGTTACCCGCAAACCCGTCATCCAGAAAGCTCAGACTTACAGAAAGGCCATCTCCATTTTATCCAAATAATCCAAATTTTTAAAACCAATTTCTTGGGATCGCTTGTACTTGATCCCAACTAAGATATAATTAATCCTTATTGGGAGCAAAACAATACTATTAGCTTTATTTCATGTTTATATGATTTTCTAGTAGACTTAAGGTATGAAGATCCAAATTATGGAAAGATCCCTTATCTGGAAAGCCCCTGATCCCAAGCATTCTGGATAATAAGTCCCAGACCTGTATATATATTTCCTTTTTCTGTATAATAATAATAAAACAGTCGCTTGTACTTGCGGCCAACTAAGATATAATTAATCCATATTGGAGGCAAAACCAGTCCATTAGCTTTATTTCATGTTTATATGATTTTCTAGTAGACTTAAGGTATGAAGATCCAAATTACAGAAAGATCCGTTATCCAGGTCCGGAGCATTCTGAATAACAGGTCCGATACCTGTATTATAATACAGTTGTGGGGAGCTTAGATTGTAACCTGTACAGCTCTGCTTCTTCCTAAATCTTAATCTAGAATGTTATTACAGGCATGGGATCTGTTATCCGCAAACCCACTATCCAGAAATATCTGAATTACAGAAAAGCCGTCTCCCCTAGACTCTATTTTATCCAAATAATCAATTTTTTTTAAGAATCATTTCCTTTTTCTTTGTGTTAATAAAACAGAACCTTGTACAGATATGGGAAACCCGTTATCCAGAAAGCTCAGAATTACAGAATGTAATTCTATCCATTTTATCCAAATAAAAAACCAATTTCCTTTTTCTGTGTAATAATAAAAGAGTCGCCTGTACTTGATCCCAAGTAAGATCTAATTAATCCTTATTGGAGTGAGAGGCAAGTGGAGTGAGAAAGCATTTGTGAAGGAGAAGGCTAGGCTGAAGAGCTTACAGTCCATAACTCCCTGGCAGTGAGAGGGAGTGAGTTTGGCCGCAGAGAGTTGATGAGAGAGAGGTGAATAAAGGAGCAATGAATAAAGGAGCTTCTCACCTGTCACTGTGCAGCCGCCGGAGCCGAGGAGCTGTCAGTCAGGGTCCCAATAGGAAGAAGCGCCTCTCACTCAGTAACCAGCAGCAACAACCTTCACTCTTAGCGGAGTCTCTCCCACGGGCAGGTGGAGTGGGCGGGGAAAGGCCGAGGTGCAACCTGGGAAATGTAGTCCAGGCCGCGGCGGAGGGTCGTTGCGCATCATTTCATCATCAACTACAAATCCCATAAGCGTTTAGGAGTTAGGAGAGATAGAAAGTTCTCTGGTACGTCAGGAACAAGTGACTTCCCACAACACAGAGAAGCGCAGTGTCTCAGGGTGTCATTGTCTCTCACAGTCACAACTTCCCTTATTGCCCCTCACACAACTTCCCCTGGTGTTATTGTTCCTCACGCAACTTCCCCTGGTGTTATTGCCTCTTACACAACTTCCCCTGGTATTATTGCCCCTCACACAACTTCCCAGAGTGTTATTGCCCCTCACACAACTTCCCCGGATGTTATTGCCCCTTGAACATTTTCCCCTGGTGTTATTGCCCCTCACACAACTTCCCAGGTCCCAGGGTGTCGTACCTCAGACACCTCGTGTCTTTTGGAAATTCCCTGTGGCACAACCAGAATGCAAGCTCTGCAGCCAACAGTTACTCCCCTGTGGTGATCCAGAAACCCTTTTTCCAGAAAGTGCCTCATTACTGGAAGGCTGTATCTCCCATAAGCTTCACTTTAAGCAAATTATTCACATATTTCTCTCCAGTGCAGATAAAAGAGCGGCGGCTCGTGGGAGACACTAGAGGCAAATGTTTTAGTTGTCGCTAACGTTTCAGTGATTTTTAACTGACTAGGCTTCCATATTACAGAAAGATCCCTTAACCGGGAAACCCCAGGTCCTGTTTATTCTGGATAACAGACCCCATGCCTGTATTAGCCAGTATTCTAGCCAACCAACAACATGGCGGCAGCCTCTGGCCTCCTCTTTGTGCTTCTGACTGTTGCAGCCTCATATTGACCTCCAGTATCAGACTGGGCCATCAGGACACTGGATAAAACCCACTGGTCCCCACAGGCCCCAACTCACTCCCACCTGTCTGGTGATCTCTCTCTGCCCCAAATAAAAACAATCACAGATACACCAGTCAGGGCAGGGGGCAGGTTGCAGGCTGTGGCCCAGAAATTAGCGGAGAGGGGTTGGGGGCCCAAAAAAGGTGCATGTGGGCCCCTAATGTGGCATTCCCAGTGGGCCCAGACCCCCCCCCAATCCGACACTGTTGAGTCTGAGAGTTCCCAGTTTCACCAAAATCCCCTTTGTACCCAATGCCACAACAATGTCACAACAATGCCACTCACTGACAGTCAAGCAGTTTCCCCAACAATGTAATAACCAATTGTCAGAAACTATTGGAAATGATGAATAAAAATGTTATTGTACTGTTTGCAGATTGCTGAAACCCAGAAAGTATCTGCTGAAGCAGGAGGCGGCCAATTCAATCAGACCAACGAGGCAACCGCAGTGCATGCACTCACTCCTGAGGTATTTCTGCTCAAACACAATTATACACACACAAAGAGTTTTGACTGTTTATATACTATCCTACCAACATCAACAACCATTGTTTTATGGACAATTGTACCACAGTGACGATGCACCCCAAGGGTTATGCTGCCGCTTCCAGTAATGCAAATACATCATTTACATGTTAACAAAGATGAATGTTTTACTCATTTCCTCCAGGCACTGCTTTATTATTATTATATCCTTGTCTATTGTGACTTTGCTATAAAACAATGAGAACATTTTCATTTATAGGCAGACTTTTGGAATCACATTCTATATTGATAAAGGCATTTTACTTTGCACATTGGCCTTTCCAGAAAAAAATGCCTTTCTATATATACTCTTATCTTTCTTCCTTATTAAAAAGATTGGTGTGAAGTATCATTTTTATTATCCAGGCGGGTAAAACAGCAGCCAGGCAGCAGCCCTCTTTGCTCACCTTGCTTCCTTGTTGCAGGGACAGAGAAGGAAATAAGACAATTGGTTTTGGCAATATTTAAAAGGCTCAGTGACACTTCAGAAGGTTCATAAAGGGCAACACTTACGTTTCCATAACATATTTAGCGATTTTGGTTTAGCTGCTCCAGTTAGCGCATGGCTTATGTGTGTAACTTATTACATTACAAACAGTAAGACAAGTAATTTGGGGATCTAAACAAATTTGGGTCTATCAGTTCTGGACATGCTTTTACTCGGTTTGAAATATGATTGATAGCTTTGTCACTTGCAATACCACTTCTGAACGAATAAACTGTAACTTGTCCTTGATTCATTGATCGAAAGGGATGTGGCTTAAGTTGGCCATAAGATCCGCTCGTTTGGTGAAGTTGCCAAACGAGTGGATCTTTCCCCCATATGCCCACGAATGGCAGGTTGGTGTCGGTTTATTACAAATGTTCAGCCCTAGGGCTCAACAATAGGATTACAACAAAGAGAATGGGCACCGATGGGATGACGACCGCATCAACTAGCTGATTCAGTCCTTGATAGCCATAAAAATCAAACCTCCCCGATCAATATGTTGGGCAGATATGCATTGGGGAGATCCGTCGGAAGCCCCCATACACTGCCAGATAAGCTGCCGAATTGATCTAAAGGACTGATATTGGCAGATTTAATCTGCCTGTGTATGGCCACCTTTACTCGTCTCAAGTTTATGCATCCAATATATGTAGAAAATGATTGTGCCGTGGGGCCTGTATGCTTCTAGTTGCATTACAGAACAGTATATATACAGTATATAGAAGGCAAAATAGTCTGTGCAAACTATACTTTTACTTGTGTGGAAATGACAAAGGAGAAATGTTTGTAAGAGAAGTGGGAGTGCGGAAGGTTAGGGAGTGTGCAGATAAAGGAAAATGAGCAAGGGCTTCATTCTGTAAAAGGTTACGGTAGTTACAAGAACGCTTTACTCTCGCACACACACTGACAGGCTTAGGCCAAAATAGGGATCCTCAAGGTCTTTTGTAACGTTCTTCTATTTACTAGACCCCAAGGTATACATTATTCATTATTATGCTGTATATCCTGTTATGTACAGCAGCATTTTTGTATGGCCTTAAAACTATTGGCAGAACACTTTCTATTATAAATATATAAGAACACTTGGATCTGATTAGTTGAAAATGCCACCCCTTAGGTGAAAGCACCACACGAGCACTTGTCTCAGTGATGTTGGGACGGGGCACACTTGTACCTAGCTGCATGCTCAACCAAAAGCCACTCTGAAGGTCTGACATGCACAGAATGAAACATATTGATCAAAATATGAATTGACAGTGGAAAGAGCATTGAGTGTATTTTGGGATTGAAATGGATTTCTATATTCAGAACTGCTTTGCTGTTCTTTGGGGATTCTATCTAATGGTGGATAATAGAGAGGATGTGCTGCTCCATAAAGATAATGCTGCTATTATAGTTTGCACTTTATGTAGAAATAGTCAGTAGAAAAGAAGCTCCTGCCTTGGGGGCACGGTGCCAATGTGCCTCCTTCCACCTGCCCCTCATGCATACAGAGCTACCAAAAGCAGCCACTTGTGTATTCATGGAGGGAGTTTAGGATGTAGCAGGGTGCAAAGTGCCAAACAAACCATGGACACTTGTGGCTTTGCACTGTGCCCTGCCTTCAGTAAGATCTTCTGCCATTTTGTGCTGAGCCAGGGACCTAGTGTATTTCATATATAGGAATATGGGGTCTTTGGGTCTGGCAGAAATTACATCTCTTTGTTGTCTTGTATGGGCAGGGCCCTTTATGCATATTCCACCGCTTTAAATGGGTTGCAATTTGACCCGCATGTTCCCGCTACTCAACCCACAATAGGTCAACTAACCTTCCAACCTGGGGGAAACCAGTAGTGATGTCGTATTTGACTGGAAGTGACGTCACTCCAGTGCTAAATCTTCGCAAAAAAATCAAAAGCCTGGAAGAACCACAAGGGAGGGTGGGAGGCATCAACCCCTCTAAGGACCAAGGAATCAGGGACTTTTTGCCCAGAAAGCCCACCACTTTGCGGTAGGGTTGCCACTTTTCCCCACTGTGAGCTCCGTGGGGGGAGGGCGGGACGATGACGTCACAGGGCCAGAATGATGAAGTTGTTGTCGGGACAGTGATGTAACGTGGGCGGGGCTATGATGTGGCGATTAGCCAATCGCTGTGTCAATGTTAGGGAATCCTCCCGGTTTTCCAATTTAGGAAAATTGGGCAGGCAGTTTTGATCGGACAGGCCTCCTGAAAACATTGTCAAATCCGAACGGGTGGCAACCCTACTTTGTGGGTATTCCGCAGGTACCCAGGCCAATGCAGGACTCTATCCTTTGCCCCAAGGGGGTGGAGATGAAATCAGCAGAAGTCTGCACTCTCCTACCCTCCCGAAAAAAAAGCCAAACCCCCCGGTCTCTTAAAGCTTCATGCATTTCTTTAAGACACAACTGCACCACCATGTGGACATATGAACAGGTGCTTTTAGAGGAAATGTTGCATCCTTTGTTGAAGTGTTGCTTGTGGACCTACATTGCAGTGTCTCTTCTGTAATACACCCTGTTTGCTTCACATGCAGTGCATTTTATGTGTACATTGTTAGGGAGCACACACATACACAAATATAATGAAATATGCTGCTACAACAAGTTGCTAGTACTCTCTAAAAATGATATTTTATCCAAAAAAGAAACTAATTTATTAGAAGAAAATGACAGTATTGTATTTCTCTCTTGTATTTGTCTGATAAAAGCTCATTTATATATCTTCTATCTTCATTTTTTGTGATTGCCTGTTGCCTCCTAGTGGCCCATTTGAAACGACACCTACACACTAGGTTCAGACATGACCCATTGGGAAAGCATTGTGTACTTAACCTTATAGATAAGTGCAGTAACCAAAAAAAGGAATGGGGTAAGAGAAATGACACATGGTGCTATTTGTAGGCCACAATTTGCTCGTTTTGAGTGAATAAATCTCCAAATCCTTATAATAGGTTTTATTTCCATACACTCAAATGCACTGGAAACACTGCACATTTTATTCCAAATCAAAACATGAAGAAAAATGGCTGTTATTCCTTTTGAGAAAGTGAAGGGAATATTAGGCAGCAGTCCCTGCATTGTTCTTTCCCAACTCATTGACTGTATCAAGTGAAAGATGTTTGTGTTGCTTTGAATGAGGGAACTAATATTGAGTTGTATAACAGTGTTTCTGTGCTGCACATTTGTGTTGTATGGACTCCACCAACTTCCAACAACCTGTTCCACAATTCTACTGCATTTCTTGATTTTGCCTCACACCCCATGTCACCCCTCCGTCTATTGGATTGGGGGATTGGGCCACTGCATAACATCAAACTTGTTGGTGTGGAACAAAGATGTTGCCTTCACATAGGCGCCTTCTAATTGTAACATTTCACGGGTAACTTTACTCCTTCTTTCATCTTCCTGGACTCGATCATTGGCCGAGTCTTTGCCATTTTGGCTATTCTTCTATCTATTCCAATGGTCATTTTCTTTTTTCTTCCACGTCTTTTGGGTTTTTGGTACCATTTTAAAGCATTTGAGATCATTTTAGCTGAGCAGCCTGTCATTTTCTGCACTTCTTTCTAAGTTTTCCCCTCTCCGATCAACTTTTCTTCTGAACAAGGTGTGGAAGGAGCCATTTGAGTGAGAGTTTGAGAGAGAAATGCACAACATTTGCTCCTTCCTTCCTTATATAAGAACTCCTGTTTATTCCCAGAATGAATGAGCTCACTAATTGAACCCCACACTGCTATTATTTGGAACATGCTATTATTATGTGGAACAATCTATTATTATTTGGAACAAGACTCAATGAATGATTCAATGACACAGAATCTGTAGCATGTCACTTGACTGTTGGGTCTGTTGGGTTCCTATTACTCTACTACACCTACTAGTAAATTATTGATCAATGATTGATCAGGTTAGTGATGTTGCACCGCTATTATTCTGAAAACAAGTGTTTATCATACAAAGCTAATTAGTAATAATAGTTAGCAGTCAGTGCCACTGACACTCAGAATATGGCCAAACAATATCCAAGATTCTGTGGACACATTTGATGGCCAGGATCATTACTGTTATAGGGCAGCTGAATCACTGCTGGTACATGTAAGGGATCCAGAAACCAGTTATCCAGAATTACAGAAAGGCCATCTCCCATACTTCATGTTATCCAAATAATCCCTTTTTCTGTGTAATAATAAAACAGTACCTTATACTTGATCCCAACTAAAATATAATGGAAGCAAAACCAGCCTATTGGGTTTATTTCACGTTTTTCCAGATTTTCTAGTAGACTTATGAAGATCCAAATTAAGGATAGATACATTATCCGGAAAAAACCCCCAGGTCCAGAGCATTCTGGATAACAGATCCCATACCTGTACAGCAAATTTAGTATATAAAAATACATAATTTCTCCCCAGGTTTCTATAGAAGGATTTAGTTTTCCTTAAAACGCATATAGAATGTAGTTGGAAAAAAAAAAATCAAAGGCAACACATAAACAGAAAACAATATACAGATTTTTATTTTTTTCACAAAATGATTACAATCCAATAGAAATCAGTGTGCAAGTCAGCAGTCAGTAAAGAAGGCCCAACCACTGAAAGGTGTCTTTATGCAGCATGGCTTCTTTTAGTATTAACATGTTACGTTTACTGAACTGGGGATGGAGGGTGATAAACAAATTAAAAAATAAAATGGCACGTAAAAAGGGCATATTCTTTGCACCATATTAAAAAAAAAAAGAAAAAATATATAAATTTATAATCTATAGAAAAGAAGGCAGTAGAGCAACACAAGCTTGTGGATGTGACAATCTACATGAAAAAGAAACTATTAACCTCAAAAAGGTGCAGCGTTTGGGGAGGTTAATATTTAGCATTACTAAAAGCCAGACCCCTGGTGCTGAGGGGCATTTACAAAATCCCACCCCAAGCAAATTCTATCAAATAAAAGCCTCTTGGAAAAGTGAATGTAGGGGCCTGTGAGGAGGAGCAGATCCACTGTAGGCACTTCTGTCTTCAAAGATTCTTCTGTATTAGCTGTCTAGGGAGGAAAGGAGAACAGAAAGCAGAGGGTTAAACATTTGTTTCATCAAATAATGATTTATTCTAACTGATGTGGCGCAGGAGGGTGTGGGACTTATTTCATATCTGCCATAGATGGAGGGCCCCCCACAAACAAGGCCCCATGCCAATTAATCCTGTTATATTTTATATTATATATACAGGTATAGGATCCCTTATACGGAAACCCGATATCCAGCAAGCTCCGAATTACGGAATGGCTGTCTCCCATAGACTCAATTTTATCCAAATTATCCAAATTTTTAAAAATGATTTCCTTTTTCTCTGTAATAATAAAACAGTACATTGTACTTGATCCCAACTATGATATAATTAATCCTTATCGGAAGCAAAAGCAGCCTATTTGGGTTTATTTAATGTTTAAATGAATTTCTAGTAGACTTAAGGCATGGAGACCATATATATATATATATATATATATATATATATATATATATATATATATATATATATATATATATATATATATATATATATATATATATATATATATATATATATATATATATATTCACACTTTATAATAATTACAAAATTAGATATAATTTATGTTTTTATTATACTACTGTATTTAGAGTTACTTTTATTAATCCTTTTTAAGTCAAACATAGCAAGGAAATATTTCTAGCACGGGTAAGGGACCTGTTATCCAGAATGCTTGGGACCTGGGGTTGTCCAGATAAGGGATCTTTCCATAATTTGGTTCTTCATACCTTGGGGGGCACATTTATCAAGAGTCGAAAATCGAGGGTTAATAAACCCTCGAATTCGACCCTCGAATTTAAATCCTTCTCATTCAAATATCGAATTCGAAGGATTTAGCGCAAGTCCTACGATCGATCGAAGTAAAAATCGTTCGATCGAACGATAAAATCCTTCAAATCGAAGGTTTTTAAGCGATCAATCGAAGGATTTTTCTTCGATCAAAAAAAGGTTAGAAAAGTGATGGGGAAGGTCCCCATAGGCTAACATTGTACCTCGGTAGGTTTAAACTGGCGAAGTATGTAGTCAAAGTATTTTTTAAAGAGACAGTACTTTGACTATCGAATAGTCAAACGTTTTTTAGTTCGAATCGAAGTCGAAGGTCGTAGTAGCCTGTTCGATGGTCGAAGTACCCCAAAAAATACTTAGAAATTCAAAGTGTTTTTTCATTCGAATCCTTCACTCAAGCCTAGTAAATGTGCCCCTATGTCTACTAGAAAATCATGAAAAACGTGAATAAGGATTAAGCATAGTTGGGATCGAGTACAAGCGACTGGTTTATTATAGAGAAAAAGGAAAATGATTTTTAAACATTTGGATTATTTGATTATAATGGAGCTTTCTGGATAACGGGTTTCTGTATAACAGATCCCATACCTGTCGTAGATTGTGTGTTGTGCCACTAGGTGGAGCCAGCAGTAGGTACTAAGAAAGCCTTCTGCTAATGTCCTTGAGAATGACATTGCTTCAGAGGCCTAAATGTACAATTAAATATAAATGTTGACACGACAGGGATTTCTAGCCTTTTCCTCGGGATAAATGTCCCACTCCCTCCCCTGCTCTTTGCCGGACAGAAGAGGTGCTGGTGGCACGGGGTGAGCAGCTTCATGTCAGGGGTTATCACATGATTAATTAGATTAACTACACCAGCTCTGAAAGATTCTCATGAGTAGCAGTAATGAAGACAAACAACCTTCCTATACATTCAGAGGCAGTGGTACCTGGTGCAAGAGGATTTATGCCATCATGTGATTATCAGCATAGTGGCCCCTGCCTGGGTGGTCACTGTAGCCATCCATTGCGTACTCCACGTCCATGTCTCCCCCCATTGGTTCTAATGGGATATCTTCCGGGTACAACGCTCTGTAATTTTCCATTTCTGCAAAACCACAGAACACCATTAGATTCAATTGTATATGTAACTTGCAATGATTCGGCACAGCTAGCTCAGCCCGAGCATGAACGGGATCATTTACTCTTTTTAATCCTTGTTTCCTCACTCAGGGGTGTAACAAACACATCTAACCCAATGGGCTGCACAAGAAAACATGGGGTTGGGGGTCAGGGCTCTCCAATTGGATGGGACGTTTAACTTTAAATCTTTTCGATCCTGTCCAGTCGGAGAGCAGTTTATGCTTAAAGGAGAAGGAAAGGTTAAAAGTAAGTAAGCTTTATCAGTAGGGATGCACCGAATCCAGGATTCGGTTCGGGATTCGGCCAGGATTCAGCCTTTTTCAGCAGGATTCGGATTCGGCCGAATCCTTCTGTCCGGCCGAACCCAATCCAAATCCTAATTTGCATATGCAAATTAAGGGGCGGGGATGGAAATTGCGTGACTTTTTGTCAGAAAACAAGGAAGTAAAAAATGTTTTCCCCTTCCCACCCCTAATTTGCATATGCAAATTAGGGTTCAGATTCGGTTCGGTATTCGGCCGAATCCTTTGTGAAGGATTCGGGAGTTCGGCCGAATCCAAAAAAGTGGATTCGGTACATCCCTATTTATCAGAAAGGTCTATATAAATACACCAGTAACCCCTCAAAGTAATGCTGCTCTGAGTCAAACATCACATTTCTTTCCTTCTATTGTGTACTCATGGGCTTCTGCATCAGACTAACTGTTTTCAGCTTAAACCTCCAGGGCTAGGGCTTGAGCATGCTCAGTTTGCTCCTCTCCCCCTGAGTCCAGAGCTATGAATGAGCAGGGAGAGAAAGTGATGTGATACCAAGCTAATATGGCAACTGCTATCATAAATAAGCAGAGAGAGCTTCTAGATCTATTGGCAATAAACTGCTTTCAGTAGCTTTCTTTCTTAGATATAATTTACTGTTCGTGGAAAGGGGTGAAAAAGTTTGGGTGCCCCACAGCACTACTGTGCCTAGGGCCCTACGTAAGAGTTTACCCAGCTCTGCCCATTATGAATTCCATTGTAAATAATCAGCCTAACCCTAATTATATTTTTTCATTCCAAAATATGTTCATTTCACTTACCATCTGGATAAGGGTCATTGAGAGGAATCATGCTCTGCGCCTGAAAATGAAAACACAATCTCGCATGTAATGTGTGTAATAAATCGGCAACAACGCAACTCTGAATTCTGCTCATGAAAAGCCAAAGAAACAGGATCCAGAATGTGGATTGTGAATGATCATGAATATGTATCGGATCTACGGAATCTAATATTTCTCTAGGGTTGCCGATTCTCAGTTGAGCCAAAACCTTGGTTATTAGAAGTCTAAAACTGCAACTATAGAAACCACTAAAAAGAGAAAATTAATTCAAACTGAAAAAGGGCTCAGAGAATTTTATTTTACGTCGATTTTTAGGTTTCCAAACTTCCCAGCATGAGCAGAAGTGGCCATGCCAACAGCAATGAATGGACAGGGCAAATACTTACTGCTTCCCATGCGGCAGGGTCCTGTCGGAAGATGGCGTTTGTGAGCTCTACGGACACACGTTTCCTATAATCAGCGGTTTTATCCTCGGATATGCGGAAAAGAACAGCAGCAGCATATGTGGCTAAAATAGAAATGGGCTAATCAATCAAGCGGCATTTCTTCTACTACTTATCCCACCAGAAAATACCCAAATGGCCTAACTGATCATATGGTGAGGCTCTGTTAAAGCTACTGAAGTTATACACTTCTACCAGTCTAGGTCAACTGGTTAGAATGCCACAGACCAGAATAATGTTCCACAGCTGGTACATAACTGGGCACGGTTTTGATCCATGATCCATATGTTCATGGGACATTCGTCAGGCTGTGTGTCTTCCCCTCTCTCTCACCTATGCCTTCATTGCGGGAGTGCAGCAACTCCATGAGTGGGGCCGAAGCTCCCTCTGCATCAATGGTGTCTGCCGCTTCTTTATCCTGAGCCAACTCGCACAGAACGCCGCTTGACACTCTCTGAATGTTCTCCACGGGGGAATACAGGAGCTGCAATGGGAAGCAAAATCACTGAAAGTCAATGTTGTAGATTCAGAGGCAAAATCTGATGGGCAGTATCCCTTTAAGGCTGTGGTTGTTGGGTTTATGACCCCCATTGAGGCCAATTATTTGGACAGGGTCCTCCTAGCTCATTAAGGTTGTTAAACCTTATCCTCCAAGTTGGGCTTTTAAGAGCCAAAACATACTCTCTTCAAATCTGCCCTTCCGGCTTTGTCCCCTAAATCAAGGCTCTTGGGGGGCCGGTGCAAGAGTTTGATAACCAACGCTTTAAGGAAATGTTTCACCAAGAAACAATGCTCATCATTTACAATAAGGAATATATGAACATACAAGAATACAATAAGTACCCTTTACCTAAAGCGCAATCCCCTGGTGCCCAAGATTGATTTCAAATACAAGACGTAAAATACATTACGCTGCTGATATAAAGCAAGTTAATGGAGCCAATTAGCTGCACTGATGACTAATTAATGAGACACAGCAACCCCCTAAAGGCTCCCATTACAGTCACATGTGTGCACTCGGTTCGGAATGCTGAGCATATAAATGACATCTCATTTCTCCGGAAGCAGACGAGCCCATTAGTCTTGCACTCAGGCAATAGAAAGGGTCACGGCCCCACGGATCAGCCACGTGGAAATCACATCAAGCTGAAGCCGTTCCAGTGGGACTGGGATCCCAATCTGACAAGTCAGCAGCACTCACTACAGCTCCAACTGCTTGCTCCTTAGTTCTGCACCATCACAACCACATGTCCAGTCTGTGTTGAAATCATATTCAATGTTAATGCCCGGCTGCATTTTCCAATAGTTTAACAATGGCAGGTCAGGAAAAGGCTCAGGAAGTGAAGGGAGAAGCTCATAAAGGAAACTGGCTTCCCCTAAACCATTGTATGGCCCTGTTTGCTTGTGTGATTTCAGGTATAAAGTTCATTAGAAGAAATTCGTTTTCTGCAAGTATTTTAAGTTAGGGTTTCCCTTGTAACATATATTGCTCTTCTCTCTTTTTTTATGGTTCATTAACTGTGAATTAGAAAAGGAAGTGCGAGGAATGTTGTGCTTTATACAGTCAAAATGACGGCGTCCCTTTACCTGCCAACCACTAGCAGGATCACAACAAGAAACCCACAGAAAATAAACAGGATTATAGACCCTGATAGCAAATAAAAGGTGACCATTTAGCATTCAAAACCTTGTCACTGGTTCCCAAATTCTGGGTCTCTTGTGAGAACAATTGAGGAAGGGGGTTGATCCCCCCAAATGTTATGTATAAATATCTTGATTAAATGTAAAGAATATTGACACAATTGCTGGGTTGAGGTGCCATCTGTTACTAACTATATATGGTATCTCTCCCAAACTGGCACAGTTGGAAGGCCAACTAGGATGAATTCTTGTATACGTTCTTCCATACTATTTCACTGCTATGAACTTAACGAGGGAACCCAAATGTTTAAAGGAGAAGGAATAAATAGCACCACCTGCCATTATCTTTTTTCCTCCAATGTGTCTCCTACATCCTCAGTACTGGAGTTCTGGAGAAGGTTCTGTACTGCTCATGTGCACCCAGTGTCGGACTGGGACACCAGGGGCCACCCAAAAACCTTAGACCAGGGGCCACTCTCAATACTATTATTCTTCATCTCCACCATCAACCTCTATTCTCCTAGTCTGTTTTCCTTAAATACTATAATCAATTATTCCATATATTTAGCCTCTTTGTTCTCATAGAAATAGGAAATGGCCATGAAATAGGCCAAAAGTGTAGCAGCATGAGGGCCCACTGACACATTGGCCCACCGGGAGTTTTCCTGGTATCCGTGTGGGCCAGTCCGACACTGTGTGCACCCAATCAATGCCATGTACCTCATGCCTAAGAAGTGTCTATAAAGCCGGTGTCTATATGTACAATCAACAGAACCCACCTGCACAAACAGTGGGATGGTGTTCAGCTTGTAGATGTCCATACGATTCACAGGATCCCTGGCAAGAATATGCAGAGCCCCAGTGCAGCCTTCCACAATCTCTTCCATCTTCACTCCATCCTACAGAATGGAAAAAAAAAAAAAAAAATCAAGGGTATATCTGGGAAAGGACAGCAGACTGGCAATGCCAAATGCTTGATGTCACATTGAAGGACATGTGGACTCCTTGGGAGGTTGGAAACGATGAGGAATGGTTCTCACCGTATAGGGTTGCTGTGCCCCAGAAGCAGCATGCCTCTGTGCATCTTGGTGAGATTTAACCAGCAGCTGGACTAGCCGGGGGATAACACCCGCATCATACAAAGGTGCGTGATTGGCTGGACACAGGGCCAGATTTCGGATCAAGCCGATAGTTGCCTGTAAGAGAAGATAAGTGGCTTTAAAGCAAGATTCCATCTTGTGGATATAGTATTGAGCAGGGGTCGCCAACCTTTTTAAGCCGTGAGCCACATTCAAATGTTAAAAGAGTTGGGGAGCAACACAAGCATGAAAAAGTCCCTTAGGGTGCCAAATAAGGACTGTGATTGGCTATTTGGTAGCCCCTATGTGGACTGGCAGCCTACAAGAGGCTCGACTTGGCACTATACTTGCTTTCAAGCTTGGAATTTAAAAATAAGCACCTGCTTTGAGGTCACGGGGAGCAACATACAAGGGGTTGGAGAGTAACATGTTGCTCACGAGCTATTGGTTGGGGATCACTGGTATTGAGATTATTCATTTAAGGCACAGAATTCTAGATGATGTTTCTGTAGATATGAACCTACTAGATCACTTATATATATATGTACCTTGACCAGTGGCCACTGGTATGGTGGGTTGAGAAGTTTCACAATGGCGGGGATGCCGTAGTGAAGTCGCACAGAATTCTGCGCCACCTCAGCATCCTGGTGGCGACTGGTAAGATGGCGCATGGCACAAACCGCAGGCTCTGCAATGTCATCCTTGTCACTTGCACGGAGGATGGTGTGAATGAGAGACTCCACCCCATTGCTCTGGGTCACCAGAGTCTTGTTGCGACCGTTGTTGCAGGTTAAGTTGGACAAAGTGCCAGTGGCACAGGTGAGGACGTTGACATCATCGGAGCTCAGCTGGTTCACCAGGATCTTCAGAACATTATCCAGGCCCTCCTGCAAGTCCAATACAAACTCTGTTAGCACTGAGCATAAGCTGACCAGTTAACACATGCCCCAAGAGTTACATATTACTGGACTGCAGCAACCAACTCAGTAAGTGGCACAATGGTTGCCTTGCAGTGCCGTGGTCCTAAGTTCAACTCCAGCCAGGCCACTAAAAAGAGTTTGTATGTTGAGGTTATCACCCCAAAAACATACTGGCATGTTAGTTGTCTCCTGATAGAAAACGGACTCTAGTGTGTGTAAATGTGATAGGGGCCGTACACTGTAAAAAGCTCCACTGGGACAGGCAATTCTGAAAATCATGTATAATCTCTGTAAGAATAATAACTGGTTTTCATTGCTATTTTTCTAAATATGGGTTTTTGTTTTTCTTGCTCCACAGCTGTCAGGCTTGGAATTTAGACTGGCATTAGCTGCTGCAACTTAATAACTTGATTGCTAGTACTTCTCACATTGCTTCCATTATCTGTACCCGATGATGAAGGATCCCAATCCTATAAAGTTATAAATAAAACTATGCGCTCATTTACTTCATGTGCTATTTAGCGTGTGAGTAAGGAGGCAGCTACTCCTAGTTTGGCCTCAGACATATTATATAAGAGGCTTGGAAGGAGCAGAATTGGAGTAAGAAGAGTAAATAATCACTCAATTAAAATGAAGACCTGTTGCTTAGAATTGACCCACTATCAACATACGCAAATTTATTGTTAAACCTCCCTTTTCAACACATAGTAAAGTGCATAGGATATTCCTATTCATATCTATATGATAAAACATGTAAAATAGAACAAGATGAAGCCTTCCCCATCAAATCCCACTAAGCAACAACACTCATTTGTATTTACTGAGAAACGATGGTATTACATTTATGCTACAAAAAACCTGATCATAATTGTGCCAGATTACTACATTCTTGGTTTCAGGGTTATAAAAACCAACATGTAAGTGCCTGAAACACAAACAGCTTCTCTCCCTTGTAACATAAAGGGGGCCCCAGGGGCCGAGACATTGCTGTAGGGTGGCAATGTGAGAAGACGCACATCTGGAGTGACTCAAATGTTTAACAAGTGAATGAAGTTCTGCATAAGTAGCAGAGAGACCTTGCAGAATGCCGAGGTGTGGTGTGTAATTAAACGACAAACCTCAATAGTCATCACTTGGGTGTGTGTGTGTGTGTAACATCAGTTGTACACGCCTGTGTTTTCCTTAATTGCAACTCAGAAAGGCCTTCCAAACCCTGGCTTTAAAAGGGAAAACACACCCATTTTATAGGGCTTGGACTATGTTCCCTGATGTAGGCAGAGAAGATATGTGCCCTGCTTTTATGGTTTAGTCTCTCAAGACAACGCAACAAAAAATACTTCATAGACATTATTACATGCCCATACATCCCATATGCCATAGGCTTAATCATTTATACTCAACAAGGTTTACACGCAGCCCTTTAATGTGCAGGGATATTGGCCCAGGTAACGCTACACAGAAAATGGGTCGATGTCTCTTTAAAGTTCTGTGCTCAGGGTTTTCAGTGATCCCATAAATGGTCGTAGGTTTAGTTGACGCAAGTGAAGAAAGATGGATTTCCTGAGTCAACAGAAGGTGCAGGAAAGGGATATGCGCTGGCTTGTGGCTCACAGGAAGGCCACGCAGAGAATAACATGTACACACAACCAGCACATGTCTTCTTTCAGTCCAAATCTTATTGTTGAACAGAGTTTTGTGAAAACAAGTAGCTTGGAACTGGACTGCTGATAAGCTATTACGCTTATGGCCAAAGTCCAGTCCAGAGCTGCTCCAGGGAGAGGAGAGAACCCTATTATTTGTTGTATTTATCCAGCAGGATAGACTGTGCAGTTGCCACCCTTCCCTGAGGCAGACTTCTATTCTATCAGCTTCTCTCACCACACCTTGTGCTTTTGTTCCAAAAACATCCCTCTAAATGAGCCCAGATCAGTTCTCGTATCCAACCAATGCAAAGGGTTGCTCATGTTTAGTACAGTAGCCCACTAATCTGCACCCAAACCTGAATGCTTCCAATTGCTATGGAGCAGTTACAGCTCCAGCTCACAAGAAAAATATTAGATTCCGATAAATACAACTACCTAGTAAACAAACTCTAGTCAAATGTCTGAATAAAATATAAAAGGTATCAGCAGCCGTTGGTAAATGAGAAGCCAGTTTCATGGGCGTGTGCCTCGGCCATTCATGCATCTTGGTACAAAAACCTATTGGGTACATTTTGGGTAAGTTTACAGTAAATGTGCCAGTTCCTTGTAAAGGTTCAAGACTTAGGTGGGTGGAACACTGCACAGAGTGTAAAGGTGCTGTTAGGACTGTGTGAGTAATTTATGACATTATAATAATAATAATAATAATAATAATAATAATAATAATAATCTAGTGTTAGTTTCCCACTAGAAAGGTAGAAATGCACCTTGTGTGCCAACGGCTGATTAATGCTTATAAAAAGGCATAACAATGTGCAGGCTCCACAGCAATGTGTATTTCTCTCCAGCAAGCATTTCCCTAGAGCCCACCTGTTTTGTGGCCACATCAGAGAGATTTCTTAATGTCCACAGGCAGTTCTGTACAAGTCTTGGGCTGTTGCTGGTCAGATGTTTCCCCAGAGCTTGCATTCCACCTGCAGCCAAGAGAACGGATTACACAAAGTTACAGACAAAAGGCACACCTGGCCACAGGCTGAGAAGCAGGACGTGAAATGTAGACTGCAAAGGTATAGGGTTCTCCGAGCCTAACCCTACTTTCACTGTACAACATAATCTGGACATTGTTAATTACTAACTCTATATAGGTTAGGGGAAGAAATTCTTCCTCAATCTAGAGTTGATAACAAATGACATGCAGTAGAAGACAAAAGGAGCAGAAACACCCCCCCCCCCCCCAAGAGCAATACAGTGAAATGTGCAGTGAGTAACAGAGAATGACAATTCCTACTGGAATGATATAAATGGAAACTGAAGGGGGGGGTCAATTGCCAATTTTACTCACCGGCTTCCACAATGGCTGGCTTATTGCTGGGACATACAGACAATACTTTTAGCACCCGGCTAGTGGTCCACAGAAGCTTCTCGTAATTGTAGTTCCTCATGATCTGAACCAAACCTTGGGGGCCTCCATTGCCCAATATAATTAGCTGCAAAAACAGAAAGGGTTTATCTTTAAGCTGGTCATAAACGGAAATATCCATTCATTTGTCACAAGACAAGATCGTTGGGTTACATCACTTTATTTGGCCATCAGGCTAACCATGGTGGTCGTAAAGCCTCATCAGCTGCAGACAAGATTAATTTATCGTTTTTTTATTAATCGCCCTCCACTTCTACATTTTTCCAGCTTTCAAATCCTGGTGACCGATCCCATCAGACAAAAATCTAACCCTAACCCTGAGCGAGCATGCCGAGTATGTTTCTAAGGTCTACAAGATATTTAGCAGATTTGCTTCTTACCTTGCTCTCCTGATTTCCGTAGGCCAGAAGTTGCAGACAGTCTGTGGTGATGGCCAAGAACTTGGGGTTATTCTTATTAAGCAAGGGCACCATCTTTTGCAGACCATCTGCCAGACGCACTGCCATCTTTGCCCCTTCCTGGTAGAGGAGCAGGTTGTGCAAGGTGGTGATGGCATAGAATAGCACAGATTCTACTGGAGAACTACATCAAATAAAAAAAGAAAACAGTGTATGAGGTGATTATAGGGCATTAATGATATCTATAGATAACATCAAACCAAACACAAACCCACTGAGGCACATTGCTAATGGCAAAGTCAGTGCACCAGTACCTGAGCATGCGCACCAGTGCAGGGATGCCACCGGACTTGAAGATAGACAGAAGCCCTTCGCGGTGGTGGGACAGGTTGTGCAGAATGCTGGTTGTACAGCGAGCAGTGTCCATGTCACTTGTGTGTTGCATGGTGCGAACGATGGCTGCCACAATCTGGGGAGACTGCATGAGGGCTTTGCGCGACGCTTCTTTCTTGGACAGCTGGTTTACAATCATGGAAGCCTTGTTCACCACCATCTGAGCAAAGGAATAGGTCATAAGAGATTTTGGTTTCAGTTCTGTCAACCTATATCTTCCTAGCATGTGTGTGCATGTATGTTGCAGCTTTTCTGGATGCCCATATTGTGGTTCCTGATGGTATATGCAGAAGTTGGCTGAATGATAGAAGCAGTTGGTTCCATCATCTAAACTAGGTGAAGCAGAATGATTTCATGACCTCCCTGCACCTGATGCTGTAACCATAAACCTACCCACCCTTCAACCATTGCTCAGTTTCCAGTTAGAGTAGATCTTGCACCTGCCGCCAACTGGGCACAGACAAGCAGTATACCACAAAAGCATGGCTGTTGAGTCCTACCAAGCACACCAGAGAGGAAATATGTTAGGAGTTATTGCCTGTTTAAGAACTTTGCAGCATATATAGTGCAAAGAGGATGTGTGTGACTTATGCCCTGCTATAAAGATCGCTAGAATCTCAGCCATAAAGCATGTCATGACTGCAGCGTGTTGAGAGGAAGGGGGTAGGCAAAAGGACTTTTAATACCCTTCATATATACCCCCAATACCAGCCATACCCCACTGCATTCAAGCACAACAAAAAATGTATTTTTTTCAGCTGCTTCTCTTCTTGTTACTTGTAAGACATTCTTACCGGATCCTCATCATTAAGAAGCTTGGTCAGTTCAGGAATGGCACGGGTGGCCAGCTCAGCATCGTCCTGGTAGTTGATAAGGTGCATGATGGCAGATTTTAACATTTGAGAGGGTTCTGCCAGTTTCTGCACATTTGTTTGCTGCCCTTCTATCTGTGTGCTGAACAGATACGAGTGGTCTTCCACCGTTTCCGGATACATCGCTGCTCGGACTCGCTGGGCCCGAGTCATGTTTAAGTGGGATTCCATGTCTGAAAAGTCAAGTAGAGAAATGGTCATTGGTTCATTCTTCTAACTATATGATCAGCTAAGCCACAAAGTCTTCTGCTCCTTATGTTTCCAAGGCTGACTTTCCGATCATCTCTTAATCACAACACCTTAGATTAGACGCTGGTGTTTTTAGGGCAGTATTGGCACGGTTAAGCGATTCCAATTCAAATTAATGAGAGGCAAGGCTGAGGCATATTTATTGTAGGCACTGGCTGAATTGTTTTTATTATATTAAGATAATTGAATTGTTTTTATTAAGATAAACATACGGTCATATGAAATACTGCTAAATCTGCCTTTGCTGCAAGGTGCCACCATGTTTCAATCATCATCATCATCAAGATAAAAAAGCATTTTATTTCATTTATAGGTTGGGGCATTACAAAATAACTTGCTCTCTGCTTCCGACATAGCTGTACATGGCATTGTATGACCAATACAAATCCTAACAATAATTCTAACGGCTAACTGGATTGTTCAGCCATGAAATGGCAACGTGATTCCAAGCGCTTGTGTTGCACATGTCCAACAAGCAAGATGTTTCAGCCAAATGCACATTATGTCAGGCATTTCATACAGCTAAGTGCTATGCACAAAACTAAAGGGAAACTATCCATATGATGCAGCTGTTTTTCCAGTACAGAACGAGCCACAAGCATACATCACAACAGTCAATCTCCCTTCTAAACCAACAACAACTTCCCTTGAGAAACATCAGAATAACTCTTTGGAAGCAGTCAGGCCACTCAATGCTGGAAGCTGCCATTGACTGGCGCTTTACATCGGTCATGGATGAAACCGTTTGGACCTTTGTATACTGGAAATGCCAGGCCTACTTTGAATTTTACTCGATACAAGTAAATGGGTGACGAGACCCATCCGGCACACTAATGTCTAGCAGAAAGCAAAACCTGATTTACATTCCAAGTGCAACATTCCAGCTCCTAAACCGATGATTATGGGGCTCACGTCACCCATACATTTGTCACTAAGATAATGTGGGAAGTTCAAGTTCAATCCCACCTGGAAAACACATCTTAAACATTTCCTTTAAGGCTGATTAAGGCTGATTAAAGCTGAATAGCGATGCACTACAAAAGATCTCATTAAGCACTGGTAGTGACGGGCATTCTCTGGGTTCATTAAGCCTGCAGCTAGCATCATGGGAAATCCTGATGAATTGCTTAAATATGCTGTATGCAAGTGCAAGGCAACAATGGGGTCTTTCTTCATCAGTCCAGGGACGGGATCATTACCACACTCGGGCTGCCAGCCAAGCAACAAGGAAATGTTACTGTTTCCTTTTGGAAATTCTCATGGCCCAAATCTGCTATCAGTGCAAATACACAGACAACGGATTGCAGAGCTAGAAGTGCTGGCAGAGCTTACTCCCCTGTAGAGTTGAGAAGAATTACTTCATTACTACAATGCCCCTTATTCCAGAGTAGCATCAGACTGACCCACCAGGCTACCAGGGAGGCTCTTGTGGGCCCAGGAGTCAATGGACCTTCCTGCATACCCAGCCGGTTGACCTTATATAACATGATCATGCTGTAGGAGTACAAGGATCAGAAATGGAGGGAAGCCTAGTGGATTTACCTGGATTCTGCTGCTGTGTGTATGTTGTGGTTTTGACAGTGGTGTAACTGTTGGGATAGGCCAGACTGTCGTCCTCAATGACCATTTTCCCATTCAATGATGGAACAGACGTATTTATTCCAGAGTTGATGCCCGAGTCGTAAGTGTAGGTTTTCTGCCACTCTGTGACCTTCATTGGCATTTCCGCTACGTCTACCAAATCCATTCTACTTCTGTGGAAACAACATGTTATGGATTAGCAAACGGTCACTATTTTTATTCTTTTCCACTAAAAGATTACAGCTGTTCATATTTAATCTCCATTTCACCATATGTCTCCCTCTCCTACATTTGTAAATCAACAAGGGGCCTTCTAATTGCCAAATAATGATAATGAGTGATCAGCCAAGCACAATGCTCAACTACTGCGCCAAAGAAAAAGCCATAAATACAAGGAACAAAGAATCCAGTTTGGCAACAATATTTGCTGCTGATTTTTACTCAGTAACGACTGTTCTTTTCTACACATTTCTTGTAAGACAATTGTAATATTCAGCCATTGTAATATTCATGCTTCCCATGAATATTATTGCACATTATCCCGGATACAGCCCATGCGGCTGCCGTATGAACTACAACTTGAGTGACCACAACTATTAATGGAAAATAAGCCCTATCTGTAAGTGGTATGTGTTATGCCTGACTGCTCCTGTATCCAGTGCAACCCCAATTACTGTGTACATAGACTTGTCCAATTGTGCAGATGATTTACACACTAATGGTGCGAGGATGTGAGAATCGTACCCACAGGTACCCACAATTCCGTCTGCTTTCAGCACAAGTGTATGGATGAGTACTCTATAGAATCCAATTTTATATTCAAATGCAATCATATAGAAATGGAGGAATCCCGTTGAAAGGAAGATATAGATAGAAGGTGTAGAGGGCTATGATAGAGAGCAAATATAAGAACACATTTATTTACAGGGTAGGAATGGCACATGAATAAAGACAATACAGGAAACACACAACAATAGGTGCGGCAAACAGACAATTGCAAAGGAAGTCTGTGATTTCTGATGGAGAAGCAGAAGGAGACAAAGAGGACACAGCTTAAATAATAAGAATTAAATAAATATAAATCAGGGAGGGGGCAGCGGCAATGACAACAAAAAACAAGACAACACTGGCTGCTCTCCTGGCACACCCTGAACTGGAATGTCACTCCATGGCTTCCTTAAAACCAGGGAAGGAGGGGGCTGATGCACTCAGATTACAGGAGAGGCAGGGGCTAGATGGAACTAGGGGTCTCCTGGAACCCTTCCTAGACATCTAATGACCCGACCTGTGACTGTGCTCAGACAAGGAACACATGACAGTGCTGGATAAGCCACATTACTGGACACAGCAAAGAGAAAGAGAGGAAGAGCTACACTCTTTTTGCTTTCTTTTGGATATCATCTAAATAGAAACATATCAAGAGCCAAACTTGCACCTATGGGCCAGGACTTAAAAATGGGTCACCATAATGTTTACGGCGTCACCTTATTATGCCTATTAGTACAGTATTCATTTCCTAACACATACAATGGTAATAGCTTTCATAACTTATTCTAACCCAATTACTGTGAAGCCGACTTCCAGGTTTGGCCCGGGGCCCCAAAGAGCCACTGCCCTTTTATGCAACTTATAGGGACTTCATAGCCAGGGTCATATTCCTAAAAATGGAGGTCTTTAGCCTCCATGGGATCAGTTTAAACCTGGGCATTCCGAATACTCTGATTAGAAACAAAATCTTACAGGTTGTATGAATTGGGCAATGGGGTTGAGACTGGACATGGTTCCCAAATGTCCCGGGGGCCTATGTAATTCTTCTCCTTCATTTGTAAGAACAAGTACTGGGCAAGAGATCATGAGTTAAACTAGATTGGCTCTTCAACACAAATGGGCCGTTTACAGGCCACAATATCCCTGTTTAGGTTTAGCATATAAAAACCATGACTAACGATAATCACCTCAATGATACTGCTGTCAAGAGTCCATATTATGCTCAGCACAACGTACAGGTTTTACTGGTTTCCACAGACACACCCAGACCTGAAGACAAACAGTGTGCAGATATACTTGCTATACTACACAGCTCCAATAAAACATGTCTGAGCTCAAAGAAACCAGTATCTTCTAAGTCAGAGACATCAAGAGTATTTGGCTAGCTTTACTATATCATATATAAAAATGTCAGACAGACACACAGAAGGAACCCCTAATGCGCCTAAACCCTGAGAACCCTTAGTAACAGCTGCATACAAAAAAAAAATCAAAGGGAACATTATTCCCAAAACTACTTCTCCTCTCTCGTACTTGAGACTTTCCTGCAGCTTCCGGCACGGTCACCATCCACTAACGTGATGTGATTTGATGTCTCTTCCCAAGACGAACAAGGAGGTCGCCTGTTAAGCACATTACCTCTTCCACTGTGTTAAATAATGTACTAACTGCCACATTCACTTTCCATCTCAGGCATCAGACAACAGGGAAGGAGAAGGTCACTTTTGAGAGTCTGATTTAGGTTGGCCGACTTGAGCAGCATATAATAAAGAATAAAATTAGAGCAGGCTCCCTGTGAGGGAGAGCAAAACAAAATGATTTCCCATTAAAAGTGTGGAATTGCTGTTAAGACAAAATTCCCCTGCCGTAGATCAAGCAGCGATCCAAGCATTTCTTTTGCATTTTCCACAAGAACGAAGGCAAAGGAACACTTATAAGACCCATAAATAACCTGGATTATAAATTTCTCCTTATAAAGGGCGCTTAGTGATGCCTTTGCAATTTTTATGCACTGCTGGTTCTGACATTTCAAATAATTTAGCAAAAATCTTCCACTCAAAAGCCGTGGCACTGCCCTTTCTGGGAAAGAGGTTGACTCTTAGCCTGAAAGTCACTAAGGAGATTTGGGGAGAAAAGCTATTTGCTAGAAACATCTCCTAAACCACCTTGAAAGTCAATTCGATTTGAGATTTAACGAATGATATGCTAGCTGCTATTCAAACTATGGCTGGTACAGTAGTATGTTTCTACATTTCTATCTTTGTTATGAGATAAGAGGGCCCTGACCAAAGGCTGGAGGGGGTCTTGAACTAAGAATAAAATAACCTTTGTCATCTCTGTGTTCTTTAATCTCCAGAACATGTCCTTAAATGACCAGCTTTGAACTCCAACAGAGGCTCTTGGAATCAGGAGTTATGACTGGGATGGCACTGCTACTGAATGGGGCAGAAGATACAAAATGCCCTCCTGCTCCAGTCAGTAACAGGTGTGTTAAAGTTTCATTAAGTCCTATCATTCCAAAAGCCAGAGTTTCTTTATTCCCTGGATTGCAGCCTGTGGTGGCCCCCATGCTGAGCTTCCTCATAAATCACAAATACCAAAGGCAGGTTGCGAGCTCCACAAAAGGAATCCCAGCAACACTGCACACGTGCAAAGTCACAATTTTGAGATATAAAATTACTTTATGAACTTTAGAACCAAACTGTCAGAAAAATGAGGGTAGACAACCCTTGGCAACTTTATTGAAGGCTTACATTTGTCAGTAGGGTTCACAGAAAGATGTCTGTCATTTCCAAAGGCCGTAATTGGCTTTCGGAGTAATAAAACATTCACAACAAGAGGGTTTTAGCCTGCCAGTGACTGGCTCAGTGCATGTTAGTACAAGTCCCATTATTCTCGTTAGGACACAATATTCCCAAGGAACCATCTTTAACGTTCGCTCAGTTCAGCTGTGAAGGTGAGAGAGAAAGTGAATAAATGAGCACCACGGCTAACAGAGGAATTTTCCATGTGAAAGATGGGCAAATGCTTACATTTTGCAAGTGATTATCCCAGAATCTTTATCTATTTTACTGAGCCAAGAACAGTAGTGCTGGAATCCAGAATCTCCCACCTCCATTAAAAGACAGAAGGTCCCTAGGTATGTTGGGATGGCCAGACACAAAAAGATCCGGTCATTTGGTGAGGTCCATATGCCCACCCTCGACCCAAACAATCTGATTACAACGACAGTGAATGCAGGCTGTTGGGGCAAGGACTCATCAATGATGCAGTCCTTAATCCAATGGCCTATGTTACCATTAGGTTATTGGTCCCCTATAGATCATGGCTAATGGCTGCTCCAGTACAGTCGCACTTTTGTTGTGTACATTTTTGTTATTATGGCAAAAAAAAAACATTTAATGCCTCAATGGAAAAGTACAATGACGGCTTCTTAGAAACAGATTCTTTTATGTCTAGGTTATATATATTTGTAGAGCCTGAAGTCAGTCTTTATTGTAATGCCAAGCACTGCTCAAGCAGTTCCATGGAATGACCTACACAGGCTCGTTTGGTGGAAGAGATATGAAACCCTAGAGATGCAAAGTTAATCCTGACCCAATCTCCCTCAGTTCATTGCCACTTGTTACAATTATCTCGTTAATTTCCACTAAATGAGACGGATTTAGAGGTCAGCTGTCTTCAAGCACCTCCTTTCCATAGCTTCTATTTAAACATTTTGTATTTTTAACTTTTATGCTGTGAAACCTTTATTTCATCCCTTTAAACTTGTTGCTACTGCTGCAGAACCCAACTCCTTTACAAACATCACAAGGCTAAACAGATTTATCGGTCAATTATACAAGCAATGTCTCTTTTGTGGAGATTTTAAGAAAGAATGGAAAATATATGCCTACCCAAGTCGGTGTGTTCCAGAAAGCAATGGAAGCACGGTGCACCCTCATTTGTTTTTCTAAAAACAGTCGCTGCTTATTCAGCAAAATGAGCAACAATATTTGGCAGTCATCAACTATATTTCACAGCTTTGCAGTTCTGGAGCTGGTATGAAGGAGCAGAGAGTTTCCTCAAGGTGTGAAGAGATTAAAAGAAGCAAAGAAGTTCTCTAGAGAGCAAAGTACTGGTGCTTTCAGCATTGAAACCACCCTGAAACTGATATTACACTTGAGCACCTTCAGTCAACTGCGTAGGAACAAATCCAGCAACAGTCTGGCCTAGAGAATTCAACAGGCACCCAAATGAATGCGCTCACATTCCATTGGCCCTACTTGTACTGCAGTAAGAGGATTGTGCCCATCGAAGGGTTCCAGGGGTTAAACATTAACATAGGCCAGAGCAAGCAGACATGGAAATGAGAAGGATCCCTCCGGAGAACATTAGGAAATGATAAGAAGCCTGGCTGGAGTTGAAGTCCCATTTAGTTCAAAAGCATTTTTTTTAAGCAGTTTTTTAAGAGATAACCAAACTGATACAAGATACAATAAACACACATTATACTTATTCCAAATGAAAGGATATTAAAAAGCACCAGAGAATCGTGAAGCCATGCAGCTGCTTTTGCACAGGCCTTGGAACTGGAATGTATCTGATTAATATGCTTATGGTATGCACTGATCACTAAGAACTATATAAACCATATAATCATTCTCTGCTTTTGTGTATTACAAAATGAACGTACCTCCGGTTGTAAATGATAAAGTTACCCAGAGGTTTTTCCTCATATTTTACAATAGACGGTACATTATTCCCTACAAGCTCCTATAAACAAACATTGGCTCCGAATTCCTTTCACCCCCAAAACTGCTCCTCTGCCATTGAATGAATGGTGTGATGCTTCAACATCGGTTGGGTTTAGTGTTCTTAATGCGATGAGCAGAGGTCCACGGGTCTTGCACCTTCAGAATAAGGAACAAGCATGATGTGCAAGAAGTTCAGATCAGGGAAAGAAGGTCCCTCATACCACTGACTTTGCAAGTTTCTCTCTAAGGATCCACTAACCAGGCATCCAAGGGGAAATAAGACCCAGCAAATGCTAGAAGACCCAGAGTTTAGCACTATCCCTCATTTGTACGCACAACATTGCCTGTATGGAATCAATTATACAAAGCCAAATGCTCCAAGAAAACAACAACAATGCCGTCTCCCACGGAGTAAATAACTCTTAACCCCTGGGTGATTAAGTCTCTAACATAAGGCAATAGTTTGCAACCTAACCCAGCAGAAATAAATACAGATGGTACAACAACTTTATTGGCCTTTTACATTTTAAACAGACCTTAAGCATACAAAATACAAGTGTGTGGTGCCTGTTATCCTAAATGCTTGGGACCTGGGGCTTTCCGTAATTTGGAGCACTATTATATACAGTTAATTGTTCAGGTGCACATTATTCCATGACCACCAATTAAGAAGATGGCCGTGCAAACAGAAGCCGAATATGGACGTAAATATAAAGTGAAAGCAATTCCAGTTCCCAGCTGAAAAGCAAAGGCTCCAGGATAAAAAACAAAGTAATGTACAATTGCTCCTTAGCTGAAGATTTTTTTTTTTTTTACTTGAGCTCTAGCAAATACGGCCTCTGGCACCAAGTGACCGTCAAAGCTGAAAGTTCTGGCCAATTATTTGGCTATACGCAGCGGTGGGGAGGCACGGGTCAGTGTGCACAAGCTTCATTTCTATGGGGGAAAGAGGGATTTGGAAATACAGGAGCAGCCTTTCAGGCCTTTTGTGCAACAATACAATAAAAAAGCAGGAATTATAACAGGATGAGTCAGCGAGCACAGAAAAGCTCTGAATCCTTTAGATAAGGCCGACTGTGCGGAATAAAAAAGGCAAAAGCAACGGTAACAATGGGCAACAGGGATCTCTATGGTTCCACGTTATATGCACATCACGGCCTGGAACAGCCAAACAAGCCTTGTCTCCAAAAACCAAGAGACAAAATGTATTAGCAAAATTGAAAGTTATGGGGCATAAATACATTATTGCTTATGGGATGGCTCATTTTGTATTTGACCAATAAACTAAATCCCCCCCCTCATTTCATTCAAATTTGGGAAATATTCTTTCATCTGTCATCCAACTGCAGTAAATGTTAGAGTATCATATATATCTTGGTATCATCTGTATATTTCCTCTTAGAGCTTAGATAGTAAGCTCTTGTAGGCAGGAACCTCTAACCCAGTGATCCCCAACCAGTAGCTCGTGAGTAACATGTTGCTCTCCAACCCCTTGGATGTTGCTCTCAGGGTCCTCAAAGGAGGTGCTTATTTTTCAATTCCGAGCTTGAAAGCAAGTTTTAATTGCATAAAAACTAAGTTTAGTGCCAAGTAAAGCCTCTTGTAGGCTGCCAGTCCACATAGGGGCTACCAAATAGCCAATCACAGCCTATATCATGCTTGTATTGCTCCCCAAATCTTTTTACATTTGAATGTGGCTCACAGGTAAAAAAGGTTGAGGACCCCTGCTCTAACCCTTGTAAGACTCCTGTCTGTCCAGCCATTCCCATTAAAGCACAAGTCTACAGCTGTGTAATCACAATAGAGAGATTAGTATAACTTGTCACTATGCACCACCCCCCCATTTCCCAACTGAAAGGATTTATGGCACCCCAGAGACCCAGAACAGTCAGAATCTAGGTCTTTTGTTAACAGCCTTTTATAGAGGTCTCATAAGGTCACTGCAGCCATTCTTCCATAACAGTGATCAGTAGTCACACCATATACACCCCTAGACTGCACCCAAAGCAGACACTCACCTACAGATGTTTAAAAGCAAGACAAACACAGAACAAACACATCTAGAAGAATTCATGAATGGGATCAACAAAATGACCATCAAAACTACCAAATCAGGTATAATAAGGACTTACCCGTGTAGGTTCTACAGTTACTGCATTCGATTCTACCCCCTCGTTGTTATATTTAAATATTTGCTGCTACAATGTCCTGGTGTTCATTCTGGTAGATCACAATTGAGCATATTAGCCCTGTACTAAATCAGCGTTTATATTCTCTGCACTAGAGTGGACTGACCTCAACTCCAATGGCCCCACTAGGAAATGTGATCAGGTCAGGAGGACGTGGATGGACTGGTTAGGCAAGTAGTCCATTAGTATTTAGCTGCAGTTGGTCAATGAGGATAGACAGGGAATAGAGGGGTTAAGAAGCAGTGTAGTCGGGGTCAGACTGAGTCAACTAAAGGAGACAAGGGGTGCACCAAGTAACCAAAAAGCAGGAAAAGAGATAAGGGTTAGTGATGGGAGAATCAATCCCTTTCCTCTACAACAAGAAAATAAGTGAAAAATATACTGTCGGCGGGTGTTTTTCTCAGCGATTTTTTCCAGCCAAGTTAATCATTTCAATAAAATGTATAATTAAAAAACAAATCAGTAAAGCAAAAAAGGTATAATAATGTACATGTATCCTCCAAGACAGGCAAATCCCAATCAATACAGGCTGAAAGGGACTGTTTACCCCAACATGAACATATCCTATTCCTCGGGACTAAAGGACAAATCCTTATCAGCATCAGGTTTCATGCTGTTTTGTATATCAGTAATAAGATCATACTGAGCCTCCTGGATGTGCATTAACCTTATACCTTCAGCTTACAGCAATTCAGGATTGGAGCACAGTCTATATATATATATATGTAGATAATGTTATATATACATAACACAGCATGACACACACCAAGGAACAATTCCTTTCCCTCTGATAGAAAGTGCATGTGATCCGCACAGGATTATCCCCTTTATTATAAAGCTTTTTTTATGCTTCTTTGCAGAACTGCAACAATTAGCTTCTGGCTTGAGATGATTCTTCATCACAATGAAAAGACCATTCGGTATTTCTTAATTTGTAATCTGTTATACAGAGCAGACATATTGTGCAGCGCTCTACAGAGATTATACATCATTCACACCAGTCCCTGTTGCAGGAGAGCTTACAGTCTAACTTCACAGTTTAATCAAGAGCCGTATGGATCAAGGGTGAAACAGATAATGGCTTCTTGACTATCAGGAAGAATTCTAGGCTTTGGTCTAAAGCAGGGATCCCCAACCTTTTTCACCCGTGAGCAACATTCAGAAGAAAAAGGAGTTGGGGAGCAACACTAGCAAGAAAAATGTTCTTGGGGTGCCAAATAATTGCTGTGATTGGCCATTTGAAAGCCCCTATGTGGATTGTCAACCTACATTGAGACTCTGTTTGGCAGTATATCTGGTTTTTATGCAACTGAAACTTGGAATTCAAAAATAATCACCTGCTTTGAGGCCACTGGGAGCAACATCCAAGGGGTTGGGGAGTAACATGTTACTCATGAGCTACTGGTTGGGGATCACTGGTCTAAAGGGACAATTTATTTGGACACAGAGGGAGGGGCTTACTAGACATGGAAACCAATCAGAATCAATTAGCACAACAACTGCTTATGGCTTAGATGTCAATTTGGGGCAAAGTGAATTATGTAATGGCAGCGCTGCAAGAGCATCATCTCATTATTCCCCAATTGGGCCTCAAACTGCCCTGAGATGGAAAACACAAGGTGCCCCATTGTACTCAACACAACTTGTAACACATCATCGTTTGGTTGTATATAAAAGGCTCCATCTGTCCAGCGCCTTAGAAATGCAATTCTAATTCTTCATAACCTTCCAATATATTCAAAACATGTTCAGCGGCTTTATTTGTGAATGAAACAGAAAGTATCTTTCTCTCCCTTCTGCACTGCTCATTCTCACTCTTGAAACAATGTAGCTTAGAAATCCTCATGCTTTTTCTTATATAGCATTTTAATAAGTTAATATCCTTTAACTGTTACCTGCTGCATAAATCGGGGTCTTACATCTGTCCTGGAACCTGACTAAAAGTGTCCCTAGTACTATAAATGGAGGGGGATTTGTCCTTTGCCAAAAGAACGTAAATAAATGTTTAATCGGCCCTTTCTTTGTTGTGTAGATAATTTGGAGAAAGCTCCGTGCCCCGACAGGCCAAACAATGTGAACTCACCAGTTAGACGTGTTATTACAGAAAAGTAAGATCAGCGTTGCCTTTAGGCAAGAGGCAATGTCTCCCTATTCCTTTCCATGGTTTGTGAGCTGCTAAATAGAGGTGAGGCAGGGCTCTTAATCAGCAGTTCAGCCCATGCACGCGCAATAGTGAACATGCACAATTATATCCCATGAATGCAAATGACTGCGCTCTGAATATTCAACATTCTGACCCCTCTGTACAAATGTCACTGTTCCTAAATATACAGAATATTCAGTTGTGGGGCTGCAGGAGGAAACACAGGCTTACATTACATCGACAATACATTATTTTTATTGAAAGCTTATTTCTATTAGGCCAGCGCCTGCACACTAAACATTTCTTACCAGTCACAACCCCAAAAATGTAAGACAATGGGATTCTGAGCAACTTTCCAATAGAGATTAATTAAAAAATGTAATTGCTGTTGAAAGCACAGTGTCCCTTGATATTCTTTACACTGATACAATGCAGTGGCCAGTAATTCTGTTCCACTAAGCCAAGAAAACCTTGGATATATAAAGGCTAGCAATCGGTGGGCCCAGGGAAAGATAATATAGGGGGACCACCTACATTTTACTTGCTCCCTCCTCAAAATACTAATAATAATCCAACTTCATTTGTTTGTAAAGCTGCAGTGAGTAAACCACAGTTTATACAGCCAAAACAGTAGCGTGTGAAGCTGTTTGCAAGACATAAAGTATAGAAAACAAACAATCGGCCCAGTCAGAGCGAGACCCCTTTAAAAAATACAGGAATTTAATTGTTGACACTGCAGGGTAAATGTGGCCCTGCCTCTCCTTCTAGAATTCCAGGAATGTGTCTACAGACAGTAAACAGGTTGATATGAGAAATGACCGACTCTGCTTTATTTCCCAGCAAAAGAAACACAATATTACAGTGTTGAACCCAGTGATTGGGCAAGTGTCCTTCACTTTAGGGCACAGGTGTAGAACAATGAATAATAACCTCTCTATAGAGTGAGAAACTGCTATAAACTCATATATCAATCTAAATGCCCCAATTGAAAGCCCCAAACAGCAATGTCTCCAGCCAGCAGTTTGCCCATAGAACCAAGAAGTGGTAATGCCAATCTCTGGGACACTGTAAGAATCCAAACTCTCCAAGAATCCACACAGACGGTACAAGAGCTCTGGGGCAAACTACTGACTTATACATCAGGATTCTTTTATTTGCCCCAACCCATTCATGATCATAAATCCATTAGGCTAGAGACACAGGTTTCCTCTTCCAGTAGATTCAGAACAACTGCGCCCACCCCGGATACTGATTAAAGATACTGATTATGCTTTAAGGCCAAGAGCCGCCAGTATTGGCCCTTTCAGGCAGTTCACATAATGGCCAAGGGGAGTAGCAGGGCTTCTTTTGGGTATTTCTCTCCTGGATAAAGTGGAGAAACTGTCCTATGATCCTTCAACCTTAATCTACCCTTCCCCAGTGTAAACAAGCCCAGCATTATGGCTATTTTCCCATCTGAAAAATAAAAGGGGTAAGCTCCCCACCTGCAATCATTGTGGTGTTGTGCGACTCTCTTCCATGTTGCTGTTACTCCTATGATTGACGTGTGCTGACCGTCTAGGGAGCTCTGCACCACTAAGCAGGAATATCATAGGAAAGGCAAGGAAGGTGCGGAAATTCTACTTCTGGACTATTTACCCTTCTCCCCAGTTCCACTGCACAAAACCGCACAAGCATCTTATACTGTGTAAAGCTTCAAGCACCTTTTGTTTCCATAAGAAAAGCCAACAAGCCAACAGGTTGGAGGCCATGCTTATATAAAAACGTACACTACACAAGACAACACAATACTGTGCATTAGTGGACTTGGCCTTTGCAAAAGGAATCTTGCAGCCCCATCATGTCAGTCAGATTGGCATTCTGCGTGCTTGAACTCCGGCCAACTCTTTTTCTAATGAACTAAACCCCTACGGCTCTCAGCTTATTTCACTGATAGAATTAACTGTATCTCAGCTTGAGAAATGCCAACAGAAACTCTTCCTGTGATCAAATGATTTCAGTGGTGATTGTTTACCATATAGAGTGATCTCTGGGCACTTGAAACATGAACAAGAACAACACAACAAACAGTAACAGTCAAGTGTATCTCAAATTCTACAGTCCCTGTTTAATAATTCAAGGGAATGAACCAATAAATCCATCAAGTTAGAAATGCCTAAGTATCAATGCAGAAGTTCTGACTCATGAACAAGAACAACAGACAGTAACAGTCAAGTGTATCCTAAATTCTACAGTCCCTGATCATTAAATTCAAGGGAATGAACCAATAAATCCATCGAGTGAGAAATGACTAAGTATCACTGCAGAAGTTCTGACTCATGAACAAGTTATCAGCTACTACATTTACACAGTCGCTCCCACCACAGTGAAACTAGACGGCAGAATTGATGCCTTGAGGATCCCCTGCTAAAATCCATAACATTTTCTCCATCTGACGCCAGCTCAAGTGTACATAGACTTGTATGATAGAAACCAGCAGGTACTATCTACGCATAGAGAACATTCCTTTTCCTTTCACTGTTCAGAGCTGAGAGTTAATGAAGGTTCACAACTGCTTACGCTGCAGAAGCACCAGCACATTTCATTAAAGAGCAATTGGCTGGACATTCTACAAGTGCAAGGACAAAATCCAAAGGAACATACGTGTCAGTTTGGTAGAACTTTCAGGTTGGCTCAAATTAGTCAGGTCTGCTCCTTTAACATACAACACTAGTGAAATCACATTAGAGCACTAGCTGTCAGATATTTTTAGTTCAAGCTCCAACTGAAGGTCCAACCTTTGGTCAGGTCCCTGCCCCACTTGTGAAATATCAAGTCAGACATAGAGATAAGAATATCTAGGGCAGCCAATATATATTCATCCCAAATCTCACCCTATATAACCCAAGCTTTTAGTTGTATCTAGAAGAGCAAGTAGTCCTTCTTCTTTCCAATCTCTCCAACTGTCACTCTTGACTTGAGGAGCCTTTCCTACATTGGGGTCATCTAATAATGTGCATTGCCCCCAGCAACACCTTGTAGTAATATTCATGGGGTGTCTTACATGGGGTCCCGCACAGCATGTTTGGCTGCTTCTCATGGCAAGTAGATGTAACCCATCTAGACCCAGACTAGAAGAACGTCTTTATATATATTGATTTACTATTCTGCTCAGAATTAAATCCTTTTGACAAGGTAGAAGAGAAAAATAAGAAATAATGAGAATATAAAGGGAAGGAGGGTGGATGACGTTGAGAGGAGAACATGATGTGATAATGGCTTTGCTTGAAGGGCTCCCGGCCATAGAAGTGATGTAGGGATGCGGGAGAGCGGAGTCCTGCGCGGGTCCGTTTTTTGGAACCGGTACCAGACCCACTTCCCGACCCACAAGTACCTTATTCGCAACCCGGACCCACTGACCATCAAGAATCAAGTGCTGTCATTGTAAACTGATGACATCATCGGAAGTAGATGTGATCAGAAAAAAAGGAGTAAAACAGGAAGTGCTGTCATTGTAAACCGAAAGTGACATCATTGGAAGTAGATGTGATCAGAAAAAAAGGAGTAAAACAGGAAGTGCTGTCATTGTAAACTGAAAGTGACATCATCGGAAGTAGATGTGATCATAAAAGGAGTAAAAAAAGCTATTGAGAAGACCCTCAGCCCAACCTGCGACCCGCATCTATACCCGCAACTGGAACTTCTACCCGCAACCCGCAGGTTTTTGCAGGTAACCCACGGCTACCTGACCCGCTGCAGGACTCTAACACACACACACACACATATATATATATATATATATATATATATATAATATTAATTTACACTCCCTGTGACCTTCAAGAAACACAACGAGGAAACACGTGAGCCGCGATGCATTTGTATCTGTACAGCGGTAACAATGTTAAACAGCAGCGTCGCATTAAGGAAACAGACAAAAGTCATTTACCAATATGTGAATCATCAGACAACAAAGGGGAAGCGGCGCAGTCAAGTTTATATTTAAAGCCCCGTCAGCCTCCTGGAAATGTCATTTATTTGCCCAAACTTCATTTGCAAGACAAATAGTCAGGATCCAACACAGGAGGCGACAGTAAGAAATAATAATAAAAAGCAAACTGTATTTGTCCAGGCGCAACCAACAAGCTCATGCTGTGAGTCACCGACACATTTTACCTGCTGTGATTGGTGGATTCCCGCACTGACAAAACCTTCTCAAGAATTCCAATAATGCGCCGGGTTTGAAGGAAAAACTCCTGGGCTTGTGTCTTGCAGATTCAGGCCAGTAAAACACCTTTCGGGCCACAGGGAGGAAAGAGTTAAAAAGATGGCAAAAATGGATTTGTTCTGTACAAGTCAAATCAGGTTTTCGGCTGAAGCAGAATCTGCCGGGAAAGAATTTCCATTTGTGTAAAAAGTCAAAAAGACTGAGCTGGAGGAAGGGCCGAGTCAGACAAAGCCTGTGTAATGGGATGAGGCTTTAATTAATGAGCTGCTTCAGCAACATCCAGATTATACTACAACTCCCAGCCGACCCTTGTGAGTATCAAGTGCTGGAGCTGAATGAAGTCATCAGTGATTGGTTAATTAGGGCTCTGCCCTCCCCCTACACAAACATTCACATCATCCCTCATTAGTGTTACACCGGGACAAGAACAAACACAGGACCCCCCACCCCCCATTAGCAGCAAAGACAATGAAAACAAGGGTTCACCTGGAATCTCAACCCCAAAATTCTCTTGCTCCGCCTCTGGGAGGTTCTTCAGCTCAAACTGTCACCCCAGGGACTTTGGAAACAGAATCATGTGCCATTAAATGATTTCTCAAGCCCATATGTGGCATATAGTACAAACGTCTTGCTTTATGTGGCACCTACAGACAAGCCACCACTACAAACGGAGCCACTACAAACAGGGCCACTACAAACTGAGCCACTACAAACTGAGCCACTACAAACTGAGCCACTACAAACTGAGCCACTACAAACTGAGCCACTACAAACTGAGCCACTACAAACGGAGCCACTACAAACTGAGCCACTACAAACTGAGCCACTACAAACGGAGCCACTACAAACGGAGCCACTACAAACGGAGCCACTACAAACGGAGCCACTACAAACGGAGCCACTACAAACGGAGCCACTACAAACGGGGCCACTACAAACGGAGCCACTACAAACGGAGCCACTACAAACGGGGCCACTACAAACGGGGCCACTACAAACTGAGCCACTACAAACGGAGCCACTACAAACGGAGCCACTACAAACGGAGCCACTACAAACGGGGCCACTACAAACGGGGCCACTACAAACGGAGCCACTACAAACGGAGCCACTACAAACTGAGCCACTACAAACTGAGCCACTACAAACTGAGCCACTACGAACTGGGCCACTAGAAACAGGCCAGTTAAACCAGATTCAGTAGCCTCATTAGTGCAGTGACATTATGTAGAAACACCCAACTGCTTCACCCAAGGGCCGGCCTCATGTGATTGGCTGAGCTGGAAGTTTTCCCATGTGACAGTTGTGCAGGCAGTGGCACTTGATTCACTAGTGCAGGAAACATTGTATCACTAACACAACATCACTAGATAATGTTTTACTACAACTCTCACTTCCCACTGTAAAGTAGGAAAACCCTGGCAGTCTGCAAAGCATTGTGGGAAATGGAGTCCTGGCGGGAGCCAAGAACTAGGGGTGAACTTTTCTATTACGGCAGTTGGAGGTAGAGGGCCCCTAACCAGACTGGGGGTATGCTAGTCACATGGGCACAGACTGGGGGCGCAATGTACTAAACACACCATACAAAGTCACTGCGCTGGGGCACCTTCCCCATTGTGTCCATATAAAGGGAAACTTCCTCCAGTGACATTTATGTGTCTGACACTTGTGACTTCAACTGACACTTAGTGACCCGACACTTTGCAACACAAATGATTCAGTGATTGGCTGAGGTTTTACTGATGTCACACCGGGGGCAACAACGGAACGGGAGTGTCATCCCCCCAGGGAAGAGTCACTGCTGTGCCCCCCCCCCTCACTCCATATAGGGACGTCAGGTGACCCTGTGTATTGGCTGGGGGAGGGGCTGCCAGAGTCTGTTTCATAAACAACCCCCCCCCCATGATACAACACATTCCTCTCATAGGGACAAGCTAATGACCCCCCAGGACGGAAGCTTTTGGCCAATGAATGATTTGTGCTGAACTATCAGTCACATGATCTATTGGGGGGGTTAGTTGTGCAGCCCAGGGGCTAAAACTCCCCAAACCAGAATGGGGGGTACGGGTGCCCCCCTCCTGTGTCTCAGTCTATAGAGAAATGATAATAATCAGCTAATACTCCTCATGCCTCCCCCATTGTTCTACTACAACTCCCACACTTTTATCAGCACAACTGCTCCGACCTGCTGGGACTTCTACACACTCAAATACTGGGGTGTCACTGACAATAGACTCAAATACTGGGGTGTCACTGACAATAGACTCAAATACTGGGGTGTCACTGACAATAGACTCAAATACTGGGGTGTCACTGACAATAGACTCAAATACTGGGGTGTCACTGACAACAGACTCAAATACTGGGGTGTCACTGACAATAGACTCAAATACTGGGGTGTCACTGACAACAGACTCAAATACTGGGGTGTCACTGACAATAGACTCAAATACTGGGGTGTCACTGACAATAGACTCAAATACTGGGGTGTCACTGACAACAGACTCAAATACTGGGGTGTCACTGACAACAGACTTAAATACTGGGGTGTCACTGACAATAGACTCAAATACTGGGGTGTCACTGACAATAGACTCAAATACTGGGGTGTCACTGACAATAGACTCAGGTGCAAATATTGGGGTGTCAGGAGAATAAGACAAAGCTCTCCCATTGGCTGATAGGAGTCCCGTGGTACAATAAAGTCATATCAGAGATTCCTTGGGATGAGTCCCTACATGTGACTGGGGGGCAGAAGGGGGCGGGGTTACAGGAGATGTAGGTGGGAGGAGAGGGTTAAAGTAGAGAGAAGGGAATTAGGGACAATAGAGACCAGTGATGATGATGATAAAGTGAGAGAGTTGCAGTTGAACTGAGATAATAATAATAAGAAGAATAACAAGAATAATTCAGTGAGAGAGTTGCAGTTGAGCAGAGATAATAATAATAACAACACAGTGAGAGTTGCAGTTGAGCAGAGATAATAATAATAACAACACAGTGAGAGTTGCAGTTGAGCAGCAGGTGAGTGAGACAATAAGAAGGAGAGGGAGGGGTCGGAGGAAGAAGAGGAGACAGAAGGGGTTGGAGCAGATCCAGTCCCAGAGATGAAGTTGCTGAGCCCAAGAGCTGACATTACCTGTGTCTGTCACTAATTCCCCAGGAACTCGCCGGAGCCGATCTCTCCAACAAATGAGCCGACACTGAGCTGTCACCAGCACTTCCCGCCCACCGACTCCTCCCACTAATCACCACCCCGGGGCGGCTCTCGCTTTCTGTTGGATACCACATGCGTCAGTCACTGTGCCCAGTCCCACCCACACGCCTGCCCCTCTGATGCACAGCTTTTCTTCATTGGCTCTCCTCCCTGACAATCATTGCCTACACCTTACTGCACACCGCTCCTTACCAAACGATTGGCCACAAGTTGGGCAGATGAGCTCTGATTGGAAGAATTCTGTATCAATCAAAACAAGCCCATCCAATGGCTGCAAAGGGGGCATTGCCCGCAGGCTCGGGTGTGATCGCCACGACCCCTCCTTGCAATGACGTTATGGACTTTTACCTGAGCAGGTGAGAGGGAGGGGCGGGGCTGCAGCAGTGTGGGATTATAGGGCGGAGCACAAGGGCTGAGTGATTCATTTGTGTGGTTTCATCCCCTCATTGTCTCCCATTGATTCTCTCAGTATTCCTCGTCTCTCAGTGTAAATCTGATGCTTCCGGTCACGTCTCAACAGACAATTGTACTTCAGCTGACGTCACTCTGGCCACGCCCCTCCTGTAACCTCATGTCCCTCCTCCCAGCTCTGACTTTATCTTCCCTTTTATTTCTCCCCAGAGACTCGATCCTTTAACTGAACTTCCCCCAAATACATTTGATTTATTTCTTTCTTTATTGATTTATTAGTCCCTGTGCCCCTCCCCCACACACTGACAATCACCAATCACCTGTCTCACTGTAACTAAAGCTCCTCACTGATTGGTTCTTCTGTTTGTACCTGAGCCAATGAACTGACAGAGCAATTGTGGGAGGAGTCTGTTCTATAAGTCTGAAAGATTTGGGGGATGGAAAACTAAATTCTATTATAATAGAAATAATGTTATTATTGGGGTGAGTAAATATCACTGGGCCCCACAGCAAATTCTCTTCCCCAAAATCTCTAGAGATCGACTTGTTTTACTGAACTTGTATCTGGACAAGGGGCTCCCCCCACCCCCAATACCAGAGAATCAGCAAATACTCTTTATTGGATTCCGCCGAACCCCCAAATCCTTTGTCAAAGATTCTGCTCATTAGAGCTTGCACTCTAATGAGCCAGAGACACAAACTTTGCCCTGGATCTCTAAACCATAACTGAATGCTTCTCCCAAGAGCTTGCACTCTAATGAGCCGGAGACACAAACTTTGCCCTGAATCTCTAAACCCCAACTGAATGCTTCTCCCAAGAGCTTGCACTCTAATGAGCCGGAGACACAAACTTTGCCCTGAATCTCTAAACCCCAACTGAATGCTTCTCCCAAGAGCTTGCACTCTAATGAGCCGGAGACACAAACTTTGCCCTGAATCTCTAAACCCCAACTGAATGCTTCTCCCAAGAGCTTGCACTCTAATGAGCCGGAGACACAAACTTTGCCCTGAATCTCTAAACCCCAACTGAATGCTTCTCCCAAGAGCTTGCACTCTAATGAGCCGGAGACACAAACTTTGCCCTGAATCTCTAAACCCCAACTGAATGCTTCTCCCAAGAGCTTGCACTCTAATGAGCCGGAGACACAAACTTTGCCCTGAATCTCTAAACCCCAACTGAAAGCTCCTCCCAAGAGCTTGCACTCTAATGAGCCAGAGACAAAAACTTTGCCCTGAATCTCTAAACCCCAACTGAATGCTTCTCCCAAGAGCTTGCACTCTAATGAGCCGGAGACACAAAGATTGCCCAGAATTTCTAAACCCTAACTGAATGCTTCTCCCAAGAGCTTGCACTCTAATGAACCAGAGACACAAAGATTGCCCTGAATCTGTAAACTCCCAACTGAATGCTTCTCCCAAGAGCTTGCACTCTAATGAGCCGGAGACACAAACTTTGCCCTGAATCTCTAAACCCCAACTGAAAGCTCCTCCCAAGAGCTTGCACTCTAATGAGCCGGAGACAAAAACTTTGCCCTGAATCTCTAAACCCCAACTGAATGCTTCTCCCAAGACCTTGCACTCTAATGAGCCGGAGACACAAAGATTGCCCAGAATCTGTAAACCCCCAACTGAATGCTCCTCCCAAGAGCTTGCACTCTAATGAGCCGGAGACATCGTCCATAAACCTCAGTAATATAAATGTGGGCGGCTGATGCAGCTACTGAGCGTTTCTGTTGGACGGAGCTGACAAATCCTTCTTCTCATCTAACCCAGAGTGATATTAAAGGGGAACTTAGTCATATGTCCCATTCCCATTGATGGTCTAGAGAGACAATTAACTGTGCAGAGATGGAGGTTCACTACTTGTCACCAGGCTGAGTCAGCAGTTACTGAAAATAACAGTTTATAATATTTAACCCTGTGTGTGCCGGGTAGGCAGAATAACGGTACAGTTCCGCTTCTCATCCCCCCTTCTGTATCTCTCGTCCTTCCCATGAGCGGAGCCCTGAGCAATGGAGGTTTGTTTATGTGCAGGAGAGAAGGAAGGGTTAATAATACAGACTAGGCAGTCGGTGCCTTCAGGGTCCTGCTTGTGTTTTATCCTCCAGCCTCGGGGTCGTAGGACCTGTACAACAGACAGACGGACACATTTACACTCATACACTTAACCCTCGCACTGCTGCACTTGGTTCTTATTGGGACAGAGTTGAGTCGACATTCCGGCAAGTGGATTGTGTTTCTTTTAGGGCTCTTACAGACGAGCGTTTTTACCTGCGCTCCGTGTTTCTGCGTTCAGCCGCAGGAATAGACGCATTACATTTTTTCCAATGGGGCTGTACTCACACAGGTGCATGTAGGCGCGGAACGCAGGAAAAATGCAGCATGTTGCGTCTCAACCATGCACCTGTGTGAGCACAGCCCCATTGGAAAATATGTAATGCGTCTATTCCTGCGCTCCCCTGCGGCTGAATGCAGAAACACGGAGCTCAGGGGAGCGCAGGTAAAAACGCTCGTCTGTAAGAGCCCTAAAGGAGAGTTTTTCTACCTATATTTTCTACATATATTGGACGTTGGTTTATTTATGGGGCTCATTTATAAACACTGGGCAGATTTGCACCTGGGCAGTAACCCATAGCAACCAATCAGTGATTAGCTTCTTTCAGTCAGCTGCAGGTTGAACAATGAAAGCCATTATCTGATTGGTTGCCATGGGTTACTGCCCAGGTGTTTATAACTGAGCCCCAGTCTGTAGCATTAACCAAAGGCCTTGTTAAAAGCAGCCGTTTTCTGCCCTTTTCTATTCCATTGACATAAAATCTGGCGTCACAATTTGTCATTAATTCCCATTAATTCCCATTAATTCCCATTAATTCCCATTAATCCTCACAATGTGCTGAGATTTAACACTTGTTTCCCTAAACTTCCTGTATTCTCTTCTGCTTCAATAAATACAACAGTTCCCTTACGATCCATTTGATGGGGGTCACGGCCCCCCCAGTATTACACATCAGCTCTATAATAAGAGATAATAATAAAATCAGCATTTTTTTCATACATTTTTCATAAATAATAAAATCCACATTATTTATGGTCTGACTCACAGGAGCAAACAGGGAACAAGCAAAGCTTTATATACCGTATATACCGTATATATATATTCTGTAGATTTCTGATTCTCCTAGCGCTTGTTCAACTACACGACTCTGCACCCCACGTTGTGATTTGTATCTGGGGGGCCGCAGGGAAGATCCTTTATGTGACTGGTATTTAAATGGTTCCAATGTTTCATTAGTCTCTCGTGACTTTAAGGGGCAGATTTATCAAAGGTCAAGATGAATTTTGGAATTAAAGAAATTAGAATTTCGAGCTATTCTTGGTACCTCGACTAGGGAATAGTCCAAAATTTGATTTGAATTTGAAAAAAATTTGAATATTGAAATTTATCATATACTAAAAATTCAACTTCAACCAATCGCCATCTAAAAGCTGCGGAATTGCTGTTTTAGCCCCTGGGGGACCTCCTAGAACCTATTTGGAGTCAATTGGTGATCGACGTTTTTTAAAGTCTCAAAGTCGGTTCTCTATTAATAAGACATGGGGCCCCTGTATGTGTTTCCACAGGAGCCAATGACTCGTGTAACTGTAACACTAAGCTGAAAGCAGATGTCACTCAGGGTTCAGAGTTCAGCAAAGGCAAAGGGACCTATAAATGCACCCACTTCTCATCTGCACCCACTTGTGACCTGCACCCACTTCTCATCTGCACCTACTTGTGACCTGCACCCACTTCTCATCTGCACCCACTTCTCATCTGCACCTACTTGTGACCTGCACCCACTTCTCATCTGCACCCACTTGTGACCTGCACCCACTTCTCATCTGCACCTACTTGTGACCTGCACCCACTTCTCATCTGCACCCACTTGTGACCTGCACCCACTTCTCATCTGCACCTACTTGTGACCTGCACCCACTTCTCATCTGCACCCACTTGTGACCTGCACCCACTTCTCATCTGCACCTACTTGTGACCTGCACCCACTTCTCATCTGCACCCACTTGTGACCTGCACCCACTTCTCATCTGCACCTACTTGTGACCTGCACCCACTTCTCATCTGCACCCACTTGTGACCTGCACCCACTTCTCATCTGCACCTACTTGTGACCTGCACCCACTTCTCATCTGCACCCACTTGTGACCTGCACCCACTCAGTCACTAGCAATGCAGCGAGTTGGACAGAGAAGAGAAGCGTCTGAGCCGCAGGCGTTTAGGAGGTGAGCGCTTTTTGTGGGAGCCCCGGCCTGTCTGGGCAGGTTTGTTGGCAATAAAGTGTGAGCTGAGAATTTGGGAGGAGATGTCTCTTTATAGAATGATTATACTGTGACTATAATATATATATATAGAGAGAGATATAATGCTGATATATATAATGCAGATATATAATGCTGACTTAGCCACATTTACTATAGGCCACACCTTGTAAATACTGAGTGTAAGTGTCGCACCTTCTCACCCTGATACTCTCATAATACTCTCATATTTCAACTCTGTTATACAATGGCTCATTCTAAGCAACTTTTCCATTGGTCTTCATTATTCTTTTTTTTATAGTTCTTCTTCTGACTCATTCCAGCTTTCAAATAGGGGTCACTGACCCCATCTTAAAAAAAAACAAATGCTCTGTAAGGCTACACATTTGTTTTTATATTCCTCATCTTTCTATTCAGGCCTCTCCTATTCATATTCCCGTCTCTTATTCACATCAGTGCCTGGTTGCTAGGGGAATGTGGACCTTAGCAACCAGATACCTGCTGAAATCTTTCATCTTTCTATTCATATTCCAGTCTCTTATTCACATCAGTGCCTGGTTGCTAGGGGAAGGTGGACCCTATTATTAACATACATAACATATTCCATGTAGTACATTGTTTCAGGAGTGTGAAGCAGCAGTGCAGAGACTATAATAAAGACGCTGCTTGCAATGACATATACGGATATAATGATATATATATATACACTGATAGCTGTGCCGTCAGCAGTTAGAGAGGCAGAAGGCAGGGAGCAGCCTCTTGTCCTGGAATAAAGTGTCACATGGAAACCAAGTTTTATTGCCAATAACAGACGGAGCGTTTGCTCTCTGGGCAGATTCTGATCCCCTGCACATTCTCTCATTTACTATTGGTCTCATTTGGCTCCTGCTGTATCTCTGTCTATTGCTGCTACTCACCCCTTACTCACCCCTTACTCACCCCTTAGTGACTGTGTGTCTTTATATACAGAGCTGACAATACATTGCTGCTTATAGAAAGGCTAAAAGTAAGTAAGCTTTATCAGAAAGGTCTATATAAATACACCAGTAACCCCTCAAAGTAATGTTGCTCTGAGTCCTCTGTCAAAAGAAACATCACATTTCTTTCCTTCTATTGTGTACTCATGGGCTTCTGTATCAGACTAACTGTTTTCAGCTTAAACCTCCAGGGCTAGGGCTTGAGCATGCTCAGTTTGTTCATCTCTCCTCCCTGCTGTAATCTGAGCCCAGAGCTATGAGTGAGCAGGGAGAGACGTAGGCAGGAAGTGATGTCACAGTAAACTAATATGGCAGCTGCTATCCTAAACAAACAGAGAGCTTCTAGAGCTGTTTACTCAGATATGGTAAAGCATTGTACTATATAGCTTGTACTATTGTGGCTAATCTATTGGCAACAAAATGCATCCGTAGCTTTCCCTTTCCTTTAAGGATTTCAGTGTAACTGATCATGAGATGCTCCAGTAGGTTGAATATTGTTTAAATAAACATTTCCAGAACTTCACAATCCTTTCCTTGTGGAAGTCCATACAGATTTGCATTGGAATTCTACTTCATATCAATCATTTAATATAATTCCTTCCCTGACTCTGATCTTTCTCACTCAATATCCAGTTGTTTGAGTCCAGTGTCAGTCTCGTACCGTCCAGTTTGTCCCTATTGCACTTTTACTACTGGACGATGGACAACAAATCCCAGAATCCTCTCTTGGGAACAATTCAATTGCTTTGCTGACTAATAACTGCCATCTGGTGGTGCAGTAAATGAGCGGACAATAAAGAGATAATGTCAATATTATAACTATTATTATTATTATTATTATTATTAATAATAATAATAATAATAGTATCATTATTCATATTATTATTATTATCATTATTATTATTATTATTAATAATATTATCATTATTCATATTATTATTATTATTATTATTATTAACATCTGGGACAGGAGTCAGTTACATTTTACAGAGAGTGAAGGCCATTTCCCTGTGTTCTATATGCGCCAAACTGATGAACGCAGAATTGCAAGTACGAAGGAACAAAGCCAACATTGGAAAGGATCTAGAGACCTTTTATACAGATCCTGATCTAGAGACCTTTTATACACATCCTGATGTAGAGACCTTTTATACACATCCTAATCTAGAGACCTTTTATGCAGATCCTAATCTAGAGACCTTTTATGCAGATCCTAATCTAGAGACCTTTTATACACATCCTAATCTAGAGACCTTTTATACACATCCTAATCTAGAGACCTTTTATGCAGATCCTAATCTAGAGACCTTTTATGCAGATCCTAATCTAGAGACCTTTTATGCAGATCCTAATCTAGAGACCTTTTATACACATCCTAATCTAGAGACCTTTTATGCAGATCCTAATCTAGAGACCTTTTATGCAGATCCTAATCTAGAGACCTTTTCTACAGATCCTAATCTAGAGACCTTTTATGCAGATCCTAATCTAGAGACCTTTTATACACATCCTAATCTAGAGACCTTTTATGCAGATCCTAATCTAGAGACCTTTTATGCAGATCCTAATCTAGAGACCTTTTATACAGATCCTAATCTAGAGACCTTTTATGCAGATCCTAATCTAGAGACCTTTTCTACAGATCCTAATCTAGAGACCTTTTATGCAGATCCTAATCTAGAGACCTTTTATACAGATCCTAATCTAGAGACCTTTTATGCAGATCCTAATCTAGAGACCTTTTCTACAGATCCTAATCTAGAGACCTTTTATACAGATCCTAATCTAGAGACCTTTTATGCAGATCCTAATCTAGAGACCTTTTCTACACATCCTAATCTAGAGACCTTTTATGCAGATCCTAATCTAGAGACCTTTTATGCAGATCCTAATCTAGAGACCTTTTATACAGATCCTAATCTAGAGACCTTTTATGCAGATCCTAATCTAGAGACCTTTTCTACAGATCCTAATCTAGAGACCTTTTATGCAGATCCTAATCTAGAGACCTTTTCTACAGATCCTAATCTAGAGATCTTTTATGCAGATCCTAATCTAGAGACCTTTTATACAGATCCTAATGTAGAGACCTTTTGTAGAGACCTTTTATACAGAATAAAGTCAGAGTGGAGGCCATTAATAAGAAGATATGACACTGTCACCTTGTGGCAATAAGAAGGAATAACAGGGCAACGCTGCAAAAGCCACAGAAAAAGGATTATTCACAATCCCCATAAAGGATTCTGCAACAAGAATTCGCCAGAGAAGATCAATATATTGTCTCCAATACAACAGACATGTCCACTGATACTAAAGCAACATTCTAAACCCTATGAGTTAGGACCCAAAATACGTCTCTGCTCTTTATGGCGAGTCATTGGGATCCCATTCAATTCTTCCTACTATTGAAAACAGCCACAAGTAAGTGTTGGGTTGTTACTCTTAGTCCCAGACTTTACCTTAGTCCCCTGGGGCAGGAGCAGAGTTTACAGGGTAAAAAGGGGTAGTACACCTTTAAGTGGACTTTTAGTACAAATAAGCTATTTTTATGGGTTTTCCGTTTATTTTTTTTAACGTCTGAAGGGCTGCTGAACAAAGAGGTTATCTGGTTGCTACGTGTTAATCTATCTTAGCGACCAGACGTGGTGTAAACAAGAGACTAATAGAAGAAAAGGAGAGGGAACAGAAACACAAGTTAAAGGAGAAGGAAAGGCTAAAAGTAAGTGAGGTTTATCAGAAAGGTCTATATAAATACACCAGTAACCCCTCAAAGTAATGTTGCTCTGAGTCCTCTGTCAAACATCACATTTCTTTCCTTCTATTGTGTACTCATGGGCTTCTGTATCAGACTAACTGTTTTCAGCTTAAACCTCCAGGGCTAGGGCTTGAGCATGCTCAGTTTCTTCCTCTCCCACTGAGCCCAGAGCTATAAGTGAGCAGGGAGAGACTCAGGCAGGAAGTGATGTCACACCAAGCAAATATGGCAGCTGCTATCCTAAACAAACAGAGAGCTTCTAGAGCTGTTTACTGTACAGAATAAATATAGCATTCTAGCTTGCACTATTGCAGCTAATCTATCTGTAGCTTTCCTTCTCCTGTAAAGGTGAGTCACTGACGCTGCTACACCAGAGAGTCAAAGAAAATGTCAGCTCTGTGGCATTCCATGTAATGAATCCATCGGACAGGAGAACATTAATGTTCAGACTGAATAGGGAATAAAGATAAATATATAGGAAGGTCAGTGATCCCAATGTTATTAATAGGGAATAAAGATAAATATATAGGAAGGTCAGTGATCCCAATGTTATTAATAGGGAATAAAGATAAATATATAGGAAGGTCAGTGATCCCAATGTTATTAATAGGGAATAAAGATAAATATATAGGAAGGTCACTGATCCCAATGTTATTAATAGGGAATAAAGATAAATATATAGGAAGGCCAGTGATCCCAATGTTATTAATAGGGAATAAAGATAAATATATAGGAAGGTCAGTGATCCCAATGTTATTAATAGGGAATAAAGATCAATATATATATTTTTTTATATATATGTATCGGCCTGTGTATTGGGGCCTTAAGAGTAAGAGAGTGGGAGTGAGTTTCCCTGGATTTTTTCCCAAATGAGGATCTCCTCCCCCTTCTCAAATATCTCAGCTGAAGAGTCAGCCCTGCGACCATCCACGTTAACAAAAATTCCTTTGTAGGCAGAGGTCTGGCACCCAATGAAGGAACAGAGCAGAGGAACTGGCTGCAGAGAAACACGGAATTCTCCTGCTTGAACATTCCCATTTGTGCTTCCCAGACATTCCCAGCCATGATGTTCTTCAGCCTCGTCGTCTCCTTACACTTCCTCGTCCCTTATGTCGCCTGTGAGTCTGAACCTTTGGAAGATATAGTAATAGATCGATACGACATTCCCAAAATCTGTCCCCGCGAGGTCCAAATGGGAGACTTTGTGCGATACCATTATAATGGAACCTTTAAAGACGGACAGAAGTTTGACTCCAGGTATTTCAGCTTTTCCACTTGTCTTTCCTCAAAGGGATCCTTGTCCCCTAAATCTTCTATATCATCTTCTATATCATCTTCTATATCATCTTCTATATCATCTTCTATATCATCTTCTATATCATCTCTATACTCTGTCCCCCATGTCATTCTAAGCAACTTTCCAATAGACATTCACTCAACATTCTCTCTGTGCTTCATTGTTCTACACTCAATGTTATTCATAGGGAATAAAGAGAAATAAAGAGAAATAACTATTTACTTTAACCCCTGGTACAAATCGGATGATCTTTTCCTTCTTTCTTTTCTGCCAAGGGCAATAGTGACATCTACATCTGTTCAATTGCTCTGCCGAGCGGCTGTGAGAGGAGCCTGGGAGTTGTAGTTTAATAACAGCTGCAGAAGTGCAAGTTGGCGACCCCTGAGTTTAGTTTTTTTTGTTAATATTCACATGGGGTCACAGTGTTATAATATGGATTCATTACTGAAGCCTGAAGTGCTATGGAGAGGAGTTGGGGGGCTGTAGGGGTCAGTGCTATGGAGAGGAGTTGGGGGGCTGTAGGGGTCAGTGCTATGGAGAGGAGTTGGGGGGCTGAAGAGGGGTCAGTGCTATGGAGAGGAGTTGGGGGGCTGAAGGGGTCATTGCTATGGAGAGGAGTTGGGGGGCTGATGGGGTCATTGCTATGGAGAGGAGTCGGGGGGCTGTAGGGGTCAGTGCTATGGAGAGGAGTTGGGGGGCTGAAGAGGGGTCAGTGCTATGGAGAGGAGTTGGGGGGCTGTAGGGGTCAGTGCTATGGAGAGGAGTTGGGGGGCTGAAGGGGTCATTGCTATGGAGAGGAGTTGAGGGGCTGAAGGGGTCATTGCTATGGAGAGGAGTTGGGGGGCTGTAGGGGTCAGTGCTATGGAGAGGAGTTGGGGGGCTGAAGAGGGGTCAGTGCTATGGAGAGGAGTTGGGGGGCTGAAGAGGGGTCAGTGCTATGGAGAGGAGTTGAGGGGCTGAAGGGGTCATTGCTATGGAGAGGAGTTGGGGGGCTGTAGGGGTCAGTGCTATGGAGAGGAGTTGGGGGGCTGAAGAGGGGTCAGTGCTATGGAGAGGAGTTGGGGGGCTGAAGAGGGGTCAGTGCTATGGAGAGGAGTTGGGGGGCTGTAGGGGTCAGTGCTATGGAGAGGAGTTGGGGGGTTACATGTGGGATGCAGGGAATGAGGTTGTAAGAAAGTAACATAAGTTTGGGAAGTTCTGGTGTGGGGGTGGGATGCTGAGTACAAGATGAATGTAAGCTCATAGGCTCATTACTTTGCCAGGCTGTTGGCTCTGCAGTTTGGTATAAAAGGGGTGTGTTGTGTTGTTGGGGTGGGAGTTTGTAGACGTGGCGAGTGAAGCTGCTGCACAGACTCCGTGTCAGGGGGGGCCCAAGGCTTAATGGATATTATGGAGTCGCAGCTTCGCTCCCTATAGACACACACTTGTGGCTGAATATGAAAGTCAACATTGTTCATTGTATCAGTTCCCCTTTAAGAACATCTGTACAGATTCCGTGTAGACGTATTAAATACACTGGTGCGTGCGTTTATATATTACATTCTGTATAAAGGAAAAGAGACGGCGTTTCAAACTTTCATCCCCACCCTGCGCCATTAATAGAGGTCAGTTGGGTCAGCAGGGCCCCCGGGGCCCATGAATCCTCAATACACACTTATACCTCCCTGCTATGTACTGCAGCTAATGTTAAAGGGCTTGTTCCCCTTTAAATGAACTGTTAGTATGATATAGAGAGGGATAGTCTGAGAAAATTTGCAATTGGTTTTCATTTTTTTTATTTGTGGTTTTTGACTTATTTAGCTTTTTATTCAGCAGCTCTCCAGTTTGTAATATCGACAATCTGGTAACTAGGGTCCAAATTCCCCTAGCAACCACCCATTAATTTGAATACGAGACTGGAATATGAATAGGAGAGGCCTATGAGTAATAAAAAGTAATAAAAAGCAGCAATAACAATACATTTGTAGCAGAGCATTTGTTTTTTAGACGGGGTCAGTGACCCCCATTTGGAAGCTGGAAAGAGTCAGAAGAAGAAGGCAAATAATTTAAAAACTATAAAAAAAAAAACAAATAATTAAAAGTCGGTTATAATTAGCCATTCTATAACATACTGAAAGTTGGAAAACCACCCCTTTAAGCCACAGCTGGGCCAAGCACTGGCAGTTCAGCTGCCCTGTAACAAGATTGAACTAGAATATATGTAAATCTAATGCTGTTTTATTTACACTGCACCTCTGGTTCTGACTGTGGAATCAATGTAGCACATATTGTGAGTCAGAACCCGTGAGCGGAAGAGTACAAACTGTTTTCAGTAGCAAATCCATTTACAATTCAGTTGGGTGGAGTTACCCTTTAATAATGAGTATTAGTGGGAGACATGTGCATATGATGTGGTGTGTGTGTGTGAGTGAGTATATATATATATATATATACTGTATGTGTGTGCACTGCTTCCAGTACATGCCCAATAACAGCCATTCTGTGCCCCTTGCAGTTATGACCGGGGAGTTGCCGTGGCGGGATTTGTCGGAGTGGGGCGTCTTATTACCGGCCTGGACCGGGGGATACTGGGCATGTGTGTGAATGAGCGGAGAAAACTCATTGTGCCCCCTCACCTGGGCTATGGAAGTATAGGCGTGCGTAAGTATCAGACCCTTATTGTCTCTCTCCTACTTTCTCTCCATTCATTATTATGCTTCAACAGCAATATCAGGATTTCTTCTGCTGCCATTAAAGGAGAAGGAAAGTATAAATACACCAGTAAACCCTCAAAGTAATACTGAGTCAAACAGCACATTTCTTTCCTTCTATTGTGTACTCATGGGCTTCTGTATCAGACTAACTGTTTTCAGCTTAAACCTCCAGGGCTTGGGCTTGAGCATGCTCAGTTTGCTTCTCTCTCCCTCCTCCCCTTCCTGCTGTAATCTGAGCCCAGAGCTATGAGTGAGCAGGGAGAGACTCAGGCAGGAAGTGATGTGATATTGTGGCTAATCTATTGGCAATAAACTGCGTTCCTTCTCCTTTAAAGGGAGACCTGGAGCATCAATGAAAATCCCCCTAATCTTGTAGGCAATAATGAATTATATAAGGTTCCACTTTCACTCTTGAGTTATAGTTCCAAGCATTCGGGATAACAGATCCACTTACGGGCTATTTTGCATATATTTACCTGGTTTCATATACAGCTACAGGATCCATTATCTGGAAACCCGTTATCCAAAAAGCTCCTAATTACAGAAAGGCCGTCTGCCATAGACTCCATTTTATCCAAATAATCCAAGTTTCAAAATGGTTTCCTTTTTGTGTCTAATAATAAAACAGTCGCTTGTACTTGATCCCAACTAAGATATAATTAATCCTTATTGGAAGCAAAACCAGCCTATTGGCTTTATTTCATGTTTATATGATTTTCTAGTAGATTTAAGGTATGAAGATCCAAATTATCCGGAAAACCCCAGGTCCCGAGCATTGTGGATAACAGGTCCCATAGCTGCACTGCTTTGTTACCCCATCTGCACCCAGACAGCAGACGCCTACCCTAAAATCTTCTCCTTATCTGTCCAATGAGCAGCAGGTATGATCCCTGCCGACGCCACGTTGTATTTCGACATCCTCCTCCAGGACATTTGGAACAAGAACGATGAGGTGCAGATAACGACTCTACACAAATCCGCCCCGTGTAACAGAACCGTCCAGGACTCGGACTTTGTCAGATACCACTACAACGGGACACTGCTCGATGGCACATATTTTGACTCCAGGTAGAGAAACACCAACAACCACTTGAGTCTCTCTCATAGGAACCCTGGTTTTTTGGGGGGGGCTTTGTATAATTGAATATTCCCTCGAATTCTCAGCGGCCCTTGTCTTGTTCCCTGTGCAGCTACAGTCGTTCCAGCACATATAATGCGTACGTGGGTTCCGGTTGGCTGATAAAGGGCATGGACATGGGCCTGCTGGGCATGTGTGTCGGAGAAAAGAGAAGGATCGTTATCCCACCATTTTTGGCCTATGGAGAAAAGGGATACGGTAACCAGAGCTTTGCTCTTCATGTTGCTCATACTGGGTAGGGTTGTCATAGCATTAAACATGGCGTCACTGAAAAGCAAAACAACCAGGCATCAAATAGACCCGATGAATGTGACCAATAATAATAAGTGTTTATTATTGTCCTTCCGGACTATCCATGTCGTATCCAGATGATAATCCCTTGTTCTTCTTCTCTGTACCTTCCAGGAACCGTCATCCCTGCCCAGGCTTCTCTGGTGTTCCATGTTCTACTCATCGATTTCCACAACCCAAAGGACGGCATCACTGTACTCAACCAGGTGGTTCCCCAACCGTGCCAACGCAAAGCCGTGACTGGAGATTACATGCGTTACCACTACAATGGGACCCTCATGGACGGAGCCTTGTTTGATTCCAGGTAACTGCTCCAGGGCCACTCTCTTGCAATCCAGTCTAGACCTCCATGTCTTCAATATTGTCTCATTAACAGACTTTATAAATAAATATAGACTTTATTACAAGAACAAATGAGGCTATGGGTCACTGGGGGAGATGCTCATTTTCTGGGCCAAGATAAAGTGAATAATGATGATCCGCCTATTGTAAAATATAAGGCTATTAGAGGTCACAGAGGAGTTCCATGACCATATAAAAGCCTGATGTTCGAAAGTGGCTTATATACAAGTCATGAAACTCCATGTTGACTTCTAATATCCACAAATATATATATATATATATACTTCAAAACCTTGATTAGTTGGGAAGACATAGTGACTCTTTATTTTGATGGACAATGAAAGCTCTCTGTTTGATTTACAGTTATAATGTCCTGTAACCTTCTCTGCAGCTACTCCAGAAACACAACATACAACACCTATATCGGTATGGGGTATGTTATCCCAGGAATGGACGCTGGCCTACAAGGAGTCTGTGTGGGAGAATGGAGGCAAATCATCATTCCCCCTCATCTTGGTTATGGAGAGAATGGAGCAGGTAGGAGTTCTTGTTGCCAGATGCTTTTTTTGTAAAAGACCTCCAGAAAAATACACCACTGGCCATCAGGTTGGAGAAGGCTACAAAGCCACTTCTTAGGCTCTCCCGCTGCACTGGGGATAAACAGGGGTTTCCAGTATCAAACTGGTAAAAGAAAACAAACAAAGTGTTATTAAAATGACCAGTTGAACTTCATCGAAGGTTTTCCCCACTAGGAAACAGTATCCCGGGATCTGCCGTCTTGGTGTTTGATGTGCACATTGTAGATTTCCACAACCCAAAGGACCCTGTGGATATTGAGGTGACCTACAGACCTGAAACCTGTAACACTACATCAAAAAAAGGGGACTTCATAAAGTATCATTACAACTGCTCTTTAATGGATGGGACACTGCTCTTCTCATCGTGAGTACTATGCCAAACATTTTCCCTTCCACAGATCCACCAACCATCTTTACCGTTCCCTACACCAACACTAATTAGTCTGCCCAAACTTACTTCATTCCACCATGAAAGTCATGTTTTCTTTCTTTTCTTTATTCAATTTCTTCACTTCTGCCAGATCAACATATTTTCAGACAATAGCCTTATTATTTGGCACATTGTCCACCCTCTGTTATGTTCTACCTGTTCCTTCAACATAGAAGTAATTCGTCTCCATTTAAGTTGACCTGACTTCCATTAGCTGTAGTAGGTGTTTCAACCCATTTCAATCGGCAAATGTTTTTTTTTTAGACATGAATACGAAACTCCCCAGCAAATCACACTTGGAACGTACAAAATTATTGATGGCCTGGACACTGGTCTTGCAGGAATGTGTGTTGGAGAAAGGAGAACAGTTCTGGTTCCACCCCATCTTGCACACGGAGAGAGTGGAGGTGAGCATGTTCCTCAAATTGGAACCTCCCTTGTTTGAAGGTAGACCTCTCCAAGAGTAATATTTATTTTATTTGCAAGGGACTGAGTATGAGGGAAGAGTGAAGGGATGGGATAATCCCATTCATCTTCCCACACTATAATTTGGTCCCTATCTAACCTGCCATTTAATAATCCAGTAATACCCCCACCAAGAATTGCTGCTAACTTCTCCATTGTGTAAAATATGGAAAAGATGACGTTCCTGTGTCCTAATGTTGGGTTCTTTCTCTACAGCCAGTGGAGTACCACCTAGTGCTGTGCTGAAGTTTCACCTGGAGTTGCTCCACATGGAAGAAGGGATACCAGAGGGTTATTTGTTTATCTGGTTGCAGGACACTCCTGAGAACCTCTTTGAAACAATGGACCTTGACAAGAATGGAGAAGTTCCCCAAGAGGAGGTAAAAAGTCACCTGTAGATATCTCATTGATTCTAAGCTCAACCAAAAGAATCCAGTGAAATACTGTAGCACATTCGCTTGATCATCAGATACTAAATTAAAGTCTCCATTTCTTCTTCTTCAAGAAAAAAAACTTTCTTGACTTGATCAGACCCTTGAACAGTTGAACTTTTATCACAAAGCCATAATGTCTGATAATTCCGCAACCACTGTTTCTTATTCTTTTTCAGTTTTCTGATTTCCTGAAGGCCCAAGTCTCAGAAGGAAAGGGCAGGTTTTTGCCTGGTGGAGACAGAGAGAAATCCATCGCCGACATGTTTGTAAACCAGGATCGCAACAAGGACGGGAAGATCACGGCAGATGAGCTGAAGCTGAAAACAGAGGAGGAGACTGAACAGGTCCATGAAGAACTTTAGAAGCTTTTCAGACACACAACTGATACCAGGCCTGGGGTGTAAGGAAGCTGCTGCTATTAAAGCTACAACACACAATGACCTTGGAAGGACCAGAGTAGCTGTGGCTCCTTATGGCAAAATAAAATCCATCGTTTTGGTGGGACTAACAAATATCTGATATCCAGTGTCATCTGGAAATTTGTATTTCTTGGCAGGGAAAAGACCAATGCAAGTTTTTTTTTTATGTTAAATTAGATGAACCCCTTATCCTGCCTAAGGTGTTTGGCACCCACAGTCCCTTACACCTCTATGGAACACTCTGCTACCTATAGTAAAGGAGGGTCACCTTAAAATGAGCTTTTAGTGTGTGTAGACAAGAGTAGTAAATCAAGACCAGCTGTTTAGAATATGTTCTTGTAAAACCTACTACACGTTCATCTAAAGGCAAACTTCCTCTTTGATTTCCATGAAGAACGTTGATTTAAATGGACAGATCTGAAGGAAAATGAAAGAAACTGTAGCTGGCTACACTAAGTTACCTGCTCATGGGGCAGTTGGGCAACTCACGCGGACGACAAAATTGCACCGACTGGCTGTATCGCTGGGCACAAGTGAATGGAGTGTGGGGCCGTCTCTTTCCAGGACATTTGAGTTTATTAGCGTTGGTGCAGGTGGAACCAATGAAAGTGTTCAGCTGGGGACCAAAAGCTTTTTGTTTTCTATTTGGAAAGGATGGAAAGGTTTCCATTTTTGTAATTGACAGATGTTTACATTTATTAAAGTTTTCCGTTACATCGTTGTTGTTGTTGAAATGTTTTCTACATGCAGTGCACCCCGATACAAAACTGTACCTCCTTCTGCCCCCTACGACTACTACTACTACTATTACACACCTCATCTGCCCCTACTACTACTACTACACACACAATCCTTTTATACAAACACACAATCACAATATCTCATGGGCAAAACACACACCAAGGGGCCCATTTACTTAGCTCGAGTGAAGGAATAGAGGAAAAACAACTTCGAATTTGGCTACTTCGACCTTCGAATCGAACGATTTGAACTAAAAATCGTTCGACTATTCGATAGTCGAAGTACTGTCTCTTTAAGAAAAAACTTCGACCCCCTAGTTCGCCACCTAAAACCTACCGAAGTCAATGTTAGCCTATGGGGAAGGTCCTCACAGGCTTTGCTGTCTTTTTGTGGTTGAAGAAAAATCGTTCGATCGATGGATTAAAATCCTTTGAATCGATTTTTCGTTCGATCGAACGAATTGCGGTAAATCCTTTCGACTTCGATATTCGAAGGATTTAATTAACCCTCGATATTCGACCTTAAGTAAATTTGCCCCTAAATACCCACACATACACTCAGTGCACTACAGACACAACTAGATCCAAGTTAGGCAATTGGGACACCCCTTACCCTACAGAAATCAACCACAATTTAGTGGATTTAGTGAATTTTCCATTTACAAAAAACCCAATGATGTTGCCAAGAGAAACTTTGTGCATCTGTGGGTCTGGCTGTGGAGCAGAGGGTCAGTCCTAGTGAAGCTCAGAGGGATTTGGGGTGCAAGAAGCAAAGAGTTAAATATTGTGCATGTCTAAACAGAAGCTTTTCTCCCTTTCACTGGATCCCAATTCTAAATCGTGTAACCGAGGGGGACCCTAATCATGTTTGTTCACCCGCTACCACTGCTGGTATTCAAGGGAGCAATTTTACATTAATTGACATTAATCCTAGTTTAAAAGGTAATCTCCGGATCAGGCGGCCAGTCTCTGATTAGGTGGAAAGGGAGGGAGTAAAACTGGTGGTCCTGAATGACCATGAAGAAGTTGCTGTGCGGATTTTAAAGGCAGTTGGGTGAGCGAGTAGATATGCGCCAGGCTGTGAAACATTAGAACACAAGTTTATTTATTCAGTCGGGTCAAGGAATGTCCAATAAACCCCCTTATTTCTTCACTACAGACACAACAAGACTCTCTTTACATAATGACTTGCACATGGCTGAGATTGTCCTTCATTACCAGTGTCTTGATCAATGAACAACCACAGCATTGTCTCATCATCACTTACCTACCAGCACACAACTTGTTAACTTTAAAGGAGAAGGAAAGGTTAAATCATTATAATGACAGATTCCCTGGGGTTCCAGTAAACTGCACCATGAAGGGATCTTTGTTCTTTTCAGTCGTCGCTAATGTAAAATAGAGAGAAAGGCCGACTTTAAGCAAATCCACTGCCCTTTTGCCTTTTCTAGTGCACGAGCTTTGGCCTGTATGAGGCCAGTGAGTGAATCTTTCTCTATACACAACCCGACCCAAATCTCTTGTCTAATGACAGTTTATCCTGCGCTTGTCACCGGCATCTCAGACAAATCACACACATGACAATCAGCTGGCGATTGGGGACTGGAACATACCATAGACAGTTCGGGGGGGGTTGAACGTATGATAGTCCACGGCCAGTGAAACGTACCATAGACAATCCGGGGGGGATGGGGTAGAATGTACCATATACTAGTCAAGGGGGGGTAGAACATACCGTAGACAGTCTGGGGGGGGGGTAGAACATACCATAGACAGTCCAGGGGGTAGAATGTACCATAGATAGTTTGGGGGGTTGAGAGGAACGTACCATAGGACAGGGATCCCCAACCTTTTGAACCCGTGAGCAACATTTAGAAGTAAAAGGAGTTGGGGAACAACACAAGCATGAAAAATGTTCTTGGGGTGCCAAATAAGGGCTGTGATTGGCCATTTAGTAGCCCCTATGTGGATTGTCAACCTACATTGCGACTCTGTTTGGCAGTACAACTGGTGCACGTTTACTAACAATGGAGATAAATATCTGGAGAGTTTTGTGGAGATGTTGCCCATAGCAACCAATCAGATCTTTGCTTTTGTTTTCTTACTTTTAGGTGTCTGTTTATATCTAATTGCTGGATGAGAATAAGGTTTCAAGGCTGAGACTGATGCCTATAGTAACATGACAATTATAACGGAATATATTACATAAATACAAGGGGATTTGCCATATAAAAGGGTCCCAAGGTTGTACAGGAGACACACCCGTATACTCTTTAACTAAATACATATCCTTTCTCCTAAATCATGCGCCCAATTACAATTAAGAAAGTGAAGTATTATTTGTGAAGACAAATTAGAGAGTGTAATATCCCCATAATGACAGCAACCAATTATAATGATGTGATGTTGAGAGCTAGGTCGTCTTGTGGCAACGGCTACCAATCAGAAAGCTGAATTACTATAGGTGATGACGACCAATTAGACGAGCCGGAAGATATAATACACGATATGCGACCAATCAGGGAACAGTTGGAAACAACCAATTGGAGAGTTGAATTACATCCTAAGAGAAGAGTTGTAAGAGGTGATGCAATGACAGTAGCGACCAATCAGAAAATGCTGTGTTGTTTTACCGGCAACCAAACAGAAGTTTGAAAAGATGTGACAACAACATAATGATGACCAATCGTGTAGCTTAATGACATCACAATTGCAACAACCAATCAGAATAGCCAAATGATGTAACAGATTGTTTTGGCTGCAAAACCCCTTTAAATAGACTGCAGACAAACGGGCAGCGTTATCCAATCTTGAGAAAACTTATTGTGCAATGGGATTGAATTAGAATTGCTCTGTGTGTGTTAGTGATTGGGGGAATTGAATTTGTGGAACTTGAAATACAATTTAGGAGTCAATAGAAAGCTTTGAATATTGGCTGTTGTTCCCAGGGAGATGATACTTGTCGGCTCCCGGGGGGCCAAGAAGGTTAGAAGGTGCCGGGAAACGAGCACCACCTCCTCCTCACCTTGGTGCGACAATAAATTCAGGTTGTTGATGTTGAAACATTGGGGGGGGATTGAATGAATGGAAATTGAAATATATTGATTGATAGATTTAAATCTTGGCTGTTGTTCCCGGGAGGTGCTGCTTGTCGGCTCCCTTTTTGACAGTTGATCAATGAATGGTGTTTGGGCTCAGCATACATTTTGCCCATTATATATAAAAACAATAGCTCCATAAACATGGGGAATATATCGGTAGTGCCAGACCCAATATCCTGGGGCATGGCACATTTTCAGGCAACAGCAGCCCAAAATGACTTGCCTGACTTCCTGAGGAAGTAGATGTGTTGCTGCATTCTCCTATAGAAAAGAATAGGCAGCGATGCTAAATGGAGATTAGTACCATCTTCAGAATATCAGGTCCTGCAAATGGCACTGTTTAAATATGATATAGTTTCCCTTTATGTAATCATAACGGAAAGAAATAAGAAAGATATGCTGGGTTTATATGAAGTCTAGAGCCCAGACCTCCTGTAAAGAGAACACATTGAAATCACTTTAACGTGGGGTGTGTACAATACAGCAATGGGAAGGTCTTTTCCACCATCTTTTTTGTGCCCCCTCTATAAGCAAGAAAAGACGTCAAGTAACCTTTATATTTTATCATTTATACCGCTTACCTGCCTGTGAAACACCATCTTTATCCAGTTTGCTAGTGGACAGATTGAGAGCTGATAATACACAGTCACTGGGCAAATGAATGAATGCTGTTCCCATTTAATAAATACAGCTCTCTCAATACAAGTTAATGGCACAGTTTTATCTCTACACATATGAAAATAAAATTAAACACAGGGAGCAGGACAGAAGCAAAAACTAAAGAAAATAGTGTAACGTTAAGACATGTAACAGCAACTAGGACTGTACTTGTTTTGCATTGATTGAATGCAGGAGCAACAGTGATGGAAGCCTGTGATCACAACACAAATGTGTCTTCTCTCTGGAGTGTCTTGCAAGTCTTTACATAGTCATATGCTCAGGTAGAACGTAGGAAATATCGTCCCATGGATGCCGATATAGTCCTTGCTTCAGTCGTTTTTGGTCCAAATAATGCCCTGAAAGCAGAATATAAAAATCAGGCCAACAGTCTCCAGTGGGTCATTAAATAAGCCTCACTGAGTCCCAAATACTCTCAATACAGTGAGGCTTCTGACAGTTTCTAATACTGCATCCATCTTACCAATAAAGCCCATGCTTCTTCCCAAAACAAAGATGCCATTCAGAGCTCCAATCTCGACGTATTCATCCGCTTCCTCCCTGAAAGAAACCAGCCATAAGAGCTTGTGTAAGCTTTCAGGCAAGTCACATGCTATAAACAGGCACTTGCCATCTAGACAACTTAAATTACAATTCCTAGATGGTTATACATGCCAAGGTTTGGTAGGGCAGTCCCCCCGATTTTGGTCATATAGCCCCACATATCACCCCTAGGGTGCTACAATATTTAATAGACCATCCTTTGTTGGATATTGGCTATTGTGCAAGTGAGGTCCTTTTACCGTATATACTCGAGTATAAGCCGCCCCGAGTATAAGCCGAGGTACCTAATTTTACCTACAAAGACTGGGAAAGCTTATTGACTCGAGTATAAGCCTAGGGTGAGAAATGCAGCAGCTTCTGGTAAGTTTCAATCAAAACATTGAGGGTTTCTGCTCCCATTGGAGGTGCCGGCGTCTCGTTTTTGGATGCCGGGCGACCATTCTTGGACGCTGGCGAATATTCTTGGACGTTGGCGACTAATCTTGGACGCCGGCGACTAATCTTGGACGTTGGCGACTATTCTTAGGCGCCGGCGATCGTTTTTGCGCTTGACCCGAGTATAAGCCGAGGTAGAGTTTTTCAGCATATTTTGGGGGCTGAAAAACTCGGCTTATACTCGAGTATATACGGTAATGTAAAAAGAGAAATTGGTTTAATGGGGGGGGGGGGGAATTATGGTTTGCCAGAAATTGGCTCTGCTGGGAGAGTTGGTGAAAAAAGTTTGTCTGAATATTTATACTTATCCCAGAGTTAAAAAAGGGGTTTGAAATACCCGGAAGTTATGGAAAGGGGCACCACAATGATGCACATGGGGAAACTGAGAGTAGCTGATGTTTCAATGTTATAGAAGCTTGCATATGTATACGGGGACCAGCTGTGCTGCTATATAATAGTATGAAAAATTGGGTACACTTAAACCCCCTCGGTGCTTAGTTCTGTACATGGTTCGTCTGATAATTCTGTGATGTTGATCTGCCCAGATAAACTAAAATACCTTTCACATAATGGCTTTGAGGTCGCGATCAGGAACAGAAATAGGCAACATTCTAATCATGTATAATCATTAAGGTAAAGGGTTAATCATGAGAGCATGCATTCTCCTGTACCTTCTAGCAGAATTGTATCACTATGATAGTGTATTAAAAAGTAACCCTAAAATGCAGGGACATCATCATCCTACCGTGTGAAAGTGCCACAGGTCCTAAGCAGATCTACAAATGCAACACCGATAAGGCCATCAACGTTGAGGATGAGATTCGGTTTCTGTAAAAGAAAAACTTTTCAGAAGAGGAGCCTCTGCTCTGTTGAACCTGGGCAGGAACTTATAGCAACCAATCAAGCAGAAAAATGAAAGCAAAATGTGGGTCATGTCCATGGGTTATTGGCCAGTGTTAATAAATAAGTTCAACTTTCTGGCTTCAAGTATCACAGAAAACATTTGGTTTAAACCATAGTTCAGTGTGCAAATAAAAGAACATTGTGGTGCTTGTAACCAAAACACAAAGAGCAGAGATGTGTCTGTGCGGCTTGTGACAATGTCCTACCTTTGAAGTTGTAATTTTCTCCACCTCGAGGGCATAGTCCAGCAAAGGAGTAGCTGGGAAGTTCTGCTTGACATAGTCTTTCAGGATTTGTACTCTCATGTCTGGGTTATTGATCTGAAAAATAACATAGGAGAACCGAGATACAACTACTTGAGTTGGGTTCATAATAATTAAGTTCAGTGCAAACTAGTGGCAAAGTGTGTAGCGTGGGGCAGGCACCTCAGCATCAATTGTCTAATTCAGGGTCCATGAAAATAATTCAGTGTCTGTGGCAATGTTGATTTGTGTACTTGTATACCTGTAGAGAATAGTATTTTTCTTTAAATACATTGCCCCTCTTATGTTTGGGCCCTAAGCCCCCCAGTGCCGTATTTGCCATAAAGGAACCTGTTGATGTTCTACCTGCTGTGCGGGTGCTGATTGGGGGTGGGAAGAAGTTCAGAGTCTAGGGCACCACAGGACCTAAATAGAGCCCTGGCCCTCAACAAATGAAAATGTCCTTACGGATTTGATTCTGTGACCAATTCCCATGATCAGCTTCCCCTCCTTCTTCATCTTGTTAACAAACTCCATGGGGATAAGGCCGCTGTCAAATGCTTTGCTGAACATCTTGGCGGCTGCATCAAGAGCTCCTCCGAAGCGATCGCCCTGCAAAGTAAATGCGAGGATAATTAAGGACAATACCGTCTTTACTGTAAAGTGTGTGTTACTATATTCTACCAACACTATGTAGATGTTTGCAGCTATCTTCTATAACTGAAATAAAGAGGAGCAATGAACTTACAATTGTAAGCAGTCCAGACGTTAGACTAGAGATCAAGTCTTTTCCTGCTCTGGCACACACAATAGTATTATGAGCCCCTGACACAGCTGGACCATGATCTGCCGTCACCATCAGGCACATCTCAATAAAGTGAGAGGCATACTTGGGCATTCTGACGACAAAAACAGAACATGTGGTTGAACTGCTTCACTCAAGTCAGTGACTTTGTTAAAGTCTATAGCCATGTCCAGTTTTCCATCTTACCTGCGCTGGAACCACAGCAGGCCCAATACTCCTCCAATGCCAAGATCTTCCTTAAAGACATCAGTGATTGGCATTCCGGCATAGATCAGCTCCTGGCCCCTCTCATCACAAATACTAGTCATAAAAGATGCAGGCTTTCGGATTAAACCCAACTCCTGGGTGAAAGGAAATACATACTGTGAGCAACATAGGCAAATGTAAGAGTTTATATACCTATTAACATTGTATTGTGCACAAAGGAACAGAAGGAATCCCACATGGGACGAGAATGTGGAAACTTGAGTTTGTGCTTTATCTCTATACGTTAGGATTTTATATATGATATATATATATTTTCTGCACACTTCAAAGACTGGGGCGTGGAGTATTCCCCTAGCCAGGCCCACTTACCCTAGCCCAGGAGTAGTCCATGGGTACAGTGGGAGGAGGCACTTCCTCGGCTGGTACAATTTCTCCTTTAGCAACAAGGTCCTCATACACAGTCCTAAAAGATTTATAATACAATGATGTTTTGATAAAGCAGCAGAGTCATTATCACGACTATATTTATAATAATAACTGTATCAGCGATAATCAAACATCTACAACCCCTATAGGCAAGCTCAGACTGGTACAAACCTACTTTACCTTTGGTCTTGTCATGAGTTTATCACAAAGGAATGTAATGCTATACTGTACATCCAGCTACTTTCATCAGAATTTCTGCAGTCAATAATACTCACTGGATGACATCTCCCAGTTCATCAAAACTACGTGGAACAAACACGCCGGCTTCTTTCAAGGCCTGGTTTTTAGCAACAGCCGTCTCTGATGCTTGGTTGGCACAAGCTCCTGCATGGCCAAACTGCACCTGAAATACAAAAACAAAGTATTTTTATCCATGGCCCTCAACTGCTATGCATGCTATTAATAGGACTTAATCTATTTATCTGAGAACCTGAATCTAAAGCAGACAAATCCATTTGCAATTTTGCGGTGGCCCTGAAATGAGCTGTAATGTGAGAAATATTATGGCCATCTTAACCGAACCGAAAATGACTCTAATCCCTATCTGTGATTTTATACATAAACAGCGAGAATTAATTCTTGTATTCAATATCTTTAAAACGACATAGTTGTTGAAAAGCTTTACCTCTGAAGAAAACATAGTGGCACAGGTCCCAATGCACCAACAGACAATTGGTTTAGTCAGCCTCCCATCCTTAATACCCCGGCAGATCTTGTACTCCTCTGTGCCGCCGATCTGACAAATAAAATGTAGGTACATTTTATTAGCCACCGACTTGTTCCTAGCTAAAGGCTGTCCAACCTTATTCATGTAAATGAAACGCATGCCAATGTTTCTGAACAAGATGATGCTGAAATATATACAGGCGCCTAACAGGGTGCTTATGGGCTCCAGCTGGACAGTGGGATGCTCCATCCTAACCCTAAATGCTCACCTCTCCAAGAACAACAATCATCTTAACTCCTGGAGTGTCCTGGTAACGCAGAACATGGTCCATGAATGTTGACCCAGGGTATCTAAAGTACAGGGAGATATTAAACATAAAATAAGAAAACTCTAAAACACAGTATAAGATTTCTAGCTTCAGCTATACACCAGTAAATGTAAATAAAATGAAATGTAACTGGTTTAAGTGTCTACTACTTATATATTGTGCCACCAGGGGAGGTGACAACTTGCTGTGAACAATGTGGCAGAACCATGACCTCATCTTAGAATATATGAATGTAATAATAATGATGAATTAATACCCTCCTTACCTGTCCCCACCAATAGCCACTCCCTCAAACACACCATCCGTGGTCCTGGAGATGATGTTGTTGAGTTCATTGGACATTCCTCCGGAGCGTGAGACATAGGCAACACTCCCGGGACGGTAGAGCTTAGAGGCCAGAATATTATCCAGCATTCCTCCCGTGTTACCAATCTTGAAGCAACCAGGTTTAATGCCACCAACCTGAAACACATCAGAAATGCTTATGAGCATTGCTTCAAATGGAAAAATATAACTATGTTCCAATTGGGTTGTTGGTGCTCACACACGGGCAGATTTAACATGCAAATGAATTCTAATGTATATAACATGTTTATGCAGGTGGAAGGCATGGCAGAAGTATAGCTGAGTATATATCACAAGAGAGAGGCTTGGAAGTAGAGAAAAGTGCAGACTGGCAGACAAGCACCAGCAATTGTTATGCACATTCTGACAGTTAATTCCCAATGGCTGATGCTGAAGGAATTATATATAATTAATAGCTTGCTATGATAAACCCATAGTCTTCAAGCCTGTCTGGGTCTCATCCAATGACAGCTGTGTCAGTGTTAAGTTGCATTGACCTTATTTCACCAACAAGTATCAAGGATGTCATGTTCTCCAAAAACATCAGTTAATGCATTTTGGTTCATGTGCCTATATGTGCAGCGCACAATGACTTGCTGTTCTGGATGCAGCGAAAAAAATAGGGATTACAAAGAAAATATTTGCATATAACCTTGTTCTGAGATAATATGGACTCTTAATGAGAGACTGAACCTTAGAAAGTCATCATTTGTAAGCAATTCATTGTACAGAGTTGTAGAATTGTATTAATACTTTAAATAAAATTATAAAATATGTAATTATAAAATCCTTGCACTGCTGTCACCACTGAAGTTATAGAACTGTAACACACACTTGCACTGTTTGGGAATAAACCAGTAACTGCAATAATAACAAACAGGGAGTTGCTTTAAACATACCGTGGCAGGACCTATAATAGTGACGCCCTTCTCATCCGCCATCTTGATGAGTTTCCGTGTGAGTGCTTCTGGAATTCCTTCTGCGATAATTGCAATAGCACGGATCTATTTTCAATAAGAAAGAGATGGAAAAACTTCTCAATATTCATAAAGCAGTTTTTTAAAGCCATATGTAGCTTTGTACATTGTGCCCCAGCTGCATTCTGCCTCTTATAGTTGAGTTTTGTGCAAAATCACCACAAGATTTCACACAATGTGTGCCACCATCAATTATACTGGAATTCTTAGAACAAAATGGGGGAAGCTGACCTGTGGATAATGCATGGTTTCGATGGTGCTGTCATACGCAGATCTCAGAGAGGCAAAGTTTATGAGAACATCCACTTCCGGGTGCTTCCTCATTGCATCTGCCATGTTTTTGAAGACAGGTATGAGGATCTCTTTGTGGCCCCAGTAAAACTTCTGCTTGTGATCACCTCTACATGGAGAAAGAACACAGCATTGAGAACAATCGCTTTTATTTTACTCACTCATCAATAAGTAGAGTCTTTTTATTCACTGATGAATGTTTAATCCAATCCATTACTTATACTGAAAATATTATTCGAATGGACTCTCGTCTATGAGCAGCACATTTTTTCCCTACCCAAAAACACTTGCACTTTGGTGCTTCGTTTTGGAAGCCAATGATCTAAGATATAAAAAAAGAGTTTCAGATATGAAATACGTACGTGAAAGGGTAAACCAGGGCAGCCACCGAGGGTTCTGAACGCGAGCAGATATAGTCAAAGTCCAGCATGCCTTGCACAGCTCTCGTCTGCATGCCCCAAACTATTGATTTGGTGTGACGGGTGAATAGAGTGGTGGCCTTGGCTGCTTGGGAGACAAAATTGTATGTGAAGAATACAATAAGGGACCATTCATTTTCACAATAATGGATTCAAGCAGGGAGAAGACAAACACCACATAGGAGGCAATGCTTAAACACCAGCACAGTGTCCTTTATCCCCAGTAGCATGTAGAAGCCTATAGAGCCTACAGCCGCCCTCCCCATTTCTAAAAACACATAAGGGGCTCAGCCAGAAGCTTTGCCTAAACTGCCAATGTCAGAAGCCAGGGAAAATGTGTATAACAGGGACAACTTGCTAGGTTAGAGGTATCTCACACCCCATACTAGCACAATTATGCAGGGGAGTTTGGGGGTAAAATGGCCCTTGAACTTTATAACAAACTGCCAGATTAAAAAACCCAATACTGTTTTGGGTATTGATACCGACACATCTTTATGGGCATCAATGGGTATGGTTGAGAGCAACAACTATTTTTTATATTGTATTAAACCCACATGAATTATTTACAGGAATATATTTTTGAGTTATTGTCGATTATTCACAATAAATAAATCTGCATGCAGAATGGATACAAGAAAGACCAAATAACCATTACAAGGTGTGTTTTATATGAAACTATATCAGGCCGCTGGTGCAAGAATGAATCTGAAAGGAATGGGATACTGCATTGTCTCTGTTTTACTCAAACACAAAATGCAGCAATTGCTCCCTGTTTACTCAATGGGAATCAGCAGTAACAGCAATGGGAATCAGCACTAACAGCAAGGTTCTAAGTGTTTTTGGATGGAATGGCAAATTTGTATCAGTGTTACAAGGTCGCGTGTGATATTTGCAGGGCATGGACACACACAAGGACTGATAGACATGGCCTGTTATTGCTTTCTGGGAATAAAAGAACACACATATAAAAGGAAAAAATATCACTCCGTGCGCTGATACGGACTATGGGCATTTCCCAGTAGAAAGAGACAAGAGAAAAGTGTCAGGCAGTGAATACACACAGTGGGGGCCACGCTGCAGACTGAGACAGTGCATAAGCCATTATTACCCAACTCTCAGCTGCCCGCCTACCTGTAGCTGCTCCGTGCAAGGCTGTAGAATCTGTTAAAAGGAGAAAATTAGGGTGCGTGCCTAAATGTTTGCTGCAAAAAAATGCCTGTAGAAGCTGCTACCCCCCTTTATAATAGAACTAAGCACTTGTTGGAGCAGGTGTGTTCCAGCAAATAATATGCACCAGTCAACTGACTCCTGAGCCTCTTACTTTCACTTTTTCACTTCAGTTTAAGGAACAATTATTTTCCCACTGTATCAGGTACAAAAATACCAAGTTCCTTAAAGGGATTCTGTCATGATTTTTATGATGTAGTTTTTATTTCTAAATGACACTGTTTACACTGCAAATAATTCCCTGTACAATATAAAAATGTCATTCCTGAAGCAGCAAGTGTATTTAGTTGTAATATTGGTGTGTAGGTGCATCTCAGCTCATTTTGCCTGGTCATGTGCTTTCAGAAAGAGCCAGCACTTTAGGATGGAACTGCTTTCTGGCAGCCTGTTGTTTCTCCTACTCAGTGTAACTGAATGTGTCTCAGTGGGACCTGGATTTTACTATTGAGTGTTGTTCTTAGATCTACCAGGCAGCTGTTATCTTGTGTTAGGGAGATGCTATCTGGTTACCTTCCCATTGTTCTGTTGTTAGGCTGCTGGGGGAGGGGGTGCTATCACTCCAACGTGCAGTACAGCAGTAAAGAGTGACTGAAGTTTATCAGAGCACAAGTCACATGACTGGGGGCAGCTGGGAAAATATGTCTAGCCCCATGTCAGATTTCAAAATTAAATATAACAAAATCTGTTTGCTCTTTTGAGAAATGGATTTCATTGCAGAATTCTGCTGGAGCAGCACTATAAACATTTTTTCCTATGACAGTATCCTTTTAATAGTATCCTATAACAGGATCATGATCTTTTTCTGTCCATGAACTCCTACATGGCTCATTTCAACACCATTTACTGTACAGTTTGATTCCAACACACAAAGAAGAATTTTCATGGCAAGTCAAATCTGTAGTGGATCTGTCACTGTGTGTGGGCTTGCCTTGAAGCGAAGTAAATAATGAGAGCAGTAATGCAGATACTAGTATTACCGTTGGGTATAGCTGGCTTTGATTTTTTGGCTGGAGTAATGTCCTCTGTTCTTGATTCTGAGAAAGATGCAGTTCGGCTCGGGGCTGGAGTCTGAAAGGAAGGATTTAACATTACCCATTTCAGATAAGGTGTTAATCACAGAACAATACTCAGCCTGCCTGACCTGATTCACTGGAACTTACCGAAGAGCTGCCGCTGGCATTCAGCAGAAAGTTGGCAGTGTGAGCAGCAGTGGGAGGCTGGTTAGGGATAGGTCTGTGACCAAGGGCCATGCCTACAATGGCAGTCATGTGCGTCTCTGTTCCAAACACATGGATGGGAATCCCAGTTGTCTTACCTTAAAATATGGAAAAATGGCCACATTTAGCAAACAAGAGCAACATGTTGCACCTGGCCTTGTGAGTAAGATAAGTGAACTGTAAGTGAATCAAGCATTTATATACTGACCAATGCTCCAAATATATGGGCCTATACAAGCTGACAAAGTATAATCTAATGAAATAATGTCCTGCTTGAAAGGCGGATCAGTGGAGGTGACCCAAGAAACAAAATTTATTTTCCCTGCTCTGCAGAGGGAGTTTTTGTGCAGCCACTGGTTTTGGGTGTGTGAGCAACAACCCGATTTTTAAAACGTGTTGATGTTACTTATTAGGACTCAAAACCAATACTTCTAAATACTCACCGACTTCCCCCATGACACGAAGCCCCTCCTGGTAATTTGGTCCCCCTCTCCTCACGAAGATCATCACTTCATGTTCTTTCAGAGGGCCCTGGAAATCTTTAATGGCTCTCACGATGCCCTGAGAGAAAGCAGAGTTAAGTCATTTAATTCTGCGTCTGTTTCCCAGCAACCAGTATGGCTTTCCAATCTCACCTTGAAGGTTGCTGCTACGTTGGTGAAATTGGCAATACTTCCCCCGATGATAAGGACTTTACCTATAAAGAGACAAATCACAAGATGCAGTTGTAGTGCCATGCATTACTGGTGTATTAAAGTGCTATGGCATTCAGAAGTCTCAGCACTAGAGTGTTTGGGGTCTGTAAGTGCTTTATAAGCAGATGAAGAGGATGTACATTGTGAGAAATTAAGAACCAAATCAGTGTTTTGGTGGAACACCATGGGGTCTGTATGATTTTTGCTTTTTATGGTAATATTACGTTTACGGGATTTTTTTGGTTTTTGAACAGTGTGTGCTTGGAACTGGGGGCTACACCCCAGAGACTATGGCCCTTTGACTGGTCTTATATACATCCTAGAATACTAATATTTTTCAAATCAGTGCTTTGGACCAAATGGATGAGTTAGGGTAGACTAGAAGGTCCATTATAGGAAACGTACTTTGTGCATGGGTTTCTTTTATGCTCTTCTAAGTGACATTTGCCTAATATTTAGGGGTAGTGTTAGTGCCATGGCTATTGACTCTTTATCCCTCTAACTCACTCTCAACCCAGCAATTGGACAAATGGAAAGCCATGAGTTCACACAGGTTTCCAGTTTCTACATTAGCTTGGAGGACCCTCTGCTCAATCTTTTTATTACTCCCTAGTTACCCATGAAAATACCTTCATACCAGGCATTAGTAGTCAAGTGTGTTTCTGGCAGCAGGAAAGTGAACACCAGCAGAATTTGCAATGTTTACAGCAGCTGATTCAATATGAAATTCATACAGACTTAAGAACTTCCATTCTGTAAGGAAAGCATGTCAAGCCAGAGCCCTCAGGCTGTCACTGACCTATTTTTCTTTCTATGGCTGATGGCAACTGTAACTCAGCTGTTGATGAAGTATGAGGAGTCCTCCTATGTATTGAGAACACATTGCTAATGTCTGTTATGTAATATTTACTATATAGAGACAGACACACATCTCTATCTATTCATGTATTTCCTGATTTTGTAAATGACTGCATTAGACACAAAGCTTGGCCACATTGCTTGTTAGTTCTACAGGCCGGTGTTAGAGGACAAGTTGTGTATAATTTATATATGGGTAACAACACATTCGTTATTTTGGACTGGTTTCTTGTGACAGAGATATATAATAGAGTATTGACCACTGCTATTGATAACATATAAAGCATTAAATGATGGCAGGACAGTTGTACAGACATTGTGTAGCACAGGACATGGTACATTAATACTCACCATCTAAATGCTTCTCTCTAGTCATAAGGGATAGGATGGTCTTGGCATAATCATACGTCTGCTGTTCACTTGGGGCACCAGAATACTCTCCATAATTAGCCAGTTCATCCACCCCACCCAGGTCACAGATGGTGTCACTGGTAAAAAAGAAATGAATAAAATGAATAATTGCTGTAGTGTGTGCGGTTGTGAGCAGGTGCGGGAAAGCTTCATATCTTTGCCCCTTTACAAAGTTTTCATAGATAGAAGAAACACCTCTGCCTGTTACTGCAAATGAAAAGCACTATCAGTTCAGGCAGCTGAATCCTTCCAGAGAAGTGTCAGGGAGAGCTGCCTGTTAGACAATAGACAAGGTTCTGCTCACATCAGCTGGTGTGGGGATCAAATTGTTGACTAGCACTATAGAAAGAATGAAGCTTATCTTAGGAGACTGGAGGAATCCTGGGAAATAACTAGAGAATGACTTGCCTGATGTCTCCGTTTTAAATATTAAAAAAATATATATATATATATTTTTTTTAGCAGAGAACGATGTGCAAGGAGCACCATTAATTGCTGCATTTGGAAAACAGCATATTTCCCCATGACTAATGCCAGCCTGAGGTAATACTATTATACATTGTAAACTCATACAGTTTGTGCATTAAGGGTTAAAATGGAAATGGCAGTTAATGTGAGAGGAAAGACTGTCACACTGTGGAAAAGGGAAGTCACACAGTTATCACATGAGGCAGACACACAACCCAGTGTAGGTGCCAAGAAGACCTTTGCAGGTAATTCCTTGTTTATAGAAGAATCATTACCCCCCTCCAGTCACAGTGCATAGTTTGCTATGAACAAATATATCCACCCAGATACAGTGGGGCACATGGCCTTCTTCTCTCTGGCTGCATTTTGTAGACAGATGGAGAGAAGCAGATCCACCCCTACGTGCTTGTGTGTAGCTGCAATGACACAGCACTGGCCAGAGTGAAGTTACACAGAGGAGTGAGTGGTCCAAAAAAGTGTGAATACATGCTCAGGCTCTGTGACTTGTGCTATAGCAATGAAAAATGCAGCTACCACTTCATAACATAAGTTTGGCCATCCAAGTACGGGCAACTATCTGATTTGTGAGCTTATGTGGCATGTGCTTTATGAAATATTCTGTATAAAGATATAGATATATATATATATATATAATTATATACACACACACACAAACAATACTGAAAGCCCTGTTTCATTATACTAGTCCCATCATTTAGAACTGCATCTTTAACCTGTTGCTACAAAGAGCTGCACATGTACAAAATATCTGCATAATCATAATATACTATTATTATTAACATGTCTTTTTAGAGCACCAACATATTGAGCAGCACTGTAAATTGAATGTGCTTATACTATGAGCTGGAGAGAGTGCAGAGTCTAAGTGCAACTAAACTGGTTAGAGGGAGGGAAGAGTTAAATTATGAGGGGAGACTGACAAGGTTGGGGTTGTTTTCTCTGGGGGAAAAAAGGCGCTTGTGAGGGGACATGATTAGACTTTACAAGTACATTAGAGGACATTATAGACAAATAGCAGGGGACCTTTTTACCCATAAAGAGAATCACGTACCAGAGGCCTCCCCTTCAGACTAGAGGAAAAGAAGTTTCATTTAAAGGAACAGAGTAGGGGGTTCATCACAGTGAGGACAGTGAGGTTGGGGAATGCACTGCCGGGTGATGATTCAGTTAATGACTATAAGAGGGACTTGGATGATTTCTTGGACAGACATAATACAAAGGCTATTGTGATACTAAACTCTATAGTTAGTATAGATATGGGTATATATCATTTATGTGACAGTAGAGAGGGGTGTGTGTATGGGGCTGGGTTTTCATTTGGAGGGTTTGAACTTGATGGACTGTCTTTTTTCAACCAAATTTAACTATGTAACTATCTACTAAATACTAATATCTTGATAATAAATACCTGCATATTAAGAATCTACTAAATACTAATATGTTGATACTAAATAAATGGAATAGCCCCCCAATTGTTCACTTACCTGTACACGACAGAAGCTCCTCCACCAGCCACCATGGTCCAGATCCTGCCACGTGGGTTGAGGATAGTAAGTTTCAGACTGGCACCGCTCTTGGCATCCAGATCAGCTATGTAGGCCTCCTGTGAGGATAGACATAGAATAAGAGAATAAGGAAAGCGATTCTGAGGGAAAAGACAAAATAAAATATTACCACTAAAGGCCAACAAAAGGGAACAATTGTACTTTTGAACACGACTATAACTTTTTCACAACGTAATTATTTTTTGCTATAAATAAGTCTGTTTCACACTTTTATTCAGGCACAAATTATAATGCTGCAGAAACTGTTCAGTCTCGTGGTCACTGAGCAAAGTTCTTAGAAAATGCATTTTCCTGATGAATGAAGTTAAGTCCATTTCACAAATCCTCAAGCTTGAAAGAATATGCCTTTCAATTAATGATCCCTCTAAACCCACAACATCCTGGTATGCGCCAATAAGTCATAGAAACAGAATATATGATGGGATTTCTGTGCAAATGGATTTTTCTTCTGACGGATAAGCAAGACTGACAGCCTATGTGTAAATGCAATAGAATGCCGTATTTATTTTTTTCTGTAACAGGCTGGAATCACCTTGAGATGACCTTGAGAAGAGACATCTCTGGAGGATACAAGTGGTTAGTGTGATTTATTAAAACAGCAAAACTGATTAAGGACACGGCAAGGCCGAGTGATACATTGAGTTCTGCAATCTGTACGGAATCTAAGCTCTTACTGTAATGAATGTGCAACTCTGATACATTATTTTGAATGGGAGGGAGGACGGATCAATGGTTTCCCATTTTGCAGTACGCGGTGTTCCTGGCACCAGAATTAAGAATATCAAATGTGACAGCAGATATAAATCACAGGGCTCATGGCTACTGTAAACAGTATCTGTCTGACCCTTACTATTCCCTTCCCTAAATGTACCACTGAAACAATATTGGGGTTCTCTGCTCTCCTCCAGCCAAAACTCCAGTTCACAAACTTGCCTCACTCATTTCAGATCTGTTAATTACAGAACATATGAGGCATTGTATTGGACATCACTTCTAGCAACACTAAAGGCTAAATGGAAAATGGAATTGAAAAGCATTTAAAGGCAGAATAGAGGGTTAGATGTGACTGCCCACTGAAAACACCAGCTTCCCACACCACCCATCCTTGCTTCTCACCTCAGGATAAGCTTCTCTCCCAAAAGGTGGTGGGAAATCCACATCACCCCATTTGGCTTTGCATATGTAGTCAGCTGTAGCGTCTATCTTGGCTGCCATGTCCAATACGTACACTCCATTCTGTGTAACAACTTCAAGATCAGAGCAAAGTAGTAAAAGAAATGGTGGGAGAGAAGAACAAAACAGTAAATAATTGGATTCACCAATAAAGGAATGACGGGTAGAAGCTGCAGTTAATAGATTCAATCTGATGTCACTTACCTAGTGGATTTATTTCTAGGTAGGTAAAGTACAGGTCTTCATACAGGTGAAAGAGACCAGTTATGAAGCTGGCGAGGACCCTGCAGAGATAGCAATATAATGGTCATTCTACTGGCACAGTAATGAACTCACATTTCGCATGCAACCCCAAACCATGAGCATTCCCTAGAAGCATTTAATAAGAAAAGGACTGGAATATATGAAAGACTGGAATCTGGAGGTTAACTATACAGTGTGCTGCAGGATGTAATGAGTTTCAGAAGAACACAAAGTAGCTAAATATAAAATACAATTTGTGTTACTGTCACAAAATGCAGCAAACCAATGCTCTGGGCTTTCCACTGATGGACTCCTAGCTACTCTGTTACTTTCTGTGGTTTTAATGCAATGCTGTTTGCACAAAAACTCAATATAAAGCCTGAAGGGCCATCTAGCTAAAAAGAGGAATTGCTGATAAAGCAACCATTAAAAGAGTCAGCTGAGTGGTGGACAAAGAGCTGATGAGTTAGTAGGAAAAATGCATTACTTGTTAAATATATCCATGTAATAAATATGTGAGTGTAAGCTATGGGTGCAGCGGAATGAAGCAGATATTTCTAAGTACAGGGTAATTGCAATTTAAAGCAATACAAACCCTTCTCTATCCAAACGCTGCATATATATATATAGGTTATATCACTTTTCCCACCAGTTCTGCCTGCCTATCCTCTTATCCTATATACAATATGGATGACTTGACCCATCCACAACTTACTCTTTATTATCTTGGGCCACATGAATTAGCAGGTGGGACTTGACTTGTTGTTCTGTCAGACTTTCTCCTACACCAACCAGCAGCTTTTGGGCTTTCGAGTCCACATCACCCACATCTACACCCCCCTCATGATGGAACAGCACATAATCCCCTTCTCGGGCTGCATAGATGCACACATAGAACTCCTCTTCCTGAAAGGAGAAAAACAATAGCTCTAACAGATCAAGTTAACTGGCTTTGGGTTCAGTAAAATCACAGCAAAACTATAGTGGGCAGATGCAGGGTGATAAATTGTTTATAGGTCTGGCATACATTAATCTATCATGTTGTGTCTGGAGTTTACTCAAATACTTGGTCTCATTTAGCAAAGACTCAGCAGCTTTTGTCTCCACTGAGAGAACAGGGGGACCATTGGGGGGTCTAACAGAGGTAACAATTTTGCTATAACCTCCGATTACCTTTACTTCATTAGGTAGTTATTATAATAGAGCACTACTAAAAACTTGTTCCATATGTTGGCCAGTGAAACACTATACAACTGCTACTTTGGATGCCAGCTTGTAATAAAATGATGGTATGCAAAGAGGTCATTGGAGCTCTTGAGCAATGGGGGCATTAAAAATGGGTGACATCTGAACAGCTGGTCTCCAGTAAAGGTGGCTAAAGACGCACTGATAATATTGTACAAAAATGAAATATTCGGTGCATGTATGGTGAGAAACAAGCTGACTAGTATCGACAGAGGATATCAGTTGGCTTGTTGATCGGGCTCCTTTGAAGGCACCTGAACATCGGCTACTGTTAAGGTGGACGTACACAGTCGATCAGGCAGGGTTCGTTGATGCGTCCCACGATCTGACCGCCCGTATTGCCTGAATTACAATCGGATCATCCCAATATCGGCCACCTCAATTTGGGGATATGGGAGAGAGATCGCCAAACGAGTGGATCTCTATGTGTATGGCCACCTTTAGTGCTGAACTGTCAGATACAGGTAGATTTCTATTGTTTCTACCTGTATATCTGACCATTCAACTCTACTTGTGTGTATTGAAATGAAAGCAAATTCCCTGCTCTGTTGTACAAGCAGTATATGTTGTGTTCACAATCATCACATGTTTTCATTAGCAAAAAAAAAACAATTATCATCAAACTGAATAGCTTTGGTATGAGGTGGGGAACTTTTCCTGGCTTTCAGTAGCCACTATAATGTTACAGATTGATCTCTGGTTTTGAAACATATTCAAAAATATTTTGATGGGTCTCACCTGCTTATGAGGGACAAATGGTTCAATCAGGAAATTCTTCAGTATCCCCTTGGCTTTGGCAATCTGAGTTGAAAAAATAGAATACAAAGGTAAAAGAACAAAAACCCATGAGATTTTTAGGGCTACTCCTGGGCAATACATAAGAAATACCCTTTGGTTCACTATACACTGGATGTTTTTACAGTTAAATCTGAAGCCCATTCTACCACTGCATAAAAGTCTGTATTGAATCAGACGGCAGAAAAGTTGTTTTTATTGAATGGACTGTATCAACATATTTTCCCTGAATGATTTTGTGGATGAAGAAACTTTAGTGGATGTGATGAAAGGGTGTTTTGTTCCCAGGTTACTTTTGGTGACCATAAACAGGCAGGTATTACATTCATACATTGGTTTGGGAGTCATTTTAAATTTTAATGCATTTTTGACGAACATTAACAGTATTCACCTGTACCTACTCTAAAATAGCCATTTTTTTCTTTCATTACTTTTATTACCAATTCTTTCCAACCACCTATTGTGTCAACTGTCCCCATCCCTTTAAATGGGAAACTCTTGTAAAGCCCAGACACGCAGCATATGCATACAATCCTGACTGATATTTACAGCTCTATGGAGAGCAGTTGGTTTGTGGATTGGGCAGGTTTGATAAAGTCATGTGCCAGTGTACTATTTTGGCCAGGCTCAGTCAGACAGAGAATGGACTCATCTATATGACTTATGGCTCTTGTTTGTGTTATAGAAATATATGTGTTCCCCACTGGCATCACTCCTCAGTCTGTGAACGACTCAACCAACCACTCACTGCTCGGCCACAAACTGTCAGCACAAACGTTGCTTCTGTAAGAACCTTCTTTTTTTTTTTTTTTAGAGAAAATATTTAAATAAATGCATTTACTTTAAATTCAGGTTAGAATTGTTTTTTTTTTAAGTGCATCTCATCAAGCTGTATTCTGGTAACAGGCGGCCAATCAAGCTGATGGCATGGAACCTTTCTAACCTGGATGCCAAGCTGGGAATACATTTGCTAATTGGCCAATCTGACGGCTCAGTAGTGTGCAGGATCTGTTGCCGGGGGCAGAATGATTTACTCAAGGAGACAGGGCACAGTTATTTATACATTGGATTTGCTCAGATTCTGGAGAACAAAACAAACACTTCATCTAGACAACCCAACAATACATCCCCTGTGGCTCAAACATTGACTCAAGCCTTCTGTTACGGTGGTTATTTAATAGCCCTTCCTTCGACATATCGTTATTTATGATGCATCAGTCATCCCTTTATATCAGACCAGTAAAGGTTAAACTATATGTTATGAGGTCTCTGCAATCCTGTTATATAACGTATTATTTTCCTGACTATAGATCCCCAATACAATTCCTATAATACCTGAAAGTAATGTATATGGTACAATGTAACCCATATTTGGAAATCGAATGGGGCCGATTTAGTAATGATTATTATTACCTCTGTGATTGAACCATAATGGATCAACTGACAATGAACTGATTGAATTACATCTTTACATCTGAAAACAAATTGAATTGACTTCCCTCTGTGGCATGTCTGCTATTCTTCGTTAAGTGTTACTTCTCCTTTAATTGCAACAATCCTTTGTTTTTCTACAGTTCCATCCATAATAATAACAACTTAATAGAAGTGAGAATTGGACAACCTCAGTAAATGATCTTTGTTGTTGCTATGTACATGTAACACAGTGATTTGACATGATATCATGTAATGATACAAAAGCCTGTGAACTACAGATTAGCTAGCCCCCGAGGTCTTCTAAATGAGTCAAGCAGCAGTTGTGTAATATTTGTGCTGGCAAGCATTCTGTCTGTGTTAGTTCATTCTTACAGACTGATGGATACTCACTGTGGTTTCATGGCCAAGACGTAGTTTTAACCAGCTCTTCACTTGCTCCAAGTTGAGATTAACTCCGACAAGTCCCAGTTTCCCACGACGCTTGATAAGCTGGTCAGGTTTCACCACCAGTGGCTACGGAAGAGTTAATACAGCTTTTCAATTAATTCCAATGCTTTCCCCCATAGATAGGCAGGTAGAAATACTTTTTTCCCCAATTAGGAAATGACAATAGAATACCAATCCCGGGTGGCAAAGGTAATTAAACAATTGTATGCGATTTTTATACAGGTCTTAAACTATATATATATATATATATATATATATATATATATATATATATATATATATATATATATATATATATATATATATATATATATATATATATATATTATTTCCAATGAGATGTTAGCATGCATTACTATAAGCAGGCTCCTGAGGTATTCTGTCCTTGGTGCATTAATGCAGTTTATGTAGCGATGATTAAATTTCTCTCACTGATCTGTGTGCAAGCCAGATCCCAAATGGATAGTCCATTGATGCAGAATTGAATAAGGTTTAAGTGTGCTGCTCTGTACTAACATGATGCTTCTAGGACATTTATATTCAAAGAACAGCTTCACTGTGGTTGAACATTATCAACAGGCTATTACAAATGGCCACTGCCTGGAATGTTCTGTCTAATAAATTTGGGGGGGCACAGTCTGGCTGTGGGTTGAGAGGGTTCAGCATCTGATGCAAATGTGAGTAAAGTAATGCTAGTGATGTATTGTGCAATGTTACTAAGCCTCTTTATAGGAAAGAATGCAGGAGTGGCCCAAACATTACGTTCTGTCATGATTTTTATGATGTCGTTTTTATTTCTAAATGACACTGTTTACACTGCAAATAATTCACTGTACAATATAAAATGTCATTCCTAACTAGGGTTGCCACTTGGCCAGTATTTTACCAGCCAATGTTATTAATAGGAAAAAACGGCAAGAATATAGGAAGGCCAGTATTTTATTCCAGAAAAGGTGGCAACCCTATTCCTAACCTAAAGTTTATTTTTTTAGTTGTAATATTGGTGTGTAGGTGCATCTCAGGTCATTTTGCCTGGTCATGTGCTTTCAGAGCCAGCACTTTAGGATGGAACTGCTTTCTGGCAGCCTGTTGTTTCTCCTACTCAATGTAACTGAATGTGTCTCAGTGGGACCTGGATTTTACTATTGAGTGCTGTTCTTAGATCTACCAGGCAGCTGTTATCTTGTGTTAGGGAGCTGCTATCTGGTTACCTTCCCATTGTTCTGTTGTTAGGCTGCTGGGGGGGAGGAGGAAGGGGTGATATCAGTAAAGAGCGACTGAAGTTTATCAGAGCACAAGTCACATGACTAGGGGCAGCTGGGAAACTGACAATATGTCTAGCCCAATGTCAAAATTGAATATAAAAAAATCTGTTTGCTCTTTTGAGAAATGGATTTCAGTGCAGAATTCTGCTGGAGCAGCACTATTAACTGATGTGTTTTGAAAAAAACATTTCTTCCCATGACAGTATCCCTTTAACAAATGACTTACCTCAGTAAGAAGCCACGGGTGTTCCTGAATCAGCCGGTCCCAGTCGGTGTCATAAGTCACATGGGCGTATTTAAATCGGTTCTGCACAGCGGCAGTGGTACAAATGTACTTGTATAAGAACTCCTTCCCCGTCTGCTCGGATATGGCCTTGGCTGACATGTTGTGGCCGCTGTGTAGGAGAGACTACCTGTGGGGGGCAACAACCAGTGGTTTATATTAGGGCACAGTGTTCGTACCGTTCATACACATAAAATACACTGATTATTAACATGAAAGCTGTTTCCCCTCTGTTTAAAAGCACAATAAATCATTGTTTCTATAGGGATTATAGTGAGGGGTATTGTTAGCCCTTCCCTTGTCCATAAGGAAATCTCAACAGCTGCACTTAGTTAAGTTGCCCCCCTGTACAATAAGTACATCACTGTGTAACAATGGCATTGGTGGGCTAAAAGCTGACGGAAGTCATGATGTATAGCACACAGGGATCAGGGAAAATGAATGTAATGTGAGCTGAATGTAAACACTGGACCAAGAATTTCAGCCCCCAACATACACACACAGCCCTCCCGCTGCAAAACTAAACCAGATGAACCAGTTCATGAACATATATATATATATATATAACTCAACACAATTTCACCAAAACTACAGAGAGTGCTGATCTTCTTTCCATATATGAATTACATTTGGATCGTGCACCTCGGGCTTCATCCTTTGGATCGAGTGCAGGCACTGTGGGACTCTATCTATCTATATATATAAGTTCCTTCACGAAGGATTCGGCTGAATACTGAACCGAATCCAAACCCTAATGTGCATATGCAAATTAGGGATGCACCGAATCCACTTTTTTGGATTCGGCCGAACCCCCGAATCCTTCACGAAGGATTCGGCCGAATACCGAACCGAATCCGAACCCTAATTTGCATATGCAATTAGGGGTGGGAAGGGGAAAACATTTTTTACTTCCTTGTTTTCTGACAAAAAGTCACGCAATTTCCCTCCCCGTCCCTAATTTGCATATGCAAATTAGGATTCGGATTCGGCAGGACAGAAGGATTCGGCCGAATCCGAATCCTGCTGAAAAAGGCCGAAACCTGGATTCGGTGCATCCCTAATGCAAATTAGGGGTGGGAAGGGGAAAACAACTTTTACTTCCTTGTTTTGTGACAAAAAATCGTCTGATTTCCCCGTATGCAAATTAGGATTTGGATTCGGATCCTGCTGAAAAAGGCCGAATCCTGGCCGAACTGATTCGGTGCATCCCTAGTTGGGATAGAGTTAGGGTGGGACAACTTTATTGAGCAACACTTCAAAGCAAAGTACCTCAAATCTAACCAACTACCCACCAATATCAGTGTGGGCATCATACTAGTGTTTAAGGGCTCCTCCCCATTGTTGTTTCGAGCAGCTTTCCAATAAACACATTTAAAAATGATCTTTAATGCAATTACTATGGAAAGCAATGTGTGATGGTTTCACTGCACCCCTAGTTTGGACTCGTGAAACATTGTAGCAAAAGCCTGGGGATCAACAGACCTGGAGAAGAACAGACTGATGCTACAATTGTTACACAAACAGCACAGAGGAAACGATTGTCGTCTCCATGTGCAGCTGCTTTGATACATTATATATATATAATAAGCACAGCAAGACATGGCAGCCAATTACAGCATAGATTGAACCTTTCTGCTTACCCATAATAATATTATAATAATATAATAATTATTATTTTTATTATATCTGTGTTATTATATTATTATATCTGTGTTATTATATTATTATTATATCTGTGATATTATATTATTATTATTATATCTGTTATTATATTATTATAATATCTGTGTTATTATATTATATCTGTTTTATTATATCTGTGTTATTATTATTATTATTATTATATCTGTGTTATTATATTATTATATCTGTGTTATTATAATAATATAATAACACAGATATAATAATAATAACTGTGACTTTGTAGCATGTACATTCCAGCAGAGCCTGATGCAAGAGATCTGGAGCGGAGGCCGATGGAGAGGGTCCGGATTACATTACCAGATTAGATTACAAGCTCTGTGCCGGAGGAGAGGGACTAATGAAATGACTTTTATTACTCAGCACAATGTTGGGACCGTTGCCCTCCCTTGTCGCTGACACACGGATATGAAACAGGGAAATAATTCAGAAGTGTAACCGGAGAGCAGGAATGTGTCTATAGGGACAGACTGGGAATCACAAGAAACATACAGTATATATAGTGAATAAAGTTGCCCCTGTTGTAAAATATAAGGATATTATAAATTACAGAGGAGTTTCATGACCATATAAAAGTACGAGGCCGAAGGCCGAGTGTTTTTATACAGGTCATGGAACTCCGAGGTAACTTCATATTCTGCAACTGGGGGCACTTTATTTATTATAATACACAAGTTTCAGTGAGTCATGTGACAGAAATGACATCAGAACTCACCGTTTATAACTGATGACATCACAACTCACCATTTACAAGGATATAATTTACAAGATATTTATGGTTTTTGTATATATATATATATATATATATATATATATATATATATATATATATATATATATACACACACACACACACACAAGCTGCTATTTGTTGGAAGAACATGATGTGATGGGAGTATAAAGTGACCAACTGCAGGTGGGGGAAGAGTCACTGACTCACAGACAAGGTGCTGTGGGTGGAGCAACATTTCTTCCATTTTGCAGGTAGCAGCCAATCTGTGCCACTTTCTGACAGCAGTCTGGTTGCTGGGGCTCCGTCACCTTAGCAACCAGCTAGTGAGCTTTCAGTGATGAAATGAAGGTTCTTGATTGTCAGGGTCAGCGACCTCTAGGAGCAGCGGCTCATTTCACTTGCAGGCCATAAAGAGGCACAATAACAGTTTGAAAACAAATAAAAGGTTTGTATAATAATAATAATAATAATGTAGTGAAAGTGTTTTCAATCGGAAGTTCCCCTTTAAAAGGCGTTACTGTGAGGTGGATGAATAAAACACTGGCTTGGGGCCTTTCACTGCCACTTTCCAACCCACGGGGGATTGTGGGAGTTGTAGTTGTGAAACTGCACATAAGCGCGTCACACGCCTCCCCCTGATTAGACTGTGATGATGAGTAACCCCGCAGCATTGGACATGAACAAGAAACACTCACCCGCTCTCAGCTCAATCCGACTGCCTCTCAGTCTCACAGATCCGGCTCCTTTTGTTACTCACTCTGAACCGCCGCTTCTTCCTCCACTTCTCTCTCTCCTCACCATCTGCTGACATGGCTACATACACGCCCAGCCCCCTCATTGGCTCAAATTCCACCACTTGCCAAATAACAGCCAATCAATCGACACTTGCGCTTAGTACAGCCCCTCCCCGACACGTCATCTGGCAGCCGCAAGCATTATTGGGAAATGTAGTCTCAAGGCAGTGATGCCAACAAGAAGGCTCTGTAGTTCCGTTTGTTTGATTACAGACTGGAAACTTATTAGGAATAATAATAGTAATAAAGTTATAGAGCACGAATAGAGTACGTGTCTGGCTGTGAGCATTAAGAATTGGAGAAAATCGGTCATTTATTTCTACCTTATCCTTTACACAGGACCGCCATCAGAAATCGCAGGGCCCCATACGACAACATTTCCTGGGCCCCCTGGGCTGCGCCCACCGCAAGCCCCACCTACAGGTCCTCCCTCCACCACACAGTAAAAAAACAAAAACAATATTGGTGGCTATGGTTCCCACATGTTAATAAAAAATAAAAAGATATTGGTGGTCAGGGCCCCCCATAAAAAAACATTTGTGGCCAGGGCCTCCCCATTAAAAAATATTGGTGGCTAGGACCCCACATGCGAAAAAAAAATTGGTGGCCAAAAATTGGTGACCAGGGCCCCCCCCCCACACACATTATAAGAAATTTGGTGGCCAGGGCCCCTTAAACGTCCATGCCTTCCCGAAGTCAGCATCTCTCAGAAATATGGGGGGCCCGGCTAATCAAGTAAGTGTGGCGAGGCCGGGGCCCCCTTACCCTCGGGGGCCCCCTACAATGCTCCCCCCTGTCCCCCCCTGATGGCTGCCCTGCCTTTACATACAATGGCTAATTCTAAGCAACTTTTCAATTGGTCTTCATTTTATTTTATAGTTTTTAAACGTATGTGACTCTTTCCAGCTTTCAAACAAATCCTCTGTAATGCCACACATTTAGGGGTTATTTATTAAAGTCCCAATGCCAAAAAGTTTTTTCTTTTTACTATAAAATCCAATTTTTTTGTACAAAATCAAAAATAATTTTTTTCTAGATTTATAATACCCCGAAGATGGAAAAAGTCCAAATCAGAAAATCCAGCGAGGTTGTGTAGAAGTCAATGGGAGAGGTCCCTATGCTGTTTGGAAGTTTCTCTGGTCTGCGCTGGAATTAACCCGAAAATCCGACTATTTTGGACTGAAAAATTTGGGGTTTTCAGTAAAAAGCCTGGAAAAATCTAGGAATGCGGGGGAAAAAACTTATTCAATTCAGATTTTCACTTGATTTTATCGAGTATGTCTGCAATCCAAAAAAATTGTGCTTTTTTATTAATAAATAAGATCACAATGCGGATTTTAGTTTGGTCAGACTTTTTTTAACTTAAATAATTTGGATTTTGATAAATAAGGCCCCTGTTATTATTACTGCACTTAATTACTCACTTTTATCCTATACATATTCCAGTCTCGTATTCAAACCAGTGCATGGTTGCTAGGGGAATTTGGACCCTAGCGACCAGATAGCTGCTGAACTTGCAAACTGGGGAGCTGCTGAATAAAAAGCTAAATAAGTAAAAAAAAAACTACAAATAATAAAAAAAAAATGGAAACTAATTGCAAATTGTGTCCCTCTCTATGTAATACTAAGAGTTCATTTAAAGGGGAACAGCTCCTTTAACATATAGACAAATCACCGGCTCCATTCAACACATTAGAGACATGGTGAGACTGTATTTTAGCAACAGATAAACTATATATACAGTATATATATATATATATATATATATATATATATATATATATATATATATATATGGAAGGAGGTGGTTATTCACACATGAGGTGTACATTGTACCTTCCTGTGAATTGGTGCAGAGCTAATTGCTAATATTTGGTATTTCTGGTTGTTCAAGGGTGAGTCCGTTCTGTGTACAATGGGCTTTACAGCTCAACAAAGACACAGGAATGTGGAGTAAGTGAAAAGCACAAGCCCCGCACCTCCTGGATTTCATCCTGAAGAACAGCAAGTTGGGAGAAAATGTGTGACTGTGATTATATATATATATATATATAAAATACACAAAAGCCATGAATATCTTGTAAATGATATCCTTATAAACGGTGAGTTCTGATGTCATCAGTTATAAACGGTGAGTTCTGATGTCATTTCTGTCACATGACTCACTGAAACTTGTGTATTATAATAAATAGTACCCCCAGTTGCAAAATAGGGGGATATTAGAAGTGACCTCGGAGTTCCATGACCTTCACTGCACATGCTCTGTGCTGCTGTCACTTACTGAGCTTAGGGAGCCACTCACAATATACAGTACACATAGAATAGAAATGTCACAATATAAGGCTGATTAGTAATTAATACACATAATTACTACATGGCAGCACAGAAACCAGTGCAATTAGCATCAGAATTGAATAATCAGCAAACCTGTAGCATCAGCTTATATTACAGCCAGGGAAGCTCATTTTCTGCTGCTGGATAATTAGTGACGAGCCCTAAGCTTAGCTTCTCAACAGCCAATCAGAGCCCACTGAGCCTGTGAGTGTCACAGACACTTTCCAAGATGGTGACCCCCTGTGACAAGTTTGAAGTCCTGGATCATTGCTGCTATTGACAAGCTCAAACTTTAGCCTTGTGCAATAAGTTCACTATAGAAAATAGGACATTTTTAGCCACATTCATTTTTAGGGTTTAGTTCTCCTTTAAAGGGCAATTTCCCTTCGTTAGCAAAACTGTAATAATGCATGAAATCTGACCCTAAAGCTCACAGAAACGTGTTCAAACTTTCCATAACCTGACAAATTTTGTAAAATGGACATGGTAATTAGGGGGTGCTGTGAATGTATTTGTGTAGAAGGTGACACTCAGTAATGTTGCACTTTATCACCTGGGAGTGACGAGTGTCTCACTTTGTGTCTCAGATACAGGTTGGTTCCTTTGTTACAAGCAGGTTCTGCCTGTCATCAGTCACTTAATCCCTGACATTTGTTGTTGTGTCCCTTGCACTCCCCTATACACTGAGGTGATCAACGGGTGTATAGAAAACAAACATATTGGCAAATTGTCTGTGTTATATATAGTGAATAAACTACCCACTATTGTAAAATATAATATATGATATTTTACGTCACCAAGGAGTTCCATGACCATATAAAAGCACGAGGCCGAAGGCCGATAATACACAAGTTTAAGGAGTCATGTGACAAAAATGACATCACTACTCACCGTTTATAACTGATGACACCACTGCTCACCGTTTATAACAGGGGTGTCCAAACTTTTGGCTCGCCGGGCCACAATGGAAAAAGAAAAATTGTCTGGGGCCCACACATGAAATACACAAACATGTTTGATTTGTAAAAGTAAAGGAAATACACAGAAAAGAACTACAATGCCAGTTGGATAACCAGATAGAGCTATACACTGGAATATGGGACACCTGGATATTAAATAGACATATTATTATATTATTATTACTAACTGGGCAATGGGCAGAGTCCCCCCTCCTCCTATTTCCTTGGGAAGCAAGCGTTTCAAGGTGGGCCACATTCATATGCATCCTGGGCCGCATATGGCCCTCGGGCCGCTGTTTGGACACCCCTGGTTTATAAGGATATAATTTACAGGATATTCATGGCTCTTGTGTATTATATAGTGCATAAATCACCCCCTCTTGTTGTAAAATATAAGGATATTAAATTACCGAGGAGTTTCATGACCATATAAAAACACGAGGCCGAAGGGGTACTTTATTTATTATAATACACAAATTTCAGTGAGTCATGTGACAGAGATGACATCAGAACTCACCGTTTATAACTGATGACATCAGAACTCACCGTTTATAAGGATATCATTTACAGGATATTCATGGCTCTTGTATATTTATATATATATATATATATATATATATATATATATATATATATATTTGTATTCTGCGAAGAACCAGCACTCACCATATGTAAAAATAGATTTTTTACATATGGGAGCGCTGGTTCTTCGCAGAATACAAATACATATATTTTAACCGTGCACCCCAGCTGGAGAAACCATATTAGAGTGCATTGGAGTGCGGATACTCATTGGAACGTTATATATATATATATATACATATATATATATATATATATATATATATATATATATATATATATATATATATAGTGTGAGGTTGTACAGTAAATTGCATGTGTGTAATGGTGTAACTGGGATACATTAGGAGAGGGTTACTAGGCTGATGTAATCTCCCTCTTGGTTTCCCAATGGATCACGTCTGTTTTCCAATGGGCTGATCTATAATCGGACAGTGCCTGGCACACAGTGAAGGTCATTTCATTTGGTTTGTCTGAGAGAAATCAGAACATTAAGGGGCAGATGTATCAAGGGTCGAATATCGAGGGTTAATTAACCCTCGATATTCGACTAGGAATTGAAATCCTTCGACTTCGAATATCGAAGGATTTAGCGCAGAAAATTCGATCGAACGATCGAAGGATTAGTCCTTCGATCGAACGATTAAATCCTTCGAATCGAACGATTAGAAGGATTTTAATCCAACGATCGAAGGAATATCCTTCGATCAAAAAAAACTTAGGCAAGCCTATGGGGACCTTCCCCATAGGCTAACATTGACTTCGGTAGCTTTTATCTGCCGAACTAGGGGGTCGAAGTTTTTTTTAAAGAGACAGTACTTCGACTATCGAATGGTCGAATAGTCGAACGATTTTTAGTTCGAATCCTTCGATTCGAAGTCGTAGTCGAAGGTCTTCGAATCCTTCACTTGAATTTAGTGAATCGGCCCCTAAATCTACTGGCTAGAGACGTCCTCCTCCTTCAGAAAATGAGTTTGATCCTTCGTCAGATTTCTGGTTTAAACACAACTGAAGCAACAGTGAAAATATATCAGTTGTCCGTTGACTTTTTCCATCATGTACATCATGGCAGTTCCTTATTCAGATTATTTGCTCATTCTTTTAATATCTTCTAACTATCTAACATTAATGTAAAAAGTAAACGACCATTTTGGTTGCTGCCAAATCCATGTGCAGAAGTTTGGGAAGTGGTTTCCTTTAATGAATGAGCAATGAAGTAGAATCATCATGGGGATGAGGCAACAAAGTAGAAATCTGGATACTTTCACCGTCAAAGGAGATGATGATAATATGTTTCTCAAATGGTAGAAGAATCACCATCGTCCTTTATCTGTCCGCTTTTTACTTCTTCCATCATTTGGTGACAATATCATTTATCATTATCAATTTTGATCCTCCAGTGGGAGAGCCCTGCTTATAGTATTTGCTAGATTTTGGTGTCTCTATAGCAGGTAACACATAAATAGGTGATTCTGCATATTAGGCAAACTGATTATAGATCCGTCACATTCCAGAAGATCTTAAAGGTGAGGTATGGCAGCAATGTATCCAGTAGTACCGGTATTGGATCTGTTATCCAGAATACTGGACATGGGGTTTGCCGGCTTATGGATCTTTCCATAATTTGGAGCTTCATACCTTAACTATTATAGCTAAGCTATTATAAAATCATGTAAACATGAAATAAATAGGTCGGTTTTGCTTCCAGTAAGGATTAATTATATCTTAGTTGGGATCAAGTACAAGCTACTGTTTTACAGGTATGGGACCTGTTATCCAGAATGCTCGGGACCTGGGGTTTTTCAGATATACGTAATTTGGGTCTTTATATCTTAAGTCTACTAGAAAATCATATAAACATGAAATAAAGCCAATAGGCTGGTTTTGCCTCCAATAAGGATTAATTATATCTTAGTTGGGATCAAGTACAAGCGACTGTTTTATTATTACACAGAAAAAGGAAATCATTTATAATACACTAGATTATTTGATTCTAATGGAGTCTATGGGAGATGGCCTTTCCATAATTGGGGTTTCCAGACAACAGATCCCATACCTGTACTACGTGGCAGTTTAGAGAAATAGTTAATTTAGTTAATAGTTAATGGGGATTTGCTCCCACTCCGAGGTCAGAACTGTAAATCCTGGGGCTACAGTTGTCCGACAACACCACAGCCATTGTTGGCACAGAGTAAAGGAATGGGAACTAGTCATGTCTGTTCTTTTGCTGTTGGCAGTTAGCCTTGTTATGCCTCTGCTCAGTGTATCAGACTCAAGTGCCAACAGCATTGCATTTTCCTAAACTGTGTTGTCTACAACAAACTAAAGTTATGGCTCTTTTCCATAAGCAAATGGCACTTCTCCAGTCACTATATGTAATGTAAATGCTATAATGCTGCATTAAAGGACAAGGAAAGTGTAAAATAGAATAAGGCTAAAAATGCTGTATTTTGTATACTAAACATAAACATGAACTTACTGCACCACAAGCCTAATCAAACAAACAATTTATGCTTTCAAAGTTGGCCACAGGGGGTCACCATCTTGTAACTTTGTTATACATCTTGGCTGGACCCTGACCCTGCACATGCTCAGTGTGGCCTGGGCTGCTTAGGGATCGTCATAAACAAAGCTGCTTGAGTTCTGCATGGCTGGGAAGTAAGGCGGGGGCTCCCCCTGCTGTTCATAAGTATGATTGTTTCCCTGCAGAGCAGTTAGGGACCGTCTGACAATTCCTATCCACAGCAGTAAATGAAGGGAGAATTTCACTGCATACGGTCAGGTTTCTTATAAAAACAGTACACATTTTTTAATTAAAGTATATTGGAGAAAGGTTTATTTTTCATTAAAGAATGTAAAAATAGGATTTAATTTTTTTGCCTTTCCTTGTCCTTTAAGGTTTGGCCAAGTTTAAATTGACTGTTATTATACGGAGAGAGACAAGGCCCAGTATGCAGATTTACAATGACAAGTGGAGAATACATCTGCAGGCGCCTGTATCTTATAACAGCCAAACCACCAGGTGCATTAACAAACAAATACAGATTATTGCTTTATAAAGAGAACTCAAAATGACTGCCAGTGAATTCTGGACCAGTACTTCTTTCTGCTTCCGCGAAACTTTCTCCCACAGTGTCATGAGGCCATCTTAAATGTCTATTTACTGTACTGTACTGTTTCCCTGCCTTCTCCTAAACTTACAATGGCAACATTTTAGGTTTCCCTTACCCCCCAAAATGCAACTGGACCTGGTTTAGTAGACCAACGAGGTCCATGAAGCAGTGTTTAAACAATGAGACCTTTGTAGCTGATTGTAGCAAATGCTGCCATAGACCAATGATGTATATTAGACCAGTATGTATAATGCTAACTGTCGTCTACTAAAGCTGTGACCTTTAGTACCTTGGAGTCTTTGTAGATAATAAACTTGTCTGTAGCAAGCAATGCCAGTCAGCAGCATCAAGGGCAAATAAGGGCTTGAGTTGTATTAAAAGGGGCAGAGAGTCACGGGAGGAGGGGGTCCCACTGTATAGAGCACTGGTAAGGCCCCATCTAGAATATGCCGTACAGTTTTGGTCTCCATCACTCAAACAGGACATTATTGTATTAGAGAGGGGACAGAGAAGGGCAACTAAGCTGGTAAAGGGAAAATCTTAGCTATGAGCTGATGTGTCAGTTTAACAATGTAACAATGTAAGGAGATACGGGTATGGGACCTGTTATCCAGAATGCTCGGGACCTGGGGTTTTCTGGATAAGGGATCTTTCTGTAACCTTGAATCTTCATACCTTAAATCATATAAACATGAAATAAAGCCAATAGGCTGGTTGTGCTCCCAATAAGGATTAATTATATCTTAGTTGGGATCAAGTACAAGCGACTGTTTTATTATTACACAGAAAAAAGGAAAATCGTTTTTTAAAACTTTGATTATTTGGATAAAATGGGAGACGGCCTTTCTGTAATTAGAAGCTTTCTGGATAATGGGTTTCCAGATAACAGATCAATATTTATCTGCAAGATCTGTATATATATATAAGTCATTGCTGGGCGCTATAAATGCACATAAATAGGAGTATTCTATCAATCGGGAATATTTAACTAGCTGCCTATTAAACATTTCCCATTATAAATCTATATATAATTATATTATTGATGCGCCTATGGAACACTAAAGCTAACGTTACCACTAGCAGTCACAAACGGATCAGAACAGAATTTTGTACCGGATGGTAATGAGTAAGAGAACAATGATGCAGCTGAAACAAACACAAACAGCAATAGGCATATTTTTGTATTCTACTTACTTCAGAGCAAGAAGGCTGAACACAAGGAGGTAGATTTATCAAAGAGTGAAGTTAATAGTGAAGTTCCGCCACTAGAGTGAAATTCCGCCACTTCCCTTTCATTTCTATGGGGTTTTTAAAGGCGTATTTATCAAAGGCTGAAATTTCACTTTCACCCATTGATAAATATGCCTTTCAAAATCCCATAGAAATGAATGGAGAGCTGCGGAATTTCACTCTAGTGGCGGAACTTCACTCTTTGATAAATTTACCCCAAGGTTCAGCTGAAGGTGCAGAAGAAGGATTCAAAGCAGCAGAATAAAGTAGATCCTGAGAGGAGCCAGAAGACCAACTCCTCGGAGACAGTGATAAGGAATATCTGGAGTCATTATTAAGGGTAGATCGTTAAATAATTAAGATGAGAGCAGCTGATTTAAGGTACAGATCTATTGAGCAAGATGCTCTGGAAGTCTGGTCAATAACTTGTATTATTGAAATACAATAAGGGGCACATTTACTTAGCTTGAGTGAATGAATAGAATAAAAAATACTTCAAATTTCGACCATTGAATTGGCTACTTCGACCTTCGACTACGACTTCGAATTGAACGAATCAAACTAAAAATCGTTCGTCTATTTGACCACTCGATAGTCGAAGTAATGTCTCTTTAAAAAAAACTTCGACCCCCTTAGGGATGCACCGAATCCACTTTTTTGGATTCGGCCGAACCCCCGAATCCTTCACGAAGGATTCGGCCGAATACCGAATCGAATCCAAACCCTAATTTGCATATGCAAATTAGGGGTGGGAAGGGGAAAACATTTTGTACTTCCTTGTTTTCTGACAAAAAGTTACGCAATTCCCCTCCCTGCCACTAATTTGCATATGCAAATTAGGATTTGGATTCGGTTCGGCCGGGCAGAAGGATTTGGCCGAATCCGAATCCTGCTGAAAAAGGCCGAATCCTGGCCGAATCCCGAACCGAATCCTGGATTGGGTGCATCCCTAGACCCCCTACTTCGCCAACTAAAACCTACCGAACATCAATGTTAGTCTATGGGGAAGGTCCCCATAGGCTTTCCTGTCAATTTGCGATCGAAGGAAAATCGTTCGATCGATGGATTAAAATCGAATCGAAGGAAACGTTTTTTCCTTCGATCGAATGAACGAATGAAATGTGGTAAATCCTTCGACTTCGATATTCGTAGTGGAAGGATTTTGATTCGACGGTCGAATATTGAGGGTTAATTAACCCTCAATATTCGACCCATAGTAAATGTGCCCCTAATTGTATATTGTATATTGTAAAACAATAATTGTATTACAGTTATACTTGTTTTGACCACAAGGTGGTACTATGCAAGCAAATATAGTTTAGTTACAAAGATTTCCCATATCCAATTGAGTGAATGTCACATGAACTTCATGGGTAAAGACATTTTAACTGCATGAAAATAACACGAGCCATAAATGCAGCAAATTGAATGGCCAAGGCAACTGTCCTGGGGATATAAGGACTTACCCTGGCCTGTATGTGGCCTTTCTGCAACAACCATTTTGCATAAGAATGACCTTGTGTCTAATCAGGTTAACAATGATTTTGTAGATTTCGGTACTTTCCAGAGTAATTGGATAGTGTTAGCTTTGTGGGTGAGGATGAAGCATTCGAGAGAGGGTTGTTGGTGCTGTATCATTGCTGAAAAGATCCCCCAACAACCAGAACAAACAGCATGTCTTCTCTTTTATAAGTTCCATCTCTTATTAAAGCAAGTGGTTCATATCCGCACTGGCCTATAGTAATATTGTGAAAGCGAATTCACTACTTAATGAAATATTAAAATGAAGTTTTATTCACTGGAGGGGGTAATTACCATTTTAATTTACTGTACACTAATTACGGTGCTTATAGACCAGACACACTGGGGCAGTAGAAGGTGGAAAATATAAACAATATGTTCAGCTTTGTATGAAACAGTGACGGAGTCTGGCAGCACCAGGCACAGGGGGATTGAGAATGTGCATGAATTGTGATACAGACATGTTATTGTAAATAGCAGCAATGAGTCAGTATCACTGTAGGGCCTATAGTGACAACATTACATACACAGGCTGCACCCTTTATATACATACAACTCTGTTCCCTTAATCAGCATATATACGTGCATTTCTGCACTGAGATATTAAAGCAGTTTATTTTCTCACTTATTCAGGTTCAGGTTTACTTTTTATGTTATAGGACGTCCAATTCTAAGCAACTTATCAATTGGTCTTCATTATTTATTTTTCATAGTTTATGAATTATTTGCCTTTTTCTCCCAACTCTTTCTAGCTTCTTCTAGCTCAAAAGGGGGTCACTGACCCTGTCTACAAACAAATGCTCTGTGAAGCTACACATTTATTGTTATTGCTACTTTTTATTCCTCATCTTTCTGTTCCGACCCTCCCCTATTGATATTCCATATTCTCATTTAAATCAATGCATTGTTGCTAGGGGAATTCGGACCCTAGCAACTCGATTGCTGAAATTACAAACGCGAGAGCTGCTGAATAAAAAGCTAAATAACTCGAAAACCACAAATAATAAAAAAATAAAAAACCAGTTGCAAATAATCTCAGAATATCCCTCTCTACATCATACTTAAACTGGCCATAGATGCAAAGATCTCATCGGACGAATCGAGGATTCGTACGATTTTCGTAAACGTGTGTGGAGAATACCGAAATTTTTCGTCCGGGGAAGATCGGTCGTTTGGTCGATGGGACAGGTTAGAAAATTTCTGTCGGCTGCCGATAATATCTCTGCGTGTATTGCCGATCGTAGGATTTTCAGTGGGAGACTGTCACTAGCTTTGTCTGTCGTACGATTGCTGTCAGAGGAAGAACATCGGCTGATCTGTTCTTTAACTACTTTATTTGGTCGGAATGGTAAGACTTTGATCTAAATGTGAAATATAACCCAAAAGAGGTGCCTTTAATCAAACGTAAAAAAGATCTTTCACAACTATTAGTTGAGGTCTGACAAAGTTTTCAATCTCAAAGTATTCAGGAAAAGTTAATGTGGTTATAACGGCACTGGCACTTTAAAATCTTTTTTTAGTACAATTTCTTATGAATTATTGTTGTTAAATAAGTAGGTTGCAGCACCTATTAGAATTTTTCTATCAACCTTAGAATCATAACTATTGGTGGGGTTTCTTTTTTCTTTTCTTAAAACTTTGATCTAAATGGTTAGAGGCAGGTCGGGAGATGGGAAAGTCCGATCGTACATTGATTCGTATGATCGGATCTTTCTGTCTGTGGCCAACTTTACAGTTAACTCAAAGGTGAACAACCACTTTAAGTCTGGTCATTTGTCTTTGGCGCAGCTCTAGTGAAAGGCAATACTAGTGGAGGGGTCAAACTGCATGACCTGATCATTAATGGAATCTTATACCTGGACACTCACACTGAGTTCTGGAGGCAGCAGAAGCCCATCTATGTGCAGGAGCAGGACCGCATGATCATGCAGCAGAAGTGGAAGCGGAATAAGAACAAATGTGCTGACCCTAGCCAGTAGCAGTGTTGGACTGGCCCACTGGGATACCAGGAAAACTCCCGGTGGGCCCAGGTGTCAGTGGGCCTCTTGCTTCTAACCTTTTGGCCTATTTCATGGCCATTCCCTATTTCTTTATATGAACAATGAGGCTTACTAATGGAAGAATAGAGTATAGTATGTAGAGAAAAGAGACTAGTAGATAAAAGTGGTTGAATGAGGAGTGGAGGTATAATTGTTTGGAAAGTGGGCCCTCAGTCTAAGTTTATCTGGTGGGCCCCTGGCATCACAGTCCGACATTGGCCAGTAGCCAATACATTGTAAAGAGCTTGGAGGAGATAGACTAGTGTATGTAATACCATGAAAGACTAATGTATGTAATACCATGAAACATAACTGGCAGTCCATGTTGCAAAACCCATATAAAATGAACTCATTGTTGAGTATTTCAGCTGGACTAAACCCTAGGTGTGGTTCCTTTCCATTGACTCATGAGCAGCAACGTAACAAACAATACCGTATATTACACAAGAAGACTCACAGACCCAAGAACATTCTTGTGGAAGAAATATCCAATACTGGAGGGAGCACAGAGTCAAAATGATCCCGCTGACTCCATGGATTTCTTCTTGTGCTGTGACAAGTTTCAGGCCCAACTGTCCAAATAAACCCATGGAGGTAAAGCTGTGTAATTCTGCATGTTTCAAGTTTCTCTTTTCACTACAAATTGCTGTTGGTGGAAGCAAATCACAGCACATAGGGGGACTGTAGCCTTGGTGTAGTTGAAATGCCGGGGCCTATTAGATACCCCAGCCTGGGCCTGTTGCCTCAATAATATGTGACTAAACACAGGCAGATTAAAGCTGTACATATCAGTCCAATGTGGCAGCAGCTTCTCTGCCTGTGTGTGGGGCTTCCAGAGGGTCTCCCCAATATCAGGCCAAAAATCAGGCAGGGAGGTTTGATTTTTCCTGGGATCAAGGGCCACATTGGCTACTTAATCTGCTCCTAAATTGTTATATCATCACTTGGCCCTAGAGCTGAATGTTTGAGTTAACTTGATATCGCCCTGCTGTTAGTTAGTGGCCATATTGGGCAAAGATCCACTAGTTTGGCCACAAATTCCTGTCAGGCTGCACTTTCAGAATTGGGGCGGCCATTTTTGTACTGGTGAAACCACAATAACCTGCCCCTCCAGTCACACATAATGATGAGACACAACCAGGCCCGAACTGGCAATCTGTGGGTTCTAGTAAATGCCAGAGGGGCTGCTATAAGGTAGAAATTCAGTATTTTGATTGGACCTCTGTGTACCTAAAATACAAGGGCCTATTTTAATTCTTAGTCTGGACCTGACACAAGTACAGTGACATGAGAGCGGGACACAGGCAGGTGTGTGGGGGACACAGACTGACGTACAAGTCGCACTTTATTTCAGTCACAAAATCATAGGAGAGAACGTGACAGGAAAGTGAGAGACACGTTTAGGGTTAAAGTGAAAGCTGCTTCAGAGGAGGCGGAGACTGATGGGAGGGATAATATGACTAACGGCCACAAAACGGCTCCACTCGCTGCCTTGTTGTGTCCTGCTCCAACTCACTGACTGACTGACTGACTGACTGAGGTAAGCTTCATATGTCTGTGTGTGAATGGAATTTATTCCTCAGCAACTGGTGGAGGTGCGCGCGGGGGGCGGGGCTATATTTGCGCGGGATGCGCAGCTTTCACTGACAATCTCTTCCAATCGCTTTGTGACACTCGCTGCCACTTCTCACTGTCACTTCTCACTGTCACAAACACAAGGGACACACGGGGGCCCTTGTAAATGTTATGTATGCTTTCCAGACACTTTACTCTAAAATGAATGGTCATTTCAGAGAAGCCCCTCTGGCTTAGCTCTCACAATGGCATTGGAAAGCCTCCAAAACTATCATAAGATCTCTTTCAAATGTAACATTCCACCAAGCCCACGCATTTCTAACATTCAGTCCTCGTAGTCAACAAATACCCCGAGTGTGTGGTGCTGAGACAAGCTGCTCTCACAACAGTAGTTTTGCTCTTTGTTGTCTGTTGTGTTAATTGGATACAAAAAATACCTTCTTTTGGTTGAGCTAAAAGTCTGGAAGTCTTTTGAAGAGCGAAAAATTGATCTTGATGAACCTCAACTACTAAGCAACAGTGTACGATTATATTGGCCCCCTTATTTATTGACTTGGGTTAAAGGAAAACTATACCCCCCAAACAATGTAGGTCTCTATTAAAAGATACTGAGTAAAACAGCTCATATGTAAAACCCTGCTTCATGTAAATGAACCATTATCATAATAATATACTTTTTTAGTAGTATGTGCCATTGGGTAATCATAAATAGAAAATTGCCATTTTAAAAAACAAGGGCCGCCCCCTGGGATCGTACGATTCACTGTGCGCACATACAAACCACATGTAAGGTCACATGAGCCAATTAACAGACAGAGTTGTGCCTTTTGCTTCCTCACTTCTTCCTGTTACAGTTAGAGTTGTAGTATTTCTGGTCAGGTGATCTCTGAGGCAGCACAGATAGAGTCACAAAATGGTGGTTCAAGGCAAGAGATGTAAAAGGGCAATATTTATGTAAATATATATTCCAGTTTGGTAAGATTCTTTAATATGTCATTCAATTTGATATAAACTATCTGTTGCTTAAGTATTCATTTTGGGGGTATAGTTTTCCTTTAAGGCCTTTCTCACGTTTTTGATGTTGAACTACAATTGCAATTCATTCAGGACTCTTTTATAACTTCAGTGGAAGACGTCAGCAGATGTAAGTTCAACTGTATGTCAGTCGGTTAGTTGCAAGATCAATCTGGACAATCTGGACAATCCCAAAGTTATGACTATTAGTTATCCTTGAAAAAATAATTAAGCTCTTATCAACCATCCCCAACAGATATCAAAGCATTAACCCACCATGACAATCAATTGTCTGGTACGATGGATGGAGATTGTCGTGGGAAGTGGTGAATGATGTTGACCGTTGTAGGCATCTTAACGCAATGCTCTATTGGTTTGTTTGGTGGATGATTGTGTTATAAGGGAATCAAATCATGAACAGTTTCAGAGCAGTCCAAAGAAATAAAATCCCCTTGCCAGTGTAAAACGTGCCTTATCTAATTTAGCCTTAAGAGTATTTGCTTGTAAAGTAATTTTATCACTCATCAAAGTTAGACCAAAAAAATTAGATGAGTGGAAGTACTGCTCATATGGAACATATTTTCTTTATCAGATGTCTGGGTCAAATTACTGATAATTAGGAAGTTTATTATTTGATGTGAGAGAAATGTGAGAGAAACAAGAGAAATGGATTTAACGGTAAGTACAAAAATCCAATTATTTGATGTGTGGCAAATTGTACTCATATATATGTATATCTATCTAATTGGAATGTTAACAGGTTCCCTCTTTATCCAAGTAGGTGCCAAAAGCAGTCAAAAGTTCAGACCCCATATCTGCCAAGAATCTATTCCGAATGACGTCTGCACAGGCATCCAAAGACCACCCAGAGGGGCAGAAACCCCCTTTGCTAATGGATGACCACACTGTGGCTACTGTTCGAGAATCTAAGATATTGATTCTTCTGAGGGGTCTGCCGGGAAGTGGAAAGTCCGAGCTGGCCAAGGAAGTTGAACAGAAATACAAGGATAGCGCTCGACTTTTCTCTGCTGACCAGTATAACATCAGACCCGCAGTAAGGGGTTCCAGTGGGGGGGAGTATGCCAAACTGGATGAAGATCTGAACTCTTGTTGTGAAAGGCATGAAGCCAGTATAGTCATTGTTGATGACACACACCATGATCGTGAACGCTTGGAAGAATTGTTTGATCTTGCTAACAAATTCCAATTCACAGTTATACTGCTGGAACCTAAGACCCCTTGGAGGCTGGACTGTGCTCAGCTGAAGGATAAGAACCACTGGAAGCTCTCCCTGGAGGAGCTAAAGAATCTGAGACCTACCCTGGAAAAAGATATGCTGCCTCTGTATTTTGGCTGGTTTCTAGCCAAGCGTGACGAGGACAACCTCAGAAAAACAACTCATGAGTTCCTGGAACAGTTGGGAAACCTTAAAGCATTTAAGAAACGTATACAAGCATGTATGTTATGCAAATGTGGTCTTCTCTTAAGATTGTTAGTTTTTAGGGTTGTTTTTAATTTGCATAGGGTGTGTTGGCACTCCCACACTTCATTGTTTATGTACATGTTCTGCAATGTTTGGCTGTTCCAATGAAATATGCAATGGCTCCTTCAAAAAACCATTGATATTGAGGCTTTCTGCGCACTACACTTTTTGCCGTGTGCAAATGGTCTTGCAGTGACATTGTGCAGAGATGTAGCTGACACGGGCTGTTACGGCTGCACCATGTGGCCCTGTTGCATTTTAGGAGTAAATGAATGAATGGCCTGCATTGTGTCACCCCAGCAGCTGGAGACATGTACAAGCTCAGAGATATCACCAGACTTTCAGTTTGGCGTTGTGCAGAATGTAGGAAGAATAAATGTGCACCTGAAATCTGAATTCTGATTATTTCCCATGCCAGCTGCTTGGAGTGAAATGACATTTGAGCATCTAAATTGTTGCACTTGGGAGAGTAGCAGCACCATTGTTGCTCCGAATATGGAGCAGAACTCTCCATGATGATATGATGCTGGTTAAAAAAGAGAAAATAATGATTTGCATCAATTAGGAGAACTAAACCTTGAACTTTTTTTTTCAAATATTGAATTCTGCATTCATGATCTAGAAAACTGCTTTTACATGCATAATAGCACAAGATCATGTATGTATGACACGGCTGACCCCACACTATGATTTCCAGCCGTGCCATACTTGAAGCATTGATGCTCTACTGAGCTTTTGGAACAGATTTATTTACCATTTTGTTCTTCTCTCTGCAGTTGGCCGTGAAGACAAGCACAAGATGGACTTGCTGAAGTATTTTGCCAAAACTCCCAACATTTTGCACTGTACAACTAAGTTCTGCGACTACGGAAAGGCTCCCGGATCAGAGGAATATGCACAGCTGGAGGTTTGTGTGACACCTGAGGAGGGATGGTTTAGTGTGATGGAGCCGTTGTGCCCGTCAGCACTGTAGGTGGCACATCGATATCCCCTGGAACGCCATTAGCTTGCGTGTTAAGGTGGCCATACACGGGCCGATAAAAGCTGTCGGCAGCTTATTGGCCCGTGTATGGGGGCCCCCGACGGGCTTCCCCGATCGAGATATGGCCGAAAGTCGGCCAGATCTCGATCGGATGGGTTTAAAAATCCCGTCGGATCGCGGCCGCATCTGTTCGTTGATGCGGTCCCGCGATCCGACCGCCCATTTGCGAATGCTAGGATCCGATCGTTGGGCCCTAGGGCCCACGATCGGATCTGCCCGATATTGCCCACCTCAAGGTGGGCATATCGGAGGGAGATCCGCTCGTTTGGCGACATCGCCAAACGAGCGGATCTATCCATGTATGGCCACCTTTACTCAGATGCCCCAACTGTGCAGGAAATGCCCTAGATGGAAAAGCTCCGTTCACGAGCACCCGGGGATGCAATGTTTGTTTTTCAAACATTTTCACTTTGCATAGCTTGAGCCATCCCAGAATGATCCAAGTGACGGGCAAAATTCACATATTCATTGGGCTCCCCAGTATTACAACTGGCCATGGGGCTAATTGCTCGGTGTGTAACTCCAGTGCTTTTGCTAAAATTAGACCGTTCTCATTGTAGTGTTGGATCCTAGGGATGACACTTATTTGCCGTTCTATCCTGGCTCTTTTTAGCTTGCAGTGTAAATGCTATCTGGGTTTTTTGGGGTCACTGGCAACCAAAATTCGATTCTTGATTATGTTTTCCAAAGCCCTTACTAGGATAACTGGGACCTGATCAACCATCTGTTAAATGAATGAAGATCTAGAAAGCCTTTTTAAGTGTGGATAATGTTATAGTACCATAATATTATAGAGCTATTCTGTAGGATGTTTAAACAGGTCCTTATGTAACTGTTCTTTATTATGTAAATGTATGTTATTGATGTAAGTTATGTCATTTATATGACTGTAATGGGTTTTGAAAAATTCCAATAAAAATGATTGAAAACTAGAAAGCCTTTTACAGGAGAGTGTGAATTTTGTATATACGTCGAGAGAAACTAACCCTTTCCCTTTCCTTTCCTAGGCCGTAAGAAAGGGATATTCCAAAGCCTTCACTCTCCATATCTCGGCATTGTTTGTCACTCCCAGGACTGCGGGAGCCCAGGTGGAACTGACTCAGGAACAGCTTCAGGTTTGGCCTTCGGATGCAGAGAAGGAAGCGATGCCCAAGGATGTTCTTCCCCGGGGAAGCCGGGCTCATATTACTCTGGGCTGCGCGGCTGATGTACAAGATGTTCAAACGGGTATCGACCTACTGGAGTTTGTTAAGGTTAAGTTGCAGCAGGCTGGGAAAGAGGGGGAGAATATGGGAGAGCTGTTAGGGGGCAAAATATCCTATTATGAAAATGGCCTGTGGATGCTGGTATTGCCCAGGAAGAAGGAGGTCAAAACCATTTTCTCAGGTTATTACGGGAAATCAGGGGTTACTGGCCCTCACCTGGGAGGCAAAAAGGGCCTGCTATCCCAGTGCCAAATTGTATAACAAGAGAACAAAACAAAGGAGACCGAAGCACTTAGATATTTCAAGTTCATATTTAAGATCCAATGGCCAAATCGATAAAGACTTGAAATATCTATTGTTGTAAATTTCCCTGTTTTATTTCTGTTGCACTTATATTTCATGGCACTTTCTGCAGAGCCAGACACCCCCCAATTTGTATCCAATTAGTCAGACAGATTCGATACTGACTTCGTTCTCATATAAAATTGTGTCTCTTTTGCCTTTAAGCCAAACATTTTATGTGTCTCAAGTAGGGATGCACCGAATCCAGGATTCAGTTTGGGATTCGGCCTTTTTCAGCAGGATTCGGATTTGGCTGAATCCTTGTGCCTGGCCGACTAGGGCGGGTAGGGAGATCACGTGACTTTTCGTCACAAAAGAAGAATTGTTTCCACTTTTGAATCTTTCACCAAGGTTTCGGGGATTCGGCCAAATCCCAAATAGTGGATTCGGTGCATCCCTAGTCTCAAGTGATTAAGAACTTTTTTTTGTTAATATAACGGTTTGCTTGAGGCATCAAGGTAACCGGGGCCATTAACAGCATGCACCCCTGCAACATCATAACAGCATATGCACCCCATAAACGGGATGCGCACCCCTGCAACATCATAACAGCATATGCACCCCATAAACGGCATGTGCACCCCTGCAACAGCATAACAGCATATGCACCCCATAAACGGCATGCGCACCCCTGCAACATCATAACAGCATATGCACCCCATAAACGGCATGCGCACCCCTGCAACATCATAACAGCATATGCACCCCATAAACGGCATGCGCACCCCTGCAACATCATAACAGCATATGCACCCCATAAACGGCATGCGCACCCCTGCAGTGTATTCACTGTGTTCTTAAAAATGGGAACAGCACAGCTCCTTGCACTAATGGAATTCCTTTGCAAAGAAATTTTTTATTGAAGCTATTTTTTGTTGTTGAAGAAAAGTGTAGAACGAGTATTATAAACTGAAGAATTACGGGAACAAACCTTTTGTTTTGTTAAACTATACAAAGCTGTGCTGAATCTGCTGAAACTCCACATTGTACTCATTAAGGAAATGGAAGGTTGTTCACCTTTAAATTAACTGTTAGTATGATATAGAGATTAATATTCTGAGACCATTTGCCATTGGTTTTTATTTTCTTATTATTTTGTGGGTTTTGACTTATTTAGATTATTATTATTCAGCAGCTCTCCAGTTTTTTCAGGTCCAAATTCCCCTAGCAACCATGCATTGATTTGAATGAGAGGCTGCAATATGAATAGGAGAGGCCTGAAGGGCAAGTTGAATAATAAAAAGTAGCAATAATATTGTATCTTCACAGAGCAATGTATCTTTTTTTTTGGCTGTTGGGGTCAGTGACCCCCATTTGAAGGGTGGAAAGTGTTAGAAGAAGGCAAACAATTCCAATCCTTTAAAAGATGAAGGGAAAACAAAGAGTCGTTTAGAATTAGCATATTTCTATAACATACTAAAATTAACTTTTTAGTACTTTTTATTTAAGGTGAACCAGTCGATTTAAAGGACAAGTTAAAGAAATACTCAGGATGTCAGTATATTAGGCCAGTGATCATCTTCTTTAAAAAGCAAGTGGCCTGGGGTAACTTTGCTGCACTGAGCCGCACGGCTAGTTTGGTTTACGCTTTACTATGGCAAAACCACTGGCTGTTACTTATTTGGTGGAATTAATGGATGTACAGTGGCTGTTGTCTGTGTCTGAACAATATAATATGAATTAACTCTTCTGATGCTGTCCTGTAACCCTCTCGGGCAGTGATAATGTGCTAATGCACTGGGTGAGTGTGACATACGTGTAACGCAGGGACTTGCCTGTAGCGGACTCTTTGCACACGCTTGTTCCGATTGCACAGCTGCTGCTGCTGCTGCGGGTCTCTTTGCTCTGTTTCGGGTACCAGCGGCTGCTCCTATCAATAAAACACTGCCACTGGTGTATTCCAAGCAAACATGGCTACGATAGGGACTTTCCATCTCCTTGCTTTTCTCAAACTCTACAGGTCAGAACCAAAATGTGAGGATTCAGTGACTCTTTAACATACACACTATATTCATCCCCATGATTGTAATTATCAGATTATTATCAGAATGAAAGTGAATGAGGACCTGCTAATTTGAGCAGACTTTGAGCAGACGTGAGCAGACTTTGCCCTCCGTGACGCCATCTGGATGGGTTTGAGTTGCATCAGAAGATGCATCTGCTTCATGCGTTGCATTTCTGCCCCTTTTGTTATAGTGAAAAGGAGAATATAATGCAATGTCTGCGCCTGTTGCTTCACAAGTCCAGTCTGTTAACTGTCCCTCTGAGGAAGCTTTACAGAAAGGCATTAGATCTAATACTCGCAGGAACTGCGGCCGTTACACGATGCATTGAGCCAAACATGCATGGAAGCCACTGTCGCTTACCCCTGCGCTCTAACATTTCCTTGTTAACTCACTTGAAAGGGAAATAAAATGGAAAATTTGGGACTGACCTTTTTCAATGTAATGAAAATATTTAATAATAAAAAAAAATCAAATCTGGCTCAGTTGTGAGGCTCTTGTTCCTTTGTGCAGGAGACACAGGGAAGTCACATGATGATGCGGCAGTTGCATGGCACAATGGGGAATACAACGGATAGTAAAGTGAGTCACGTATGGGACTTTTATTAGCAACTACGGGAAGCAGGGAGGCTTGGGTGGTGCACCCTTTGCCCTATAAGACTGAATAGCGGTGGCTACAGGGTGCTACTCCCGGGAGTCACTGCAGTTGTGCAGCCAATCACTGTGTGTGCTAAACTGAGAGAAGAGGGGGAGAAGTTATTTTTGTCTGGTCACATGTGAGAAGCAGCTTTTTGTGGCCGAGTAGCCCGAGCTGCTTCCACACCGCACACCTTTCCTTTACTACATCACAGAACACACGGAACAGAACCTCGTCACGTGATCAGGCATCGCAGGTTTAAACAGTTTTATTCAAATCCTTCACGTTTTGCGAGGATGTTCAGAGATGAATATAACATTTTACAGGCCCAGATTGGCGGCATATCATTGAGTGCGGCTTTGCATACAGAGTGGGACATGAGCGAGGGGATTAAAAACATGAAAGATGAGAACTCGTTTAGTTCATGAACATCCCGTCTCTTTGCTGCCACTGGCGCATGCAAGAGCTGTTGGTGCGTGGGTTCTGCCCACCAATAAAGAGCAGTATGACCAAAGATCAGGCAAACGAAAAAAAAATAAATGATCTGCATTTCCAAAAATCTTTGTTTCCACATATGGGCATGAATGGGCAGTGCTCGGTCCTTCCCACTAGAACAGTTTCAGATGCTCTGTACAGGTCACATGATGCATCGTCCAGTTTCCAATTGGAGAAGTGAAGCGGCGGCGGCTGCAGCTCTGTGGGTGAGCGGACACTTAGGAACTGCAATAAATCCCACTGAAAATTCCAGTGCAACTACATGAACCAAAGAAGCGCCACTCACATCCCAAACTGGCAGCGGCCACTCAGGATGCACAAGAAATTGGCACGATCTTTACAATGGACTGAAACTTTAGCTTTGGGTCACGACATGTTCCAATTGCCTTCACACAAGAGGTATAAACCCACATGGACATTTCTTAACAATGGCAAAAACAAAACAAAAAAAAAACCCAGAAAAATCTGCTTCTCTAATAAACAGAGAGACAGGACGATGCGGTGATGAGTCTGATTAAATAAAGTCCATATTCCAGGTTAAAACACTTGAACAAGAGGGTGCCGGGCAATGGGAGGGACTTGGGGTGGGATGAACAATATGAATGGGGAGGTTACCCAAACTGGAAGAAGAAATTTCCTGGGCCAGAGGCTGAAAGAGAGTAAAATATGATTAATAACCCTCCTACTGTTCCTTTAACATCCAGGAATAGTAGATCATCATGTAACCAATGAGAATGCTTCCAGCACACTGCCATTGAGTACATTTTGCTGGAGCAAACAGAGTGTAACTTCCCATTAGAACTTGTTGGGGTTATAGAAGGATCAATTCATGTTTGACCACTAAATCCATAATAACATTAAGCCTGGGCTCCAGTGAAAGAACTTTTGGCCCATGGTCTGTGTCAGTCAGATCCCCAGTGAGAATATGATGCACAGTTGAGACTTGGTGTGTGTGTGTGTTACACATTAACACAACCTGTGCCTTTAACACTTGTTCTCATGGGACGAGAATAAGCTGAATAGGAGTTTCTCTGATTTGCCCCAGCTCTATCTCTACTTGTCTCCACATCTCCCCTTTCTCTTACTACACAGATGTTGTACACTCAGTTTTGTCACAGACTGTAGCTCAGTAAAGCCAGTCTCCTCCCAGTAATGTTCCTCGTTTGGCATTCTCATGTGATTTGCCCACAAACGAACCCCCTTTCAGCGGTGGAAATATCACTGAGCTGAGGTGGCCAGAATGCGACGGCTCCACCAGTAACTGCCGACTCTGGGACACACACACCTACGAGGCGGCAATTTAGTTGGAAGTCATTCACCTCCACAATATTCTCTCTGATACATTCTGCTATTGGGAACTTTATAAATAATCTAAAGGTGGCCATAGACGCACAGATAATATTGTACAAAACTAATTTTCAGCCGATATTCGGTGCGTGTATGGTGGAAAAAGAGCCGACCGATATCGGCAGAAGACTTGGATATCGGGCGGCTCATCGATCGGCCATTGTTAAGTGCTGAATGGTCAGATACAGGTAGAAATCTATTGTTTCTTCCCGTATATCTGACCATTCAGCTCTACACGTGTGTATTGAAACCAACCATCTTTCTAGGAAACATCTTTTCCAAGAAAGATCATAATTGTTACGTCTATGGCCTCCTTAACAGGAGGTTCCCACGTAAGACAGAAGTAGTCGCCTGCGCTCACCTTCGAAGCTGTACCCCCCGGGGCCATTGAAGAAAGCCTTGAATATGTTGTTGGCATCAAAATCTGAAAGAAAATGGTTCCAATTATAAAACAAAGTGCTGCGTCTTTCCAATGAGTATTTTCATTTGTTTCTACACAAGTGTCATTTCAAGCACGAGGAGTCCTACAAATCAACCCACCTCCCATATTTAATCCATCTTCTTCCAGGTCCTGCCCACTGTCATAGCGAGCTTTCTTTTTGGAATCAGACAGGATTGTGAACGCCTCGCCCACCTCTTTAAATTTCTTCTCTTCTTCTTTCTGAACTTCCGCTGTAGCGTCGCTGTGTCGGTCTGAAGATACAAAGCATTTCACAGACTGCAGTTAATTAATGAGGTCATACGCTTACACATCAGTTTGTGTAACGAGGTAACCCTATGACATCAGCAATGGCCATATAAATACCCATAGCTCATTGGACCAGCTTGGGAGCAGATGGGTTAAGGTCGGTCACACACTAAACTCAAGCCTATGGAGTGGTGTCACTGATGATGTAACCAATAGCTTTCTGGTGATGTCATTTGCGTAAGCGATTGGGAGGGGCCTATACACAGGCTTTTATTAGGCTGTAGATGACTCTGTGAAAGATGCCACAACCTCCTGCAGTATCTGCTGATAGGGCACCATCTTGTTTGGGGGGGTGGGGCTTGTGCCATTACCTGGATGGTGCATCAGTGCTCGTTTCCTATAGGCTTTCTTTATTTCATCCTCCGACGCATTCTTATTCACTCCCAGTATCTTGTAGTAATCTTTCCTCTTGCTCTTCTTCAGTTCCAGCTGTGAATTCTTTAGCAGCTGCTTGTGTTCTACAGAGAGAGCGATAGAGAGGGGGATCAGACACGGGCAACCATAATGGCTCCTTTGTGTGCCGTGATCTGTTGGTGCCAAATATAGTGAGAGCTCCTGTTGGTACAATCACAGCCCAAATCTGCCCCCACAACACACAAGTACTTTGTGTTTATATAAATTCATCAATCGCTGCCTTTGGCTTCAACATTGTGAGCGAATCATCACTTAACCCTGCGTGTGCTGCACATTTACACTTTACCTTTTGTGCTTTCTGTCTGATAAACCTTCTCATAATCTCTCACTGCTTCTTCGTACAGTTCTGTGTCTGTGTAGCTGCAACAAAGCAACAATTCTTTACACTCGAGACAATTCAGTAAATCAATACAAATGCATGGAGCATCATTTTGTTTTTAGGTAAATGTGTGACACAAATGTACACAATGTATTGCGTCGGCTGCTGCTGCTGCGCTTATTCTATTTGTGTGGCCATTAAGTAATTAACTAAAAGTCCATTACCAGCCCCACAGGCCGATCTATTTGTATAAAGATTTAGAAAGAGAAGCAACAAAGCAGGGGCCACACTTATTTACAAATACAATTAATGGGCTGCAGACGAGAGAGTGACAATGTTGTGACAAATAATTCCCCCCAGTTTGATCAGTACAAAAGGTTGTGTGTAAGACAAAACAATTATTGATCTGATCGACAACTTTATGCAGCACTATGGAATTAAAGGGCAAATTGTGGCCCAAGATCACTCACCATTGTGCTCTACGTAAATACGCCTTAATGTAAGTGTCGTCCAGTTTTATTGCATTTGTGCAGTCCTCTATTGCCTCGTTTAATTTCTTCAGCTGAAATTCAAATACAAATGACTTGTATATAGTGATTACAATAGAATTGTCAAGTCTTTACACACAGACACACACAAACAGACACACACAGACCTTTGCATTGACAGTGCCGCGGTTACAGTAGAGTTTTGCGTTTGTTTTGATGTTATTGGGGTCTATGCCGAGTGCCTCAGAGTAAAGTCTGTGAGCCAGATCATAATTGCCATCTTTAAAAGCTTGGTTGCCTTCATCCTTCTTAGCCTTCAGAGCTTTGGCATTCTGAAACACAAAGGCTTTGTTACACAACTAAAGAGAAGCTGCGGGTGTCGCTCTTGGTGGGCAGCAGTCTCCATATTTCTATAGCAACAAACATGAAGCTGGAGGCTCCAATTTGCTTCCAGACCTCATTTATGAACCAAAAAGAAAAGCCTATAGGGAGATTGATAAGATATCTGATATATGGTATGATATGATATTTATTTCTGATCATCATCTAGACTGAGACTCACCCTACAGGCCACACGAGCTTTCTGATGGTCGGGGGCCATTTTCAAGGCCTGCACAAAGAACTGCACGGCTTTCTCAATACAGTCTTCATAGTAAAGGCAGAGACCCCGGACATAAAGAGCGTCGGCATTCGTGGAATCCATCCTCAGGATATCACTGTGAGGAGACATAAAGAACACAAAATAAAGTGAATTCATGGATAAAGACCTACAAATACATAATAATAATAATAATAATGGGAATTCAGTTACTTAGAACCAATGTAGTGAAGTGACACGTTTGTCTTTCATTTGCTTTCGTTTCATGGACCTTGTCAGGGAAGTTACATAACAGGATATTGATATTTATATTATTATTTATACTTAAACTGGACAGTGATTGGTTGCTGTGAGTATTAATGATCTACAAGCTGGACAGTGATTGGTTGTCGTGAGTATTAATGAGCTACAAGCTGGACAGTGATTGGTTGCTGTGAGTATTAATGAGCTACAAGCTGGACAGTGATTGGTTGCTGTGAGTATTAATGAGCTACAAGCTGGACAGTGATTGGTTGCTGTGAGTATTAATGATCTACAAGCTGGACAGTGATTGGTTGCTGTGAGTATTAATGAGCTACAAGCTGGACAGTGATTGGTTGCTGTGAGTATTAATGATCTACAAGCTATACAGTGATTGGTTGCTGTGGATATTAATGATCTACAAGCTATACAGTGATTGGTTGCCATGAGTATTAATGAGCTACAAGCTATACAGTGATTGGTTGCTGTGAGTATTAATGATCTACAAGCTTGACAGTGATTGGTTGCTGTGAGTATTAATGATCTACAAGCTGGACAGTGATTGGTTGCTGTGAGTATTAATGATCTACAAGCTATACAGTGATTGGTTGCTGTGGGTATTAATGATCTACAAGCTATACAGTGATTGGTTGCTGTGAGTATTAATGAGCTACAAGCTATACAGTGATTGGTTGCTGTGAGTATTAATGATCTACAAGCTGGACAGTGATTGGTTGCTGTGAGTATCAGCACTGAGCGAATTATCAGTCATGTGTGTAAAATCACCCTCATCTCTCCAGAGGGTATTAACTCCTACCTGGCCACAGACTGAGCATCTGGGTATCGGCCGAGAAGCGCCAGACATTCTGCCTTGAGGATTTTGAAGCGATGACAAGCGGGGGCCAACTCTAATGATCGATCCATGCAGAACACAACCTGCATATTGAGCACAAACACAGTCACAATCAACAAGAATGAAACAAATACTACAGACATTCATCAGTTAATCACACAATTGCTGCTTTGCACACAATCATTAGCGCAGTCTGTTCACACAACACTAGTAGCGCAGATTCAACTGTCAACTCCTGGGAATTTACTATTGTGCAGTTATAGTGTGTGTGTGTGTGTGTTACACAATGCAGCCGGAGTGGAGCACAGGAGCAGTGTGTGATATTGTGTGTATGAAGTAAGTTATCAAGAGGCAGTGTGTGAGTTAATTAGTAGACAAAACACTAAACTACATGATAACAGGGCAGGAGAAGCACAAAAAGCTAATTACTATATAATGTAGAACTAATATAATGAGATATTCCTTCATGTTAGTGAGAAGTATCAGTGAGACCGATTACAAAGTTCTTTATAAATCAGTGAAAAACGAACCTTGCGGAAATCCCGTTTCTCAAAGTCGTTCTCTGCAATTCTCTCATAGTCCAACACAGCGGCCGCGTTCTTCAGCTACAATGAAGAGTTTCCCATTAATCGGAACATTTGTTATTTCCACATGAACACATTTAGTTTGTAACAAATACACAGTAACAGTTTATATTTGGGAGAATTCCGCCTCTCACCTCTTGTCCCACTTGCTCGTTCTTTGGTTCCAGTTCTACGACTTTCTGGAAGCAGCGAGTAGCCGCCATGGCGTTTCCGAGGGACAGGTGACACTTGCCCTCACGCTGGTGACCCTGACATTTACATAAGGGAAACATTTAGCAATGGAGACTCCTCCCTCCTTATACTGATCCAAGTTTAATTCCATTCGACCCATAATGTTCAGTATTTGTGATGAGTGTGTCATAAGGTGGAACATAATTGTGCAAGTGTGGAGGAGACACAACAGCTGCCAGTGCAAATATTATATATATATATATATATATATATATATATAGAGCAAACTACAGCTGTAAGATATATATAGGATTCTAATATGTAACAGATTCCTTACTGCTGTGTGTGTCAATACAATTTACCTTCACAAAGGTGTCGTCCAATCTCACAGACTGTTGTGCATCTTCCAGGGCCTCCCTGTATTTATTCAGCATGATCAAGGTGGCGGCTCTGTTTCCATAGTAACTGGCGTTTTTGCAAGACCAATCTAAAAGAAAACCCAATGACAAAGGTGCAACTGTCGGCGTCAGCCAATAGCATTTCTCTGGGACACAATTAGGGGTGTTTAGCAGTGAGTTTAATATGTGTAAAGTATAAAAATGTCTATTTGTTGTGCCAGACAGTCCCAGAAGGCCAGTCTGAGGGGATACAGGTGAGATGTGGGGGTGAACCCTCTCTTTAATGTGTTACATGTTCTTGGGACTGTGGGGGCAACATTTAGTGCTGCTTCCCAATATTCTCTCACATGTGCCTGAAGAAGGGGTTACTAGGGCTCCCCCTACTGGTCAGTAACAACTGGAACATAATAATAATAATAATTTATTAACATGTATTTTTATAGCGCCAACATATTGCGTAGCGCTGTAAAGTAAATGTGATTATACAACTAAATCATATATATATATATATATATATATATATATATATATATATCTATATATATATATATATATATATAGAACATATGGAGTTACCTACATCACAATCAATACCAGTACAAAAGGTGAGAAAGGCCCTATGCAAAAGAGCTTACAGTCTAAAGGAGTTCTAAAGATTGGAGTGAGTAAAGGTGGCCATAGACATCATAGGATCTCTCCCCCATATTGAATGGCTGATCTGATCATGGGCTCTAGGGCCCAACAATTGGATCCGAATGGATCTAATACGGGAGGTCTGATTGTGGGATCTCATAGATGCACAGATGTGGCTGTGATCCCATGGGATTTTTTAACCTGCCCGACCGAGATTTGCCCGACTTTCAGGCAGATATTCATCGGGGAAGCCCCATTGGAGGGCCCCACACATGGGCCAATAAGCTGCCGACTGGGTCTGTCACACCTTTTATTGGGCCGTGTATGGGGGGCCTTATATGTGATTTGCCAATAAATTGAGAGTCACAGGACTGAGAGCTCCGGTCATTGATTTTGGGGAGCAGTGAGTTATCAGTGAGGTGCAATAAATACAAGGAGTTGTATACAATAAATAAATATAAAGTGACACAGATGAGAAAGCATAAGAGACCCTCGCTGCTCAACATTCTCTCATATAATAATAATAATAATAATAAGTGTATTCACTGTAACAAGAGAATGTGAGGAGCGTCGCTATAGAACGGGCCTCTGATTAACTCCTGCACTGCTGAGCACAATGAATGTGTAAGAAATGTGGGGGCTGCTGGGGAGCGACTACAACACCCACTGACTAATTCTGCAGCAAATAAACATCATCAACTATTTAAGGTGATTTCCCAGCATTTTGTTCCATTTCATTGTGGCTTGTGTATTGGGGTTCATTTGTGTATAGAGAGTCAGGGATCAGCCCAAAACACCGGCTCCTGGGCAGCAATTGTGTATAATGGGGGGGGGGGGGACATAAATATCAGCAGTAAATGCCCCTCAGAGGTGAATGAGAAAGAATGGCAGCCGTTGCTATGGATATAAGGGGCAGCTTGATGTCTCACTGCACTTACCTATAGCTTTTGTGTAATAGTTATAAGCCGAGTTGTAGTCTTTCTTAGCGTAGAACATGTTCCCTTTCTCTTTGCAGGACTCCGCCTCCCTGTAACACAACAAATTGTAGCCACACAATAAGTCCACACTGCTGATTTACAACTGTATTGTGTGTGTCACTGCTGCTCCAGACTCACAACTCACACACACTTCTACATAACTGACACTTTATTCACAACAAACACACAAGTGTCACAGCAGCTGTGCCGTGTGTCTGTCCCCCGTGTGCAGGGGAATCTGGGGGGGACATTTAGTCACACACACTGGGTACATAACGAGTCCAGAGGCTCTTGCACTTCATTCACTTCAGCCACAAATACATCACATTGGGGTTCAGGAAAGGGTAAAGGTCAGACTATAAAGTGTCATTATTACTAAGTGTCAGTTATTGGTCTGATGGGGGAGGGGCCCTATAATTTGTCACATCTGTGTTGGGGGTTCACTCTATAATGTTAACTGCTGAACCCCCTGACCCAACTGCTGACACTTCATTGTACGGAGAGTGGGTCTGATGTGTCAGTAACGAGGGAAGAGACTGATGGACTTGTCCCCTGAGATTAATCACAACAAACCTCTTCCCATTGTTCTGTCCCCCCCAATACTCAGCTGTTCCCTCATAATAACTGGGGGAGGGGCAGCTTGAAGTTGATTGGCAGCTGCTGAACTGGGGGAGGGGCTATTGGGGCACAGGGGGGACATATTGGGGGACATGTCCCTCATTTCAATCCTTTATTCACATTAACTTGGGGAGACCGTTTATGTGGAAAGTCCCCGAGTAACAGGGATGAGGTTTAGGGGTTCAGGGGGGAGGAGACAGTGGGGTGGGGGAGGGGCAGGAAGTGAGTGAGGGGGAGGAGTCAGAGCTGAGAGCAATGTCATGATGTTATGGGGCATGTGAGTGTCAGACCTCCTCCCCCTCTTTGCTCTCTGTTTCCTTTACTTCAGTCCCCGTTACGCTTCCTCACCTCTCCCGCTCTTCTTCGCTCCTCTCCTCTTCCTCCGGGACCATCATCACGTCGTACTCAGCGGTAGTCGCCATCTTAGCACCGGCTCAGTGAGGCAAGGGAGAAAAAGAGGCGACTTCCGGTCCTGCCAGAGCGTATCCGCCGCACTATAGAGAGCACGGGTTGGCCTCGCTAGATAGACCGGAAATCCCAGCACCGCCATCTCAAGGAAGGGCGACAAAGTTCAGCGGGGCGTGCCAGCCGGTTGTCATAGTGTCGTGTTTTGCAATGTCACGTGTGTGTCTGGCCAATCATCCTCAGCGTCACATAAAGGTCATATTATAAAGGTCACGCGCTGCAGAACGAGCTGATGCTCCAGGGAGGATTGTGGGAGTTGTAGTTCAGAGAGTTGGGGAGCGGCAGATTCAGTACAATGCACTTATTATTATTAGGAGGAGCCCCGGGCACAGGCCGTAATGAGAACGTTATACCGAGTCACGTGTCTCCTCCCCGGGGATTTATTTCGTTTCACTGCTGATACCGAGTCACAAGATCCTTCTGTTGCCACCAGAGGTCGCTCGCGGCTTTCTCTTCGCTGCACTTCCGCCATGTGACCGGAAACAGGAAGTAACAGGCTGCTCAGCTTCCCAGTGTCACTTCCCTGAGCAAAGTAACAACAACAAATCACTCAGTGACCGAGTCACTTGTCCTAAATGATCTCTCTCCCCATTTATTTCTATTCATTTCTATATATATCTATTTCTATATATCTGACTGTGTGAGACCCACATACACTGACTGCCACTCACACCAACAGCTTCTACTGAACTTCAGCCTCTCTGAGTGTGAGTCTGAGTGTGAGTGTGAGTGAGTGTAATACAGATTTGCAATACACAAAGGTCAGAGTCAGACAGTGAGTGAGACACAAAGTGACTGAAATTGTGGAGAAGAGAGACACAGGGAAATAAAGGGCATACCTCCCAACTGTCCCTTTTTCGGAGGGACAGTCCCTCTTTTGACAGCTCAACCTGCAGTCCCTCATTTGTACTGGAAAGTCCCTCTTTTCTCTGCACTGAACAGCCAGAAAAAGAAACAAAGTTTCTCACTTAATTGGCTTTTAGCAGAGAGCCCAGAACAGCCAACAGGTGCAAATAAGATACTTTGTAACAATTTTGAGACACAAAAACACAGTTTAGATAAGGAGAAATAGTTACAAACTTTCATAACCTGCCAAATTTTGTAAAAAAACATTGTAATTAGGGAGTGTGGCCACAGGAAGGGGTGTGTCTAAAAAATTGCTGCGCTAAATGCGGAAAATTTTTTTTTGTCCCTCTTTTTACTTCCAAAATGTTGGGAGGTATGGAAGGAGGAGTCACAGGGAAATAAAGGGGATTGTCTGGTACCCCCCCTCTACCCTTCCCCCCATGACTTTCCACTTGGGGGCGAGTATCAGCCATAGAAATGCCTCGTGTGCCCCCGACATAATGATGTGAATTGTTTGTGTGCAGGACGGGCAAGAGCAGGAGGGCGCTGGTTATTTGTGGGCACAACAGTGTGGGGGCAAAACTGCCAACCTGGAGCAACTGTCATATGGGAGTCGTGTGGTGAGTAAAGTCTCTTGGAAACCTTCTAGTAACAACACTTCTACTATCACTTTACTCACAAATGACAGTTGTGTATGTGACCCTTCTATTATCCCTACATTGAGCTCAGGGATGAACATCAGTCCCCTATAGTCGTGTGTTGTGTCTGTGTGTTGTGTCTGTGTGTTGTGTCTGTACCAGCGCTGCTTTATTCACTGGCGTCTCACACAGGCTCAGACATGATGGAGACACAGGAGGAGATTTACATTGGATCTGCAGAGGGAGCAGGTTGGTTTCTATGACACCCGGGGGCTGAAGGATGGACTGGAGCTGCCCAAACACTACTTCTGTGGGACAGACGGATACAGACGGATACTCACTGCTGTACAGTTGGACTTGCCACCTGGTTGCTATTTTACCAGCCTGGCCAGTAAAAATAATGCTTGATGCCCAGGTTATTAACCGGAAAAAAACAGCAAGAATATAGGAAGGGCGGGATTTTCTTCCAGAAAAGGTGCAACACTATGTACAGTGCGGAGAATGAGGAGTCTTTCACTGGGTTGAAGTTCTGAAGAAGGAGATAAGACAGGTCCAAGGATAAGAAGGAGGTGCAGCTCTGAAACCTGTAATAAAGCTCAGGACACCAACATGGCACCCACAGCTAATGCTCTATAGCTCCTCCCAGTCTCATATCCAACTGTCACACAACTCAGTGCCTGAAATGGCCTGGAATTTAGTAGTGTCTGGGAATATTATCACTGTGCCGCCAGTAGAGGGGAGCAAAGCAACGTTTCACAATCTCCTCAGGACCAATACAGTGTGGGGGCTGGTAACCAGCTGGGTTCTGTATAAAGAGCCTTATTGTATTTAACTTGCCATGTGGCTTTAGAGGTGCTGTGTTACCCCCTTAAACTGCAATACAGATTTAGAGTAATTATTTTTAGCTGTAACACTGCAGAACTCACTGAGCATGTGCAAGCCTCCGGCACTAAGGACAGGGCTGAACAAGAATAGAAAGATTTGAGGATCATGTCGAGTGGATTGTTACTGTCACCCCTCAGTTTTGGGTTTTTACTTTTAACTCCAGTGCCCAAAGTCCACTACTTCTAACCCATTTCTTTTTAGGCTTTAGTTGCCCTTTAAAACAACCCAATATGTGCAGCAATAGAATGCTTGTGAGTGGAAAGAGTGAAGCCTTTTAGGGTATTTACCATGTGTATTGATGTTCAGCGCATTGCATGTGGGGGTGTCTCTCATTTGTGGGTCCTGGGCAACAAGAGGGACATGAGGGATCAGAGACGGGGGGATCACAAAGCTGCACATCACTGGGCCGAGGCTGAAATTTGTTTAATGGGCACAACACTCACCTCTAACCCCCGCGTCTGCCTTAAACAGGTCATTCACTTTTATGTTAAAGTTTAATATGTTATAGAATAACTAATTCTTAGCAACTTTTCAATTGGTCTTCATTATTTATTTTCTATAGGGTTTTAATGATTTGCCTTCTTCTTCTGACTCTCTCCAGCTTTCAAATGGGGGGTCACTGACCCCGTCTAAAAATAAATGTATTGTTATTGCTACTTGTTATTACTCATCTTTCTATTCAGGCCTCTCCTATTCATATTCCAGTCTCTTATTCAGATCAATGCACGGTTGGCAGGGTAACCTGGACTCTAGCAACCACATGGCTGAATTTACAAACTGGAGAGCTGCTGAATAAAAAGCCAAATAAGTCAAAAACCACAAATAATAAAAACCAATTGCAAATGGTGTCAGAATATCCCTCTGCACATCCTACTAACAGTTAACTCAAAGGCAAAATACCTTTTTAAAGGGCACAGCAACCCTCTCATTATTGGCCGCACCCTATACTTACAGGGGCTGCATTATGTCCCAAATCAAAAGCCTTTACTTGAATTGGGGACAGTGATCTGCCAAGTCCCACAGATTCCAACGAATTGTGTATTACAACTGTGTGTGTCTCTATACAGGGGCATCTTCCATATTTAGTCTGTTTGTGGCAAGTTCAATACTGATTTCTATTGGTTCCTGCTCACAGTCGAGTGTCACTAATTCACCCCCAGAGAAGACACATTCACCTTTTTTCATGTATTTTAACATATGATTTCTTCCGGTATAGGAGAACGTTCGTGTTTAAAGGGGAACTACTTTTTAATGTGCAATACTGAACTCTGTACTTGATCCATATTTTCAGCCAATGGTCAAAATAAAAAGTATGAAGATGATTTAAAGGGCAAGTAAAGTCTAAGTTGAATGGCCATGAGAGGGTGGGAAGAACTTACAGAAGCAATTTTAGGACTGAAGTTTTCCTTTAAAGGGAACATAAAGGCAAAAAATATAACTCACAGCAACCTTTCCGTTTCCATTCATTACAGATGTTACTTGTTACTGGAATTGCTACTGAAAGCAGCGTCTGTCCTTGGCTACTCCTTGCACTGCTGGTTGTGACTATTACAACTGTGTATCCATAATTGCTTCCCCTTCAGCCAAGACTTTGTTCATTCAGCTCCTCCCCCATGCGTTTGTTCCATTACATTTATGTCTTTGTGTAAATGAGCAACGTGACCAACAATAAAACCTTTATCGTGGGATTTTCTCATTTTTTTTTCTCGTGTTTTTCCCAGAAGGCAACACCGACTCATTGTGAGGAATACAATAAAGGTAAACGAGAGACTCCCTGGACTAATAGACGCCACGTGGAACATGTGGAACCAGCAAAGCGACACGTTTCTTATGAAATTTCTTTAATCTTTAGTTTAGATACATCCAAAAATATACAAGAGCCGCCTGTGTTTGGAGGAAACAGTTATTATTATTATTATTATTATTATTATAGGGGTCACTCTTGGGCAGAGTTGTTTGCACACAGTTCACTTTTGGATGTAGATGTGACAGTTTCACCATTTTCCAAGTCTGGCTCAGGGCTAAACAGGACTTTATGGCTCACCTGATGCTGATGGCTAAAGCATTGACCCAAAGGCTAACACTCGTACATGTCCTTCACCTCCTGTGTTTCCAGAAGCAGCGGTCACTCAACTCTATGCTCCTCAACAGTCATTGTGCTTGTGTCGAGTGAAACAGCCATGGAACTCAGCCAATAGTCTAAGGCCCAACAACATTTTGGGGTCAACATTGGGGTTTTTTTTTAGAGACTGAAGTTTGGGAGTAAAGCACAAGGGGAAACATAGAAATGGAGACTCAGGGCAGGTCCCACAAACACAAACCCTTCTTGCCAACTCTAGAACATTAAAGGAACAATTGACTTTTATAAGGTCATTTTCTCAATGTCCCAGGAAGAACAGGCAGTCTTCTTTCAGGTCCGGCCCCAACTGCTTCAGCCTCTTTACCAGTAGTGAAATAAGTAGTAGGGCCGCTGGGTGCAAATATTAGAGAAGGTTAAGAATCCATTCATCAGTTGCATAATACATTGGCTTATTATAGGCGAGCAGCGTTATTAAACATTTGACATGAAACATTCCCTTGGCTGCTGGAGGGAGATGAGAGTTGCAGTTCAAGTGGAAGGCCTGAGCTTGATGCTACAGGGTTAGAAATGGCAGTAGCAGCAGCAGAAGGATGAGATTGTTCCAGGTGGAATCCATTCATAGCATTGAACCTACCCCTGGGCCAATAAGCTTTGGGGGTTTCAGGGTGGCCCGTTCATTGGGAGTTCCATAGACAAGGGAGAAAGAGGGCGAGTGATCCCCATAAATTCTATATTATAAACACATAAACATGTAGAGTCGCCTCAGTATATTCACAATTGCTTCTAACACTCACTCATGGCCGCCACTGGGAGGTGACCAGCCCCAAATCTCCAATATTCTCCAATATTCTCCAATATTCTCTGTCCTACATTGGAATCTCTGAAACTTTACCGACTACTCATTCTATACAATTCGGTGCTTTCAGTCTGCCATGTAACAAATATACTGGATTTTTCTATTCTACTGTATATATATATAGTAAAGCAGCTGCACGTGCATACAACACACACTCCAGCTCCATCACCCTCCCCTTCTCTCTGAACCCCCAAAAAATCATGGAATGGTCCAGGTGAGCAATTGAAAGTCCCCGGCAGCAGTTTGATGTGTATCTGCTCCATGCACAGGAGGAACGTACAGTATATAAATATATATATTCAGATAAAGAGCAATACTTTACATCACTTAGGGGCCCATTTACTTAGGTCGAGTGAAGGAATAGAGGAAAAATAGTTTGAATTTCAAATGGTCGAATATGGCTACTTCCACCATCGAATGGGCTACTTTGACCTTCGACTAAGACCTTCGACTTCAAATCGAACGATTCGAACTAAAAATCATTCGACCATTTGCTAGTCCAAGTACTGTCTCTTTAAAAAATTCTTCGACCCCCTAGTTCGCCACCTAAAACCTACCGAGGGTTAATTAACCCTCAATATTTGACCGAAATCCTTCGACTACGATCGAAGTCATATCCTTCGATCGATGGATTAAAATCCTTCGAAACGTTCGATTTGAAGGATTTAATCCTTCGATCGAGCGATTATTCCTTCGATCGTTCGATCGTAGGAATAATGGTAAATTACTTTGACGGTCGAATATCGAGGGTTAATTAACCCTCAGTATTCAACCCTAGGTAAACGTGCCCCTTAGTCCAGGAATGACTGTTATAGAATGGCCAGTTGTGAGCAACTTTTCAATTGATCCTCATTTTTTATTTTTTATAGTTTTTTTAATTACTTGTCTTTTTCCTCTTGACTCTTTTCAGCTTTCAAATGGGGGTCACTGACCCTGTATAGAAAACAAATGCTCTGTAAGGCTACACATTTATTCTTATTGCTACTTGTTATTCCTCATCTTTCTATTCAGGCCTCTCCTATTCATATTCCAGTCTCTTATTCAAATCACTGCATGGTTGCTAGGGGGATGTGGACCCTAGCAACCAGACTGCTGAAATTGCAAAACACAAATAATAAAAAATGAAGACAAATTACAAATTGTCTCAGAATATCCGTCTCTGCATTAATTTAAAGGTGAACAAGCCCTTTAAGTCCTGAAAACAAGTTTTATTGTTCTCGGTGGGCACCCAATGCTGTCCCTGAAGCTGACACTCTAGTAACTACCCCGCTGGTGTCTATATATAAAATATATGTGTACTGACAGTGTATTAGGGTTGGAGCACGTGTAGCAGGAGGAGAAGCTGATGAGAAGGGCCCCAGGTAGGCTTAATGTATAGTATGTGAGGGGGAACTGTATAATAATGAAGCAATGGTAATGTTCTGTACTCTGGATTAAAGTGCAATTAAAGGGAAACTAAACTGACAAAACAAAGCCCATGTGGAAAATAAATGTTATTTCAAGGTAACTGGCTATTTCCTTACTAATTAATACATATGTTCCATAATTGCTTTAATAAAGATTTGTAGCCTTTGTGCTATAGAGGAATCCCATGTCTTTTCTTCCCATGTGTTTTGTGCACAGAGCTGACACTCACATCTGCATAAACATTCAAATGCAAATCAGCAGGCGCATGTCAGCAATGCAGCATTCTCTTCCCTTGAATTCCAGATAAATAACCTGCGCCCAGAGGTGCTTAGTGAATATATATGAAGCGCATGTGCATCTGCCATTATACTCGCATTATACTCGCATTATACTCGCATTATACTCGCATTATACTCTCCTCCATGGAACAGACCCTCTTCTCTTACTGTACCGGACCCTAAAATTCTACCAATCGGCTTTGTGTTGTAATGAGCTACTTATAGAGGGAGAAATGTAGGGCACGTTCATACAATGAGGGTTCCATTAAACATGCAGCTTGTTCAGTTTTAGACAAATGCACAATAGTTTTTGTGTATAATGTTTTGTACAATGTTTATATTGTGTGTATAGTGTTGTGTTTATAGTGTATATATTGTGTGTATAGTGTTGTATATAGTGTATATATAGTGTATATTTTGTGTATAGTGTTGTGTATAGTTTATATATTATGTGTATAGTGTATATATATATAGTGTATATTTAGTGTATATTTTGTGTATAGTGTTGTATATAGTGTGCAGCAATACCCTTTGTCAGTGCAAGGACAGCACCTCTGAATCGTACAACTCCCAGCACCTGCAGCCGAGCAGCTCCACAGAATTGGGAAGAGTCCAATGTATTGCAGAGGGGTCTGTATATTTGTTGAGCACACGGGACTGTAGCTAAAGTGTCAGTGTTTGGCACAACTCTCACAGTCGTTACCCGTTTGTCTTGGTGCCAATGGCTCTGACAATCTTATTTCTCTCCCAATATTGGATTTTCATTCCTTCCAAGGCCTCAGTGGCCTCAGTGTAATACTGAGAGTCCAGCTAATTGTGGAGCCCACAGGTCACATGTCAAGCGATGATCATATATAATTGGCCCCCCCAGGAGGAAGCAGTGTTCATATTGCTGCAGGAACCCCACTGACCCCCCCCACAGTCATTTGTAAAATCCCAAATGGGGCTGAACCCTAATATGGAGCAAACATTATGGGAGTAGGAGGCGGTCGCAGAGAAGGGGTGGGGCTACGGAACAGAGCTGGTCCAATCAGAGGGGTCTGGAAGAGGGCGGCTGCCGTGGCCGGGCGCAGTGTCAGGGGGCCGGGGAGGGCGCAGACTGTAGGCGGAGTCATAGGATTGGGGAGAAAACGGGCGGCCAGAGTCTTAGTGAGGTGCTTGTGTAGAGCCAGGCGGGTCTGTGGGACAACAGGAGACACTTCAATTGGTTATTGATAAATAAAGGTGAAACAAGGAGATTAAATGTGACCCAATCAAAGCTGAATCACTGCATTCCCAGGGCTCAAACATCTGCACAAACTCACACACTCACTGACACACACTCACATTCACTCACTCACACTCATACACACTCACACTCATACACACACATAGACACTCATACACACTCACACTCACTCACACTCATACACTTATATATATGGAGACGAGGTCTGGACTGAGAGTCAAAATCGGCCGTGACATTCCAAGTGCAAATAGACCCAAACAGGTCCCACTAAATCAGTGATCCCCAACCAGTAGCTCGTGAGTAACATGTTGCTCCCCAACCCCTTGAATGTTGCTCCCAGTGGCCTCAAAGCAGGTGATTATTTTTGAATTCCTGGCTTGGAGGCAAGTTTTGGTTGTATTAAAAACCAGGTGTAATGCCCAACAGAGCCTTAGTGTAGGTTGACAATCCTCACAGGGGCTACCATATAGCCAATCACAGCACTTATTTGGCACCCCAAGAACATTTTTCATGCTTCTGTTGCTCTCCAACTCCTTTTACTTCTCAATGTTGCTCACGGGTTCAAAAGGTTGGGGATCCCTGCACTAAATAGTGACTTGTCCATTTGACCATTTGCCTGAACCCACAGATTGTCAGTCTGGGTCTGATTGAGACACATTTGGGGCAAATGTCCAAAAAAGCACAGTTAGTCCTGGTGTGGGGTCTGTCATTCACTATTTACTTACCACTAATGCTGCACTTCTCTGTAATTTACTAAAGGGGCTGTATTTCGGCTTCATGGGTTTCCCCGACAGTCGGTCCCTGTGCCTCCGGCTGCTCATGTGCTGCAAAACCAGGAAGCAAATTAGAAACAGAATATTAGCATATAATAGAGGTATAATTATAATGTATAATGAAACAGAATATTAGCATATAATAGAGGTATAATACACAAAAGCCATGAATATCCTGTAAATTATATCCTTATAAACGGTGAGTTGTGATGTCATCAGTTATAAACGGTGAGTTCTGATGTCATTTCTGTCACATGACTCACTGAAATTTGTGTATTATAATAAATAAAGTAGCCCTTTGGCCTTGTTTTTTTATATGGTCATGAAACTCCTCGGTAACTTATAATATCCTTATATTTTACAAGAGGGGCAACTTTATTCACTATAAAATGTACAGAAGAACAAAAAGGCACCTCTTAATATGCTCTGACCCCCAACATCCACAGCTGCAATTATTTTACATCTTTACCATCGAGATAAACCAATCACTCGACTCATATAACTGTGTGTGTTTAATGCCAGACCAGCACCTACACATCCCTCCAGTATGTGACAGTTAGAAATCCCTCCAGTATGTGACAGTTAGAAATCCCTCCAGTGTGTGACAGTTAGAAATCCCTCCAGTATGTGACAGTTAGAAATCCCTCCAGTGTGTGACAGTTAGAAATCCCTCCAGTGTGTGACAGTTAGAAATCCCTCCAGTATGTGACAGTTAGAAATCCCTCCAGTATGTGACAGTTAGAAATCCCTCCAGTATGTGACAGTTAGAAATCCCTCCAGTATGTGACAGTTAGAAATCCCTCCAGTATGTGACAGTTAGAAATCCTTCCAGTATGTGACAGTTAGAAATCCCTCCAGTATGTGACAGTTAGAAATCCCTCCAGTGTGTGACAGTTAGAAATCCCTCCAGTATGTGACAGTTAGAAATCCCTCCAGTGTGTGACAGTTAGAAATCCCTCCAGTATGTGACAGTTAGAAATCCCTCCAGTGTGTGACAGTTAGAAATCCCTCCAGTATGTGACAGTTGGAAATCCCTCCAGTATGTGACAGAAATCCCTAGAAAGACAAATGACTGCACACAAGCTCTGAATTGAATGTTAGACATCCATCCAGCAACTATGTAACAAGCCAGCCAGTTCAGGTTATGATCACAACAGTATATTAAAACTTAACCTTTAATAGTAACCAGGCTTAATAAAAAGCAAATAGGCTCAAATCGACAAACACGCAGCATGTTCCAATCACAGCTGTGCAGGACAATGTCCTTACAAATAACACATATTAACAACTGAATGTGTAGGCTTAGGATTAGGTAGGTTAGTGGTAACCAAATGCTTAAATGCACTTCACTGTTCACACAGCGTTAATGCCAGTAGCGCTCTTAAATGTATTCCACACCTTCCCATGAGCCCCCCACCATTCCCTCCCAATGCTATCGTTTCTGCCTAGCTACGTTGGGAAGCGTGGGAACTAGCCTCACCACCTTCCACCTACACCACCCGTCAGGGGCATAAGTGTCGGAGCCGCTCCTTTCCATCCTTTAAATAGTCACTGTCTGAAAAACTCACACTAGTTGCGCGACGTCACTTCCTGTTTAGGGCGGAAGTGCCCATACTATTGCTTCACCTAATAGGGAATCATTGATGCTTTGCCAGTAATTTATCATCGCTGATACTCACTATGTCAGTAAAAAATTGCAGTATGTCGGGTCCCAATATACGTCACTGACATTTAAGGGACCTTATAGTCTTTGGGTAAGTGAAGTATTGCGCACAAGTCGCCAACTTCAAAAAACGGATGGAGCGGAAGCATCAACTGCCTATTCAATCTAAAATGAAGCATACCTCCCAACTGTCCCTTTTTTGGAGGGACAGTCCCTCTTTTGGCAGCTCAACCCACAGTCCCTCATTTTTACTGGAAAGTCCCTCTTTTCTCTGCACTGAACAGCCAGAAAAAGAAACAAAGTTTCTCACTTAATTGGCTTTTAGCAGAGAGCCCAGAACAGCTAACAGGTGCAAATAAGATACTTTGTAACAATTTTGAGACACAAAAACACAGTTTAGATAAGGAGAAATATTTTCAAACTTTCATAACCTGCCAAATTTTGTAAAACGAACATGGTAATTAGGGGGTGTGGCCACAGAAAGGGGTGTGGTCAAAAAATTTGCTGCGCTACGTGCGGGAAAATTTTTTTTGTCCCTCTTTTTACTTCCAAAATGTTGGGAGGTATGATGAAGTCATGCGTAAATTCACACTGTAATTAAATGAAGTAAGTTGCCTTAGTTTCCAGTACTACTGCTGTCATAATGACAGATATAATCCCTGAATAAATGTTTATTAGATTGTATCCTGCTCACAAAAAGGGGGAAAAGGTAAATCCCTCATTTAGTCCATTGGGGAACTTACTGTAAAGCCTGTGTATCCATTGTGCTTCACTCTCTAATAGTTTTCTATCCATGTCCCCTATTCTCATAGTAGATTGAAAGTGTTCTACTCCTGTGAATTTCATGACTGCAGTATTGCCATCGTGACATTCATTTATGTGATTGGCCACCGATGTATTTCGTTTATGTACCACGTCCCCCACATGTTCAAGGATCCGACGTCTCCATTCTCTTTTTGTTTTCCCCACATATCTCATCCCACAAATGCAGTTCATAACATAAATTACTCCAGTAGTTTTACAGTTAATAAAGTCCTTGATCATGTATTCCTTGATGTCTGATCTCCCACTTATTTTTATTGCTTTATAAATGAATGTCACGAAAGACTATAAGGGACTATAAGGGAAAGACTATAAGGTCCCTTAAATGTCAGTGACGTATATTGGGATCCGACATACTGCAATTTTTTACTGACATAGTGAGTATCAGCGATGATAAATTACTGGCAAAGCATCAATGATTCCCTATTAGGTGAAGCAATATGTATGGGCACTTCCGCCCTAAACAGGAAGTGACGTCGCGCAACTAGTGTGAGTTTTTCAGACAGTGACTATTTAAAGGATGGAAAGGAGCGGCTCCGACACTTATGCCCCTGACGGGTGGTGTAGGTGGAAGGTGGTGAGGCTAGTTCCCACGCTTCCCAACGTAGCTAGGCAGAAACGATAGCATTGGGAGGGAATGGTGGGGGGCTCATGGGAAGGTGTGGAATACATTTAAGAGCGCTACTGGCATTAACGCTGTGTGAACAGTGAAGTGCATTTAAACATTTGGTTACCACTAACCTACCTAATCCTAAGCCTACACATTCAGTTGTTAATATGTGTTATTTGTAAGGACATTGTCCTGCACAGCTGTGATTGGAACATGCTGCGTGTCTTTATGTGGGTTTGAGCCTATTTGCTTTTTATTAAGCCTGGTTACTATTAAAGGTTAAGTTTTAATTTACTGTTGTGATCATAACCTGAACTGGCTGGCTTGTTACATAGTTGCTGGATGGATGTCTAACATTCAATTCAGAGCTTGTGTGCAGTCATTTGTCTTTCTAGTTATACGTTTTGTGGTTACCAGCTTGCAGGCTACAGGTCGTTTAACTTCCCTATTAACCCCGATTAATGTGTGTGTATATTGGAGTTAAATCTCTTTCTGGGGGGACTATATGATAACGTTTGAAGTATATTCCCTGAATAACAGGATTAAACTATTTATAACTACTCAAAGATGACAGGGTTTTTCTCTAACCCACAATATTTTGATAAATGGAGGACGGAGGCTGATCAGATATTTAACGAGGGCCCAATTAGTGGCCAGAATGTGGGGGTTGGTTTTGAAATGGATGCCACATTTAAAGAATGGTGGGAATTGTTCGCCTGGGATAAATACTTAACTGAGTCTTTGGTTCCGAGGGGTCTGAGGATTAAATTACAACCAGATGAACATTTATGTAGTGACACTTTCAATAAAAAATGGTGTGAAATTCTTACAAAATGCTCCATTGACCTAATGAAGCTAATTAAGGAATCTCAATCCAATATGTTGGAACAAGCAAACACTCGGGTTGAAAATATCCTCAAGCGTGTTAAGGAGTTTAAAGTAGATGATATTTATAAAAAATATGAAAGTGATATCCAGTCCAATATTGAAAGGCTGGCGGCTGAATTAAGTTAGAAATCCCTCCAGTGTGTGACAGTTAGAAATCCCTCCAGTGTGTGACAGTTAGAAATCCCTCCAGTGTGTGACAGTTAGAAATCCCTCCAGTGTGTGACAGTTAGAAATCCCTCCAGTGTGTGACAGTTAGAAATCCCTCCAGTATGTGACAGTTAGAAATCCCTCCAGTACGTGACAGTTAGAAATCCCTCCAGTGTGTGACAGTTAGAAATCCCTCCAGTATGTGACAGTTAGAAATCCCTCCAGTATGTGACAGTTAGAAATCCCTCCAGTATGTGACAGTTAGAAATCCCTCCAGTATGTGACAGTTAGAAATCCCTCCAGTATGTGACAGTTAGAAATCCCTCCAGTACGTGACAGTTAGAAATCCCTCCAGTACGTGACAGTTAGAAATCCCTCCAGTGTGTGACAGTTAGAAATCCCTCCAGTATGTGACAGTTAGAAATCCCTCCAGTATGTGACAGTTAGAAATCCCTCCAGTATGTGACAGTTAGAAATCCCTCCAGTATGTGACAGTTAGAAATCCCTCCAGTATGTGACAGTTAGAAATCCCTCCAGTGTGTGACAGTTAGAAATCCCTCCAGTGTGTGACAGTTAGAAATCCCTCCAGTATGTGACAGTTAGAAATCCCTCCAGTATGTGACAGTTAGAAATCCCTCCAGTATGCGACAGTTATTCTAGACCTGGAGTAACTGGTGTAAGGGTTACAAATAACCCCTAGGGGCCACACCATTTATCAGGATTATTAAGGGGGGGTGTTTCACCTGTTTGAGTTGTGTTTCTGAGTTGACGTGAATTTCACAGATGGAGCAGTGGAAAGTCTTATTGTGGATCCCAACGCTGGTTTTGTTGCCGATCCTTTTTGGCTTGCGGCCCGTCCTGTTCAGAGCTTTGCCCCTACCTCTCCTCGGGGGAGTGATTTGTCCCTCCAGGATGGATTTGTGCTTTGCACCTAAACCCAAACACACATTCAGATAAATCCCTGTGCAGAAGCATTTGCTGGGAAACAAGTGATCCTTTATTTAGTTGCACTACATGTTTCACATCTTAGTGATCCTTCCTCAGAGTTCACTAAACCCAAACACGGCCCCCTGGTCACCCACTGTCGCTGTGTATTACAACTCTGTAGCACTTGTAACGCTGTGTCGCTCCCCCAAACATGTGGCTTGTAGGTGCTTTATAGGGTGAATAGAAAAAGAAATATCTAGTCCAAATGTGGTGTGTGAAAGGCACAAAGTTTTATAAATCTCCACTGGTCCCCCAGAAGCGACTGAATTAATCACAGACTTAGTTGGACTTTAATTGACACCTCTATGGACTTATTAAAGGTGAAAGGTGGGGGCAGTTTCCATTCCCTGTTTGCTTGTGCCAAATTGTACCCATAAGCCAATTGAGACTAGCCAACCATGCCAGGGCGAAGCCCCACAGTTTGAGAACCATTACCTTCTGGCTACGATTAGGAATTGACCATATTGCTGGTACCTTGGAACCCATTTATAACTCCATTTGTCACCTCAGTGATTAAGTGATTAATGGCTCCACTATGTGTCCATGTCAGAAAGCCCAGACTGCTCCCCTTTTACTGGAACAGCCATGAAGTGAAAGTGTGTGAGTGAGAGAAAGTTTGGGGGTTACCAGCATTATGAGCTTCCAGTTGGGATGTGGAATTGACAGTGACTTTGCAGCTGGTGCAATACAAGTGCTCCCGACTCTTCTGTTCCTTTTCACTCTCCTGAGTACAAACACTGCTCTCCTCTGAGCCTTTCCCTGGACTCTCTGGGGTTATTGGAGCAGCGGAATCGAGGGGTTCAGTTGAGCTGTCGGACACATGTGGGGATACACACTCCTCGTCTGGTTCCTCCAGGGCAGGTTCTGGGGTTGGGGGTAACGGGCTGTGCTCTGCTTCCTCCTCACACTCCCCAGAAATGTCATTAAGTTCGACTGTAGGAAGAGAAACAGCAGCTCTATCAGTCTCTCTATTGCAATTCAGTCTATAAAGCCTGTGTATCAAATACAGACACAACTACTACAATAATCTAATAGTGATATCCTTTAAAGGAGAAGGAAAGGCTAAAAGTAAGTAAGCTTTATCAGAAAGGTCTATATAAATACACCAGTAACCCCTCAAAGTAATGCTGCTCTGAGTCCTCTGTCAAACAGCACATTTCTTTCCTTCTATTGTGTACTCATGGGCTTCTGTATCAGACTAACTGTTTTCAGCTTAAACCTCCAGGGCTAGGGCTTGAGCATGCTCAGTTTGTTCCTCTCCCACTGAGCCCAGAGCTATAAGTGAGCAGGGAGAGACTCAGTCAGGAAGTGATGTCACACCAAACTAATTTGGCAGCTGCTATCCTAAACAAACAGAGAGCTTCTAGAGCTGTTTACTCAGGTATGGTAAAGCATTCTGCAGAATAAATATAGCATTCTAGCTTGCACTATTGTGGCTAATCTATTGGCAATAAACTGCTTCGGTAGCTTTCCTTTTCCTTTAATGCCAGGGACATGGAGAATTGTTCATTCATTTCAGTGGAGCTGTGAACTGGAGCTTTCAGTCACTCATGCACTTGCCCTACACTGAATGTGACGGGTCCCTTCTCTACTATGGAAGGATAATTTAGCCAAACAGAGTAAAATCCAACCAATTGTCTCAATGACCTGATTGCCCGGGGCCCAGCCAAGCTCACTCATTAGTTGCCAGAGGGAGGATCACGGATTTGCTTTTGGTGGTCGGTTTTATTTGTCTATGATTCAATGTGCAAAAGAGAATATTTCCTGGTGCATTTTTCCCCACATGAGCCTGACAGGGAACAGAAGCCCCACTGGGACAATCAAGCAATTATGTCAGGCAGCAAGTTCAAATGAACGAATGCTTCTCCAGGCTTATCTCAATCCCTCTCCCAAGGAAATATTCAAAGGGGAAGGTGCTTTTTTTGTATCCACGTTTCCCAATTTAACAGGCATGGAGCAGTGAGAGAATCAGCTGATCCTGCCGACATGAACTGTAAGAAGCGACTGTCTCTGCCCCTCTCACTGTCACATAGACTGTAGGACAATGCTGCCCATTGTGCTCTATATTGACTGACACTTAACTGTGCCCTGGCATCACTTGATCCACAGCCCACTAATGTGAAGCACCACAAGGGAAATAAGCTGATGCCAATGGAGGAACTTGAATGGATAATGAAGGGTCTATGGCATCAGCTCAGTGATTTGTCTTACTGGGGTCCTGGGAATCCGTTGTTCTCTTTGTGTCCAGCGGGGGCAGTGCTGTCCTTTCTCGACTGCCATTGCGCTGCTTCTGTTTGTGCCTTGAACCCTCCAATGCTCGGAGCTTCCTCGCGTGCTTGTGCCCTTTGTAATGGGCCTCGGCCTGGTTCTGACAGAAGGAGATAAGAGAGAGATGGGAGAAGGCTGAAATCAAGGTTTAATGAAGACGATGCAAGTGGAGCCTCTAATCCATAATTACCCCTTGTTTTAAGAGGTTTTTAATTAGGAAACATTTAGGATAAGGGAGTGGGGTTATCCTAAGCAATTACAACTCCACATTACAAACTGCTCAGAATTGGTTTTGATTCGGAGGTTTTTCTTTTTTTCTTTTTTTTTACCCGTGAGCCACATTCAAATGTAAAAAGAGTTGGGGAGCAACACAAGCATAAACAAGTCCATTGGGTGCCAAATAAGGGCTGTGATTGGCTATTTGGCAGCCCCTATGTGGACTGGCAGCTACAGGAGGCTTTACTTGCCACTATTTTATGCAATTAAACTTAATTAAAACTTGCTTTTTAATTTTAAATTTGAAAATAAACACCTGCTTTGAGGAACCTGAGAGCATGTTACTGGTTGGGGATCACTGGTCTAGAAGAACAAAATGGCGGCTCCAAAGTTCTCTCACCCTTCAGCATTGTCATTTTTATGATACCCAGTCATGTAATGATAATATTTTAGGAATACATTGGTATTGGTTGTGCCATGGGACCCTGTACAGATATCATCTGCTTATTCTCCACATGGAACCAGTAATGATTAAATCTCCCAGCGACTGGCCCATAAGAGAGAACACGCTGATGCCCCACATGCCAGAGATTTAGCTGGGACAGGGCAAAACTAAAGGGCAGTTGGGAGAGATTTAGTTGAATGAATATTAACTCCCTTAACTCATCCCAACAGCCCAGGGAGAAGCTGAACTGGAGTGAGGGTTGAGGGGTCAATGACAATGGTGATGTTTACATACGTCTCTAGATTATGAGTTAAGGGGGATCCTAGACAAATATGGGGTAACAAATGGTCTGGAAACACTGTGACAGTGACAATTAGGGATTTGGCTTTAGAGAGAACAGATAAGAAATACTAGAGAAACCATTCATAAAGTGAATTATAAAGGAGCCTTATCTGCCCGTACAACTCTGATAAACAGGGCCCCCCTGTACGACTGGAAGTCACGGGCAAAGAGCAGATTGAGCAGGAGGAGGCGCAGATAAGAGGGGGAAGCCCTGGGCACATACACGTAACATTGTCTCGTACAAAACAAGAGCACGGAATGGGGCAAATGGGAAAAAAGAGAATGTGGGACTGGGAGGCCTGGGATCTATTTGTATTCCAAGGATATTTCTGTTGGGATAATGAGGTTGAAGCTGGTGACAGGCCTGCAAAAGGCTGATAAGACCCCGGCACAATGACGAGTGGGGGGGGGGGGAATGCAGAATTCTAAGCACAGTCCCTCCGACACCCTTCCTCTCATTCAGGCCTACGTTAACTCTTTGCTCACCAAATAGGCCGTCTCTTATTAGTGATCTCAAAATAGACCAGTCGGGAACTGACATTCCTGATTGTTTCATTTTATAGCACAATTCAGACCCAGACTTTGCTTAATTAAAGCTTCAGCAATGGCCTTGTATGGGGAAATGCACCCCAAGACTAGAACTCAGGGTTGAAGTGACCGACTGATTCTAAGCCCCCCCCCCTAAACCTGAGCCTGTCCTTCTCTGCCTCTGACCTTCATCTCTGCCTCTTTCTCATTTTAACAAGTTCAAGGGGGGGAATAGAACTGGAACAGGAATAGCAGCTTCTCTCGGCAGGAGGGGGAGCCGGCGGGGACAAATCAGCATTTTGATTGGACGCAATGGGGGGGTAGGATGTGGTAGGACAGAAGAAGAGGGGCAACAGAATAGGGGTCTCAGCAGAAATGAGGGGGACAGAGTGCAGCACACGCACTGCTATACAGAATATCACTTTATATAAGCGCACTTGTAATAAAAGTACCCAATACAATATAACAATACTATTACAATGAAATGGCACAGTCCGGGGGGTTTTGGAGTGTGTGGAGAGGGGGTGACCCCAAAAGAAGAAGTGTCACTTTCAGGTTGGAACTAGGCAGACGGCTAAAAATTCAAAGATCATAAAAAATAAGTTGAAAAGATGCTTTGAGTAAATACTAATTGTTCAAATGAAAGTGAACTTCAGAAAGAAGATATATTTGTATAAACAGTATATGGCAAAGACAATTGCTGGGAAGAGCCAGCCGGTACTTACCAGGGAGTTGAACCTGAGATGACATATATTACAGGATATAAACGGTCTCCTCCTCTGGGCTGTAGGCCCACCAAACGTGTGATTAATAACAGCTTTCTGCACTGGGTCCATCTGCAAAGACACAACCGATTGTAAAGACTCAACCGAATGTAAAGATGCAACCGAACGTAAAGATGCAACCGAATGTAAAGATGCAACCGAACGTAAAGACTAGGGATGCACCGAATCCACTTTTTTGGGTTCGGCCGAACCCCCGAATCCTTCGCTAAAGATTCGGCCGAATACCGAACCGAATCCGAACCCTAATTTGCATATGCAAATTAGGGGTGGGAAGGGGAAAACAGTTTTTACTTCCTTGTTTTCTGACAAAAAGTCACGCAATTTCCCTCCCCGCCCCTAATTTGCATATGCAAATTAGGGTTCGGATTCGGTTCGTCTGGGCAGAAGGATTCGGCCGAATCCGAATCCTGCTGAAAAAGGCCGAATCCTGGCCGAATCCCGAACCGAATCCTGGATTCGGTGCATCCCTAGTAAAGACGCAACCGAATGTAAAGATGCAACCGAACGTAAAGACGCAACTGAATGTAAAGACGCAACCCAACGTAAAGACGCAACCCAACGTAAAGATGCAACCCAACGTAAAGATGCAACCGAATGTAAAGATGCAACCGAACGTAAAGACGCAACCGAACGTAAAGACGCAACCGAACGTAAACACGCAACCGAACGTAAAGACACAACCGAATGTAAAGACGCAACCGAATGTAAAGAATCAAGCGAATGTAAAGACACAACCGAATGTAAAGAATCAAGCGAATGTAAAGACACAACCGAATGTAAAGACGCAACCGAATGTAAAGAATCAAGCGAATGTAAAGACTTAATAGTAGACTTAAGGTATGAATATCCAAATTACAGAAAAATCTGTTATCTGGAAAACCCCAGGTCTGGATTCTGGATTGCAGGTCCCATTGCTGTAATACTGTATATTAAACTTCTGGATTCTCTATGACTGGGCTTGATAAAAACTGGGGCACCTGTGTACAAATCCCTTGGACAGAACTTGATTATTTAGAAAGATTCAGTTATGGGTCACTAGTCAGATTCAGACCTGTGCGATTTGCTTGAAGAGGGCGACGATTTCACACCAGACAAATGATACAAGTAACGACCTCTTCTAGCATGAAAAATGTAGCCTATGTAAGGAATAGGCTGTATCATCTTCTAAACATTTATATAAATATATACAGTATAAAGAGAGAGAGCTTTAGATGAGCAATGTGGTTAAACTCATGAAGGGGAAGATGTAAAGTGAATGCCTTACTCAGATAAACAAGAAGACATTAATAGAGAATCAGCCATGATGTGTATGTTCTCACTAATTCTTTTGATACAGGAGGCTTGGAGTGGCTGGAGTTGCTGGATCCCAGTCAGTCTATTAATCATCATGCATTGCCAGGCTGCTCACCGTTACAAATGGAATTTGGGACCCTGATAATGCCTCTCACCCTCCCAGCCCTGTGCCTGGAAGACTGATGCACCTGTCTCCTTGGCTAAATAGTTTCTCAAAGAAATACGATCGGCCTTAAAATGCAGCCTCTCCACTGACAGCCTCTCTGGAGATAAGATAATCTTGCTTAGCCTCGGGCCAGGAGCGGGGACAATGCTGCCATTATAGATTGGGAAAAGTCATCCAACAAAGACCTGATTCTCCGGCTGCTTGTTTGTTTTTTTTCTCCAGCTACTGGAAGACTCTATCAGTACAAATGATTTCCTTCCACAATGTTCAAGGTTTTCATTAGGTTGTGATTTATTTGGGCTTCGCCATGTGAGCCCAGTTTAAATGCACGTGTATGTTTGAGGGGCACTTACTGCATTGAAGTTGGGGAAGAGGCTAAGAGGAGACACTCCATTAATTCTGAAGGTCAGAAGATGTTTGATGTCCAGGTGGGTCTGGAGGGGCCGACTGGGGAAGCCAAGAGAAGCCAACAAAGGACCACCATGGGCTGGAGCACCTACAACAAAAAAAAGGAAGATTTTTTATTCATTTCCAAAAAACAATGATGAGTTTATTTATTTATGTATTTATCCAGGGGTGCCCATGAATAGATATAATGTATTCTCAATGTGGCACCTGCCTATCCATATATATATAGACATAGTAGCTACTGAACTGAATCCCAGTATTCATATTCACATCAAAGCACCGTCAATAAAACACAATTTCAACAATTATTTTCATCTTCCAAGGGGTTTAAATTGACATTTTATTTACAGATTCAATAACTGCTGCACACCAAATAATGTCTCAGTCAGATGGAGTACTCCGGGGGTAAATCAATTGACTACAAACGAAGAACACAAAAGTCCTTTATTCAGCGACACAGTCCATTCCAGCCTTCTCAATTTTGTTTAAATCAGCATCATCTGTTGATTATTATTAAAATAATAAATACATTTAAAATCAAATGATCAAGATGCGGCAACAATTAGAGATCCAACTGTAATCAGGCACATGGGCCGACCGCTCAGTCAGATGAATGTAATTTGGCCATCTACAATATCCCTCCGATCCTCTGGTTGGACAGCTGGTCAGTTAGTAGAAAAATATGACCTCTGTATAGAGTGCTAGCTCAGTGCACAAACTAAACAAACTAATAATGATGGAGCAACATGATGGTTGAGTGGTTAGGATGACTGCTTTGGAGACCCAAGGTCCTTGGTTGGATCCTGACCATGGTGGTACTACTGGATCTGCGTTGACTTTGTAGATTCTCCCATGTCTCCCTGGGTTTCTTCCCACACTCCAAAAATATAGAGTTAATGGAATCTTTTTGAAACTCACCCTTGTGTGAATATGTTTTTGTGGCTGTAGTAGCCTTAGTCTGTTCCTGTCTCAACTGCTGTCCATGGCAATTAAAAACAAAAGAAATAACAGAAGTCATGCTCCTTCACTTGGCCATTATTTGGCTGGATTCTGCTGCACTGTCACCAGGAAGAAAAATAGAAATTGATAAAATACTGATTTCAATACAGTATCTGTTATCTGGTTCCCTTGCTTCTGTGTCAATGCTGAACTTGAAGGACGTGTCTAGTTTTCTTTTACTTAGGAAGAGTAGAAGTCTATGGAAAGACGGAGCAGCACTCATACAGTAAGTGAGGATTGCTGTCCGCCCTGTTTATCTCTGTACATCTGTAGTAGGACCACCATCAGAAATCGCAGGGCCCCATACAACAAAATTTCCTGGGCCCCCTGGGCTGCACCCACCGCAAGCCCCCCCTACAGGTCCGCCCCCCACCACACAGTAAAAAAACAAAAGAAAATATTGGTGGCTAGGGTTCCCACATGTTAATAAAAAATAAAAAGATATTGGTGGTCAGGGCCCCCCCATAAAAAAAACTTTTGTGGCCAGGGCCCCCCCATTAAAAAATATTGGTGGCTAGGAGCCCACATGAGAAAAAAAAATTGGTGGCCAGGGCCCCCTCCTCCACATTATGAGAAAATTGGTGGCCAGGGCCCCTTAAACGTCCATTCCTTCCCGAAAGTCAGCAGCTTTCAGAAAGATGGGGGCCGGCTAATCAAGTAAGTGTGGCATGCCGGGCCCTCTGACCCTCGGGCCCCCTACAACTCTCCCCCTGTCCCCCCCCTGTTGGCTGCCCTGATCTGTAGTATTGTATTTCTGCTTAGTGCAATGTATTCAGCCTGTGCTTTCAGGTGCATTAAAACTGCTGCATCCATGTCAGACTCCATAGTGTCCTCATCACAGCCTTGTAATCAATGTGTATAATGTAATCAATAGCGACTATTGGAGCGGTAAATAGAGTGTAAATTGCCCTTGCCGGTCCTGTTGCACTGGGGTACTACGGGAGACTTAGGGAAGATGATCAAAATAAAGGAAACGGGTACATAAATATGTAAAGGCCAAGCCTATAGAATGCCCGGTGCCACCCTACAATGTAGCAATGTGGGTGCCACCTCCTATTTCCCACCCTACTTGGAGCAACCCAATGCCACCCACCAAATAGAGCTCCATTTTATTTCAGCCTTCCCTTTATTTTGCCTGTATATCTATACAGCCATTATGCAGACGTGTATATTGTGTATTATTTGGATGTAATATCTACTGTTCTACTGAAGCTCTGGGTGATTGGGGGGTTTGGGTTTCCACACATTTTAGGAAACATCCGACCCTTCAGCTTCCGAGAATGGCAACTTGTTTTGGTGCGTAGCATGTTAAAATCCCTTTATCCGTGTAAAATGAGAATAAAAGAGCAAGAAGGGAAATAAACGCTGCATCTCTTATATAAACAGGGCGGCACAGATAAAGTGGCCTCTTTCATTGGAATCCTTATCTGCGACTCCAAACTGCTTCTAACTACAGGCACAGAAACTGCAGCAAACGCTCCCAAGCGTGGCATTGTTCATATTCATTCCCCCGTGCCCCCCGAGGGGGAAATCTGGGAAGCGTTTATAGAAAGAAAGACTAAATTAAATCTATATTTATAGAAGAGAGAAACAGTGGAAAATCAAATAGAGAACATTACAGATTAATAGGCAAGTGTATCCTGGGGGCACAGAGGTTGGACACGGAGAAAAGGAAAAGCGCAGTCGTATCCAATTCACAATTCAATACATATTTACTCAACACAAAAACCAGCTTTTTTTGTATCACAGGAGCAAACGCCTTCAATTATACGGTGAGCAAATATACCGGACATGAAAATGCATTTAATGCATGCGTGGGAATCTAAGGGTAGGCCACACACCTATAGGAACAGCTTGCCTATAAATTGTCTTTATGGAGAACAACAGCTTTGCAAAACACTCTACGGGAGATGGCCTTCCCATAATTCAGAGCTTTCTGGATAATGGATTTCCGAATAATAGATAACCTCTATGATAACTCAGCCTGTAGGTTAGGTGTCCTCCTGTGTTGTTGGACATGGGGTAAAGCTGCCCATAGATAAAACCCATACCTGTATGTTGTGCTACTAACCCCCGGCTAATATTTATATACAAGGGGTATCAGTTTGTGCCGATGTGTCAGCCAGAGTTTGGTGCAGCAGCAGCTGAAGTGGAGCTCAAGTTGCTGTTGACGTCGTGCTGTTCTGATGGAGCGGAATAAATGAAAGGCCTCCATATGGTGTATGTATATTGCTTCCATCTGTATGGCCTGTAGGCCAATTAGTCACATACTGTATGGGATCCACCGGCGTATACAACTGAAGCACCTTGTAGAAACTTATCAGCCACCTCTTCTAATGGATAAGGGACGTTTATTCAAGTTTATTTAAGTTTAAAGTTGAGAAACGTCACAAACTACAATAGGAGAGCCCATACTTCACTAATGCGAGGTCTACTTTGAGTGATGTTGTCCCATTATGATCTATATCCATAAAAGCATTGTTAGCATTCTGTTCCGTGGAAAATATTACTTAAATATTGATTTATGACAAAATGTGTATTGTTATATTTAACAAACAACTGTTTCCTATGTAACCTTACTATAATAAAAATCGGAATGAAAAGCATGAAATAGGAGAACGATTTAGCCGTTTGTTGACAGTGTCTTGAGATCTACTGATCACAGCTAAAGGTCTTCTGATAGATCCCCATCTAGCTGTTGGGCACCCTTGAACTACAGCTTCAACATTATAATGACCAGGAATGACCAACGCAAATGTTGATTTGCAGCAGTGTGGCTCAGGATAGTCATTCATTTGTGGCTCTCTTTTCATGCCTACACAACACAAAAATGAGTGCGACTACAGCAGCACAAAAGGTCTCTTAGGCTGTATATACATAAATAATATCTAAATGAGTTATTTTGCCTTGTGTTGGTACCACAGTGGTCTCATTGTATGGCAGGGCTGCTCAATATCTAGAGGTACCTATTGGCTTGTGCTTCTTTTTCCTGGGGCAAACTAAATGTTTTGTGAAGTCTGACCACACTGCACCCCAACTTGTCCGGAGGTACAGCATTGTCCCACGATGGGCTGCTTACAAGTGGCTGCTAAGCCATATATGTTGGTTTAGGTTAGTGACAAACATTTGTTGGTGCTTAGCACTTTACTTATTGCTATTTGTGCCCCAAACACCCAATAGGGATTAATAGAAGGAAAAGCGGACATACCCCCACAGGTAGCAATGACAGCATTTAATCATGGTTTTTAAGCTGAGCACAATGCCATTAAGGCAGTATAGGTACAGGTAAGAGACCTGTTATCCAGAATGCTCTGGATAAGGGATCTTTCCATAATTTAGATCATTATACCTTAAATCTACTAGAAAATCATCTACACATTAAATAAACCCAATAGTCTGGTTTTGCCTCCAATAAGGATTAATTATATCTTAGTTGGGATCAAGTACAAACGACTGTTTTATTATTACACAGAAAAAGGAAATCAGTTTTAAATATTTGGATAAAATAAAGTCTATGTGAAACAATGGAGGTTGTTCTTACGCTCTGCCTACGTTTAGTTGGTGTGGTGGTGCATCAATCCTCATCTGGGTTACCGCAAACCCTAATGTAAGATCATACAGTAGTAATTAGAGGAGAGCAATTCTGCTGTAAAATCTTATTCAGAGACTACACAACACACTAAGTCTATGTGAGTCAGCCTTACCGTAATTCAGAGTATTCTGGATAATGGGATTCCGGATAACCTACCTGTACTGTATATGCAGCTCAAGGCCGTGCCATTATGATGGAATATTTTGCAAGATGCCCACATGAATGACCTAGAGGCCTGAGCACAGAATAAAGTTGCCCTTGTTAGTATTTTCTTGCCAGGCACGGATTCGCAGAGGAATTCTGTGTTTTACTGCAAAATGTTGTTGTCAAAACCACATAAAAATGACCAATTGACTTCAATGCATTTTGCATGAAAAAAATCACTCTCTCACATCAATGTATTTTCTGCACAAAATTCCCATTGGCTTTTCCACAGTTTTTTGTGAATTTTTCAGAATCAGTTATTACTGGCCATACATAAAGAAGTTTTTTTCCTTGATATAAGGGTTTCCTGATCCGATCGGTTGTAATCACATGGCTCTTTTATAGAAACCCCCCAAAATTACCCCCCTGACACATAGGCTCATATTCCAATCATAGTTTCTCAATATTTGTATTTTATTGTAATAAAAGAGATATGCGCATGCAACAAACAGCCACAATGTGAAGGCAGTGAAACAGCTTTTTTAATCTCAATCTTTTCATTCTCATTCACAAATGGAGAACTTGCGTTTGGCTACTTTTTGGCTTGATAGAAAACACTCCATACAGCATATTATTTACAGCTGAAATAAATGAACGCAGGATGGGATGGTGAAAACCCTACTAATAAAGCTTTAATTAAATTGCTCTATGTGCCTATGGAGACTACAATATGGAAGATTCTTGCCTTGATTAGATTAAAGCCTAAAGATGATTCACAAAACAGCTGACTAATGTTACATGATCTACTGGAATAAAACAAAAAAACTCGAATCAGTTTCTCAAATATATAGTATTTTACAAAAAAAGAGAAAAATGCAGGAATGCAAAAAGAAACTACATTACTGACTTATGAAATAGACGAAAGCAGGCAAATGTAACTGCTTAACAAAGTGTTAGAGTTTGGGCTGTAACAAACCCGTTGGAGAAACATGACAAAGCTCCAGTTGGGCTGCCTAGTTCTAAATCAACGTCAACAATGTTTACCATTCAGTAAAAAGATAACGATGGTGTTGAAATGGAAATAAAACTTGTCAGGATCAGTTTGCAGGGGGTATTAACAATTTAGATGAGTGGTAGAGCTCAGCACTGCTTATGAAAAGGCATTCAGTCATTGAAAAAAATCAACGTTGAGTGATATGGCAAAATGCAAAAAAAAAAATCTAAATTTACACCAAACTAAAGTATTAACATTAGCAGAGAATATGTACAAACTCTGTGCTACTCTTTAAGGCTTTCACCAACCATATCAGTTAATAAATGGAGTAGACGTCATGAATAGATTAGAATTCTCAAGAGAACAAAGAATGTAGAATATTGAGATGGTCTGACTATGGGTATAAAACCAATACACCAATCTTTTTTTGCACAGTTTATTCCTAGGTTGAGCAAAATGCTATATAATTTCACCCTGTATCGGCCAAACCACCAGTTTAAATGGAATCTCTTGGTGGCTACTTCCTTAGATGTGCCATTTCCCACTTTTCCTCAGCAGCAAATGGTTCAGTTTGCCTCATGTCTTCAAAGAAGTCAATGGCTTTGGCAAAATCGACTTCATTAAGAGCTGGTCCGTCAATGCTAATCTTAAGAATGTCACACAGGCCTTCGTCTGCTCTTCCTTGCCGGTGGCTTTGTTTCCAGAGGTCCTCCGCCCGGTTAATTTTTTCATAGAGAGCAGATCCCAGTGGAAGGACCAAAGCAATTGCAGCTAAAACGGTGAAATCAGGAAAAAGCTCATGCATCTCAGAGCTGGTGTGAATCAACTTGACACAAATATCCCGAAAGGTCAAGTGACTGAGGCTGAAGACAATACGTTTAAAGAGAGCAAAGTCATTGGAAGCTCTTTCAGAAACCAACATGTGAGAGAAACTCAGCAAAAGGTGACGGAACTCCTCTTCTCCATATGTTCCTATGTCATCCAGTGAGGAAGGGTAACATTTTGGGTTGAAAACAACAGAAAATGAACTTACCACTTTGAGCACATTACCAGGAAACCTGTCCTGAAGGCTCCTGCATACATTTTCAAGGCAGGCCTCTTTAAGTAGCTCAAAGCTTTTCAGCTTTGATTTGGAGCAGTCTGCTAACTCCACTCCTTTGTAAAAGAACCTACTCTCATTGTCCTCACCAGGATGCTCATTTAGTTCATTAAGAAATTCCTGAAAGTTCTGACCACTTGTGGACTTTTGGGCCATTAACGTTGCCTGAGATGCTGAGACTATGGGGTTCACCATTGACATGTCCAGCTCCTCAATCTGGAAGAACTGGTTTAATTTTTGGAAGATCGGCAATATGTCCAACAACACCTTAGTGAAAGCCACAAACCAGAACTTTTTCAGTTCTGCACATAGCCCATTAGCAATAGGAGACTTTGTAGATTCACTTTCAAGCAAAAGCACTAATGTAGGCCATGAAGAGTCAATTGTTTCAACTGCAGGTAGTATGGATGTCCAGTGAACTGTATCTGCAGCGTTTAAATCTATTCTACAGAAATGAAGGACGTTTTGCAGTTCCTGGAAGGTATGGTTCTCCCCATTCTGGTTCCCATATAGCCTATACACTGCATCCATAATACTTTCATATTTACTTGCATACTCAATGCTTAGAAAATTTTCAGCTGGAAGCAATGCCTTTCTATGAAAGACACAGTGAAGTTCTGTCAGCAGTGGGCAAACGGATCGTAATTTCTCTCCAACACCATTAATCCTATCAACCATCAAAGAGGAACCATCAGAACTAAGCCAAGCAACCTTTGTTAATGGCACTTGGAAGTCATTCAATGCTTCCAGCACTTTGTCTTTTATGCAGTTGGCTTCTCCTGAAGGCAACTCAAACCTTCCCAGGAATGTGATGCAGAGATGTCCATCACATGGAGATACTGAAGTTGCAAATATCACTAGGTTTCTGTGTTCTGCTATATCCACCGTCTCATCAATCACCAGTCCGATGTAAGGGGATTCTTTCAATCTTTGCCGATCTTCATGATGGAGAACTTTAACAATGGCTACCTGAATTAATTAAACACAAGATTCCATCAATCTTTTACCGCCTCATGTGAAAGTCATAAAATAGTATATGATCAGTGAGTTATTGCCAGAAAGCATTATGGGTCTACAGGTGATGTGAGAAGAGATCATTTGAAGAATTATTTGGTATCCACAAAGAAAGAAACTGTAGTGAAGCTAAAATCTTCTGCCTGGTGCAGAAGAATCAGTGAAAGTGGTCTAACTATACTATACTGTATGGTTGCAAGATGCTATGTCAGGTATTTGTAAAAATGAGTTATCAACAGGGGGAGCAGAAGAAGCAATTAATGTAGGTTCCAGGCCACAACCTGTCCCATCCACACAGAAGTAGACAGTCACTGCTACTTGATACATATTTGCTCAGACTTCAAAATACAAACCTGTAGTTGTCAGAGCTCCACAAAAAGCAAAAATGTCAATGTGTAGCCATTGGTAGAGAACGTTGGCATGTCGTTGAGCTCCTGGAGTTCACAATGAATATTGTTATTGGAGTTAGAATATGCCAAAGTGAGGCCTTGGAAATAATTTGGACTAAGACCAAAGGGGGACAGGTTTTGCCTCTGATTTCTCATGAGAATTCTGCTTGACCTAATTTATTCCATGGTAGAGCCTCCGAGCTCCGACTCCGAGTGTGCATGCAAATCTCTATCTGAATGCCTTTTGGCATCTGTACAATCTCATTTTAGTTCAAATTAGCATTTTTGCTCCATAAAGTTTCAATACTGCACAACCTTAGGCAGGCTAATGACTAATTATATGCTGTAGCTTTTCCAAGGTCATTTTTATGAAGGGCAAATAACCAAGATCCAGTGACCTTTTTTTCTTGTGCATCAAATCTCTTTGACTTGTTTCTCTTCCAGACTCTCTTGCATAATTGTCACCCTAACTTTAGTACATGTATTTGAGGGCATGCAAATAGGAGCAGTGTCTACCAAAATGCCCCATATGTCAGAAAAACCATCTAATGGGAAAGACATGCTCATGTCAATTGGCCACACACTACACATGGCTTAGTCAGGCTTGTAGGCTACATGTTAACAGGTTGGAAAAATGCACAGAGCGTTTAGCCTGCCTAAGATTTTATGTCTAGTCTACCACCCAGTGCCTCCATAAACTAAACTGTCCCAGATAGCCTTATCCATGATGAAAGGGCTACATGGTAAGAATGCAGTTGTATATTCAGGGCTGGATTTATGGAAAGGCCACCAAGTTTTTTTAAGGTGGCCAGATTTTAGGTGCGGCATGCTGTCCAACCACACCCACATTGGTTCACAAACACTGGGGATGCACTGGAGATATGATAGTTTTTTACATCTCCTGTGCGCCAATCCCCATTGCTCTGGTCCTGATGCTGAAAATTTGTGTGAATAAAAGGGTTACGGGGGTGAACGGCAGCGGGCCTTGGGGTGCCCGCTATGTAAATCCAGCCCTGTGTATAAAGTAATTTAAACTTTTGTGTATGACAATATAAACAGTACCGTATTTGTTGTCTGACCGATCGACCCTACTGCATGTGGAGGAGTCAATAGTTTACTGGTGTATGCATGGGACTGAACCAACATCAGTTTGGCTGGCTTGGGAAATATGCTGGGCCAGAATTGGCCACCTTGCAATTCACACAGTTAGCGAAATAGCAACAGAAGGGAGAAGCAGCATCGGCAGATTCAACAGACTTGAATGAGAGACTGTTAAACCCCTCAAAGTGTCATACAGGACCAGAGAGTTGAGTCTGAAAGTTCTTTACTGTATAATCCCATAAAATATATATAACAAAATCAGAACTGAGGGAAGAAATTGAGGAAAATATTGAAGTCTATATAAAAATGTGGGCACTGGGGAGAAGATTACTCCTTCACTTTGGGCTGTTCCTCTAAAATTCAACCCAATCTCGTGATTATACGTTGGAAATAACCCTGCATGGTTTGATTTCTTCCTGGATACCAAAGAGCTAGGGAAGTAAAGGCTATAGATCCTCAACCACGGTTCTCAACTCCACACCCTACTAAGCGTTTTTTAGACAGGTAACGGCATGCAGCAGTTCAAGTAAACTTGCACATGTGGTGTTTTAGCATCTGGCAAAATGTAACTGTTACAGAAAATATATATCATTTCTAAAATATGGGAATCTGAGTCACTGCAAGTAGAGGGGAGAATTAGAGACTTGTGTGCTAAGAGTACACACCTGCATTTCTCTCACACTGCTTGGGTGGTAATACTCATTTTGTTCAGAAGACAGCAATGCCTCGCAAAGATTGAACTTCTGCAGCTCCAACAGAGCACACAGTTTCCCACAGAAGATACCCTCCTTAGCCATGGAGTAGACGCTGGTCAAGATAGCTATCTTGGACGGGTCCATTTCAGCTTTAATGACTGACTTCATCTCTTGATGAAACTGTAATTCCATTGCAAGTTGCTCACTGTTGACTGCTAGCGCTTGTCTATGGGCACCAGAGGTCACATGACGCAGAAGAGCATGACGCTGAAAGTTATCTGTGCCAACGGTGAAGGCATTCTCAGCTTTGCCATGTTTGTTCTTTACCAAGGCCTGTCGGCACTCCATACAGAACATAAGCTTGCGCTCATAGTCAAATTCAAGCCATGTGAACTCTTCTTTCCAGTGCTCATTGAAGTACCTTTTACATTTTTTATTTGAGTTAGATGTCTCCCCTGCTGGCTTCTTCCCAGGGGTGACCATGGTTCCACCACTGCTCGTGCTGAAATCAAACATTATGGGAGGGCTGAGACTTTCCATGCTGCATCACACTGAGTTAGGAAGTCTATTAGAGCTCCAGGGTCATACTGGTGAATGAAAGAGACACGGGGAAAGATATCAGGGATCATGGCACACTTTACACACTAGCTTGTGAAGGACATTTTTGGCACAAAAGCATATACAGTAGGTTTAAGCTTGATTACTAATGGTTGCTTCCATTGCTACAGAAAGTAAATTGGATGCCGTAGCCATTATTAAAGCCAAGCAATGGCAGAAACATTTAGAGGAAAAAGAATTTGATGGAGCTTTAGAAAAGTGCTGCTGGGGCAGTAAAAGTTGAATTCCTGCACAAACGCATGAAAACGTAGTATGCAGCGCCTAAGCAGGACCATTTTATTGTTCTTTTACTTTAATTAGGACCCCCATGTTTAACGTGGTCATCAGCCCAAAAAATTGGCACAGTGCTTAAAGGAAAGGTGGTAAATATTTAGCACCACTCAATGATGAGAAACACTTACCTGATACACCCCGGCTGGTGCCCCTGTTAGCAGAAAACTGCCCCGGCCTGAGAAGTGATCTACTTTCCACTTTTTCCTTCTTTGCACTGGTTGAACATGCACAGTACAGTCATAATCCAAACTGCCATAATCCAAACTGTCAGCTCTTTCACTGTGTGCATGCATCAGCCCCGGGGCCATTACAGAAGGTAGAAACAGTTTGTTCTGTGGTGCATGCTCAGAAGTGGCCCAGGACGGCAGTTTTCTGCTAACAGGACTGGCTCCGGGTATCATGTAAGTGATCACTGGGGGGGTACCTAACATTTAGTGATTTAATCTTTTCTTCTCCTTTAAATGCACAGGTAACATATATGCTGTTTTACACATAGGTCCATGTCAACCAAAATATATTTTGGATTCAGAGTGGTCATTTTTACTGGGATTTCCTTATTTTTATAGATGTGCATAAGGGTTTCTCCTAAATATTTCACTGACGTTGAGCAAAATTGTGCTTTTTACACTTTAATAGCACCAAAGCTATAAGATACATACTGTATGTGTTTGTGTGTGTGTGTATATATATATATATATATATATGTGTGTATATTGAGATTTGGATATTGTAACTGTTATTTCATTTGGACGAGTTTCCTTTCAGTGAAATGCATTGTTCCTTTCATTGGCTGCGCGTATGTTTGTGTGTATAAAGAACCCTGGATATAAATGTATAAAGCTATCAATGTACCATATATCAGAATGATAAGATAGAGACTTGATGCTGAGCTACAACAGCCAGTATTTCTTTCTCTCTCTCTCTCTCTCGCTGGCAGTTGTAGTTGGCACACGTATTATTCATGGACATACACAAACTTTGTGCGCACAGTGTTTGGATCAGAGAGGAGACAAAATGAAGCGCAGAGGGGAAGAAGGAATGGGAAGACTGACGATGACTTTAGGAGCAGCTAAAATGAAAGAGAAGAGCGAGCAGGAGAGGGTTAAAAGAGGAGGGTGCTGGTAAGAAAGTGGGTGCAGAGGCACGCGTGTTCATACATACCCTGAATGAGCTGATGGAGCTTTTACATGAACTTTTCAGGCTGCACCAGAATCTCCTTTCTCCTGCCCCCCCCTCCTTTTTGGCTCGTTTGTGCTGCTGAGACACACAAAGAGCTGCTCCCCCATAGACTCCCCGGCACTTTCCTGCAGCTAATTCCCCACCTAATGAATAAATGCGGAGAAATGTTAGTGGCGCAAGGCAATTCCCATCAGCTGCTTTGGACAAACAAAGCTTTTGCAGCGGCAGCAGCAGCAGAGACACACGGAGACCTGGAAGCAGCCATGATGTGTGTGTGTGTGACAATGCAGAAGCGATGGTGCTAGCGCTGCCCCCTAGTGCCCGGAGAGACCACCACACTCTACCCACAGTAACTTGTGTGTGTGCAACAACAACCACAACACAACAACGCCGCGGCACAATGTATAAAGTGTCTGGAACATTGTATCTTTCCATTTCTACTCTTTAATGAGATCTCACAGCATAACTTCTCATTTGTACTTATTATACACAAACCCATTATTCACAAAGCTTCACAAAACAACATTTTGGGGGTTATTTATTAAACTCCCAACGCCAAAAACATGAAAAATTCACGGGAAAAATTATTATACCCCCAAGGATGTAAAAAGTCAGAATCCAAAATTCCGGCATCTCAGACCCACCGAGGTTGCATATAAGTCCATGGGAGAAGTCCCGAAGAAATCTTGATCTGTGCTGGGTTTCATGCAATAATCCGAAGATTTTGTGGTTTTCGGGCAAGAATCCCAAAAAAAATGAGTCGAAGTAGTTTTGAGAAAATATTGAGATAAATTCTGACTTTGATAAATGGGCCTCCCTGTATCGACTCCTATGTCGGCCTTTCCCCCAGTCGTAATAAAACATTCTATTCGAACGATGCTGCCGAAATCCCAAACAATCCCGTTGGGTTTTTAGTAGCCTTAAAACCTTGTTATTGAAATTACGGCAACACCCCTTAAGCAGAAAGCTCAAAACATTCCGTATAACAGATCCCTATAATAACATTAATTAGGGATATTTCTCTTGCATATTAATAAAACATAGTAAGTATGATTATTGATACAAAATACATATTGCTGCCGAAGGTTTCCATATGCTGTACAAGTAGGAACTCAAACTATATTGTAAGGAACATTTACAGTGAATGGGGGAAATATTAATAAATCATTCCGTTATCTCTACTCTTTTATTCAGCCCTATCATCAATATTGGCCGTTTGGCTCCTTATCTGGAGCAAAAATAGTCCTCCTGGTGCACGCCTTGCCCTTTAAATATAAATAATGGAATAACACCCTAAAGTGGGGCAATCATGTCTGTACATGGAGAGCTGACATAAGCCTCGTGGCTATGCCCCAATCCACCCAAACCCTTCTGACTCACCTAAACTCTATCCACAATCTACCCAAACTTCACCCCTTTCACAGGTAGCCTTGCCCCTTTTATGGGGCTGACATTAGGGCGCTTAATGCCTGTCCTGCCTATCCCCTTAAACAAACACACAACTGATGTGAGATACATTTCACATAGAACTGAAACTCCTAAACTGAGAGGCTGGCATACTCCACATACACAGGCCAATACAAAGGGGTGAGTGCATATGTTCTGCCCTGGCCCAATGTTGCACCTCAAAAGGGAACCTTGAACCCAAAAAGATTAGACTATAAATGAAAAGGTAAGGCTAGAAAGAACCTGAGGGTTCAGGGTTCCATCCATGACTAAATATAGTTTTATTTGATTTATTCAGTACGTTCCTCTACTATTAACATTGACATGTACAGTGAGAGCTCAATAGAACTATCGACGTCCCCATTGAAAGTGTCTATGAACATTCCCTTGGAAAATAATGGGATCTGGCAGCTTGAAGGAAACAAATGACAGCGTTTACATAATTTGCTCTGGAAACATGAAGATCCCTAAACGTAAAGCCAATAGCCATGGGCAATACACTCTTACACCGAGCCCTTAGACTTGCGGCTAATCATTTCTCCAACATTTTCCCTACACGTTGACTTTCATAAGAGAAACTTTATGTACAGTTTAATCAACGTGGAAACCCATCTCTCCAGCTGAGGAATGATTGGGGTATGTCTCTATAGAAATATACTCACTGTATATAAAAATAAAAGCATTTACTTCTATTGTTTAACGTTTAAATATAGCGTTTACTGTCATTCTAAGGCTGAATCTGTGAAACTCATGAATACCCTCTTGTGTTCTTTACTAAATACTAAAATGTCACTGTTTGATTTAGTAAGAGAAAAATAGAAATGAATGTAACGGTGGCGCATTAATGATGTTATATGAGACCCAGTCCCCATAGGAACCGGTGAGGGAGAAGCAGTTTTGCTCCAAGCAACTGTTTAATGCAAAGTTTGACCCCAATATGGCGAGAAGAATTTTGTCTCCAACAGCCGGGGGAGGAATAATGACATTTATAAGAACCTTTTGTTGCATAGTAATGAAATCCAAATTAGGAAGAGGGTCAAAAAACGCCTAAATAATAAGTAGAAAATGTAGTGACACACAAAACATGAGAAATAAAGTGCAAGCTCTTCATCCCATCCTAGATCAATGGTAAAGCTGTAATATGGGGTGACAGAGAATTTTGGTTGTTACATGAGGCGCTCACAATGGATTATGTTCTCATTGCTGAGATCCCACATCAGCTGTGACATTGGCTGGAGGAAAAAGCACAACTGTCAACGCTGCAGACATTTGGTCCATTAATAAAGCCAAAGAAATCACAAGAATATTCAGAGTATAAGAACAAAGAGGGAATTCATGTACACATTTACACACCAATAAATACAGATGAGCCAGGAATAAGCTGTATCCTTAGTGATGTCATCCACTATTGTAATAAGTAATCTACCCCCCATTATAAAATAGGAAGACAATTACAAGTCATTTTGCACTAAGCCCCAATATTCCCCAAACGATTCCCCGTATAAAAACATTTTCACTAAACTGCACAAATAAATACATAAACTCACATTTTTAAAAAGCAAGAATGTTTCCTTATTTATGAAATATTCAAATATAAAAAAGCATGAATTAATAAAACCGCAGGTCGAAGGAAAACTTTTCTTTAATGTAAGGAATTTTCATTCTGGACACGCTAAGAAAGGGGCAAGCATGTGTTGCTTAGCAACCCACTAAAGAGGATGTGCAGTACCAGGGAGACCCGTATGTTGCTGGGGGACACGTGGACTTGGCCATACACGGGCAGATTAAAGCTGCCAATATAAGTGTATGGGGGCTTCTGACGGTCTCTCCGATTGATATCTGGCCAAGATATCGATTGGGGAGGTTTCATTTCTCTGCTGATCGAGGACATCATTGGCTAGTTGATGTGGTTCTACGACTTGTTGGCGCCCATTCTCTTCGCTGTAATCTGATCGGGCCGAATGTTCGGGTTAACCCGATATCACATCAATACGGCATTGGAAGGCATATTGGGGAAAGATCTGCTCATTTGGCCACCTCACCAGAGGCCGTCTTAGGTTTTGTCTTTGAGATTCGTATAAGATCACTGGGGGCAATGTAACGAGATGCAAATATGCCGCATGTTTGTGAAAGTTCTCATTCCTCCAGGTTATGGTATTTCTATAGAAATAAGTCAAATCAACTGGACTTGCTGTGTTACTAAGTGTTACTAAGTGTTAGTGCATTAGTAAGTGTTAGTGCGTTAATAAGTGTTATTATGAAGCACATTTACTAAGGGTCGAATTTCGAAGTTAAAAAACATCGAAATTTGACCATTGAATTTGATACTTTGATAGTCCAAGTATTTTTTTTGATAGAAAACGGCAGTTCGATTGAACGATTTAATCCTCCGTATCGAACGATTTGAAGGATCGTACAAAAAAAAAACCTTTCGCTTCTAAAAACTTAGCCAAAGAGAGGTTCTAGGAGGTCCCCCATAGGCTAAACAGCAATTCGGCAGGTTTAAGGGGGCAAAGTCGACGTTTTTTTTTAAAAAGACAGTATTTCGATTTTTGAATGGTCGAATTTGTGAAGTTTTTCTAATTCGAATTGAATTTTGGCCTATTCGATGGTCAGGATACCCAAAAATTACATTGAAATTCGAAGTTTTTGAATTCGAAAATTCACTTCGACCCTTAGTAAATGGGCCCCTAAGTGTTGGTAAGCCCTATCAACTGGTGGCGGTCAGCTGCTTGAAAACACCTATTGGTTGCCAGGGGATACTAGATCTGGTGCCTTTACCTTACGAGATTATTCATTGGATGACTATGTAGTGGACTTAGTCCCCCAAAGATCCCAACGAATGCAGGTGAATGCCATTATATGTAAAGTATGTTGTGAAGCATTTGAACATCATGTTTATGTTTGCACTCTAATAAAAAGACAGTAAGAATCATTTCAGGGTGCGAATGCAAACCACCATGTTTTTGCACATTTGTATTATGCCCATAACAGCTGGCGTAGATTCCCAGCACTGCCCCTGTTGCAATTGTAGAATGAATGAATGAAGGGATACAACCTTAATGTTCATACACTTGTGCCAGGGGAAGCATTAAATGGCTGGTACTTGATTGCCATTAGCTCAGCATAAATGTTAATATAATAAGAGACCCCTCATCAGACATTCCGTATACAAGATTCAATCCCTACTCGTAATACAAATACATAGAATAATTACACAGACACATTGAGCATTCTGTTTCCTTTTTACTTATATTATGGCATCAGCTCATATTGACATGCCCAGCAAGAATGGCTGCAATGGGCGCTACTATGGCACCCTACCCAATGACTTGGCACAGCCGTGAGAAATCTCCACTGACACCCCCACTGATATTCTATATAATAACGAGTCTTTTCCAAGGTCACAAATGGCTGACACGGGAATCAAGGATCCCTGCAGTGAAAGCTACATGTTCTCTGTATATTCTATTTCCCAGGTAATGATAATAATAACGCAAATTAAACAACCGGAAACAACAATGTGTGTCTATGTGTTTAGCTCCTGTTTTGTGTATTTGTGGAGTCCCTACATGCCAACGGCAAGTTCACATTATTTACTGACCGCAGTTACATTTCTCTGCTAATTATGGGAATTTGTATATGTGAATTTACAGCAGAACCAATTAAAATAAAGGGGACATAGTATCCATTATGCAGCCAATAACTGTGTATACTGCTGTGTGCTGAGATCTAGTTGTATTTGGACACAAGACTGTAAGCTCTATTGGGCAGGGCCCTCTTTATTGGTACTACTGATAACATTAATAATGATATATGTGACTGGCATGAGACCCATCCTTTGCACGTTACCTGGGCATTCTGCTAATGCTTTGTGTCACCCCCACATTACAGTTCACCCCTCTGCCATCGATTTGGCAAAGAAAAGCAGTTAATAAAGAGAGTTAGGGAAATGTTGGGGAAATGTGACAGCTTTCTTTTCAATCTAATTAGGATCAGGACCCAAGGAAACCTTCTGCTAATAGTGCCGGGTGCAGGCGCCCAGTGGAGCTACTGGAGCATGAAATGAAGTGTGAGCTTTATGCTTCATGCTCCACCTGCTCTTGCACCAATAGGGTTATTCTACCCTCGACTGGTGGGGCCAACATTGATTACAGGGTCTAGAACGGGTTAAAGGTAAATAAAAGATGACATGTGACTATCATGTGAGAAACAGTCATGTCTCAGATCAGTGGAGCACAAAATTCATTTGTTTGCAGGCACTGCCAATGAAGATTGTATTAAATTGTCAGCCCAGTAGGACCTCTGTGAATCACATCAAAGACAAATGTTACCATGTCACTAGCAGAGAAATAAATGGCATTAAGGCCAAAGTGGCACATGATATACTAACTGGCGTCCACTGGCCATAACCAAAACCCCACTTTGCAGATAAATACAACTGGGTCCTGGGGTTCCCTTGGCTCTGATTCCCCATGACTCTTACTACTGGCTGACATTAGACAAACAGAATTATATGATGATATTATAAGGTTACAACATAATCTGGGTGAGTCAGTGAAACAATAACATATTGTGGGTTCCTATGTTTTGTTCTGAGACTAAACAACTGTGTATAAGTCACCTCGACTCACATGAGTCATTGTTTTTATAGAGTCTACTTCTTTATTTGTGCCCAAACAGGACAATGCAGCCTCCACTGAAAGCTAAAAAAGGTAAACCTTTGTCTGGAGACAATTATTCCATGAGACTCATTGAAGGCAAAACGGGCAGACAACACATTGCATTTTTTTATTTTGTTTTAAAGGCCAAGGTTCATTCTCTCTGTCTTCTCTAGGATAATCTGTAACAGGGTGACAGGGTAACGAGGCTCGTTTTGTTAGGTGCCACTTAGACAAAACACATCAACACCCTTTATTTATACTGCACCAACCAACAGCAGAGATCATGCCCCTTCCTCTTTCAAATATGTCAGTAAATTAGTGCAAAAAAAGGCCCTTTTGGGAAAGAACTATTTATTGGATGGGACTATTCCGCCTTAAGGTGGCCATACATGGATAGATCCGCTCGTTTGGCGATGTCGCCAAACGAGCGGATCTCCCTCCGATATTCCCACCTTGAGGTGGGCAATATCGGGCAGATCCGATCGTGGGCCCTAGGGCCCAACGACCGGATCCTAGCATTCAGAAACGGGCGGTCGGATCGCGGGACCGCATCAACGAACAGATGTGGCCGCGATCCGACGGGATTTTTAAACCCATCCGATCGAGATCTGGCCGACTTTCGGCCAGATCTTGATCGGGGAAGCCCGTCGGGGGCCCCCATACACGGGCCAATAAGCTGCCGACACGGTCTGTCGGCAGCTTTTATCGGCCCGTGTATGGCCACCTTTATTACACTGGATGAGCTAAAACTTAGGCCAGAGACACTTGGACAACTGCTCCTTTTTGTCTCCAATGTAACCATTCAATTGTTATTATTTATACCCATGACACTAAAACACACACTAAAAAATTTTCATTTGATCAATTTATACTATGGGAGAAGGGCATTCTGTAATTCAGAGCTTTCTGGATAACAGGTTTCCAGATAACAAATCCCCTAAATGTATAAAAGCCACTACAGTTATCAGACATACAACATTGAATGAATATAGAGAAGCTGTTTCATTGAATTGAATTGGTGCCCACGAGTCTTGCATTTAGCTGCCATTCCGCATGAATTATACTTTTAATGGGGAATGTAGAGGATGAATATTAATTCCAAGTAAAGATTTAAAATGTAAGCAAGTGCCTTGTCCTTTAAATACAGTGGGGAGCTATCCTTCTAGGAAAACTGAGAGGCTCTTGTCTATTTTTGGCCAGCAAGGCTATAAACAGAGAATGTGGAGGCCTCAGGCTAAACAGCTGTGGAAAAATGATAATAAAATATGCTAAAAATAAAATGGGAAAAGATGTTTGTTGGAGAGGTGAGAGGTGCCTATTTTGTATTCCCTTGGCTGATGCGTTGCCATTTGTGTTGCTAGTGGGGGGCCCACTGTGTTTGTTCTCCCACAACAAGGCCATGACCAGAGGCAAGTGCGAGTGCTATTCTCATGCAAGACGTCATTTTATTCATATACGCAGGGAAAGTTTGTGCTTGGCTAAAGGCTTTAAGCTGGTCAGAAAGGCTGGAAATCTGCACTCACCATCATTTCTCATGACAAGTTGATGCCATTCTTGTTGACACAATAAACCACCAAAATCCTCTGTCTGCAAAATGGGTGCAGTTAATATAGGGCAGATTTAAGGGGTTTGCACCAGTAACAATATATTCCCTATTGGCAATGTCATGTTAATGTTATTTTTTATTTACTTCACAGTCCTTCTGTACTGAAAATGACATTGTAATATTCAAAGGGGGCCCCAGAATATGGCTGATGGCTCAATAGCTGTTTTAGAATGAATTCTTGTTTTTCTATTGTATAAAGAATATGGACCTTATTAAAATACCTTATTTCTTTAGCCAGTCTGAAGGTTCCTGCATTTGAGTTGCACAACCGTAGCCTCTAACCACACTCACACTCAGATAATCACAATACATAATGTTGGAATATTTAGATTTGGAGCTCAGAACCAAAGGAAGAAAAGTAGCATAAAGAATTATAGTAAAACGCATCAATTGTTATATTAAAAAGCATCAACTGTTTTCTTCATGCAATTTTTTTAATCACATTATATGGAAAGAGAAGAAGTGCGGGTCCTCTATACGTGCTTGTACATAGGTATATAAGAGCACTAGACACACATCACTGTTCTGACATACAGAAATCTAAAAGCCTAATTATATATTTATTTGGCTTTGCTTTATTTCCATATAGATTCTGTGAAGGTACCGTTGGCTTAGCCTACGATGATATACGGCAGAGACCTAACTGGCTAGAGACCTAATTGGGTAAAGGTCTAATTGGGTAGAGGTCCAATTGGGTAGAGGTCCAATTGGGTAGAGGTCCAATTGGGTAGAGGTCCAATTGGGTAGAGGTCCAATTGGGTAGAGTTCCAATTGGGTAGAGGCCCAATTGGGTAGAGGCCCAATTGGGTAGAGGTCTAATTGGGTAGACTAACGTGTACCCAACTCACTGACCCACAGTCCACACCAGGATCCAGCTGGGCCCCCTACCAATTCAACCCATGAAAGCTTTACCCACAACCTTACCGACTACCCCCAGGGCCATCATGACACCAGAAGGGACATTGTCATAACTGCATCTGAAAAAAGCAATATGGTGGGAAGGAAGGCGGAGAAGCCTCCTTTGTAACAACCCAACCCAGTTGCAGTAGTGGATCTGCATTTTCTACACGCCCAATGGCAGCCTTCTTGGCAGGCAAAAAAACGTCTCTGAAGGAATCTCACACCAGGGCTACGTGAAGAGCTCTGTAAACCCACTTTTTATATTGGCCTTTTGTCCAATTTCAACCATACTGTCCAGTCCATTGGGCATATGGGACAAATCAAGGGTTAGTTTCAAAAGATGATATTATGATCATGGTGGATCACAGATGATTTAATCTGCTGGTGCGCCATGTTGATGGGTGCAGGGTGCATCACCAGATAAGGAAGGAAATATAATCTGCAGTTCTGATGGAATGGGCTGTAGGCAAATAGTTGGTGGCCATGCATGTCTGAGGGTTTAAAGGCAGCACAAACTACTTCTACTGTGAATTATATTGTCAAGTGGATGTTTTTAAGTGTACATATGGACTTCCCAAATGAACAATTGAAATAGATATTTATGTTACCAAAACTGACAGCTGTGAGTTGGTGGGAGTTGCATCATGGAGCAGTTTTGCTGAGCATGCTGGAAGCTAGAGGGAAGGATCTAGCACAATCAGACTTGCCTTTTAATTATGAATACTACCTTCATCCTAGAGGGGAGCATGCCAACGCATACAGGACAATATTCCTTAGAAAGGGGGGCATTTATTTAGATATAATAACACAAACACAACGTTTCTTGATTTTCCAAACAAAAACATGTAACATTCTTACACAAAGGGTCTACAAATATGAAGGCTCAATAGTGGTGGGAAAAAGCCTGTAAAAAAGCCTCAGTATTCTTGGTATATGGTAACTACTAATGAAAACTAAGCAGAGGAGTACATATATTCACAATCTCAAGGTAACATAATCTCTGGCACCCAACTTGGGCAGTGAGATTGGTCCCGAGGATTGGTCTCCACATCTGCCCTTGAATAATGACTTATCCATTCCATCCACCATTTCTGTGAAACACAGTCACACGAGTGCAAGACCTTCTGGCCCAAAGCAAGTCAACTCCCCTTAATTAAACTGCTGGCAAAATAAATGATCTATCTTTGTATACGTAAGGCAACATAACATTACTTGAATATTCTTTCAGGATACCAATAATGAATTACCGTATTCCCAATTTGCCCTTGAATATCGGCACCATGGAACAAATCCCCTTTTTGCCCTAATATGAAGATATTATGAGTTGACAAATGATCAGGGGCATGGGTAACTGACAGATTTTGTATGTACAAAAAGGGTACACAATTGCCCTTCCTTTAAAAGAAACCTGACACATGTACACACTTTATATTTGCAACACAGGTGACATAGAGATCCACCCTTTATATCTGAAAGAGATGTGGAAGGTACCAATGTAACTTAGAATGATACACTGATTTCAAATACGTTATATAGTATGTGCAAGTAGCATTAATATCAGTGTATATTTCGGCACCCCTGTAATGCAGGGACATAAAGCCCTATTTTTGTGGTCCCCATTTGTACTTGCCATTCACCTCATCTTAATTGAGGGGCGTTTTGAGGACATAGCACTACCCAGGGAGACATACCTCTGCGTGCATTCTCTTCACGCCACTCAGATTAAGCAAATCACAAGTCATTTAAATTCTGTCCTTCCACGAAAACCTCCGTACCCCACTCAGCATCCACAAGATGCACCAAGGTCATGCGTTCCCCAATCTCTAGTCCATGCTCAATGCTCCAGTATGTCTCAAAAATACCTCTTAGAATGAAAAGAGCCATCAGAACCAAACACGTATGCATAAACCTAAGCCGGGTTTTTGTGAATCGAGATTAGCTACATCCACAATGTCATGCGTTTCTCGCTTTCCTTTTCCTCCAACCTTCAAAATTTCCAGACCAGCAGCGAGCCTACGAGCCTATACGTCACCCTCGTAACAAGCTGGGTTCAGTCCATACATCCAAACCCAACGGTTGGAAAGACAGCAAAGTTGGGTTCACTTACCCAAAAGCATTCTTGATTACGGCTTGTTGTCTCGTCTCCCGAAATCGCTATCTGATTTAGCAGAGCGACTGCATTTGTTCCCGGATCCTTGGAGCTGCCTCTGATGGAGAGGCGACTGGCCTCCAATTCGTTCACCTTCCCAAATGATACACTTATACCTCAATTAAAAGCTTAATGCTCTACTGATCTCTGCCTAGAGGAGGTAAACAAGCTGCACTCTCTCCGCAGCCACTGGCCCTTCCTTTAACCCAATCACCAAGCGCAGATGGAGAAATTACCCAGTGTAGCCTCTCCCAGCTGAGAGCTCTGCAAACCAAAAGATACTGTATTAACATACAAATCGGATGGGAGTTCTGATGGGGGGTGTCGAGGAAGAGAGAGAGACAAGTCACAACGCACTCCTCATCTTCTCTCATACTGAGGGCATGCCACTTCTCCCTCTTATCATTCCCAGCCCTGGCATCATTTAGTCATTGGAATAAGACTGGAAAATGCTCGGAACCACCACAACCAGTTTCCTAAAGGTAATGCAACTTTTATTCATCCTGTACCTTTAAATGTTCTTTTACACTTTCATTAGAAAAACAGAGCAGTTAGAATGCAAGCTTTTAAACCAAGTTCCTAGCCCTCACTATTAGCACTATGTGCATTCATTCTATATACTTTAGGCACAGTTATGTTGTATTTGTCTATATTTCTGTCTGAACTTTAGTTGCTTAAATTAAGTTGTATGGGTCCTTTATTTATTTGTGTTTTGTATATATTTGTACCTCACTTTTGCTAATGTCGGTGTTCACAGGGGTCTGGCATGCTCTGGACCTTCCTGGTACCAACTGCCATTGAGGTTGCTTTTTGCACTGGGTTCATTCCATGTGAATAATCACTTACCCGTCAGGCAACCATTGCCAACCCTAGATTTTACACTTATTATAGCAAAAGAAAAATGATTTACACAGACTTTAGTGTCTTTGTATTGGCCTTTGTAAGGAGTAAGTCCCGGCAGGGCTACACAATAGTAAAAAAAACAGCAAACCCCCACCCATCAGACTGACCAAAAAGAGCAATAGGGGATATTCTTTGTCTGCCCCAGGGAAATCTACACAGAACTCTTTAAAAGAATAGAGGTACGTGGCTGTAGCATTACAGCTTTACCGACTAAGTAACAGAGGTTAATGCTTTTTCATTTGGGATTAAAGTCGGCAGCATGGCAGCTCCCACACAAGTCAATCTGTGAAATGATTATGACATCACTTCTATTACACGCTTAGCACAGCGACTGGCACATCTGTGGCGTAGTACAGCATTGGTCTGCCTTACAGTTGCCTCTATTAACAGATTTGGCAAGAGTCAGACTGTAGGGCTGTAACGCCTGAAAGAACTCATAAATGGCCAAAATGACTCATTTTAATGGTAGAAAAACAAGCCAGCTGCTGTGCCCAATAGATTGCCAGGCCACAGATGCTGCCAGTGCACTCAACTGGAGGCAACATCATCTCTCATCCTATTACAGTTGCACAACTCTACACCCGCTATAACATTTTATAATAAGCTCAGTTGTGGCCACAGTGTAACACTATATGGCTCTCACACTGAGTGAACAATACACAGCACAATATATATATATTTATTGCACATGGATTCCTGAGCATGCAGAAATAAGCCGAATGTAGGGGCAAAGTTATACAGAGGCAAATCAACAAAAAGTGTCCCGTGCAAGTACCAAATGTGTGTGTATGTTCTCCGGTTGTGTAGTGAACTGTATAGTCACACTTTAACAACAAATGGCCCTCATAATAGAGAAACAAACACTGTTCCAAACAGCTTACAATCTACAAATTTGTCTGCAGACAAATACACTGGAGATTATGTAAACATGCGACTGGTTCTCTAAGAATGATGGGAGCAGTAGTTCAGCGCAGCTGGTGTTCATATGCATATGTATGCCTGAGTCTGTGTCTAATAGCCCTATTATTTAGACCCATTTGCCAGCTTCACCCTCTAACCTTAAATAAGCGGAGGGAACATTTAGGGAAACATTAGCTTTCTGGTACCATCCTACTTACAAAACTGAGACTAGAGGATGTGCCCCCAGGTGGCAAGCAGTCACTTGGCATGACGGAACCCCTATAAATTGACTTCAGATTGCAGAGATGACCCTCATTTCAATAAGCATTGTTTGCGCTGGCAGCAGCCCCTACAGGATTCAATGGGGGTCACCTTGCAAGAAATGTCCTGATCATCCCATTATATGCATCACTTGTTCTCAAAGGATCCTATTCACTGAAGAACAATGGACATTACAGATCATTAAATACCATTAAAGCACAATCAGGAACCATAATGGGTTTTATACTCTAGTGACTTCAGCCACTGTGGAGCAGCCCCGACAAAGACCTGGAGCATCTACTCAAACATCTACTCCTGATTTTCACTCTTCTTTAGGAAGTGGTGGGATTTTTTTTTTACCCAAGTCCAGGGTGTTGTGAAAGACAAAATAGACTAAAGAGAAAAGTTAACAAATGCTGCAATACATCTTTGTTTTCTTGGCAGTATTAAGTGCAATGGAGATTGGCGTTCCCGTTTGGTTTTATCTCAAGGGGGAAGAATGTACAAAGAGTTTTCATTCCTATGAAATATCCCCCCTCTGTGCACGTATTATACACAAATGCTGCCCCAGTCATACTGCTTACTGGTGGGTTGCAAGGCTCCAGGTGTAAGTCTCATGCAAACAGTAGACTCAACATCATTTTTGGCCACCGCAGCATTGCCAATCATCTCATGCATGACCATAGAAAATCATTTCATGCACACATACTCCTCCTTGCCATACGGCAGTTGGGGAAATAGGAAAGGGCTAAGAAGAAGATATCTCAATATACTTGAGTTAATATAAAGCCTATGATACCAGTTTATGACATGAAGTACCTGACTGAATGCAACCTCCTCAAATAAGGCATTATTAAAGCTCCTACCCATTCTACACAGACCTGAGACCAGCAAAGAAAGTAGTTTTCCCTCTAATAGACTGTGCTGTAAGAACGAAGGCCTGTGTTTAGAGGCCCATATATCATGCTGCCACGGGGAAATTTAATACCCTAACTTTTTAATCATGCTGCCTAAAAATCAGATGCCAGTGACTCCATAGTTGGGGAGATAGGATCTGGATGCAGATGGATGACTGCCTCTATTTGGGAAAGGCATCGCTTTGCGAGGAACGATGATGATGGAGCCGTCCTGTGTTATTGTCCACAGGGGAGCTATCTGTGCTCATTACCCAAGAGAGAGCTATTGACTGCTCCCTGGGCTTTCTCAGATTTCATTTTCAATTAGCCACAAGGCAATCTCACTCTGAAACAATGCTAACGTTGTTTAAGCCTCTCCGCTGAAAATCAATGCACCTGTCAGACATGCTATGGCAGAGAGATATGGACTTGCTTTACAGTAGCCATCCTGTCGCTGTTTTATTTTTCAACATTTTGCCCAATCCCTTCACTTATATACTAACAGAACTCACTAGATACATATGATTTGATTCACCTGTAAAGAAAGGTGCAACTCTTTGTACTCCATTGTGCTGGAAGCCCACGCCAACCCATTCCCGTGATACTAACATTGCAGCTGGATGTGAGCAGATAAGACCTGGGTAATGAGGGGTTTTAATCAATAAACTGGGACACATGACAATGGTTTCAAAGATAAAACAAACTGTGTATTTACATCACTACCTGCATTTTATTCATTTTAAACCCTTTAATACACTAAAATTGAGTGGTTTGGCTAATTGCATTAGAACCCTACGGTGTTGCCCATTTGGATTTTATCGGTTACAATCATTTCTGCTGAGCCAATAATGCACCAGGCATTGCCCCCATTTGCTGCACTGGATCATATTTAGAGGGTTAGTGTTTGCGGGGCTTCTCTCTGCCTGAAATGCTTCCCATTCTCTTAACAGCAGACCATTAAATTGCAGCACCACGAGAGCCAAAATATGACACCTTGTATTTTACAGAGGCCCTGAAATAATTGGCTATGGAATCACTAGTGAGGATCACAAGCCATGCTTATATTGCTTGTGATTTACTGTCTCGCCACATAAAAAGCTTTGCCTTCTAACAGTAAATCAAAGTGACAGGTCTCTGCCAAACAGACACATCTTTTCCGCCCCACTCCTGCCTAATGCATGGCCTGGGTATTATTCTAATAAAAGCCTCGGCCTCACTAAAAACCACATATTTACATTTGTACGAATAGGCAGTGCATGATGGGATATCATTACAAGATTCTCCACTCATCATGTTCTGCAGGGTGTCTATTATACCCAGGGCCGCCATTAGAAATCACGGGGCCCCGTACAACAAAATTTTTGGGGCCCCCTGGGCCCCGCCCACACTGACGACCAAGCTCCACCCCATTTCCCGCCCACTCCACATCGCAGTTAAAAGACCACACAGACATCAGCGCTAAAAAAGTAACCCCCCCCACACAAGTTGTAAAAAGCTATTGATGGTCAGGGCCCCCTTATAAAAAATTTGGGCCCCAAAAAAAAAAAAATTTAAAATTTTTTTTTTTAAAAAAAAACATTGGTGGCAGGGGCCCCCTTACAAGTTAAAAACAAATTGGGGCCCCAAAAAAAATTTAAAAAAAAAAAAAATTTTTTTGAAAAAAAAAAAAAACATTGGCGTCAGGGGCCCCTTACGAGTTAAAAAAAAAATTGGGGCCCCAAAAAAACATGTTTTAAAAAAAAAGATTGGTTGCAGGGGCCTATAGAATATTAAAATAATACATTGGTGGCCAGGAGATTAAAAAAAAAAAATACACAAACTGGTGTTCAGTAGAATTGAACTCACGGCTTCAGTACTTCAACTTCACCTCCTTTCGTGACTTCGGGTCTTTTCACCGCTTCAGGACTTCGGCTTCGGCTGTTTTCGTGACTTCGGGTCTTTGCGCTGCTTCAGGACTTCGGCTTCGGCTGTTTTCGTGACTTCGGGTCTTTTCGGCGCTTCGTGACTTCGGCTTTTTCCGTGACTTCGGGTCTTTTCGGCGCATCGGCTTCGGCTTTTCGGCACTTCCGCATTCGGCAGCACAGAGGCAAGACGTACGGCTCGGGCGCTCGTAAGGGGGGCCCGGATCTTCAAAAAATGCAGCGCTGCCGGGCCCCCCTTCATGCCCGGGCCCGGTACGCTTGTCCCCCCTGTCCCCCCCTGATGGCGGCCCTGATTATACCTAGTCATGAGTGCCCCATGACATGGTCAGGGGGAGAATATGGCACCCCAATCATCCCTTCCAATTCATCTTATGTTGTACGTTATCTACACACCGATGATGAGACTGATGGTTATCCCATGTAGGAAAGGCTTGGGTGCCACAAGAAGGGTGCCATTGGGACATTATTCTCTTTGTTGCAGTCAACTTTATGTTTTTAGCTAGCCAGGACAGCCTACATAATCTTTCAAATTTAAAAATATATTTAAACTGTTCTACTAAATTGATAAATTTCTCCCCTGGAGTTGCTGTTCCACCTCAGTATGCAGATAAAGAAAGGGGAGAGCTTTTCTGCAATCTCTGCTCCGTTACAGCCTATGAACCTGCAGATCAGGCCTTTCTTTGGGTCATTAAGCTCATTCCATGTCTGGGTGCCTGCAGATAAGGCAATGTTTCTTACAGCTGGCATTTTAGGACATCTGAGGGCCAACACAACAGTATTGCAGACCCCACACTCTCTGCATCTCTGTAAGACTCCAGCTCTAAAAAAAACCAGCCAAGTGTAAATGTGAAAAAACAGAGACGGTGGAAAAAAGCTGCTTAGAGACTGTGATCTGAAATCAATACCTTTTATTTAAAGAAATAAAAGCTGCTCACAGTTAATTTGAGTCCAGGGCAAGGAGCTGAAATGAGAATCTGAAACCGCAGAATGTGGAAAGAAAATGTCTACGAATGAACCATTTCACAGAATTTTTTTTCCAGATAGAAGAAGACACCAGATCCAGAGGTTTTGCTACAGGAGAAAGAAAGATATCGCCTGGCCTGCCAAATGTTACCCACAGAGGATTCTAGGTAGACAAAGGCAGTGTTAAAGGCTTTGGCCTGCTCTGATACTAAATAATATATTTGATCTCTTGACTACTTTTAATGAAACTAAAATCACATCAAGAGCTTTTTTCTTTATATATCAGTGTAACACTTATATGGCTGAACATGATCCAACAATCTGGAATGAAGAACAATGAGTAAGAAACATATTACATTCCCACAACTTGTATCATATACATTCCTCTCCTTATAGACTGGAAGCTCTAATGAGCAGGGTCCTCTTGTCCTTATCAGTATTTGTATTCGATTTGTATATTTGGTGTATATTCACCACATGTCTAAAGGCAAGATCTGGAAAACGGCTTTTCATCACAAATCTTTCTGCCTCATCATGTATTTGCCAACCAGGACTTTCACTTGAGGGAGTTATCCTGTGAGTTCATAACTGTTTTTTGGTATTACTGTTCCGATTGGAATAAAAACACTACCATTTCTGTCCTTGTTTACCCCTTTCCTCAATTTCTCTTAATGAATCTCTTCATTAAATGAAACACTACTGTTGAAGAAGGCATGTTGTCAGCGTAATTTAAAAATAATGGTGGCACCTCTGCTGGCTGAGGCACGTGCTGATGGATGGCAAAAGACACAGGGATTGTAGACAACAATAACATTTTTCCTATAAAATAATTTATATTAAAAATAAATGACAGTTGTTGGGGGAAGTGAAAAATCCACAGATCCCTGTTCAAAGTTCAAAGCACTAGGATATAAATGTAATTAACAGGATACAGAATACAGCAGGATCCTCTTTAAGAAAAAAGCTGCATTGCATTTTGGGAAGAGGATAAACCTAAATCAGAGTTGAATCTTCTAATATGGACACATAGTTATAAAGATCTCCAGTTCCAGCTCAGCAATCTGGCTTTAGGCTCAGCTAAAAACAAAAATCTAGTGCTACAATTTATTAAATGTACTCTTTTTTTTTGCAAATGGCTGCTTGATTTACCCATATCTGGTTCATCCTGAGCCTCTCTGCAATTTTTTGGGTGAGGCATTTTCCTGTAACCCAGTCTGAACGAATCAGTCTCATAAAATAAGTCAACCATGTCAGTCAAATGAAGTCTACACATTCCATTTTGGAGGCCAGCTGAGTCTTGTGGAAGGCGCTGCCAGGATTTGGCTTTAGGATATGGAAGCATTAGCATAGGCCTGGCTTCACCCTGTACCCACAAAAATGGAACAGGCCAAATAAAGATACATTTCCTCTAGTTATTTGAGAAACCCTATCAGTTACCCTATCAGAAACCCATCATCAAAGTACAGACTTGCTTGGAGGTCCGTGCATTTCTCAAGTACAACAGACAAAATTCATTATAGATAATTCATTAGACAAGTCTAAAACATCAAAAGGCAGCTATGGCTTTTGAGAACAAAGATAAGGCACCCAGTAATCCAGTTTGGCTTAATAGAAACATTATACACCACAATCATTCACTATTTTCTAGGTAAAATTTGAATAAAGCAAAATAAATAGGATGTTTGAAGTATACAGATCTAATCTATATTGGCTTTCACGAGTCTAACACTTATATTTCTTTAATTCAACCTTAGGTCCATAACCATAGGAAACAAAGTGTAGAGTTTATACCCAGCAGCCCAGGCTCAAAAATAGAATCAACAGTCAGACGTCTTTAATGGGAGACTAATAACAGAGTAAATAATGGACCTGACCTGTATGTTTAATATGGCACAAAGGGAGTCCTGCAATTTGACATAATTTATTCCAGCCTTTGCTGCAGAGCTGCTGTGAGAATCTGTATACTCTGTGTATATAAATGGTGACTATATAAATATAGTGCAAGGACAGGATCAAGAATACAAGCTATGTACACAATGGGTTTTGTTTTGTGTATGGAAGAAATAAGGGAGAAGAAAGGACACAATGCTGGTTACCTCTGCTGCTTTTAGCACTACACTGCACATCCGCACTGCTGACAAGGACACAAAATGTGGGTCATAATTATGCAAATGATAAATATTGTCTGATTCAGCTTCTGAAAAAATAAGACCTAGTATATAGTATTTTACAAGGAGCAACTGATGCTTGTTATTTGGACTGTGTCTATGGCAGTGACAATAGTGATGCACAATTAAATGTTACTTAATTATAGAACCAGTGATAAACATCCAGGAATATAGCACACCCGGGATTTTGCTGGAGTCCTCCCAGGTACAACCATGGTGATAAAAACAAGCCTTTTTATCTCACATCTCAATAGGAAATACACTGCCGCCGAGTCTTTTGCCAGTAAGTGGGTATAGACTGGAGACACTGCCAATAAAACGCTAGAAACACTTAGAAATGTTTAGGTTACGTCCTCTAGAATAAATCAAAGGACGGGTATGGGACCTGTTATCCAGAATGTTTGGGACCTGGGTGTTTCCAGGTAACAGATCTTACCTTAAGTCTACTAAAAATGATTTAAACAAGAAATAAACCCAATAGGCTGGTTTTGCCTCCAATACGGATTAATTATATCTTAGTTGGGATCAAGTACAAGCGACTGTTTTATTCTTACACAGAAAAAAGAAATCATTTTTAAATATTTGGATAAAATGGAGTCTATGGGAGTAGGCCATTCTATAATTCAGAGCTTTCTGTATAACAGGTTTTCGGATAACAGATCCCCTAGCTGTACTCACATTTTCACAAAAGATAAGAAATGAAAATGTCCTAAATGATTGTACTTTCAATATTGTGCCCTATTTCTAGATATATTCTAAAGGGTACCTTTACAAGAAGTAGAACTGGCCCGGCCAGTCATTCGTTTCTATTTCTTATTGTTACTGCACGGCCTCTTAAGCTCATTCAGATGGTTTGACTTCACGTGCTGTTGGGTTGTCATCAACGTTAATTGGATCTAACCACACAGATCGGTACAGTATACAGAACATTGATTGGATGCCAACTTCAATAGGAGTCAGTGAGTACAAGTTGTGCTTGAATCCAGCTCATGGAGCTTGTTCTGGTTCCATCAGATTCAGAATGGGAGTCGGAATATGTTGAAAGCAACAACTGCCTCGACTAATCTGCTAACAATCATGACAATAACAAATGGTACATTATGCATAAATATCCTTAATAAGTTCTATTTCATTCATACAATAGCATGCCATGGTGAAGTGAATATGATCAAATTTAAAGAGAGTAACATGTAAATTGTGGCTGGAGTCCATGCCTCACATCAAAACATAAATGTTCAGTTCAGTTATTATTTTGGAGCTATCGAGCCACTTAATCAGTCAGAGAATAGATAAGAAAAATAATTATTGGGAGTTTCTAATAGTTATAGTTTCCTGCTGTCAACATATCCAATTTGTTATTCATGGATATAATGCGGAGGGGGTTGGTCAAGAAAATCTCAGTAAGTGAGGCTATTCTTTTACATTTTACTGTCTATCCCCCAGAAGAATAAGGAAATAACCTAATCAATAACAAATAAAGAGCAATATAAATTCATGTGCATGGCTCAACATCTGTAGAAGTCTTTGGCAAAATGGAGCACTGCTAAGTACAAACCAGCTCCTAGTGTTTCAGAAGGATTTGCCATATTGCACGTGGCCCCTCTCCATCACCCAAAACAAAAAATCTTCCAAATCTTTGGAACCCTTGACTTGATTTTACCGAGTCAGGCTCAACATTACTCGTTGCTCCATGAATTTGCAGATATGGCTTGACTGGCAGATTAATTGGGTCTACTTCTGAGTACAAGGGAACCATGGGCAGTCTGAGAGATCAGGGATTACTTCCATTGCAACTGGCTCTTCAAACTCAAGCTGCTGTATCAATACTGATGCCCTGGGTGCCAGAATTGGAGTGAGTGGGGCAATATATCACTTAGGGCAGTGATCCCCAACCAGTAGCTCGTGAGCAACATGTTGCTCTCCGACCCCTTGGATGTTGCTCCCAGTGGCCTCAAAGCAGGAGCTTATTTTTGAATTTCAGGCTTGGAGGCAAATTTTGGTTGTATAAAAACCAGGTGCACTGCCAAACAGAGCGTCAATGTAGGTTGACAATCCACATAGGGGCTACAAAATGGCCAATCACAGCCCTTATTTGGCACCCCAGGAACATTTTTCATGCTTGTGTTGCTCCCCAACTTCTTTTACTTCTGAATGTTGCTCACGGGTTCTAAAGGTTGGGGATCCCTGACTTAGGGTCTCTGTGTTGTTCCTCAATAGACAACCCTGGTGTGTGAAGTTAAATGAGAATTTCAGACGTATAATGCACAAGTTGAGTGAGGCAACATAAACACGTTACACAGAGGACAGAATCATTCCATGGCAATAAACCATTAGCAAATCCAATGCATTCTAGAGTAAGTATAAAAAATAAAAGTGAGTGGATCCTGTGATGGGCACAAAAGGATTTGGGAACTAAAGGAGAAGATTGCACGTGTGTCTGGCACAGGGGGAAACACCGCATTCTCAGTGCAATTCTGTTCTTTCAAGCCTCTCCACTTGTTCTAATGATTGCTGTCAGAGCAGATGCACTACATTCATCCACAGAGCTTTGTTCTCTTAAATAACCTCTTACTGCCTCTGTATTTAACATCTTCACTGCCAGAGACGCTGCCACACCAGTCAAATCATCTTTATATCCCTATATCTTCCTTGGGAAGTGCAGTGAAACTTCAATTTTACATCCGGCAATTTTAAGTTTTCCTTCATTTTACACACATTTTTTGTAGTCCCACCTATATATATATATAATGCATAATGCATTTCCCTGATTTTACATTTTCACGGATATTACACCATTTTTTTATCGTCCCCTGTTAAACATAAAAATGGGGGTTCTACTGAATAATAAAACTGTAGAATTTTTCCATTTGACTATAGATCCTGAGCGGCTTATTTTACCAAATACGCAATATTCAGACGCTTGGGATGCTGATTGGCACAGGCAAGTCAAATCCATATTAAAGGCATAGAGGAGGGAAAATCAGAGTGTCCTGACAATAGATTTGATTATTCCTTATGTGTCCTACAGTCCAGCTTTATGAATCAGCACAAAGAGCAAATATTTAGCTTTATTATATGAGCAGAGAGTGAAAACTGCAGGTGACAGCTCGGCAGCACTATAGTGGGTGGATTTCTGTAGAGTGGGTATAATTCTATAGATTTTATTGCACAGTAGGTACCTAAAGGTGCACCCCACGCACTTCACAAGAGAAAAGCAGAGCAACAAGACAAATGAGCCCATCAAACTTCCGCAGTTTTGTCAACAACTGTATCATTTAACCAAATAATTGAGATTTCATCATGTGAGTTCCGCTGCCACCTTCAATGGACGCTAATAATTATAATAGGTGAGATTATTACTTTGGAATGGAAATGGGGCACATCCAGTCTCCTTGTAACCAAGAGCCCATGCAGTGTGGGAGATATTAGCATAATTACATTTGCATAATGCTGTATCGAGAGAAATGAACGGCTCCTTCATGCTCAGCAGGGTGGCAGAAATGGGGTAACTATCAGTATAACTATCAGTATAAGCTCCCATATGGGAACACTGTTATACAATGAGTCTCAAGATTGGGAAACTTCATAATTTTACACCTGACATTCCCAAGGGGTAATATATGCCTATAAGAAGGAATCCAATGACATTTGTGTTCAAATCTGAAATGTGTGAACTCCTATTTCATCAGCTTCACATGAATTGATTTAAACATGATCTAAATTGGCATTTACAATGTTAGAAGGGCCATACTTTCCCTTTCTATGTTAATGTGTTCCCTGGCAGTTCTTTAGTTGGCATGGGGTGTCTGCTCTCCCTGGTCTTAAAAAAAAGGGGGAATAACCACTTGAACCCCACTTGCTGATGAGGCTGGTTGGTGCCGAACATGGGAAATCCCTGAGGAAGATCAGTATGATGTTATTGAAACGTTGCAATTTCTTTTGTTTGTCTATTAAAATCATTTATTCTAACTGAGCCTGTTGAGTGTGGTATTTTTTGTTATATATATATATATATATATATATATATATATATATATATATATATATATCTATATAGTGAATAAAGTACCCCCTCTTATAAATTCTAAGGATATTATAAGTTACCGAGGAGTTTAATGACCATATAAAAACACGAGGCACAAGTTTCAGTGAGTCATGACATCAGAACTCACCGTTTATAAGGATACAATTTATATAATTAACCGTTTCCATCTCATGATGCCACAAACGCTGGTGCAAGAGTGTCACCATTACACCAGAATAGATTTCCCTGTCCAGGAATGCACAGCCCTCAAATCTTTGAAGCAGAGCAAATTTCTCTTCCTTAGCCATAAATTAGGATAGGTTTCTTGGAGCACAAACAGAGCAGTGTTCATAATAAAAAATATTAACACACAGGATCCAGTATGATTGTGTCTAATTCCCTTCATGGGAAATAATGAAAAGTGGCCATTATCTACAGAAGCAACAAATAAATATATTATACCTTTGACTGGGCGCAGGGCTCCCTTACCATGAACGGAGGGGCTTCTCCCGTGGTTGATCTGCTTGAGGCGTTTCTGGTGGGACTTGCCATTATAATGGATCTGAGCTTGAACAGCAGAGTTTAGTTGAATGTTACAGACGTCACACAGGGTGAAAGACGGCAGCTTTTTCTCCCTCCTCGACTGGAGTTCCAATGCCGGGGTGTCCGTCTGTCCGCTCTCACACATGGGAATGGTAGAGTCAGTGGAATGTGTCAGACTTGCAGGGCGTTTCATAGCTGGAGTGGGGAGAAATAAAAGAACTGAATACTGAGGTTTTTTTTTTTGGTTACAATTCTTCCACCTGTACTCTTTGTTCTTGGAGTACTAAAAGCATGCTGAAATAATTCTCTAAATGACCCACCCCATAAAGAAGAGTAAAGCAGTCTCAGAAAATGTGCATGCACTTAGCAACCAGCCTTCAGTCATTTAAAACAGCAGGAAGACTCAATAAACCCTTAGACAAGCAGAAATTTGCTTTTTTTTTACCACCTTTTGGATTCAAATTCAATTGAACTAGTAGCTTTCCCATTTGACGTTGGCTGCTACAGTCCTGCCTAGCAACCTCTTAGCAACCAGGCAGTGCCATGAGTGACAGACTAGAGCCCTATCGCTGTAAGCTTGATCCTACTGCAGCTATGAAACCTTGCACTCCATGCAGTGAACTCCAGAAAACCCCCAAAAAGCTTATTAATTGTCCAAAGACATACAGACTACACCATTTATATCTGTATTCCTTGTAGGCACTGTGAGCTCTGATATTGATTGACCCTATTAACTAGCAATACAATTAGTTTTTGAAGTCCTAATATAGAATAATGAAGTCTGACGGTGAGCTCCACTCACTCATTAATCTATAGCCGTCTGCCTGTGCAAATAAAGAGAACAAAAGGAAACAGGCCGAAGACTTGAAATTGCAGTACCCCAAAACTGGCAGAAGATGGAGTGCTCAGTTTGTAAGCAAGCTTCTCTACCGGCTCATGCATTCCTGCGTCTACAGAGAAAGACGTGAACATTTGCAAATATGCAATTGCGCCCTCTGCATTATCAATGCACCCCCCACTCACAGCGGGTTCAAGGTAGGGTGGCATCAGAAAGGCTGCCTCAGAGTGGCAAGGACCCCCAAAACACCCCTGATTACACACACTCCCACCTCAGTTGCCAAAGGGTATTGTGGGCTCATTTACTATCATAGTAAAGTCTTGTTGCCAATAGCAACCAATCAGCAATTTGTTTCAAACAAGTCTACTACAAGCTAGGAAATGAAAGTAAAGATCTGGTTGGTTGGTATGGGTAGCTGCATTGGTGCAATATCTGTAAATCAACAGTTACAGTTTGTGTGTCATTAACCAACGAAGGACAAATTTGCACCTACTTTTATGGGGAACTGTTAATATTTAAATTGGTTTATGACCAATGTGAGACCTCAACGACTTCCTCGCAGTGTACTGTATGTAATCAAATTTCATTGGCAAAACTGCCATTTTAAACAACGCTAGCGATTTTAATTATTTTCCACCTTTAGTGTTTTATGTTCAGTAATGGCAAATGAGCTTTTCTGTGAGAGCTGCTTGGGAAGGGATCTGGCAGTTTCATTCCTACTGCCAACTGCTATTACCCGTGGGGGTCACATATGGCAACATAAGGGCAATATGGACAATTCTTCATCTGTATATACAGTATTAATTATAGATTTGAGGGCCCAAGTATTAGAATTCTCACAGTGGTAAAATGACTGGAAGGGGTAGATTTATCAAGGGTCGAAGTGAATTTGAGGGAAATGTCGAAGTAAAAAAATTTGAAATTCAAAGTAATTTTTTGGACACTTCAACCATTGAATAGGATACTACGACTTCTCTTTAAAAAAACTTCGACTTCAATAGTTGGCCAAATTAAACCTGCCGAAGTGCTATGTTAGCCTATGGGGACCTTCTAATGCATTTTTCTGAAGGTGGCCATACACAGGCCAATAAAAGCTGCCGACAGACTGAGTCGGCAGCTTATTGGCCCGTATATGGGGCCCGACAGGCTTCCCCAATCAAGATCTGTCTCGATCGGAAGGGACAAAAAATCCCGTCGGATCGCAGCAGCATCTGTTAGTTGATGCGGTCCCACAATCCGACCGCACGTTCCCATTCGTTAGGATCCGATCGTTGAGCCCTAGGGCCCACGATCGGATCAGCCCCATATTGCCCACCTCAAGGAAACGAGCGGATCTCTCCGTGTATGGCCACCTTAAGTCTTCACACATTGAAGTAAAATCGTTCGATCACATGCTAAAATCGTTCGATTTTACTTCGATCGTTCGATGGCCAAATTCGGTGAAAAATCCTTTGCCTTTGATATTCGAAGTCGAAATATTTTAATTCGATGGTCGAATTTCGAAGTATTTTTTACTTCGACATTCGACCCTTGATAAATCTGCCCCTATGTGTTATTTAATGAATAGATTCAATAAAAGGTTATAAAATGTGGCCAGTTAAACGATAGAGTAACTGTCTAAAGAAGAATATTAGGCTTCTTCATGCTTGTATTGTGTTCAGCCAAACGTGATGTTTTAATCGTTTGCCATAACATTCCATTCCCTGGGCCTCGTGTCAGAATACAAGAAATCCAAATGACAGCCTTTTGGAGAACACCTACCAGGTAAATTGCTTTTTGTACAGTTCTGCAGAAAACAAAGCTCCGTGGCACAGGTATATAAAAAAAAAGGAAATGTTATTTTTAGATTTTTTTTCTCACTTGCCACTGTACGCACAATTCTTCAGGCAGAAAGAAAATTGCCTTTAGAGCTTTGGATTTATGTTCTAGTTATAAGGGGGGTAGCAAGGGATTGAAAGGGGTGCTTCACCTTTAAGTTAACTTTTGGTATGTTATAGAATGGCTAAATCTAAGCAACTTTTCAATTGGTCTCCATTATTTATTTTATAGGTATAAAATAAATAATGAATCTGTCCAGCTTTCAAAGAGGGTCACTGACCCAATCTAAAAACAAATGTTCTGTAAGGCTACACATTTATTGTTATTGCTACTTTTTATTCCTCATCTTTCTATTCAGGCCTCTCCTATTCATATTCCAGTCTCTTGTTGCTAGGGGAATTTGGACCTTAGCAACAAGCTTGCTGAAATTGCAAACTGGAGAGCTGCAGAATACAAAGCTAAATAACCACAAAATATAAAAAATGAAACCCAAAAGCAACTGTGCCTGGCTGAGAAAATGTATTTTATTTGTGATGGTCTAAAGTATCTTGCCCAATATTATACAGCACACAATTCAAGATTCCACCGCTACAAATAAGGTTCATTTTATGACAGTATGACTATGAAGATTTTCATTTCTCCAGGTCATGGTATATCTATATTTATGACAGCACTTTATGGTTTGTAGCCTTGTGCTCATACACTTTCAGGCAGCACAAAAATACACAACGATGTTCCCCACCTTGTTGGTAAAGGCCAAGACAGGCCTCCATGGGTTCATAATGTAGATGAAGATGGGAGTCCAGCACCAGACACAGTTGTTGCTGAGCAGGATCTGCTTCTGAGACTTATTTTTCATGTAAATAAAAAACACTGTGTCTAGTTTAAATCCAAGTGATGATTTGTTGTCATTGAAAGAATGTGTAACAGTAGCACAATGAAGGTACAAGGCTTGAGGAACACAATGTCCATGACCACTGAGTACCAATGGACGGCGTTTGAAAAGATTATACAAGCGACATGAGATTATAAGATTATGTACAGGTCAGTTTAATGCTATAATGAATTGGGAGCAAGTTTCTCTCCATCAAGGCAAAACCTAAATGATCGAGAGTCTTGGACCGGGCTCAGGACACTTGAGAGACAATCGGGACAGTTGAATCTAGACCTGACCTTCCATGGGATTCGAAGTCCCCAAGTTACCCAAGAACTCGTTGTACACTATTTGTATGACATACTCATTAACACGTGAATGTATAATAATACCAACCATATATATACTGTGTATATATATATTCCCCTTCACACCCAAGGCATGAGTGCAGTAACACATTGAAACCTTTTGTAATGACAAAGGTACTTGCATCCATACATGCATAGCAACCTGTGTGTAATGCATTCAATAAGCCTGTTCCAACCCAACAGAACCCAGAAGAGCAGATAAATGCAGGGTTCTTGGTTCAGTGGTTTGGGTCCACAGCACTAACACAGAAATGCCGCAAACAATCAGCAAAGCTTCAGCACAATTTGTCAAAACAGATTTGTATGGGTATTGGTGCCTCCTATCCAAGTAGTAGTGGGTAGTGATGGGTGAATCTGACCCATATTGCTTTGTCGGAAATTGACAACATGGTGAAAAATTCACAGAATGCATTGAAGTCTATGGGCGACAATTTTTTTCCTGACATCATCTTGTGACAATTTTTTTGTCCATGAGTGTCTTTTCCGCAGCAAAGCCTGCCGAAAAATGTTGCCGAAAAATGTTGCCCATCAATAGTAGTGGGCCCTTCTTTCTAACCATGGAACTCTGGAGGGGAAATTGTAGCTAGCAGACATGGCCATTTGTCGCACACAAAAATTGCACGTTCATTGTACTTGGTTCATCAATGATGAAAAAAAAATGGATTTTTCATATGTAGTGTTAACATGTTGCCCAGAAGTGTACAGGGGGAAAAAAGAACCTTTGCCAATGACTTTATATTTCGAACAAGAAATTTAGGACCCTGAAATAGTAAATATTTGACCTCTAGACACCGAAGGCCTCATGTGTGAAGCCAATGGAAGTGTGACAAGGACAAAAAAGCCGCAATCAGCCCTATTTTTGCACTTTTGCAGACCATCTAGTTTGAAGTTACTGTTCTGCACTAAATGAAGCTGTGTCTGAGCACCTATTGCTATGCTACACTCGGCTTGATGTCGTTCTTACATTAGAGTACCATGTACTTTTCCATTAACCCTTTCACAGCTAGCCTTGTGACCAAAACCGGGACTGAGCCGGAGGGGATGCCATAGACTCGAGCCGTACAGATGGCACAGCTGATAGAAGGTAGAAATGTTGCCAAAGTGTTTTCTCTCTCTAGGATTGGCAAGTACATAAATGCTGACCCACGAGAACCAGTGGCCTGCAGCCCCTCTGTAAGACAACTTCATTTGTTTATGACTGTCCTATAAATAGCCCAGAAGCCCTTTAGAGCTTGTTCAACTACATCTCACCAAACAGCAGAAAGAGTGGTATCCATCCCTGACCTGCACAACCTCACTCTACTGTCCCAGATTTCTTTTTCCTTCACACTCCAGCTACATCTCTATTAACCTGCATCACAATCTTCCAGTATCATGCATTTACATTACAAACCCCTTTATAACCCATTGGTTGCTTGTTCTTGGCTTTCCCTTCTGGTCCCATCTGGAGGCACCGAGTATTATGCTGGGAAAAGGTTCCTACCTGGAGGTGTCCAGCTTCTTCAAGTCCTTCCCTTCTCTTGCTCCTAGGTTCCCCCTCTCTTTTAGCTGCTGCCGCTGGGAGATAAGGACCGGGAGACAGGAATGTGAGCCATGCCACGGCCTTTAAGTCATGTTATGAGGGGGAATTAAGTCAGCTGTTCTACATGAATATTTTATTATTATTATTATTATTGTGTTTCTTTCTGCTTTCCATGCAGTGGGCGAATAGGGGAGAGAAAGGTGGAACTGTCACAGTGGATGGGCGAGGGGTGCCAATTGGCACTGTTTATAGTATGTCACTCGCTGCCAAGTCATGCCACTGGGTAAGGGACACTGGGCAGTCAAACGGTTTAGGGTTTCCAAAGTACTTGAGTGTGGATAAATCTCTTAACCCCTTCTGTATTTGCAGTCATTCAATAAGCACTTCCTATAAATCAATTAAAATGCTGCGCTAGGGAACGTGCCCATAGGCATAGCCTCTAATTAACTGAGATTTAAACTTATGTTGCAGCTTATAGTGTATGTATCCAAATGCTCTAAGTCATATACATATATGTATATATTTAAATATGTATGTGCGTATGTGAGCGCTGCTTACTGGCTATTACGTGGAACTCTTGACATCTACCATGTCACCTATAATTACTAAATCAATGTATTCAGAGACCTGCAATTTGAATGCATTTACATGCAACCCACAAAAGGTATTTGCATCTATAGCTGATCTATATTTACTGCAAAAGGCCAGTTGCTTCTGCTTTTCTGAATAAGATATATTTAAAAAAAAATGCTGTATCAATCATTTAGCCATTGTTCCAACAATATATATATATAGCAGAGCCCCATATCCTACTCTCTGACCTTCAAGCTGAGCTTTCAGGAGCATCAAGAACAGTTAAAAGGCATTCCCCCAAATTACATTTCAACTGGTCTCCAGGCTAGCCCTCCTATCCTCTGCTCCAGGTACCCCCCAGGGCTCAGCCTCACATCTTGGGAACCAGTTGTCAAGGCGGGTAATGCTGACATGGCACTTTAAAGTAGGGATGCACCGAATCCACTATTTTGGATTCGGCCGAACCACTGAATCCTTCATGAAAGATTAAGTCCGAATACCGAATGGAATCCTAATTTGCATATGCAAATTAGGGGTGGGAAGGGAAAAATGTTTTTTACTTCCTTGTTTTGTGACAAAAAGTCACACTATTCACCTCCCGCCCCTAATTTCCACATGCAAATTAGGATTTGGATTTGGTTGGGCCAGGCAGAAGCATTCGGCCTAATCTGAATCCTGCTGAAAAAGGCCAAATCCTGGTCGAATCCCAAACCAAATCCTGGATTTGGTGCATCCCTACTTTAAAGAATAGCCTTGAACTCCAGTGAAATGATGTCTGTCCATTGGGGCAAAAGGGCAAATCAGACAAGCACCTCTGAATAAACTAACTGCCAATGTAGGTGCTGCTCCAAAACATACATAGTGTAAGCCATGAGCCCTATGGTTATTAGATCCTTTTGGTTTCAAATAGATTACCAGATATAAAGACTTTTTTCAATTACTTTCCATTTTCTATTTGTGACTATTTTTCTAATATTGAAGTGTAAAGTTTCACCTTCTAAAGCAGCTCTGGAAGGGGGGTCGCTGACTCTTTAACTATTCTAAATTTATGCGTCAGTTGATCCAACTGAAAAAAGGGTTTGGAAGGTAAACAACCCCTTTAACAGAAAAATAACATAGGCAAAACAACTAACATAGGGGTTGTCTCCCCTTAAATTCCTATTTTCATCTGCCCGAGGAGCGCTTAATGTCCTGGACAGTTTACAAGATTAGGGGAATATTTATAGCCTTGATCATATTTATTTCTCTGTAAGCTTGCCTAATAAGCTGTAAATAATGAATGAGCTACTACTTAACAAATGAGATTAGGCTGAAATGATGTGCAGGCGCAGGTCGGAGCAGTCATAAATAGCAACGAGTGTCGAAAATAAAAGGGAGAGGGGGCTAATTTCATCACGTACAGCGGCACACGGGAGCTGGGTTGGGATTCCATTAACACATTCACTGCACAGAGGCATAAGAAGCAAACAAAGATTGTTATTTTCCCTAATAAGTTTATTATAATTAGCCCCTTACATCAGCAGCAATGCAAATAAAGAGGCGTAAGCCCTTCATAAAACATTTCTCGCAAGAATAACAGTCACTCCCATGAACAGCAAATAGTCATCTGAGAACCAACTGCAACCAAAGCTGTACCTGATGTTTTTATATCAAACATTTTTGTGGAATCCTTTAAGCTGAAGCTCACCAAATGCACATAAGTATTGTTAAAGGGGTCCTTCACTGCAAAACAAAGGCTTAATGAAAGAGAACACATAGAGTATGAAAGCAGCCTTCCAATATACATTCATTCAAATTTGTCAGTGGTTTTGTAGTGGCTCGGACTCCATCTCATGGACACAACTGGCGGGGAACTGATGGAGAATTGATAAGAACCAGAGAACAGAGAAAGATAAACAGATGCTGCTTTTCAATTGTAATTACATTTGCACATAACTTGAAACCCTTTGAAATTGCGTAACTAATGTACACTGGAAAGTTGCTTAGAATGATATTTTCTGTCGTGAAAAAGAAAGCACACAGGATCCCTGATCAGATCCCAAAATACAAACTGAGGATTTGCAATCATGGGAGCTCCAAAGTTTAGCGTAGGGATTCTGATTAACTTCCGTGAAACTTGGCAGCAATAAAGGTGATGGCAGATGTGGTGGACCTCTGCCGGGAATTTTTTCCACCACAGAAAAAATGCCATTGACTGCCCAACAACACTGCCTCCTGGTATTATTATTATTATCATCATCATCACATATTTATAATGCTCCAACTTAGTCCACAGTTCTGTGTAATAAATGGATGTATATACGGAGCATGCACTTCTACATACAAACAGCAGCCAATAACCGATATGAGGGCCCTGTCCAAAAGAGCTTACATCCACATTCATTTTTACACAAACAGTGTTAGAACCTGTTGAACTATGGCTTCCAACTGAATGCTGAAACTGCAAGGGCCATCTTTAAAGAGTAAACAGAAACATGGAAAACAAAAGCATCAGTAAAAAGCCTAAAAAACTTGCTTGGATAACAGTGCCCCATATTTACAGTCACAGTAATTATGATAGTTGTGCAGCATTTTGAAGGGGACTGTACAGCAGTAGGGCATAAAACTATTCAGAATAGATCCCTCAATGGCCAGATCCATGTACAATTCATCAATCCTCATGGATAGATTTTGGTACTTATGGTCTGCCTGTTGGATCCTTTGGAGAGCCACCTAGGAATTTATAATTGAAGGTATGCCGCACTACTTGACTAAAGATTTGGGGCTCGGCACCGAAACCCAGTGTTTCTAGTAGTGAGTTTTGCTTTAATGCTTAACATACCTATTTTAGCATACTCATGGATAGCCTATTGGCATAAATCCAGTCATAAGCCAAGTAACCAAATGAAATGTGTCCTTCTTCTTATAGGTCAGATCATGTTTGCTGGAGTGATGGCTGGTCAATATGGCTAGCGTGATGCCCAGCTAGATTGTGATATTTTTAATGAGATTCTTATCACATTAAAAAAACCCTCTATTTGTTATCACAGAAATAAATATATATGATTTGTGTCATGTTTAAGTGTTTAGGCTAATACTAAACAGTATAGCTACATTACAGTAACAGTATAGCTACATGTACATAGTGTTCATATACAACTGTGCAGACACCAGTATGGCCAATATCTGATGCCTTGCTTCAGGGAAAGGTCTTTCTCTTTGAGATAGAAGGAGAAACAGCCAGGAGACTAGGCCAGGGGGCAGTATTGTAAGCAGATAAGTGTCTCTTGAGAAGCCGGCAGCTTTATCTGTTGCTGGCTACAGCCAGATTACAGATCTCCCTGAAACAGAGCTCTGATGTCCATGGTGAGACATGAATCTCAACGCCTCCTCTGCTGGGATCAGGTTTAGATGTGCCCTTCACGCTGAATTTTAGATCATTCGCTGCCAGAATATAGCAAGGAATAACGATTATACTATTATTAAAGAATACTTGCTGGATGTTTTTGAATTTTGTAATTTTATTATAAATTTGGAAGGAGGCCTTCTGAGTAGTAGTATTGTTTTTCACTGCAAGTGATGGAAAGTGCCATGTCAGGCCCTGGGCTCTCCATTAGACAGGACACAATGTTTCCAGGTGACCCTCACAACCTGAGTGTTAAGGTAAAAAACTGCCATGGCTCGGGTCCTCTAGACGACCTCCACAACTAATGTCTGGCCAAAAATCAGGAAGGCTTGAAAATCCCATTCGGCCATGACTGCAATGGTGCATTGATGTGGTTCTCTGCAATATGATGAAATTATTTTGGCCCAGTGTTTGGAAGACCAAATCGGCCAAAAATCTACTTGTTTGGTGACTGCCAATTGAGCACATTTGTAGGTGTACTGCTATCTGTATTCACACATTGCAGTCAGTGGGACATTGCTCAGATTAAACCACCCCAGTAGCAAATGAAATAAGACATTTGTAATCAAAGGCACAGTTACAGTCTCTTTCCACTATTTAAATGGCTACAAGGAGGCCAATACTTTCACAGAAACATATATGCTAATCTCATGGACATCACAAATAGGGTCATTAAATATGCACAGGGTAACACATAAACCCTATGTGTAGAGCAGTGTCCTACCAATTAATACACAGGCCCATTAAGTCCACCAACTTTAATTACTTGTCCAAGCTTAAAATGTTACAATTCCCCTGCTTTTTCAGATTTGTTTATTATATAGTGAGACCTTCGGATATAGCCAAAATACAGTACTAGTATTACTAGCCTTATCAAGTTAGAGACTTGTAATGATACACACACAGAAAAACATGATATGTGCCTGTATGTGTAAGTAGGATGAGGCATAAACTAGTAACGAGTTTCCCAATATTATAACATGATATTCACTTTGACCTGCCTCCCACCACACTCCCATGATCACAAGAAAGCACAGCAAATTGAGAAGCTCATTGACATATAGCTACAAGTTTGGGCCACCTGTGGAGAAGCCTTAAGGAGCAGGCGGAACGGAGAGTGTGACAACACACGTGTGCCAGCCAAGACGTCTCACCGTGCCAACTCCCGAGCAGCTGCCTCTCTGTCTGATACTTTTAGAACTCTATCATTAGTACTTGCTGGATGCCAATCTAGCACAATCTAGACTGTGATGAGATGATTTGCCATCTGCATCATTAGCTGCTTCAAGGGTAACCTTGACATCCAAAGATTTCCAATGAATGTCTGTTGCCCATCTTAGGCATGTTTTTTGCTTAGGCAGCAACCACCGCGCTTGTACATAACAGTACGTAAAATAGTTATTTGTATAAAGAATACAGAAGGTGTCAGAAAATACAACAGTTTTACAGCATGGCTTTCATAAAGACGAATGGACGGAGAGGTCTGAAAGCTTCCAAACAAAAACGTCATGGATAAGAAGATAGCCAGATGTACAGTATCCAGAATACATGCCCCCACAGTAAGCCCACCTGGTGCATTTAGCAGCAACAAAGGGCAATATAAATATGTATGGTTTCCCACCTCTCACAGGCAATTCTCTCCTCAGATCTTTGCCTACAGGCCATCAGGATGAGCCCCTCCACCAATGCTTCAGTGTATTACCCTAACCCTAACCCCAGAGGGGGACTGTCCCCACAGTTTTGGACCTTCTAATCTGTCTCACCAGTGAACACAACAAAAATTTTTTCGATATACAACAGCCTGAGTGAAACAAAGGATTTTTCCCTGAGATGCCAAATGCAAAGCCTTCATTAATAAAATGCTGAGGTGTTGGATTTTCTGCTGGCTCTCACTGCATTTCCAAAGCAAGGCGGCATTACTGCTCATGGACCCAAACCACACACTTTCTCAGCACGAGAAGCAGATGCAAAGCTAATGGTTTTCTGCTCGGGAATGGCCTCACTTTAGGGCTACACTACAGTGAACATCTCAGCAAATGTCTTTACCGAGAGAGCTTTTATCCGCCGCAGTCTGGAAGTCTTTAGTCAGTTAGAATGATGGTGATGGCCACTTATGTCTGCAAGAGAAAGTGGTTCCGTAAGATGCGTCCCACAGAGGTGAAGTCCGACTGCAGGCTGTTTATGTAACAGATCGACTCAGCAGCGCCGTAAGTCAGGTTGTAATAAAAGGTCCTGAAAAGTAATTAACCTGCTATTTGAGAGGTCATGCAAATTAGCTTGTGTTTTAGGCACCCTGCTCCTTCACTTAAACAATTGGGTCTTCATTGGGGAGTATGTAGCCAGTCAAACATAGGGTTGGAGCTAACACAATATAGCCCCCCAGTACCAAGAGCATACCGGACAACAAACAAAAAGGAAAACTTACCCTATAACTAAAAAAATGTCATAAGAATGCAAAGGTTATTCAAAAATCAATAATGCTGATTTTTAGGCATGCCACTTTGGTTGTCCACAATCAGAGGACGATCAGAGGATGAAGCAAACTCTACTGAAAAGAGAGTCAACCCAGCTCTGGTTTCAGAACATATAATCTGTAAACCTTTCCCTCTTTCTCTTTGCTATATTATCCTGTAACGCCTCTGTTAGAATCCTATTGTACATATCAGTGTTCGTCTTGGTTACTCTAACACGTAACTTGCTCCATATTCTGCACCCCTCCTGTTCTCTTTGCCGTCCTACTCGAAATGATATATATATATATATATATATATATATATATATATATATATATATATATATACACACACACATAGTGTTAAAATGCTAGTTTTACCCAGTAAACTGAGCAGGGCCTAGTTATAAAGGCAGGAGCAGGTGTCCCCGGGGAAACACAACGATATTGTTTCACTGCAACATCTCCCCGGAAAATCCCCACCAAGCTGAGAACTGCAGGGGGTAGACTCAGTTTCACTAAAATTAAACCCCTAGAAACTGATACATAAAAGATGTTCCACTGCAGGAAGCCAATGTTCCAGCATCACACTGAAAACTAAGCCTGTTTAAAGGAGTAGTTCCCCTTAAAATGTACCTTTAGCATGATGTAGGAAGTGGAATTTCAGTTTTTTCCCACTTAAAAAGTCTCCAGTTTGACATTTAAATGATCTGGTTGCTAGAGCTTATTTTCCCTAGCCACTGGTTTAGATGCTATAATGAAAGATCAAAAAGAATAAGTTGTAATAGAAAGAGAAGTTAAAAATTGGACAGTATTTTAACTACACACAGGAGAGAAGCAGAGTAGTAAAACAATCATTCAAAAATAGCAGCTTTCCTTTAACCATATGGTTTGCTTTTATTGATAAAGCCTCAGGCACTCCCCAGGGAAAGTGAAAGGGCCAGTAAACTCATATTTAACTAAGATCATCCTCAAGCAGACACTGTTTTATTAATACTGGCTACAAGACACGACCAAGTAAGTCTATGAGACATGTCAGCCTGTTATATTTGGTAGTACGCCATGTTTATACCTGCAACGTGGGTGAAACAAGGGTGTGGTTGGTGTGTGGCAAAGACCATATTACTAAGTCAGACCCTTAGGCTCCAAGAGTGTATCCAAAACATTTCTCTCTTTTTGGAAATAAAGAAGTCTATTTCCCCCAAGTGGGGACACAGCTTCAATCTCAAGAAACCTAAGGAAAGCAATAGAACTGGGCTCCGCAGTACATCCATGGGCACCAGGTATTGTCTAGAATAGAACAGTCATGTGTTCCTATCAAGGTAAATCCTATCTAAAGACTGATACAAGAACCAGCAATGGGATAGAATGTAAGCTCTTATGAACAAGGCCCTGTTACCTTGTGGTCTAATTTACAGCCATGTGTTCCTATCAAGGTAAATCCTATCTGAAGACTGATACAAGAACCAGCAATGGGATAGAATGTAAGCTCTTATGAACAAGGTCCTGTTACCTTGTGGTCTAATTTATAGTCTCCTGATCAGCATTCCAGTAAAGAGCTGAGCAACTTGCTAAAACTATTTAGAGTAAATTGCAGTAAATGATGGTTATACTTATTGACTTGTTACAGAATGAAAAGTATGTCTGTCTCTTGACAACACAAACACATTGAAGCTCGGTTGATCCCGAAAGGCAGTCACACAAAACCAAATGGACAAAAATGCATTAGATTACAGGAAAATATGATTATATAGGATCAAACATGCAGAACTTTAAAGTGCAAAACAAAGCATTAAGGCTACAGGAAGCTACAGATGAATTACAGGCTTTATGGACTGTGCGGAACAGGAGATGAAAGATAAAAGACATGAGAGCTATTTCACATCACTTGATAATAATTGTGTCCAGTTGAGCAGAGACCAAGGCTTTATATAAGACATAAGTCATTGGGGAAAGTCCTCCAGGGAAGGTATATTTCTCCCAAAAGTACACAACCCTAATACACAAAGCATAGTGTATCTCATGGGAGGAGGGCCCTGATAACTTAGTATTGGGCCCTATGATTACTGTTTCAAAAGTACTTATAGGAATTCTGTCATTATTTTTATGATGTTGTTTTTATGTCTAAATGACACTATTAGTAATATATGTTCCTACCGCACACTCGCTTTTCTTCTCACTGAAGAAGGGAGGTTTATCCCCCCGAAACGTTGATCACGAGGTGATACAATAAAGAGGGGTGTCCCCCCAACTGCTGATCATAGCGTGTGTGCGGATCCGTTTCTTGTTTGCTGTAAATGACACTATTTACACTGCAAATAATTGACTGTACAATATAAAATGTCATTCCTGAAGCAGCAAGTGTATTTAGTTGTAATATTGGTGTGTAGGTGCATCTCAGCTCATTTTGCCTGGTCATGTGCTTTCAGAAAGAGCCAGCACTTCAGGATGGAACTGCTTTCTGGCAGCCTGTTGTTGCTCCTACTCAATGTAACTGAATGTGTCGCAATGGGACCTGGATTTTTCTAACGAGTGCTGTTCTTAGATCCACTATACCACTATATCTAGATTATGTCTAGCCCCATGTCAGATTTCAAAATTAAATATTAAAAAATCTGCTCTCTTGAGAAATGGATTTCAGTGCAGAATTCTGCTGGAGCAGCACTATTAACTGATGTTTTTTGAAAAAAAACCCCATTTTTTCCCATGACAGTATCCCATGAAACAGTAGCGTAACTACCAAACAGAGGAACCCCATGAGCGATGGAGGGGCCAAGGTGAGCATGAAGTCATGGGTCTACTGTATATCGAAAAATCACCAGCAGCACACTGTTAGATTTGCAAAAAGTGCTCAAGTGTAAAATTTATTTAGCCCACAGCATACAAAAAGGCAACATTTCGGGCCTCCCAAGCTTGCTTGATAAAGGGCCTGGGAGGCCCGAAACGTTGCCTTTTTGTATGCTGTGGGCTAAATAAATTTTACACTTGAGCACTTTTTGCAAATCTAACAGTGTGCTGCTGGTGATTTTTCGATATACAGATGTGACCCTAGGACAGGATAGGGTCTTCCGGTTCAGCACCTGACAACAGTGGTCTATTCTGGGAGGTGAGCGCTCCATATTTGTTACTATGGGGCTACTGTATGGCTTCATTTTGCCTCCTCATTTGCAAGATCACATCGGCGAGGATGGAGGGATACAGCTGTGGGTGCAGATGGGGTAAAGATTTAAGCTGGGCGCCTGGCTGAGTTATGTTACACCACTGGACCTTAATAAAGCAGATGAACAATTAAATTGTACTTGCAGTGTCTTTCATTGTACAATGACAAAATCTGTGATTTTACACACACAGTGGCCACACTAGGAGTTGACTTCAATTCTAGGCACCACATGTAAGAAAGGGGTCCTTTGAGGAACTCTGCTGACAAACCTTTATTAGAGCTGCACCACTGCCTTGTTACACAGCAGATTTACACACTAACCCAAAACCCATTCTCTGCCATAAAAAGAGCTTAGCGACAAATTCATGACTCAATGAAATTTATATATAGGACAAACTCAGCGACTAGACCTACTCTGATTCCACTTGTGAGAATGACACATAGCAGCATTAATGTGTCCTCCGAGTCTTCTGAATGACAAGTGTCTCACTATGGCCATAATCTGCTACTTTATTCTTCCAAAAAAAAATCACTTGCAGATTGACAACAGCAGTGTTACTATTCTAGCTGGGCAACTGTTTATGCATCACATTGTTTCTTCTAAAAAATAATATCTAGAAGCTGGAGTTGCAGCCAGTACAAGGGGTCTTATATAAATAAGGTAATAAACTAATAACCATCTAGCTGTAAACCAGACTTAGCAAAGGCAGAGAGCGCATCCCACAAACTGCCTGGAATATACTTGGAAATCAAGCTTTCATTGTTGCTCTGGAGTCCGTTTTCATGGTCAAAAGTAGCCTTATTGATATTAAATCATTATTTAAACAATATTTGTAATATGCATCTGTTAGCAGAAATAGACATAATTAAAGTAATGCTCCCGTCTGAGCCCCAACACTCATGGGATTAAAGCAACTTCTCACAGAGGGGTCACTGACCCCCCCATAGCCTCCAGGCTGACACCAACTACATCACTGCTTGATCAGTTATTTCTGTATCAAGGTGAACACCCCTTGTATTCTCTATAGCAGGGGTCCCCAACCTTTTTCACCCGTAAGCAACAGTCAGATGTAAAAAGAGTTGGGGAGCAACACAAGCATGAAATAAGTTCCTGGTGGTGCCAAATAAGGGCTGTGATTGGCTATTGATAGCCACTATGTGGACTGGCAGCCTACATGAGGCTCTGTTTGGCATTACACCTGGTTTTTATACAACCCAAACTTACCTCCAAGCCCGGAATTCAAAAATAAGCCCCTGCTTTGAGGCCACTGGGAGCAACATCCAAGGGGTTGGGGAGCAAAATGTTACTCATGAGCTACTGGTTGGGGATCACTGCTCTATAAGCACTGAACCAAAGGAGCCCATGCAATAGAATTCTACCAGTATGAGGACTATTCTGGGTGTCAGCTCAGTTATGGACCTGCTCATGGTCAGGCTTAGCTGACACTGCTGCTATCATGGCTATGAAGAGTTGTGTTAACGCACGTTAGCATGTTCTTTTTGAAGGATGACACAAAGGATTCATACATCGGGGTACAGTAAAACTTAATGAGAGAGGAAGCATTATGGACTGCCATAAACCTCTGTCTGGACTGTATAACTGGCTACCCAAAGGTCCCATCTGGCTTACTGACAATCCCTGGGGAAAGCTGTGCTTTGCTCTGTGTCCCATTTTAACAAGAGGCACATCTGAGGCTTCCGTACGGTAATGAGTAACTACTCCCGTTATCTTTAGCCAAGCACTGTCCTAATGTTTCATGGGAGCACTCACTCTTACTTTTGGAGTAAAGAAATTTAATTATCCTCAAATGAAAATGTTCATTGTTAATACAGTTCTGGGGACATTGTCTCAATGTATATGAGTCTGCACAGTTTGGATGTTTGGGACACTGTTAAGGGGCAGATGCTGCAGCTTTTCCCCATGACCAGAGGATAAAACTGCCTGGGGTTGTGTGCGTTTATATAAAAAGCCAAGGTTTGGCATTCATGTGCTGCGGTGCTGGGAGTCGCTGAATTAGGCTCTTAGAACTTCTAAACACATTTTAGTGTTGTTCATAAAAGGTGCGATTTACATTGGGCGCACGTGTGTTCCTGCCTTTTTAAGCCCGGCCATCAAAGAGGAGCTGGCTGGGAGGGGTGCAGGAGGATCACAAAGGTTCCCTCTGTTTGGATGTTTTCAGGGCTGTCGTGGCAATTGCTGAACCGCTCGCAGTCCTACCGACTCTGGCTCCTACGTATAAAAGATCTTCTGTGCTGGGAAGTGCTCGGGACGAGGGTTGGATAAACAGCTTTTACATAAGGCCTCTGTCCTGCTCCGCTCCTTGCCTGCTTGTCTGTTCCATGGAAATCAAACTCAAATCATGTTCCTTTTTCACTTTACATGAAATAAGGGGTGGAGGGGTGGAAGCAGACTTTTTAACCCTTTTCTGTATTTTTAGGAGAAAAAACACTAGTATAAAAATATTTGATACCATGGAAATTAAAAAGAATAGATGGTAAAAAAAATCAATGAATGGCGGGTGTAGGGGTCACGTCGGGGGACCAGGCACTTTCCAGAAAAGGGGTCTTTATGTAATGTGGAATGCCATACCTTAAATTAAATCATATAAACATGAAATAAAGCCAATAGACTGGTTTTGCTTCCAATAAGGATTAATTATATCTTAGCTGGGATCAAGTACACACGACTGTTTTATTATTACACAGAAAAAGGAAATCAGTTTTAAAAATCTGGATAAAATATAAAAAATAAATTTGGATAAAATGGGGTCTATACATTCTGTAATTCAGAGCTTTCTGGATAACGGGTTTCAGGATAACGGATCCCATACTTGTTTTATTATTCCATCAACATTATTTATAGCCACGTCCAAATATTGAGCTTCTGATCAGAAAGGTATCCCTGTCTCAAGTTCAATCGGTGCACAACTAATCAGGAATTCATTTTTTAATTTTTTTTTCTTTCTCCTCAGTGGTAATGTAGAAAACAGTCTGATAATAAACAGCCTGGCCAAGCCTACAAGGGATGGCTCCTCGTCACATCATCACGTTGTTTGCTTTCAGGCTTATTTTAGGAGGTGCTAACATACACAATGATGTACAAACTGGACACTACATGACACCGGGATTTTCACTATGTTAATGGGTATGACATGTGCCACATACACACACAGTGCTCCAGAAAAAAGGCAGCAGGTCATTTAATACCCAAAAATTACTGTTCAATACTTTTGTAAGCACTTTAAAGCTGGGCATGTCTGGTCAGCTTATTTCAGCCCGTGTATGGCCAGTTTAAGGCTAATGTGTCTCCCAAGTTAAGTTCAATTACCTGCAAGCACCTGTCAGGTGAGAGCTACCTGGAAACATGTAGAGAGTACCTATTCATTTAAAAGAGCTTGTGCAAGTGCTAGTGAACTCAGGTGTTGCTGTCTGATATTGATGTGCTACTACCCTAAATCAGTTGATTGGTTTGGGGATATGAAATCTGTAACTGTGCTACTACCCTAAATCAGTTGATTGGTTTGGGGATATGAAATCTGTAACTGTCTCACTACGGTGTCACTGTAACCCCCAGCAATATCCTCACAGTTGCAACTCAAGCAAAGCTGGAGGGCCACTGAATATACATGCCAGTATTAGACAAACCAACATTCCCTTAGTTGTCTACAACATCCAGCAATATCCACTAGATAACTACAGTGATTTTTGTTCTTTTTCCATTGTGCAAAAAAAGACCTGCAATACAAAACTGATGTTGTGATACACAAATGAAAAAAGGAGTGTTTGTACAACTGAAAAATATTTGACCCAGAGATCTGAGGTGTATGAGAAGGTCCAAGGGACTCAACTGATCCAGTAAGAGTTACTGGATCAGTTGAGTCCCCTGGACCTTCTCATACACCTCAGATCTCTGGGGTGCCATCCATCTGCTTGACCCTATATAACCATACAACACCTTACAAGCAGCACTGTAAAACCTTAAGAACAGAGTTTGGCCAAGGAGCTTTGACACCTAAAGGTGGCCATAGACGTAACAATTACAATCTTTCTTGGAAAAGATGTTTCCAAGAAAGATCGTTTGTTTCAATACACACGTGTAGAGCTGAATCGTCAGATATACAGGTAGATTACAGGTAGAAACAATAGAATTCTACCTGTATCTGACGATTCAGCACTAACAATGGGCGATGTTTGGGTGCCTTCAAAAGGCACCCGATCATAATTTTCCGTCCAACCCGATCGACGAGCCGACCGATATCCAAGTCTTCTGCCAATATCGGTCGGCTCTTTTTCCACCATACACGCACCGAATATTGTACGAAAATTAGTTTTGTACGATATTATCTGTGCGCCTATGGCCACCTTAAATCAAGGGCTTCAATCTGCCAGCACCCATTCCCACCACTGTGGCACTTACTTTGACTACATAACTGCAGCCGGCCACCTACCCACCTCTCTCTCTTTCTTACAGAGTGTCTATCCCGCCCGCAGGCTTTTCAAGTCACTCAAGATGTCACTTTTATAAATAAATAATAAACAGCACTTTGGGCTGAATTTTGGAACCTATTGAATGTTTCCAATTACAGTATCAGCTCAGATAAAGCCAACTCAGAACTGACTAGTCAATGCAACAGGATGCTTTGAGAAGATGTAGAAGAGGCATCAAAGGATTAGGGCTGAGTGAGTTAGCAGTCAATTAGTCTGGATGTTATATTTGTTACATATATATATTGAAAATATGTGAGGAATACACCAGAGAATAAACCAAGGGAGTTCCAGGAATGTCAGTGTCTGTATGTTACTGACATAATCAGGCTGCCATAATTTCATAATTTATAATTTTTAACTCCATTTATAAACTTGATTCAATTATTTGCCCAATTGATTCTATTACAGAACTACCCAGAATGACATGCAGGCTGATTAAGATAACAATGCTATACTAAGCAGCCAGCGGAATTCTTTGCACGTTGCCTCTCCCTTACACTCACAGCTTCTTGCTAATATTCCCCAATCACACCTTTACTAACATTCCAAACTCACTCTTTATTGTATTTCTAAACTTACAACTTCACTAAAACTCTGAGCTCACATCTTTACAGACGCACTGCCACCTTTACTTGAATTTAGAATGTCAAACTGTCATGTTTAGATCATCCCTTTATAAAAATTCTAATCTCATACATTTACTGCTACATTTACTGACACTCTCAGCATATGGTTTTATTGACAGTCTAAACTCACACCTTTACTGACACATTATTAAGCACATGCCTTTACTGACATCCTAACATTATAATTTTACTGGCTCATTAGGCTCATAATGTTCCTGGCATTCCAAGTTCATACATGTAAAGAGCAGCAAATGCAAATTCTTGAGTCAAGCTAATACAGACATTCTAGATCCTCCAAAATCCTGGCTCCAAAGCAACCAGACATGAGAGATGTCATTGCTATTTTGGGGCAAGGAAGTATTCTTTCTTTCTTGTGAAGCTGGGTTGGCTGCTTACCAGTCAAAATATCATATCTGTGTTTCTATTGGTTTAAATATATTGGCGACGGGGCCATTCTACCAGTCAGGGAGGATCCTATCATACATACATGATACAATACTCTCCTACAGGCTAAAGACTAATTTCCAATTTCAACTTATATTAGTATAATTGCACGCACTCAATGGGCTGCTTACGTCCATACACATATGCCCCATGTATAAAATTATATCAATATGAATTCACATAAATATTATACATATGTATTGTTACACAAAGTCAAATACTGGGGATATAGGTATGAGCACTGGCCTAGCCACACGCCAGTAATTAGTCCAACAAGCAAAAAAGACCACATGGCCCTTCCTCATACACATATACCCCCTTTATAAAATTATTTCAATACAAAATCACATTATTATTTATGCATACAGTATGTATGTTTTCCAGCTGTTATTCACATCCTTCTTATGCGCTTATAATTCTAATGTCTCACAATTCATAACAAGCACATAATGAAACATGCAGCACACATATTAAACATATACCACACAAAAAAAACCACAGCTCTCCCTATTTCAAACGTCACAAGATCAAAACTTGGCAAACATCTGAGGACGATACAAAGATTTATTCAGAATTCATTTGATGGGTTTTATATGAGATTAATTAATAAGCACTGCGCTTTACTCTGTGGAAATCCTTCAGTACACATTGCAAAATCCTTTATCATGTATAATGTCTGCTTTCTTCCCAGTATTTACCTGTTTGAGAAGTTGTTTGCTTAAGTCATATACTGAGGCCGGTATACAAACGCACATTTTGAAGGCTAAGGAAAAAACAGTCTCCCTTCTTCCGTTACCAAACAGAAATATTTGGCTTCAGGAAATCATCCAAGAACTTATAACCTTCATGTCCACAGTGGACCTTCTGTGTCAAGAAGTAGCATCAGATGCAAAGATGGGAAACTGGTCAACTGCTTGGCTCAGAATTAAACAGGACTCACTGCTTCTCTATAACACTTCAAATGTGTGTGGTTTGCGGCCTTCTGGATAATTTCACTTTGTTTGCCCTGGTCACTGCACACATCACGACCCTGAGCAAGATGCAGAGGTCATTAGCTTGTATAATCAGCCATAAACACCCTGATTCCTTCTTCTCAAATCCATCTTCCTCCCCTTTGGTACCAACAGACACATACCACTACTGTATTTTCATATAACGTATGGTGAGCACATTAGCCACATGGGGACTACTCTGCACATTTGTAATGTAAGTCAACAGCACCTTGCTGGGAGCAGAAAGAGGAGGATATCTAGGCAATGAGCACAACCATCAAACACATCTCATTATACACAGGCTTTTCACTCAGCAGCTTAGCTTAATATGAAATATTCCTATACGATTGTACCTGATATGGACTTACATCTACATTGGTGGCATCAGTATTATTAAAACAAGAGCAGAGGATCTATTTCACAGTCTCTTTGAATTACTTAGGCACACCCTCGCAGTACAATTTTAAGTTTTAGTGGTGAGAACATTTCCTTTTGGAAAATATAACTTCAGCATGTTCCGTAGACACAATTCTGGGTAGATGGGACATTTACTAAGAATACTGTTTGAGGCCCATTTATTAAAGGACGAAATTTAGTGGCATTAGAGCTCTAAAACCATAAATGACATGAACGTTACTAAAAGATCAGATTATAAGAAACACAAACAAAAAAACGTTGTCAAGGAAGGAACGTTGGTTTTGAAACGACTGTTCGGATCCCCGAAACCCTGCAAAATTACGAAGACAGATTTTTCAAGAAAAGAAGGACAACTCTCATTGACTTCTTCATAACCATGGCAACTTGTAATTGGCGTACCTTTGTACTCATGGATTGTATGGATTTTACAATTGATAAATTGCGAAAATAAATCATGGATTAAGGAACGATGAGAAAAATTATACAAAAAACAGTAACAGAGAAACAAACTTTCCCAGAACATTCTTAAATCGGTCCCTTAGTCTTAAACTCCCAACCAATATCAGATGTCAGAATGTTCATCTGAGAGACATATGCACAGTCTAATGTTTATCCAATTGAATAAAAACTGAACTGCATATAAACAGTATCAAAAAGATTTAGGACTGTAGTGGCTATAATACTTAAAGAAAACATAAAAAAAGCATAAAAGAAACATAAAATCACTCCAATGACACCAATCTTCTCCTCTTCTAGGTAGGCCACAGATATTTCCCACATTTCTTCAATTAAATATTACTAAGTGACATGCTACCCTCCTGTATTACTTTGGCTATAGCTGGACATTCCCAGTGGGGCTAGGGCTTAAATCATAACTTATTCCTCATCATGTAAATGCAATTAAGACATTTAGAATCATATATAAAGGTCTGGCTAGTGTAACTGTGATGCAAACAAAAGGGTAAAAAAAAAAGAATCTCCTTAACTATTGAGAATTTACATCAAGGACTCTAGAGTTTCTTACTGGAACTTGGCAGTTGTTCTGTTGATTTTTGATGTGCTGCATATTTCTGTGGCTCTATCCTTTCCGGAGAACAATTCAGTTAGACTTTATTCATGGCTCTGCCAAGCCCAGAAGAAAACAGTTGACTAATCTACATGTTTTATTGATAAGAATGTGCGGCGTTTGATACACCTTCAGAGTGCATAATAAGCAGGATATATAGGAGAGACAGGTTTGAAAGGCTGGAAATGAGATGATAAATGGCGCACACGAAAAAGAAAAAAAAAACACAAGTCTGCTGAGCTGAATGCATCACACTTTTTCGGTTCCAGTCAAAATCCCAAGAGTTTCCAATCAATAATCCACTCAATTAAAATGAGCGTCTTTACAAACTCACTCATACGCAGAATTATGCTCTCTAAATTGGAGGGTGATAAAATTCAGGGTATGAAAGAATTTGAATGAATGAATTTGTAATGAAAGAATAAAGACTTCAAATAAATCTATACATTAACCTATACATTAAAAGTATGTCCTTCAATAGAAGGTGGTCATCTCTCCTTCCACCCCAAACCTAGCCTCTAGCAGCCGTATCAGGATCAGACTGGAGACATTTACACAACTCCTTTTCTATACAAACTGCTCTCTATATTGTGAACAGAAGTAGAGTTGCAGTTGCATTAACTGCAGAGGCCCAAGAGAAGCTTCCATAATTAATATACATTTCTCCTACCACCTACGAGGTGATGATAGCTACCACTTCTATTGGCTTTTGAGCATAAAACAACATCGCCAGAGACATTCACGACACATGAAGGCCTTTGAAGTTTCAATGTTTTGAAATGCTTTTTGGGACAAGGTGAGTGAAATCTGTGTGCATTTATAAACTTCAGCTGAAAGTGCACTGGAAAGGAACCGGCCAACATTTTAATCAACAACTCCAAAGTCACTCAAAAACTACTGTACAGATTTATAAATGGCACATGATAGAGTCTTAGATTCCATTGCCTCATACACCCTATTCACCCAGTCCTTAGAAATCATTAAGCACACAAAGGGAACATCTCATCCCAGGTCTAGAGTTTGTCTCAATATGGCGACGGGTGCATGGGGCGTTGGCAGATGAGCACCTCTTTAGTACCTGCAGTTCTGAACATTTGGCCCATTGGCCTAAATTAACAAAGTACTGGAAAGTGGCCATATATTGCCATTTGTACCATATTAGATTAATCAATGGACAACTGGCAGTGTATATGTATGTATGTGACCACCTTAAAGGTCTTCAGCTCCCAGTTTTATCCATAGCCCCTTGTTTTTAGCAAGGGTTGTAGGTACTTTTAGTGAGCCTCTTACTCTGAAATAAGGGGTATCAGCAAGTTGGAACAAATCTTTGCAGCAGTGAACACATGCCAGGGAGAGAGAACTTTAGGCAAGTGGCTGAAAACAATAATTGGGAGTTCAATAGGTACACTTCAGTAAGGTGGCACATCTTCTGGACCATGGTAGGGTCCTGAATTTCCTTCAAACACAAAGCTTTAAAGACCTTGACATGCTCCCACGTTTAAAAGTATTATTAAGGTATGTCATATAATTATTTTATTTTCTATTTGCCATTAGCCTAATACAGTTGTTAATGTTACATTGTTTTTTCTATATATTTCCCCTCAAAATTTGACCTTAGCCATGATGACTGTTCAGAGAATGAACACTAGAAGATATTTTTTATGATCTGGGCCAAGACAAGCTAAATTATTCCTGGCATTCACTAGCACAGCATAGGTGAAACATAATTTGGGAAATGGGCAGCGAGACACCATAAAATCTTGACACTTTCACCCTTCTAGAAGTAAATAAGGTTAATTGACCACTTTTTCCACCTCTCAGGAAAATCATCAATTCATGATCTTAGCTTAGCACAAGGGACGCACAGTGAGGCCTGTATGTTTGGACATACACAACCTTGCTTTACAGACTCCTCAAAACATCTCTGGCATGTCTACAACAATAATCTCAACCTTTGATAAATGTCCAGGAGTTTAAGATTCCCGAAATAATTTTGCGATTGGACCCGTATCCCAGCACACGTTGCCTTTGGCTTTCCTGACCTGGTATCCTTGTAGCTTTCCTACATGAAACTCACTGCAGTCCTTTTAAGGGGTTTTATGTTCCACTAGTGCTAACAACAAAAGCCAGTTCTTTGGGATAGCCCTGGCAGGCGCTCTACATATGATAAAGCCCAAAACATGCTTGTAGTGAATTGTTCAGAACCATGGTAAACCTCAATATTTGAATCTAAAGAAAGAAATTTGACGGAGCAATTACATTTTAAAAACACCATTCTTCTCATTTAGGAAAATGTTTAATGAGCCCCGAAGTATATTTTTTTCTGTTTAAGTGTAATCAGTTGAAACGTTTCTCTGCAGGTCTATGTCATTTCAAGACACCTTATTTCTCTCCAATCAAATTTTTACTGCTTAGACATCTGCATTTTTCCATTAAAATGTCAGCTTTATCATTTTCTAATCAAAACCTTCATACACCGTCAATATAATATCCTATGGGCAGCCAATATAAATATAAGGCCACTTTTTACACAGACTCCAATTCAAAACTATTTTATTAATAATAACAATAATAATAATAATAATAAAGTGGACCTGGTAAGTGCAATTTCATAAATATCCAACTAGAGTCCTGTGAGGAACCAATTTCTAAGACCCAGACCCGACCCTTCGATCCGAACCGCAACTCGCATATTTACCCACTTTGAACCGATACCCGACCCGGACCTGCAACTGCCTTATCTGCAACTTGGCCCGCAACCCGCCGACCACCATCAAACAGGAAGTGATGGTCATAAAGTGGGCGGTGACAGAAACATTACCCTTCTGCTACCTCCACCATTTGTAAGTTTTAAATGCAAAGTAATAAACACATTAGGAAATACAGTCATAAAACTCACAGGGTGGGGTTTAGCAGATGCCTAGGGTCCCTCTGAGGCTGCTAAACATTCAATACATCTGCTATATAAATAAATGATGTTGACAAGTTTACATAATTCAACCAACTTTGAATAGTTGTTGCAATAAGCTGAACTTGATAGGCCAGTTGTTTTCAGGCTATTCCAGGGCAGGCACGTGTATTGTATATAAGGGTTGTAGATTTGGGCAAAAGAGGTGTGTATAAATGAAGGACCCCTACATTTCTCACTGGAGATGTGGGAAATACCAGTTTGCATTAGAATTTGGACATGTTTGTGTGTCTCTTGGCTGGGGCTATTGTAAACATGTGTTGGGTGCCCTAGAAGTGGAAAATGACAGCATATCAAACACCAACTGGGGTATTGAGCTCATATGATACGCACCCCTGCGTGCCACTCAAAATAAAAGCATGACACATGAAAGTTCAACATTAAAACGTCATTAGTAGTCCTCCCAATAAGAGCCCAGACTGGATCTGCTGGCAGCTCTGGATGAAATATTGGCAGGTCAGTAGCTGCCCTTATGTAGGGGTTGCCCTACTTATCAACTCAGTCTCTAATGCACAGGCTTACTTTAATGAAGGCCTTGGCGATCTTTTAAAAGGGTTGCAGATGCTCCTCAACAACAAAGTAACTTCTTATCTTCCCATATTATAATGCAGAAGGTACATAGTTTCTTATATACACAAGTTTCAATAAGCCACATGTGATATCACTTGCAGCCAGATCAGCCCTCCTTAGACTTCTTTGTAGCATTGTTTTATAATAATCCAGCCCTCGGACATGTGAAGTATCAGGCTATTGGCATGGGAAATCTTGGACGACGCTGATATAAAAGTAATGTGCCCACTGTGATTAATTAAGGTATTAGGAATCATGCAGAATTCCATAATCTCATGAACATCTCTAGCACTTATGCAAGAATAGCTTTATCAGCTTGCGCAGCTGCTTCCTGACACTATTTTATTTACTACTTTGGCAGATGGGGAAATGCAAGGAGGTTAGTACTGACCACATTCAATAAGCGATGGACAGATAAAGGAATGTATAATCAGATTACAAGGAAATATATGAGAAGAGAGGCTGCTCAAGATCCAGCTGGTTATCCATTAAATTATAAACATTAAACTTTAACTGACAATAAAAAACACATCAAACTGGAAACCCTATAAACGTATGTGTCTGTCTTTCACTCCTGAATTAAATGTGCAGCTCTGCATAACTCTTATAAAGAGAATGGAATAATTTTCCAGCACTCATGAACCACAGAAGCAACGCCGGCCTCATTACAGCAGCAGTCACCATTTGTCTGCAGTTAGTCTCCTCTCATTTATTCACAAAGGGAAAGTCATTAAAGGGGAAATCTGTTTTCATTGTAACAAATTATGTTTATGAGAGTAAAATAAAAAGAGAAAAGTTATCCCAACTCAGGATAATCCCAAAGTTCTGACAGAGGCAGCTCTGATAGTGCTGAATCCCTGCCAGTGTCCATTAGTCAAATGAACAAAACCATTTCGGCAGAGAGGCCTTTTTGCCGAGTGTGAAACAGCTTTCCTAAATTGAGGCTAATTCATTCCATCGCAGAGAAAGAGCCTCTGGCTGTAATTTGTCTCAGTGTGTAATGGATCACCTGCATTAACAGAACATATTTCGTATGGGTGTAAAATATGGTTCAACATTCCCACTGCCGGCTGAAGGCAGCTGAAAGTTGACGCTTGTTACCCCTCTCTGTACCTGTATCACTTACTGCCACTTCTCCACAATCAGAGCAAGGAAAGGAAAGAGGTGATACTGTATATGGTCTCTTGTACTTTCTGTGTCCAATCTGCCCATAGACCATTAGTTGGAGAGCATACTCCGTCGTCCCATTACTCTCTTTACATCAAATTAATAAGAAAACAGAACATGTACTCATTTGCCCTACAGAAATGGAGTCTTAGGATGGATCCAGCCAGGGCACTGTCTGCAATCAGGTCCCCCTGATACATACATACATACATACATACATACATACATACATACATATATACATACATACATACATACATATATACACAGTCAGGTTAATTGGTTCCTGATAAAACAGGTTGTTTTGTGTGTGTGCATGACAGGGCTGGCACACAGAACTCTACAGAGATTATACACCATTCTCATCTGCTCCTGTCCCAGTGAGCTTACACTCTAAGGTCCCTATCCTATTCCTATCAGTCTCTGTCTCAGCGAGCTTACACTCTAAGGCCCTATCACACTTCTATCAATCCATGCCCCCAGAAAGTTTACAATCTAAGGTTCCTATCACATTCTTATCAGTCCCTGCCCCAGAGAGCTTACACTCTAAGCTCCCTATCACACTCCTATCAATCCATGCCCCATAGACCTTACAATCTAAGGTCCCTATCACATTCTCATCAGTCCCTGCCTCAGTGAGTTTACACTCTAAGGTCCCTATCACATTCCTATCAGTCTCTGTCCCAGTGAGCTTACACTCTAAGGTCCCTATCCTATTCCTATCAGTCTCTGCCCTAATGAGCTTACACTCTAAGGTCCCTATCACACTCCAATCAATCCATACCCCAGAGATCTTACAATCTAAGGTCCCCATCACATTCCTATCAGTTTCTGCCCTAGTGAGCTTACATTTTTAGGTCCCTATGACATTCCTATCAGTCCCTGTCCCAGAGAGTTTACACTTTAAGGTCCCTATCACTCTACTATCAATCCATGCCCCAGAGAGCTTACACTCTAAGGTCACAATCACACTCCTATCAATCCCTGTCCTATTGAACTTACACTTTAAGGTCCCTATCACACTCCTATCAATCCATGGCCAAGAAAGGTTTCTCTCTAAGGTCCCTGTCACACTCCATTAAATCCATGCCCCAGAGAGCTTACACTCTAAGGTCTCCATCCCATGCAGACACACACTTTGGTCAGATCCTCAGAAGTCAATTAACCTGACTGTATGTTTTTGCAATGAGGATGAAATCCATGGTGACAAGGGGAGAACATGCAGACTCCACATGGGGAGAGCCCTAGTCAGATCTCAGCTGTGAAAGACAGAAGTGCTAATAAGTGAGCCACACTACTGACCAATTATACTCTCATGACAAAGAAAGGGTTTTTTCTGTGCAACTGCTGCCTAGTCTAACTTTATGGGGTCCTCTAAATAAAGCCCCTGTTTCTAGGAAAATATATTTGCAGCATTAATCACTATGAAATAAGTGTTTCTTAGTTTTTAGTGTATCCTTAGATGGTGATGTAAACACACACACACACACACACACACACACACACACACACACACACACACACACACACACACACACACACACACACACACACACACACACACACACACATATATATTTTTTTTTTTTACTGTAATTTGTGTATTTGTAGGTGTTTTAATAAAATAATGGTCAGTCTAGTGGTGACCCCCTTCCTAATAGCAGCCTGTGTAATAGCGGGGTAATGTGCACAAGGGCATTTGAGAGTCAGCTTTGCAAAGAAAGAATATTAAATTATATTTAAAAGGTTTCAATATATTTAATCAAAACACATGTAGTAAAAAGGTTTGACGTTGGCCAATATGAGTGCTACTGGGAACATTATCTGTCTGACTGTTTATAGTCCCTGCACTGGTAACTATGTAGCAGAAGCAATGAAAAATGTAGCTGATTAAGAGACATAAAGGAGAGGTGGCTTCTGCTACATTGTTTCAAGAGTCAGATCAGGGGTGCTAAGTGCTAACTCCTGAGGGAAGCAGGGGAGCAGCACTCACATGTCTGAGAGCCACACCAGGAGCAAAAGGAACCATAGCTGTTTGGGTAAAAGTAAGAAGCAGTTATTTAAATGGAACATAAAGCATCATTTACAATCCCCAATGGAAGTGACTGGTATAGAGCACAGAAAGGAGAACGGAAGTTAAAAACATTTGGTGCAAATTTGTGAATAAAACTGACACTTTCCATGGAGCTCCCCCCAGTCCCTCTGCAGTTAGTGGCAGCTTTAGAAATAAGCAGTGGGTGTGTCCTAATGTTAATTCTATGACAGCATTGAAACTTTAGCCAATCACAGCTTTGTTTTACAGTAATTTACAGTAATTACAGTTTCCTGACAGGTCCAGCAAATGCTAAACTAGTGATGTTGGCTGGAGGGAACTAGTGATGTTGGCTGGAGGGAACTAGTGATGTTGGCTGGAGGGAACTAGTGATGTTGGCTGGAGGGAACTAGTGATGTTGGCTGGAGGGAACTAGTGATGTTGGCTGGAGGGAACTAGTGATGTTGGCTGGAGGGAACTAGTGATGTTGGCTGGAGGGAACTAGTAATGTTGGCTGGAGGGAACTAGTGATGTTGGCTGGAGGGAACTAGTGATGTTGGCTGGAGGGCACTAGTGATGTTGGCTGGAGGGAACTAGTGATGTTGGCTGGAGGGAACTAGTGATGTTGGCTGGAGGGCACTAGTGATGTTGGCTGGAGGGAACTAGTGATGTTGGCTGGAGGGAACTAGTGATGTTGGCTGGAGGGCACTAGTGATGTTGGCTGGAGGGCACTAGTGATGTTGGCTGGAGGGAACTAGTGATGTTGGCTGGAGGGAACTAGTGATGTTGGCTGGAGGGAACTAGTGATGTTGGCTGGAGGGAACTAGAGATGTTGGCTGGAGGGAACTAGTGATGTTGGCTGGAGGGAACTAGTGATGTTGGCTGGAGGGACTAGTGATGTTGTCTGGAGGGAACTAGTGATGTTGGCTGGAGGGAACTAGTGATGTTGGTTGGAGGGAACTAGTGATGTTGGCTGGAGGGAACTAGAGATGTTGGCTGGAGGGAACTAGTGATGTTGGCTGGAGGGAACTAGTGATGTTGGCTGGAGGGAACTAGTGATGTTGGCTGGAGGGAACTAGTGATGTTGGCTGGAGGGAACTAGTGATGTTGGAGGGCACACACACACACACTCCTTTCCCTGCTGACACTCTATATGAGCGCAGACACACGTAAGAGGTGTCAGCACAGACAGAGGAATACACTATTTCTCATAGTATCAGGGGGTGGCACAGAAAGTTCTCCGAGTAACTTGGGAGCCCCCCACGTTGTGGAGCAGATGGAGGAGTCCGGGCAGGAGAATGAGAAGAAATGGAAGGTTCCACCTGTCACTCACATGCCACTGCGTATAATGTACCTGTGTCCCCTCACACACACATATATATATACATATACACACACACACACACACACATATATATATACATACACATACACACACACACACACACACACATATATATATACATATACACACACACACACACACACACATATATATATACATATACACACACACACACACACACACATATATATGTATATAGATAAATATAAATAGTGTCACACACAGAATTCAGTGGAAGTCAGTGACACAAGTGCAGCAGACATAGAAGTTACTGTAATAATCCTCACCCGCTTCCCGCCGCTCTCTCTCTCTCAGTCTCTGTCTCTCTCTGTCTGTCTCTCAGTGTCAGTCTCTCAGTGTCAGCGGTGTCTGTGTCTGATCCCACGGGCAAAACTCCGCACCCCCAAAACGCACTCTCTGAACTGGGACACCCGCAGCTCTGCGCTCTCTCTCCCTCAGCAGCACCGGCAGCCAATGGGCAGGGTCAGGGGGCGGGGACTGGGAGGGGCGGTGGCGGCATCCTGAGGTACCTGAGCGCGAGGCGCTTCATTCATTGGCTGTTGGGTGTCTGTGAGGGGAGAAGCAGCAGGGTGGCTGCCAATACTGTGTGGCCTTTTACTCACTTTCCACCTTCTCTTAAAGTAGCCACTGTGTGTAAGAGAGTGTGAGGCACCACTTGCACCACTGCTATACGTGTCATGGCTTCTCCTCTCTGCTACTGGCCACTCTCACTCCTCACAGCTCTGCCCAGAGAGTTTGGGGCAGTTGGGGAGGGTATTCCAGTCACAGAAGCCCCTCCTGTGTCAGAGGGAAGTGTTTGGGGCAGTTGGGGAGGGTATTCCAGTCACAGAAGCCCCTCCTGTCATTTCCAAGCAAACCTGCCATACCTGTTTTTACCCAGAATGCAACATTGTTTTCCCAGAATTCCACTGCTACAACAACCTCATGCCAACTAGAGGCCACAGACAAATGCCACACAAATGCTCACGTTTGCTGCTAAATCCGACACTAATTCTATTTATGCTTCACAACATCAGTTTGACTGCAACTGGTGTCAATTCCAGCAGAATGCAATGTATGAAGTGTCAGAAGACAGACAGGGCCACTATGTGGCAGCCATTAGTCCTTCAAATGGGTCAGCTCTGTCAGGCAGGGCTGGACTGAGAATTAAAATAGGCCCTGGCATTTCAGGTACACAGAGGCCCAAATCAGCCCACACAGAGGCCCAAACAGCCCCCACCAGACCACTAAATACTGACTTTATATGGGACCTTATAGCAGCCCCTCTGGCATTTGCCAGAACCCACAGATTGCCAGTCCGGGCCTGCTGTCAGGGATGGGAATAGGCTGTTCCCCATGTGGGAGGTGAATGGAACCCAAACGCTTCTCATCAGTGTCGGACTGGCCCACAGGGATACCAGGAAAACTCCCAGTGGGCTCAGGTGTCTGTAGGCCTCTGGCTTCTAAACATTTGGCCCATTTCATGGTCATTCCCTATTTCTTTATGGGAAACATAGAGGCTTAATAATGGAAGAATAGAGCATAGTAAGTAGATATAAAAGACTAGAAGAATAAAGAGGAGGAGAGGACGAATAATAGTGTGGAAAGTGGGCCCATGGTCTAAGGTTTTCTGGTAGGCCCCTGGAATCCCAATCCAACACTGCTTCTCATGCCAACTTTGCACCCAAAGAGAGCCCAGCAGAAAGGAACATCTCCTCAAACAATGTGTTCATTTTTGCTTATGTTGCTTTTGTTATTCTAAGTTTTAACCTAGCAGCTCAGTGAGCCAGATGCAGACTCTGTTGGGCAAAGACCTATAAGGCAGGTAATGAGTTATTTTCATAGTGAAAAGTGGGATAATCCCCCAAAAGCCAGACAAAGCAGCAATGAGATAAGGTCTGGCGACATGAAGCATTTTGGCTTATGCAGATGTTTGTGCAGTAGAAACAGAAGATGTCAGGCAACAGCTACAAGGGGTTACAGAATAGAAACTACAAAGAGAAGGGATCAAGATATTTTAGCAGGTACCCCAATGCCTGAAATATATCTAAATACTATCTATCTATCTATCTATCTATCTATCTAATACAGAGGACAACAAAGACTTCATTGTTTTTTATCTGTAGAAAGTTAAAACTTTAACCTGTTTATAAAATCTTTTGATTTACAATGAAATTAGTTTAGCTAACCAAGACAGCAGTGAGCCTCGGGGAAACTATGTAATTTTACTATTTCTAAAGCTGGCCATAGATGCAAAGATCCGATCGTACTAATCGAGGATTCAAATTACATCAGTTTTTCTCCAGTCCAGTGGTACAGCGATATCTGGCAGGAGATAGAAAATCAGAAACAATGGCCTGGCTAAAACTGTGCATACACTCTACCTGAATCTTTGTACTATTAATTGTTTAATTTATAGTGCAAACATGTTTATGCAGCCCTTAACAGAAACTGTTCATCATTTACATCAGTCCCTGCCCATTACAATCTAAGGTCCCTATCACATGCACACAACACAGTTGGTCAATCAGTTTCATCAGGAGTAATTAGCCTGCCCATATGTTTTTGTAATATGGAAAAAAAAAAAAACCCACCGAAGAATCCCTGCTTGTTTTGTATATTTGGGATCAGTCTTTGCAAGTAAAACAATGAAGGCTCTTGTTTTCCATGTCTGCCTTCTTGATTGCTGCTTTTACAGCATTTAAGTATTAAATGGTGTGCCAGTCCCCTCTTTTCCATCATGTTCACTTCATTATGCCTGCCACATTGGTTGGTCCTAAAAACTTTTTTTATATTTCTTTCCTAGGGAAAAAAAAAAATATTGTAATATTTTAAGTAGTCAGGTTTCATACAATTGCCGTGCAGCAAAGGTAGAAACTTTCTTCCATTGCCGGTGTTGTTAAAATCACCCATTTAAAAGACTTGCCCTAAACTTGCAGCCTTTTCTATTTGGAAGAGGAGCTTTGTTCTTCTCCATTTATATGAGGGGGTCTGTATCATACTTGTAAAATGAACTTGCTTATTGCCTTACAATCCATGGACTATCTTACACATATGTCTTTAGTCTCATCGCTAATTCCCACATCTTCCTTTAAACTGAATTTCAAATTATATTTAGCATACAGGCATATCCAACCCCTCTTTTTCTATTTATCCTGCTCCTTGTAGACATGGTATAGACTTCAATATTTACTGCCCAGCCATGTGACTCATTCAGCCAGCCCTACCTGTGACACCATGTTTCTCTTCCAAGCGTTTTGAATTTGGGAACACAGCTTCTTGAATTAGTGAACACACATTCAATACTGCTACCAGCCTCTTGTGTATTTATGGGATAAAGCCATGACCTGAGCCCAAGAGCATTCCCTTGAATGCTGATATTCTATATACTGTCTGTACACCCTGATTTTTATTTCTTCTGAAGTGCTACTCTTTAATAATAATATACAACAAGATGAACAGATGCCCCATTGTTATGTGAGCTTGGAAGGAGCTCCTGATTTAAATTTTCACAGTACACAGTTTTCATTAGGCACTGAAAGGCAAATTCTACAAGGGCTTCTTGGCTTGCCAGCAAGTAGTTTCAGAGTCAATACAAGGCTGGGGCAACTGAACAGGATATTATGCCCCAGTGTGAATATTGATGTACTATTTCTCCAGGAAAAGAGATTTTTAAAAATTACATAGTATTACATAAATGGCTGTCAGTATGCAGATACATGGCAAATTCCTTCTATTTGCTCAGAGTCATCAAAGACTTGTTAAGAGGTCTCAAGAGAGTTCCTATCATTTGACACCAAGATCATAAGTGCTAAAAACCCCATTAGAGTACAGAGAGTTATATGTTCTTTAGATGTGTTAAGGATCTAGCATTATATAGCATTCTGCATAATCACTGCCTCAGTATTACTGGAAATGTTTCTTTTAGTGTGCAGATATTTTGCTATCTACTCAAGGGTAGAAATACCAGATAGTGACCCTAGGGGACATATATAATCTGATATTCGCTACTAAACACAATACTCACTGCTTGGTATTAAGCCTTTTGATCTACATTGAAACACTTTTTGTAGAGCCCCGCATTGTAGTATCAATATACTTGACTAGGAGTGACTTTTCTGCAGCAGGTAGAATATATTAGTTTAGAAATCTCATAAATAAGACTATTAAAGATCTATTACAGGTTAGGTGTTTTTTTTTCTGTTGATAGGACACATCTTGCAGTGTGTAGTGGAGCCTAGAACTTTGCACCTGCTATTGACTAATACTTATTTGTAAAAGTGTAGCACTTTCTACTCACCAATATTTATTTGTAAATGTATCAGGGAAAATGTTATGGTACATATGTTATCAGTCTTATTGGAGTTTCAGCTGCACTGGCAGTATAACTTGGTTCAAATAAAGCCATAAAGCAAAATCTCCTGGTGCTTTGCTGGGAGCAGGATAATATTATCTTAAGGAACAGATAATCAACTTTATTTTTATGGGTGAAATAGGTGCTACAAGGTCTTACGCCTGGAACTTGATAAAAGGCACTACAGGAACCACTATGGGGACTAATGTGAGGATAAAGCTTATGAAAAGGATTCTGACAACGGAGAGCAATCAGATTTAGCAGAAGCTTGTGTGTTAATATCATTCCGATCTGCTTAAGCGAGACATAATGTTAAACCTAAAAAATTAAATCCGAGACATGTTTAGAAGGAACACACCAATTTTGTGGCATTAAATAAAACCATTTCATTGACCAAGAGACAAAAGGAAGGGCTTTTCAAAGTTGAACCTCTTTGGATTACAGCTGCTTTAACTGTTATATCCTCTCATTCCTGGATTATCCTTGGTATCCATCTTTCTGCTAAATATCTCCATGGTGGAGATATACTCTGCTAGTAAAGACACACTGTAGGTGTTCAGAGTTATAGAACTTCAATTTACTAATGACAACATAGGCCCCCATTTACCAGTGTCCATGGCCACCAATCCCCCCTATTATCCTGTGTCTTTCCCACTCCACCACATCCCTCATTCCTAACCACAAAAAAAAAACACAAACTTTATACAACATTGTTTTGTTATGAAAGCCACGGTCCCTTCATTGCTAGCATACCATCCATTGTGAAGCTTGTCTGTATTAATCATTGAGCTAGCATAGAAATAAGTATGAGATGAGTAATTATTGTTATTATCAATTGTTGATTTGCTTAACTGATCTACTTTACTGACATCTCATATGAAGTGTTCTTTTTTAATATTTTAACACTGTATATTCATTATCTGCTTTATATTTATTCGTCACATATTTGTATTTAGTGGTATACTGTACATTTAGGGCAGATTTATCAAGGGTCAAATTTAAAGTTCATGGGAGTTTTTTTAAACTTCCATAAACTCCCATGAACTTGAAATTCTACCAAAATTCAACCAATCGAAACTTAGGGGCCAATTCATTAACTTCGAGTGAAGGAATAGAAGAAAAAAAACTTTGAATTTCGAAGTGTTTTTTTTGGCTACTTCGACCATCGAATGGGCTACTTCGACCTTCGACTACGACTTCGACTTTGAATCGAATGATTCGAACTAAAAATGTTTGACTATTCGACCATTCGATAGTCGGAGTACTGTCTCTTTAAGAAAAAACTTTGACCCCCTAGTTCGCCACCTAAAAGCTACCGAATCAAATGTTAGCCTATGGGGAAGGTCCCCATAGGCTTGCCTAACTTTTTTTGGTTGAAGGATAATCCTTCGATCGTTGGATTAAAATCCTTCGAATCGTTCCTTCGACTTCGATATTCGAAGTCGAAGGAGTTTCATTCCCCAGTCGAATATCGAGGGTTAATTAACCCTCGATATTCGACCCTTGATGAATTTGCCCCTTATTGTTTAATTTGAATTTTTAAAACTCGGGTGAATGGAATCGACTCGCAAACTGAAACAGAATTTTAATCAGCTCAAGTTTTTTCTCTGAATAAAACTCAATTTTAGGAAGCCTGCAAACAACTCCAACCCTAACCCAGGACGTCCCCCATAGGCTAAAACAGCAATTTGGCAGGTTTAAAGGAAAAACAAACCCGTACTAGAAAAAACCCATACCCTGTGTAGACCAACCTCCCTCCTCCCCCATAGCCTAACTGCCCAGCCGGGCAAATGGCCCTTATTTTTTACTTTCTCCCTCCATAAAAACTCAAATTGAATTTTAACTATTCCCTAGTTGAATTTCACTTAAAAAAACTTGAAAATTCGAATTTCAAAATTAGAATTTTCACTTCGACCATTGATAAATCTGCCCCTTATAGAGGCTCCTACTAACAATCCTGCCCTGTTTAGGTTAATTTTTATAGGGATTTGGTCTATAATGATATCTATTCCTATTTTCGTTTTAGCAAGTGGTCCTTGAATCCTCCTTACCTTTTATGAACCGTCTGCATTTCTTTGTGAAGCCCAGTCACAATAATACATATATTAATAAAAGCAGTGACATTCATATGAATTGGATTTGCTGAATTAATACTATAACAAGTAGAACTGCATCCCAAGCATAGCAATATGCTTTTTTTGCAAAAGGAAAGGAACTAGCAATGCGCTGGAGAAATCCACTGACTTTGTTTGGGTCATGGCAAAATAAGATTGAACAGAAAGGCTAGTGAAAAAGGTTTCAGTGTACACCACCCTAAACCAACAGCGAATTGTATTTCCTACAAAAACAGAATGGATGTGTTATACATGAAGTTGGATTTTCTACAAGAAATTGACAATTTATTGATACTACCATGTGTTATAGGATTAAGCGATATGGAGTTGGCACAGTATTTATTCTTTTATATATTGTGATGATTATATTATTATATTATGAGGTATGATATTAGCACTGTATTTATCTTTTCATGTGTTCAAGAGGTATTATATATTAAACTAGCACTACATTTATCCTGCAGTGGCCCTGCGATACAAAATTTATGTAAATAAAAAGTCTAGATCGGTCTCCCTAAACACACAAATTACCTTCCACCTACATTTGTAAATGATCAGCAACAATCCTATGTCAGCTGCATCTTTGTACTCAAACTCATGCATTAACATTACCCTGTGTATGTAAAAATCTTCCCTTCTATCCACTTCTCCTGCAAGCCCTGTAACTATAGATTTTCCCTTTTACAATAAACATTCTTCCTGACATATGCTGAATATGCTGTTGCTTTAACAAGTCTATCGGAAATAGAATTTTATTTTCTATCGATTTAATAGATGTAATTTACTCCTGAGACTTAAGCTCCCCATAGACGTGAGGATTCTTCTTGCCGAACGACCGATTTTAGGGAAGCCCGACCGATCCTTCGAATTATTGTGCGGTTAGTGGGATTCGATTCATTCGAACGATCTTACATTTTATGATTTTTTGGCCGACATCTGTCAGGAAATTGATCGGCCAGGTCCCAGTTTGTCGGTCCCAGTACAATGTATCTATGTTTGCAGGGCCAAGCAGGCAGCTCCCCTTTGTTTTCCTGGCAAATTGGTCTTTTTAGTTGATGGTAAATTCGTACGATCGTTCTGAGAAGATCGTGGTCTCACGAGCAGGATCTGATCTTTTAAAAATCTCAACATCTATGGCCAGCTTTACTGGGGATCACATATGTGAATGCAGTGTATATATGCATAGAACATACTGTATACATTAAACTTAGCTCAAAAGTCAAATTCCAATTCCTGTGCCTTAGCTGAGCCTAGAATGATTATAGCTTGGGGTGGCACTGATAACCTATAAGTGTGTGCTTAGTTATTTAAATGCTACAAGCTGCCAGTTCTTTTTCCTTATAGAGTGCAGAAAGATAAGCAACACATTTCACACGCACCAGGCCTCTGATACAGGGAATTTGCTTGTTTCCAGCCTCTAACACAAAATAGATTAAATCCTTTCTTGCTTCTCACTGAATATTGTCCCACTCATGTCGAGAAGATGAGCTGTAGTAAGATAAAGTCACATACAAATGCAAATGTCTTTGTACAAGAAATATCTGAATTCATACACAGCCACTGTAAAGAAAATATGTGGATCTGGATGCAGTTGCCCAGTAAAAGCCAAGTCTGTCATTAATAGGCATGCGCCAAATCCACGACATTGTTGTTGCAGCCATTGGGCTGTCTTGCACCCTGCAGTGCTGGTCTTTGCACGTTGAACATAAATCCACATATGGTGCATAGATAGGGTTGCCACCTGACCGCTATATTACCAGCCTGGCTGGTAAAAATGATAGCTGATCCCAATGTTATTAATAGGGAAAAAAGATAAATATATAGGAAGGTCAGTGATCCCAATGTTATTAATAGGGAATGAAGATAAATATATAGGAAGGTCAGTGATCCCAATGTTATTAATAGGGAATAAAGATAAATATATAGGAAGGTCAGTGATCCCAATGTTATTAATAGGGAATAAAGATAAATATATAGGAAGGTCAGTGATCCCAATGTTATTAATAGGGAATAAAGATAAATATATAGGAAGGTCAGTGATCCCAATGTTATTAATAGGGAATAAAGATAAATATATAGGAAGGCCAGTGATCCCAATGTTATTAATAGGGAATAAATTAAATATATAGGAAGGTCAGTGATCCCAATGTTATTAATAGGGAATAAAGATAAATATATAGGAAGGTCAGTGATCCCAATGTTATTAATAGGGAATAAAGATAAATATATAGGAAGGTCAGTGATCCCAATGTTATTAATAGGGAAAAAAGATAAATATATAGGAAGGCCGGTATTTTTTTTCAGAAAAGGTGGCAACCCTATGCATAGAGCAGTCATCTTGATACAAGTGCAGTTTCATACTAGTAAATGAACCCTTCTGAGTATAAACTGAATTCTTGTGAGCTGAGCGTTAGGGGAACAGTACATTTAATTGGCAACAGCCTTACCAGTATTTAATCAGCCATTTGACTACCTCTCACCTGTTTCCTTGAGCTCAATTTGTATTGGAAAAACAGTTGACTTTGTGATTTTATTCTGTGGATGCATTCATGATACAACTTATTATATTACAAGCTTTAATATTGCCCCCTATTGCCAAAACTTGTCTGTGCAGCTTCTGTTCGTTTTAATGGCAGTTATTCTGGCTGTCAGACATCCTACTGTCACGTTTTTCTTAAATATCAAATGAATGCAAAAAGGGGCTGACATCTCAGAGAAAGCAGACATAAGTGTTTTATAGATGAGGCAAGCATTGTATAAAGGCAAGTGAATTTGTCTTATGGACTTTTTATAAATGCTTGCTGAGGCATATATGGGATAAACTGATTAACCCTTTCCCTGCCCACAACGTAGAAAAATAAATATTCATATTTTTCTTTTACATTTGTACAGATGGATCATTCTAAGCAGCTATTCATAGTCTGCAAATGGAATTGCTATCTGGTTGTTGGGAGGTCACTGGCCCCCGGGAGGCAAGAATCAGATCAGCTGTGAGGGTTCAGAGGTTTGGTTTTTACTGATTCAGCTATGGTTTAGCCATTGGCTTCAGATCAAAAAGGTAATACCTGAATATCATCTCTCTAGAATGCAAGTTACAATTCTGTGCTTCTTTGGATAGAACTGGGCATTTTCTTATACATATATTTGCTTGTTATAATAAAGGCCTCTTTATGCTGCACTTGTGCTGTAGTGCTCATTTGTAACAACCAGAGCTCTGTTCTTACTCGGTGGAGCAATTTCTCCTATGATGTCAGACAATTTTAAATTCCCCTAAAATGGCCTAGCTTGTTAGGAGACGTCAGGGGCATTTTGGTGGGTTACCTCCTTACTACAACAAACTTGTCCTTCTCTCCCCTTTCAGTCTGCTCAAACTTCTGCCCCTTAAATTCAAAAAGTTTAATGTATAGAGTCCTTGTTGAAAATTCACAGACTGTATATGTAAAACAGTTTCACGAAATAATTATAACAGACATATTCCTTTGTGGGTTTCAATTGCTGCCTCCCCGCCACTGGTCTCCAAAGAATGGATTTCAATCATTTATTGCTAATCGTGATGCTGGTCACCCTGACTGACAAAATGTTAATATATTTTAAATATTTGTCTTTTAGAATAGCGTTTAAATTCTAAATAGCGTTAAAATACATATGGGTTTACCCTGCTAGGAGAAATGTAATTTATTTAAGAACTTGCCACTGACATTTTGTGAGGCCTGGAGGCAGACGTAACCTTCACATCTACACGCTCCATCTGCTACAAGGGTTACAGAGAATTGCTTTGGAAGGGTTCTTCGCCCTAACTGTGCCAGCCCTGGGGGAAGAAGATACGTTGTTAAACTACAGTGTTTATATAGGAATAACAAAAACTTTACTCTACTTCCATTTTTTGTGGAGGAACATATTTGATACAATCCACAAACTATTCAGAAGGGATGTCCCTTACTCTGGGGAGAAATGTGTCTAAGTTCAGACTTGTCTCACAACATAGTCACTAATGATCAGTTTATGATTGTCTAGAGCAGGGGTCCCCAACCTTTTTTATTGGGAGCCACAATCAACTTTAAATAGAGTCGGGGAGCAACACAAGCATGAAAATGAGGTAAATAAGAACAGTGATTGCCTATTTGGTAGCCCCTATCTGGAGCCTACAGGAGGCTTTGTTTGGCAGTACACACAGATTTTAGGCAACCAAAACAGAACAACCAAGTTGCACAGTAGTCACGTTTAATTAAATTATCATGCACTTGGGTCATATGTGATATAATGAGCATTTTGTGTATCATCCCATACTTGAAACAAAAATATCTTGTTGGTTAACAGTGTTGGACTGGGGTACCTGGCACCCAGCAAAGAACAAAGACCCTGACCTCAAGGGCCCATCCTTGCTCTTCCCACACATACACCCTGGCCCCTGTACACCCAAGTCCATGACGCCTCCTTCCCATGGCACCATTACTGTTGGCAGCCAGGAGAAGGGCACACCTAATCTGGTAGCAGGTGGGCAGTGGGGCCCACAAGAACTAGAGCCTACATAGATTTTTCCAATGCCCCTGGTGATCTACTCTGACTTTGTTGACTGATAACAACAATTTGCATTATTGCATTTTATGGGCTACATCTGCCAAATTAACTCATTGCAAGGGTCTTTTGTCAAAAAGTGGACTGTGTGTAGCCAGAGAGTACAAAGAGTAATACATGTATTACAAACATTAAAGGATCCTCTGGTGCTGTTTTGAATATATACAAATAAACATTTCCCCTGACATTATGACTTGACTTATTGGGAGGCTTGGGAACTCTTTAAAATAGGTTGAATTGCTTTTGCCATTTTTCAATGCAGTGAGTTTTATATGACACGATCATGGTAGTGGAGTGAAGCCTTTAATTTAATTGGTTAATAGCTGCAGGCTTTATAAATCAAGTTGTCTGGGGACAAATTCCGAGTGTCTCTTATGTCTCCAGTATGACACAAGTGCAAATCACAGCAATTCTAGATGCAATATCAGCAGAATTCTCATGCATGTCACCCAAGCTGTCATACGTAAAGACTGGCTATTTATTGACATACATATTTCCAAAGAAAAATACACAGGCATGCAGAAAATAATGCACAATTTGAGGTATCTTTGACGTATCTCTGGTATCTTGCAGTACTTACCAAAACCCCTATGTAGGTCTCACAGTCTCTGGTATATTTGAGTTTCCTATAGAGGGAAATACTTGTACCCCTATCCCAACCATTGTGGCTCTGTGTGGTGAACTGCAGATTAATTCTTTTGAAATACATGTGAGAGCAGTGCTTACAGCTACAAGAGAAAGACAAATGAAGTTCAGAAGTTATCTAGGTTACCTGCCTGCCCTTCGCCTGCACACACAAGAGGGTCAAATGGAAGGTGAGGAACAGCCAATAATAGAGTTATTGGAAAAGTTTATTTCTGCTTCTATTTCACTTACACAAATACTAATTGATAAAACCTGCATCTGTACTGCTCCCCTGCCAGGTATCCCCAGCAGGCCCATGGGGGAATGGTCCTGGGTGCAGTATTTAGCTTGGGTCTGCACTGAGACTGCTGAAATTGAGAAGGGTTATCAACATGACCTACAAGGACCTACATTGTAGCCAGTGGAGCCACCTTTGCAGACAGAGCTGTGTATTGTGTAGGAGGGATAAAGCATTAGTATCTTGTTTCCCCCTCAATGAGAACCTATTCATCACACTACAATAGCTCTTAAGGTGGCCATACACATAGGGGTAAATTTATCAAAGAGTGAAGTTCTACCACTAGAGTGAAAATCCCATAGAAATGAATGGAGAGTGGCGGAATTTCACTCTAGTGGTGGAACTTCACTATTAACTTCACTCTTTAATAAATATACCCCATAGACCTTCAAGGTGGGCGATAACGGCTGATCTGATGGCGGGCCTTAGGGCCCAACAATCATAATGAAAGCAATACGGGCAGTTGGATTGCGGGACCGAATCAACAAACAGATGCGGTCTGTGATCCAACGGAATTTTTACCCCTGCCCGATCATCATCTGGCTGGCTCTTGGCCAGATATCGATCGGGGAAACCTGTCGAGGGGCCCCACACACGGGCCAATAAGCTGCCGTGTATGGCCTGTGTATGGCCACCTTTTATTTTGTACCACTTCTCGCAAGTCAAAGCAGCACATCCCCATACAACCCATGCTTTCTATTCTACTCCCTCCTAGAACCTTGCATAATTATAGGTAACAAAATATCACTGTGTGTCATTCATACGGGGCAATGGAGTATATTGAATAATAGCAATACATTTACACAAACACGTTGGGTTATAAACTCCCCCCACTAATTACTTTATATTGGGACATGTATGTATATATATATATATATATATATATATATATATATATATATATATATATATTTGGTTAAATAGGACTGATGCAAACAGCCTGCTCTTTTCACATCAAATGTAAGGAATAAGCCTTGCTGTAAAGGTAACGGTTACATTATGTCATGTTGATAATATACCCTAATACAAGGGTGTATTTGAGCTGTGGTGGGTAGAAGCTCTGAGCTGCAGGATTAAAATGAAAACCCATATTGTTGAAATGTTGCTGCCAAGACGCCAGTGCATGTGTACGGTGCAGTAGATCCCAGTCCATATGTTAATGGGTAATTGTGGGTCAGGCTTGAGTTTGATGAGGAAATAGGAGTGAACTTCCTTCATCCCCAGCCCTTCATTCCCAGGGGCAGAGACACTCACAGGCAGACAGAAGGCTCTGTCATGTAATGAAAGGAAAGGGCTGAGCAGCTTCAGCAGAGATGTTAATGTTATACAAACTTACTTTGTCTCCTTCATCAGGCCCAGCAATTAAAAAGAATATATTTATGTTTGTTTACGTCATACAAGGTGCCCAATGGCCTACACACAGAGTTAAAGGGGCTGTTCACCTTCCAACACTTTTTTTTCAGTTCAGTTGTTTTTAGATGACTTCCAGTTACATTCTATTTGTTTTTCTAATATTTAACTTTAAATTTGAATCCCCCCCCTTCTTATGTGTTTCTGAAGCAGCTCTGGGAGTGGGAGGGGGGGGGTCAGCTTCCCTGTAACTAAATCGATGCATTAGTTGATCCATTATGTTGATCCAAATTATGGGAAAATGGTAAAAAAAAAAAAAAAAAAAGATGGAAAGCAATAGAAAAAAAAATTCTGGTGAAAAATCTGAAAAGACTGAATTTGTGTCATCCAACAAATCACTCCACAGAGTACCACTAATATGGGTCAAGAACTACTTATAATTATTTCAGTTTCTCTGACATAGTCATCACAAGGGAATCATAGCACCTTGTAACCCAGGAAGGCTAGGCATTATCAGTGTTTATATTTTACTACTTCACATTTCTTTCTCTAGTTTGTGCTTCAAGGAATCTCTGGAACAAAGTGATATGATGGTCCATGCCACTGAAATTCTTAAATCGTTAGATTTTATTGCAGGATCTTCTAGCTAATAAAAATATCTTTGGAGAAAACCGCAAGCAAGCTCATCAGCATCTTCCTATTGGAGTTGGCCGTCTTCATGTACAAAGAGGTGAATAATTAGGTCACTCTTGTCAAGTGCTATCGGAGCACCTGCAAGACATTGGCATCATCCCACCCTAAGCCTCGTTAGACTGTGATTGCAATCAGCGCATTCTCAATCTCTGCATCTTGATTGACCCTTTCAGATGCTAATCTGCATCCCTGATGCTGGCAAAGAGTGCCGCTGAACAGACCTGATACCAGAAATGATCCCAGCATTCAATTTACTTGCAAAAGAGAACATCTCTTCTCTGATGTGATTGTAGCACATGGCAAACAAGCACAAGATTCAGTGGATGTGGAGAGGGGGATAAGAATAGTCTCACAAGTTTTCTGAAAATGATTATTGCAACTTTATGTGCCATTAGACTAGATCTAAGGTGCCTGATGCAGATGGGGGAATGCTTTGTATTGGCAAGTGACTACTAGGACTATAGAACACTAGAGGGCTAACTGAGCTGCTTCGATGTATAAAGCAGACTTGTGCTTAAAAAATCAAATGCTGTTTTGCTGCCATTTTCAACAAAATTGTGTGCGTGTGATTTATGTCAAAACCCAAACATGGATGCATTGTGTGCAATTGGGTTAAGCACATTTGGATCAAGCGCATCTGCTATCTGCACTGGAATTATAGAGAAAAAACGAAGCATTCTGCATAAGAACACAGTGAATAAATTGCAATTTACACTACTCACTTGGATTCACAATTTCCCACTATTAAGCCGGATCACCGTGAGTAATAACTGTTACTTATGGCAAGTGATTTTCAGGACATTTGTGGCCCACAGTAATGCAAATTTTACTGTAGACAACAAATCTTACTGTGTGCAAATTGCCCTAGGAGTTATTGTTATAAATTGGTGAGCCCATGCTTGACTCGGAAGCATGAAAACAAATCATGTACTCAAAAGGATCTCAGGCACATACCTGGTTGGAGAATTTGATTTGTGCCAACAGTTTCCTGTTTTTGCATCATTACGTCCCTGTGCACAATGCATGGTCTGTAAAAAAATTGCTAAACCTGACTGGTCTGAACAGAAGACGTCAGTCCAAATGAACACCATTCAAATAAACTGGAACACTTTATGCTAGCCAGGTCTGATTGCTAAAGATCAGTCATGTAGTTCAGGCTGAATGGAAGCAAATCCCATAAATAGTGCACCAATATCTTGTGGAAATCCTTTTTTCAGAAAAATACAGTTACCGTATATACTTGAGTATAAGCCGAGTTTTTCAGCCCCCAAAATATGCTGAAAAACTCTACCTCGGCTTATACTCGGGTCAAGCGCAAAAACGGTCGCCGGCGAATATTTAGAATAGTAGCCGGCACCTAAGAATATTCGCCTGCGCCTTAGAATAGTAGCCGGAGCCTTTGAATAGTAGTTGGCGCCTAAGAATATTCGCCGGCGCCTTAGAATAGTAGCCGGCGCCTAAGAATAGTCATCCAAAAACGAGATTGAAATTTACCAGAAGCTGCTGCATTTCTCACCCTCGGCTTATACTCGAGTCAATAAGCTTTCCCAATTTTTGGAGGTAAAATTAGGTACCTCGGCTTATACTCAGGGCGGCTTGTACTCGAGTATATACGGTAAGTAGGACCCTACTTGATCTTAATTATATTCTGTATGGACTTTATGAATAATGATAATAGCATTAACATTGCTCAAAATCTTCAGCTCCCATCCAGCGGAGAAAGCTGGAGTATATACAATGAATTCCCTGAAGATGAGGAAATAACAATGAGGAAATAACATAAAGATTAAGCCTATATATTTCCACTGATATTCCTATAATGCCAGTCACTGGCCAATAATTATCCAGTGTTCATCCTTCATAGCTATGAGGGCATCACCATAAATAAACTCAGAGCTCAGACAAGCTCATTGTACTATTAATACACTCAGTACTGATAGTTTAAACTATGATAACAGCTTAACCAAATAAAATATACATGCAGACAGATGGAGCAATTGAATAACTTAATTGTGTTTTCTATACAAAATGATATAATGTAAACAGTATATTCACAATTGCGTCATAAAGTTTCTATGTTATTAAAATAAAATAATATAACATTAGCTTTGTATTATAGGGTTTTGATTGATGAGGGTCTTCCATTTGGTTGAGCTTCCTTTTTCCAATTGGCCTTGTCCCAGGTGTGTAACCAGGTCCGGACTGAGAATTAAAATAGGCCCTGGCATTTCAGGTACACAGAGGCCCAATCAGCCCACATAGAGGCCCAAACAGTTCCCACCAGCCCACTAAATACTGACTTTCTATGGCACCTTATAGCAGCCCCTCTGGCATTTGCCAGAACCCACAGATTGCCAGTCCAGGCCTGTGTGTAAGTATAGAGGAAGCAGAACTGTTAGGGGGCCTAAGAGTTGTAAAAGACACAGAGGGGCACTACCAGACTTATAGACAATGTCTTACATCATAACTTTAGGGGGGCCCTGAAATTATTTTGCTATTGGCCCAATAACCTTTCGTTACACTGCTGCCTAACCCCTGCCAGTCACATCATGCGTTTAGATGGGGCTTTCACACTCGGGTGACCCTATATGAGAATTGCGCATAAAATTGATTTGATTGATTTCCAACCAGTATCATATAAATATCTTGTCAAATTGGGCCTATGAAAATGCCAATGTGCCCCTGTTACATTGCGGTAGTACAGAAGGCTCAAACATTTGGACAAAGTAATTGTGAACCAGATTTCAGGTCCATTAGGGCCACATTTATTTAATCTGTTCATTCACAAGGGAAGGCATCAAAATCTATTGCAGAACCCATGTGTTATCACGTGTGCGGAATCCTGACCGCTCTTGATCTGAGCAGCTAAAGGCAAATGAGATTCATTCTTAATAAATGTCAGGCAATGCACTTGGAATTTATACATACACCGGCTATTTATATCCTTATTGCGACAAAAATTGTTGAATCCTTGATGGTAGAGGACCTTGGAGTATTTTTTGGATAATAAACATAGCAGTAACTGTCAATGCCAGTCCGCAGCAGGAAACATCATGATGTATTGCATTAAAAAAGGTATATATTCATGAGGTATAGGTTTACAGAACACTAGTATGGGCCAGATACAATATGCAGTGCAGTTTTAGTCTATAGTTGTCAGAAATAGAGATTGTCCATTTCATTCTACCCTTCCAGAAGCCTTTACAAGATGATCCTCTGCAAAGACATGCTGATAAAAGAATGAGATTCCTTACTTACCCCAAATGACAGCTACGGGGATAACTTTATACTTGCTGTATTATTACTGCTACACATGCGCTTCTTTGCTAAGCAAACTACAATAAATTTATTAAAGTCTAACCAATTGTAAATCAAATTACATTTCACACACGATTGCACTTGGAAATGATCATTTTAGGCCAATTGTGATTTAAATGTTCTTCAAGTGAACAAAAATCAACTGACATTGCCGCAACATTAACTGAACTTAGCAAAGGACACGATTCCATGTGACTACCGTATTCAGATTTATCTTAAACCGGTTCAAATGACTTCTTTAAATCTCTTTTTAATTCCCTTGGCTTTTTGACATAATGACACCCTGATGGCAGTTCCTGTGGATTTGATACTGATGGAGGCTGCTTTGCTAGAAGCTGTGTAATTAAGGAACTACTAATCTAGCAAATAATCAGTGACTGGCTAACCCTCACCATAAATGGGAAGATTCGCTCATTTGTCAAAGTCATCACATGAGTATATCTTTATCCAATTGTTGCCATCTAGGTGGTAGGACAAATTGGACGCTGTGATTGTGATTGGAAGCTGGAACAAGAGTTGGATCACATAGGGGTCCTATGCAGACCCACTGATGACAGCAATCCCCTGATTGATACCTGAGTAGATGACTTCTACATGTTGGTCTAATACACATTCCAGTATCATTTTCTATGTTTGTTAGGTTGGTCTAAATCAATACGCAATGTCCGCCTGTGTACGGCTACCTTAGTTGTGATAAAAACCAAGCCACGAGATTTAAAGCTTATTGTTTCTGTTATGTCTGATGACTGAAGGGTGATATAAGTTTTGAGGAACACAGATCTGTTCAAAAATAACAAATGAGGGGTCTGAACCTCTCTAGAACATGAACTATACATTGAGCTTATTTGTATTGAGTGTTATCATTGTATAGTGATTTTGTATATATATATATATTTATATATGGGTAGATTAGCTGTGGTAACTATAAATACTATAAATTTCCACCATTTGTACTGCTGGTCTTTCTTCGTCTGCCTTCAAAGCTGACGATTTCTCAACCTGCTCCATCTCTTTACTTAAGTAGGTCCAACCTAGAGCTATTCGGCTTCCATAGCTTGGTTCGGAGGATTAATAAATGTTTGATGAGAAGAGAATAAGTGTAATTGCTAGCATGGATTTACTGTACACAACAGATGATGACTGGCTCAGATAGTGATTCTTTATTAAGGTGCAGGCCTACACTAGGGATTGATACATTCCGCATCTTGAAGCTTCTTTGCTTCCATTTATTGGATAAGGCCACGTTTCCCTACAGATGTCAGATTGCACTTGATATAATTAAACAACAGATTAATTTTAGGCAAAATCCTGTTTGGGTTTATCCATGTGCTAATCCCTATGGTGCTAGGTATAAGAGACTGGGCATATGGGGAATGAATTACATGTCTGAACACCATGTACTTATCAGGCCTAGACTATTGTCATATGTACAAACAATACACATAAATAGACAGTTCTGTTTTATAAAGGCTTTGCTGTTGATTGCATATTTTGGAATTTTTCAGCTCTGGAGAAAACCAATATTTTTTAATGACGTTAGTTATTTAATATAAGGGCTGGGGGCTTGCCTTGGACGCTAATATATTTTGCCCTGGTTACTGCCAATTTTATGCTACAGTTGTGGACAATGCATCAAAACATGCGCATGTATGCAAATCTGCTGTATTTATAATCATAATGGGATGGCAGTCTCAGACATAGGGTTCCATGGCACATAGTTACATGGCACAACCCGACTTACTTTGTTACTTGTACAAAGGGGGGAAACACATTTCTTAGAGAAAGTCCCAAATTGTAAAGGTGACCTGGGATTAACTGTCATCTCTCTTTTGCTGTTCTTGGCAGAGATGCCTCATAAGCATCTGAAAATAGACTGCGGTAATCTGAAATCGAATCGCAGAAAAATCAGAAGCAAAGCTGTGAATTTTTGCCTGGTCTGGAGACAGTTCGTTGATTGCCTTCTCAACTAAACTGTCAGAAAGGGAGCCTGTGGGGAGCAGCTTTTGTCAGCAGACACAGGGCAGAATAACCCTCTCGCCGCTTTGTTATTATTGCAACTACATTCATTCCCAAAATGTGCCGCCTTGTAGGGATTCCACAGGGGACAAAAGGCAAGAGCGTTCCATGCTGGGGAAAGTGGATAAATTAGAGGTCAGGAGCCAAAGCTGGAGGGCAACAGGCTCAATGAGGTGTAGTGAATGCAATAAAACACCCCATAAAATTGTTTAATATAAGCCAGAGACATAGATACAATGATGGTCAGCACAGACAAGCTATCAGTGGTTTGTACAGTGGAACATACCAGGTCCGGAATTAAAATAGGCCCTGGCACTACAGGTACATAGAGGCCCAATCAACCCACATAGAGGCCCAATCAGCCCCCACCAGCCCACTAAATACTGACTTTCTATGGCACCTTATATCAGCCCCTCTGACATTTGCCAGATCCCACTGATTACCAGTCGGGGCCTGGAACATACTGGCCTTGAGCCATAATGACTCTGGCCTCTCTCTCCAATCAGCCTTGCACTAAGTCTGTATAGTACATTGGCCCAGCTCAGTGGATTTTATAATCTATGGTCACATTCATACAACGGTCAGTATTATACCAGTTGACTTGCTTGTATATTTTCGGAAAGTGGGAGGAAACTGGAGTTCCCAGAGGAAACCTGCACATTGACAGGCAAACCCAACACCATAACCAGTGCTGTATTTGAATAGTAGAACTCTACTAGGGCTGGTGCCTAGTGCTGGAGCTTTGAGGAATGGCTTGCTGGAGAAAATTATTCCCAAGCACTCGCCTCCCAAATGCTCTTTCGTCACTTACTAAAGTCAAAATCAGTGGGCATTGGAGCTGGGGTTCAGGTAGTGTGCACCTTGCAAAGCATCCAGAAGCAAAAAAGGGGCAGTTGAGTGGGCCTAGGGCATTGATAGTGTGGGCAGCGATAACCATCCTATCCAGTTAGAGATCAGCCTGGAACACAGTGGTTAATCATATATATTAAGGGGCCAGTATGCAACCTGAGATATAATGACATCAAGTATGTTATAAACGCTGTACTGCAAAAGACACATACAGATTATATGAAAGTCTAGGGGAAGAAGAGAAAAAATTGTGTTTGATTTCCATTTGTAGCTGTAAACTTATTTGGGGTGCAAAACTCAGAGTGACTACTAATAGCCTTAGAAATTCAAGTAGGGCTGTCCTTATCTTTTTTAATACACTAATTTAACACCATGTTTTCCCTATTTAGTCCTGTTGCTGTGAGTTTTATAAGTTTTATGTGATAATTAGATCAGTGCTGTGTATAGAATAGGAATGTGGATGGGCCTAGCCTATGAATACGGATCACGGTGGTGCGGATTAATTAGTGTATTGGCATAGACTAAATGACTGATAGAAGAGAAGAGTGTGGATTTGTACAGTCAGAAGTTGTATTATCCTTTATGTCTATGCTTATGTGCTAAACATGCATGAAATGCGCTGGGAAGTTTTATCTCTGCTGTATGTCTCTGCCTGACTCCTCTGCTATCTCTGCCTGTCTTACAGAGAATTAATTGCTGCTAAAACAGGGGCCTGTGAAATGGTTTCCAGCAATTTGTCCACAACCACAGCAATTCCACTGCAATTTTGCTATACTTTAAGAAGCTTATATTGCTCCCACAACCATCTAGTAGCTTAGCTGAAGGACAAAGAATTCTTTTGCTGTGAACAGACAAACTATAACCTGGTTATTGCTCTTTTAAAAGGTATTTTCATTTCATTCCTTGGTACCATAATTCTAAAGTGATTTCAGGAGCACCGCCTTGCAGGGCCTCTAACCTCACTTGATCTAGCCATTAATGCAGTATGACATTAATTCTCCATCGTTATTATTTTTATTATTACATAAAATGTGGTTTTCTTTTTAGATAATGGTTGTCCAGTACCTCCAAACCATGGTTAACCTTATTCCAACATTGCATGGGAGAATGGAGCAGCTCTGGACACAAGAGGACAGCCTGTTTATGATTAGTAAGTGCATATATTTTGCCTAAGCTCTATTACATGCATGTATAATGGAAGATTTTTTTTTCATCACTTGCTGCCCTCTAGTGAGAAACTGGAAAAATAAATTGAATGTATATATGTACTTTATTGAGAAAAAGACATCATTTCACACAGTGTTGGTGTTCCCTATTGCATACCTCCCAACTGTCCCTTTTTCGGAGGGACAGTCCCTCTTTTGATAGCTCAACCTGCAGTCCCTCATTTGTACTGGAAAGTCCCTCTTTTCTCTGCACTGAACAGCCAGAAAAAGAAACAAAGTTTCTCACTTAATTGGCTTTTAGCAGAGAGCCCAGAACAGCCAACAGGTGCAAATAAGATACTTTGTAACAATTTTGAGACACAAAAACACAGTTTAGATAAGGAGTAATATTTTCAAAATTTCATAACCTGCCAAATTTTGTAAAACAAACATGGTAATTAGGGGGTGTGGCCACACCGCTACGTGCGGAAAATTTTTTTTTTGTCCTCCGGCAGTCGATGGTTAGAGATGCCAAATGAATGTCTTTCACACAAATATACATTGCATAATGGAATGAACCGCAATTAAGAAAGTGTCATTTCCTAGTGTTTCTTCAAAGAAAATAATGAGATTTAATCAAAACAGATATCTTTTCAAGTTCTAAGCTTAGTGCTGTGAAAAGGAGCAATACAATCAGTAATGTAACTAGGATCTTCCAGGCCTGACTGATTACAGTGAGAGTGTAGTATTGGGATACAGGCTGGGCTGAGCATTGCTCGACACCACGATTGGTTATAGCAGCAAACATATATATATATATATAGCTGTTACATATATATACATATATATATAAAAATCAGTTTCATCGTTTCTCCTAATCTTTCTGCCCATGGCTAAGTGTCCTGTCATACCTGATCTTTATGGCACAAATTGTTGGATCCTTCAGTATATACTACAGGTATGAGACCCATTATCCATATTATCCGAATAATCCAGATTTTTAAAAATGGTTTCCTTTTTCTGTGTAATAATAGTACAATAATAACAGTAGCTTGTACTTGAACCCAACTAAGACATACCGGTAATTCATTCTTATTGGAAGCAAAACCAGCCTATTGAGTTTATTAAATGATTATAAGATTTTCTAGTATGAAGATATAATTATTTAAAGATCTGTTATCCAGAAAACCCCAGGTCCCGAGCATTCTGGATAACAGATCCCACACCTGCACTGTATATACTACTACGATTCTCAGTTGAAATTTCTTCCACAACTATTCACTTTGAAACATTAAAGTAGGTTTCTGCCCTTTCAGACCATTAAATCTCTTGTTGGGGAACAGCAGAGCAAGAATAATTTGGATGGAAAAAAAACAAAACATCTGTAATTGTTTGAACGAGATTATCTGGTAACCTCAGTCTCGATCATAGTCTGAAGTCTCCAATCCCTGGACCACCATTGCCTTTTAAAGGTCCATGGAACACCAGCAGTTGGTCATCACCTTTTTGGCTGCCATAGACTTGTATGACAGGCACCTCTCCCCAGTGATGACGAGCAGATTTCTGCCCAAATATCCTGAAATGCACATTTTAAATTTGAAATTGGCCTACCATTGTATGTAACAACTCTTTTTCTGTGCTTGAATGTACCATGGGCTGAAGTATTAATAACAGCAACAGTAATAATAATAGAAAAATAATAGTAATAGAACGTGCCAGAACAATTGCTTTAGGGAAGAAATGCACAACTACACCATTTTTGCTGCAAAACAGTTTCCATGTTTTTATTTGCCAAACACAAGGGATGCTCTCAAAGCTTCTGAAAAGTGGTAATTAAACCCAGGCCTGGACTGGGAGTCAAAATAGGCCCTGCCATTCCAAGTACACAGAGGCCCAAACAGCCCCCCACCAGCCCAAACAGCCCCCTACCAGCCCACTATATGGTACCTTTCTATTGAACCATACAGCAGCCCCTCTGGCATTTGCCAGAACCCACAGATTGCCAGTCCAGGCCTGATTAAACCCCAGACAGTTTATAATCTAATTTTGGCCAATTTATCTTATCTGAGAACCTCCATACCAGTTGTCACCCCATACTCGACTAGGCGCTTGCATTTTATGTACTTGGACCAAATCTGTGCTCCATACTGTACATGGGGCCTGGAGAGTTGTTTAAAAAAGCTCTAATAAAAGCCTGTATCATTTTATACCAAAAATATTGCTCCTTTCCACAGACACATTAATGGCATCATTCAGACACTGGTTGCTAATCACATTTGCCTTTCATTACTGTCCTAGTCTTTTCAGATTAAGGGGCATGTTTACTAACATTGGAGATAAATATCTGGAGAGATTTCTGGAGATGTTGCCCATAGCAACCAATCAGATCTTTGCTTTTGTTTTCTAAAGGTGGCCATACACGGATAGATCCGCTCGTTTGGCGATGTCGCCAAACGAGCGGATCTCCCTCTGATATGCCCACCTTCAAGGTGGGCAATATCGGGCAGATCCGATCGTGGGCCCTAGGGCCCAACGATCGGATCCTAGCTCTCACAAACGGGCGGTCGGATCGCGGGACCGCATCAACGAACAGATGCGGCCGCGATCCGACGGGATTTTTAACCCCATCCGATCGAGATCTGGCCGACTTTCGGCCAGATCTCGATCGGGGAAGCCCGTCGGGGGCCCCCATACACGGGCCAATAAGCTGCCGACACGGTCTGTCGGCAGCTTTTATTGGCCCGTGTATGGCCACCTTAACTTGGCTGTGGCTGTTTAAATCTAATTGCTGATTGGTTGCCATGGGCAACATCTCCAAAAATCTCTCCAGATATTTATCTCCAATGTTAGTAAACATGCCCCTTAATGTGTAAAGCAAATCCATAGAACTTACTGATGCAGGAACTGTTCCTTCAGAGAGATCCCCCTGTTTTATCTATAAATATCTAACAATCTGTACATTTTGCTGTGTGTATCACTGACCCCAATTCACCCACCGGTGTACAAAAAAATGGACCAGTCCAATAAATGTTAATTTAATAAATTCACGTTTCTCCATTTTAATACACAATAAGCACACGGCTCACTTGTACAATAAGCAGGAGGTGTAAGGCATGGCACATACAGGAGGTGAGTCTATAGAACGGGGTGGGAAAATGGCGCAGGTCCTACAAAGTTGAGGGAAACACAAGGATCTGTACAGACAAAGTGCAAGTGTAGAGTAAAGGGTTTCCTTATGGACTTACACATGGTGTAAACGAGCATCACTGGTCAAATTACAGCAATACATAATACTTTTATATTGTTCCCTTAATAAACATTTTTTGCTAGAAAGACAATGGGGGGAATTCACAAAAGTGTCGGGAACGAAAAAATGTCTTTAAAATGTCGTAGAAAGTGACGTAGCAACAGCCGACAAATTCACAGAGCATTTCTCCGACAATTTTCCGACATGTGCGACACTTTTTAATTAGTGTCATTAAAAGCGGGCGTGGTATTTTCGGCGCCACTTTTCCCGACATTTTTATGAATTACTCATAAACTCATTTTTTTTACCGACAATTTTTCAGACACTTTAGGCTCTCCAAAATGAAAATGTCAGACAAATTGTCGTTTAAAATGTCTTGGTAAATGTCGTTTGTACGATGAAAAGATATACGAGATTTTAGAAAATTGTCAGACTTATGAGACATTCAGAGATGGTAACATCTGCCTTTGTGAATTTGCCGTTCGTACGTCATTTTACAAATTCGTCGACCGCCACTTCAGGGGTTACTTGTTTTACCGACACTTTTGTGAATTCCCCCCAATGTGTTCTTCCCTAAGCATCCTTCCTAGAGACAGTCAAACATGATAAATAGTTTAACTGTACTGTTGGCCCCTTTTTTATATAGCGATACTGAATGGCCACCACTGCGAGACCATATCCCGTCCAAAATCATGGCTGAAAACGGGTAACGGGTGGCCACAGCCAGTGTGAGTCCCGATTTAAACAGGGCTGCACACAGAAACACAGCAACCGGCCAGTGCAGACGCTAAATATGAGCAGTTTATAAGGCATGGCCGCTGTAATCTCAGGATCTCATGGTTGCTTACCAAACAACATCTATACGGACTATTCTTCAATCCAGTAAACATGTAGACAAAAGCTGTTCATGTATAGAAAGTTTGGTAATTGGAGTAAATGTAAACACATGAGCTTGCCTCAGGCCCGGTAATTCTGGCAGGCAACAACTCAATGAAAATGAAGAATGAGCTCTTCCTCATCGGGCAGTGTCAGAGAGGGAAGGCCTTTCCTACACACTGCATGGCATGGGATGGAAACCAAAGCCTTGGAGCAAGGCCAAATCTAATGCTGTAAATAAAATACTGCCACAAACGTTCCACCGTTAATGGGGTTTTCCAGCCATCAAACATGTGTCATTTGTCTATGAGCCCCGCTTCTTTGAGCTTGAAGTAGAAGAATTTCTCCAGCGTGTTGGCACACTTGCAGTAATCGCTGTCTGCCGGGTTATACTCTCGGCAATTGGTAGTGATCCTCTGCAGATCAGCGATGAAGATCTTCTTTGTTACGTAATACCTGTTCTTCAGCCTCTCCGTCATGGTTTTCAAATCTGAGAAGAGAACCCAGGGTATTAGTGTAATAATGTTGGCTGCTCTTCCTTAGTCATATAAAACGAACAAAACCAAGGTACAGTATATACTCGAGTATAAGCCGTCCCGAGTATAAGCCGAGGTACCTAATTTTACCTCCAAAAACTGGGAAAGCTTATTGACTCGAGTATAAGCCGAGGGTGAGAAATGCAGCAGCTTCTGGTAAGTTTCAATCTCGTTTTTGGATGACTATTCTTAGGCGCCGGCTACTATTCTAAGGCGCCGGCGAATATTCTTAGGCGCCGGCTACTATTCTAAGGTGCCAGTGAATATTTTTAGGCACCGGAGACCGTTTTTGCGCTTGACCTGAGTATAAGCCGAGGTAGAGTTTTTCAGCATATTTTGGGGGCTGAAAAACTCGGCTTATACTCGAGTATATACGGTATATGAACTTCATTTCACAGACACTCAATCTAATGCGACATCGACATGAACCACGAGCAATCAGTAAACTCATTTAAAAAGATAGTATACAGAACTGGCATACCTATTGGGAATCGGATCACTTCATAGTAATCCGGGGCCTCTGATTTTTTCACAGGCTCCATGAATGGCCAAGCATTTGGGTGAGTCTGAAAAGAAAAACACATGCACGGATGTATTATGGATATAAGAAAAACATTGATATAAAATAAGCATTGAAGTTCTTTTTTTTTTTATTTGAAGTAAGTTGCCTTCCTTTAGCTGATATTAGGAAATTCATGCAATGATACACTGCTGATACGATGTTCTGCCTTCTCATATTGGATGAAACTAGTTTTTACCCCGGTTCATTCAAGCTATCAGAACTTTTTTCATATTAATATTCTGAGTGGGGCAGAAGTTTCTTTTTTTCTGTTTATGAAGCTCTGGTCAGCACTCACAGACAAGGCGCACATCCAGATGAGTTTGGGCAGATAAACTGCTATCTGACAGGACTGTAGGTTAAGGTGCCCATACATGGAGAGATCCGTTAGTTTGGCGATGTCGCCAAACGAGCGGATCTCCCTCCGATATGCCCACCTTGAGGTGGGTAATATTGGCTGATCCGATCGTGGGCCCTAAGGCCCAACGATCAGATCCTAACGATGCCCAAATGGGCGGTCAGATCACAGGGCCGCATCAACGAATAGATGCGGCCGCGATCCGACAGGATTTTCTGTCCCATCCGATCGAGATCTGGCCGACTTTCGGACAGATCTCGATCGGTGAAGCCCATCATGGGGCCCCCATACACGGGCCAATAAGCTGCCGACACGGTCTGTCTGCAGCTTTTATTGGCCCGTGTATGGCCACCTTTAGTCTGCTGAATCCTGCCCATGTCTTGGTATGTATGTCAATCTAACCAACCAGATCTGGGCATGTATGGATCTTGTATGGCTTTGCAAGTGGATCAAGAGTCAGAAAACGTATTTCAAATGCAGTCCCGTACCTTGATTTGTGCAAGTAGGTTCTTTAGGATGTTATACAGCTGGTCTGGGTCTTTAATGTCTTTCCTAATAACACACAGGACACATTAATTTAAAGTTAAACAGAGTTACAGCAGTAGCAATGCATTCAAATTCTGAAATACAGTAAAGTCAAAGTGCATATAAGAGCCAAGGTAGCAGTTTTTTTTTACGAATACTGACCTTCCCCAGTGATTTAAACCACTTATCTTAAAGGGATACTGTCACCTGAAAACATGTTTTTTTCAAAACACATCAGTTAATAGTGCTACTCCAGCAGAATTCTGCACTGAAATTTATTTCTCAAAAGAGCAAACTGATTTTTTTATATTCAATTTTGAAATCTGACATGGGGCTAGACATTTTGTCAATCTCCCAGCTGCCCCTGGTCATGTGACTTGTGCCTGCACTTTAGGAGAGAAATGCTTTCTGGCAGGCTGCTGTTTTTCCTTCTCAATGTAACTGAATGTGTCTCAGTGGGACATGGGTTTTTACTATTGAGTGTTCTTCTTAGATCTACCAGGCAGCTGTTATCTTGTGTTAGGGAGCTGCTATCTGGTTACCTTCCCATTTTTTGGCTGCTGGGGGGAAAAAGGGAGGGGGTGATATCAGTCCAACTTGCAGTACAGCAGTAAAGAGTGATTGAAGTTTATCAGAGCACAAGTCACATGACTTGGGGCAGCTGGGAAATTGACAATATGTCTAGCCCCATGTCAGATTTCAGAATTAAATATAAAAAAATCTGTTTGCTCTTTTGAGAAATGGATTTCAGTGCAGAATTCTGCTGGAGCAGCACTATTAACTGATTCATTTGACAGTATCCCTTTAAGTAATGAAACTTGAAAGTAAACCTAAAATATCCAGGCGCATTAGCAACATCTCTACTGAATTGTTAGCTGTTTGGTACAATGCGCCCGAGCCATTTGGCTAATCCAAATTTCATCCTGTTCTGCATATATAATCATTTTCAAACATGTATTACAACGAAATAAAATTGATTCACAATTTCAGTGTCTCAATATAGTTTGTATTGTTTTGCTTAAATAAACTGCTCTTTACTTAAAAAGCGTTATGGGGTAATGCTGTAATACTCACCCTTTGTCTTTACATGTTGCTTTCCAGCCAGTCTCTCCTGTATAAATACATATTTGACTTAACGTTATTACTCTGCATTATTAGGATGATGCTATTGCTTTACACGGACGCACTTACGTATTCCAGGAATACACTCGACTGGGATCTGGCGCAGGCCTTCTTTAAAACATGTCAGTCCAGGGTAGACCTTGCGGATCTGAACCTGCCTCCGTTCAATCAGCTTCTTAATTATCTGCAAAAACATCGGATGTGATGGAAATGAATATGAAGTCAGATGCAGACGTGCAAAAGTAAAGTAATATTACATCAGCCAATTATGTCTTCAGAAAAAAATGAATGTTTTGTGTGGTTGTTGCTGCTGAATACAATGGGGCGGCCCATGTCTGCGAGATGTTTAATTTCAATGTTACTTCTCTTCATGTTGAGACTGGAGACCAATGATTGACATTAGTCTATAGACGAGGCCGAATAAGTGTTAGTTTGAGCAACTACCAGCTTTGCCGTCATTCACAGAAACACCAGGCAGAATATCCTATGCTGATATAGTTAAGATTTATTTAAAAAATGACAATAACAAACAAAAATCAGCCAAAAAACAACACCCATTTACCTCCTTTTGCTTTTTTATTATGTGGGAGAGTTCTGTATAAGGGATTCTAGGGTTCAGCTCACATTCCATTAAAGTGGCTCCCTCGTAATCCTTGATGTACCCCAAGTAACGACTTTTTGCAACTTTGATGTCCTTGGAAAATCCCTGAAAGGACAAAAAAAATAAAAAAATAAGGAAACCAAAAGGGTGTCGAGGAGGGGATTTATAGACATACAGTATGCAGCAGAAGTAGGGATGCACCCAATCCAGGATTCGGTTCAGGATTCGGCCTTTTTCAGCAGGATTCGGATTCGGCCGAATCCTTCTGCCAGGCCGAACCAAATCCGAACCCTAATTTGCATATGCAAATTAGGGGCGGGGAGGGAAATTACATGACTTTTTGTCAGAAAACAAGGAAGTAGAAATGTTTTCCCCTTCCCACCCTGAATTTGCATATGCAAATTAGGGTTCGGCTTCGGCCGAATCTTTCACAAAGGATTCGGGGGTTCGGCCGAATCCAAAATAGTGGATTCGGTGCATCCCTAAGCAGAAGGCAGGGAGAATATGGAGAATTGAAAGCAGGCAACAAAAAAAGCAAAAAAAAAAGAGCTTGTTGACTATAAAGGAGAAATTGTACTTGATCAAGATGGGAGCTACAGCAAGTTTTAACCTGGCTTCCCCTCTACTCAGGAATTACTTGCACTTCCACTGCTGTGTTCCAGCCCCCAGTCACTTGCACCCCACTAAAATGTGGTTACCCCAGATTAAGTTACACATTCTGATCTGTGATAGGCCAAACCATCCCTATTTGAGACAGTGGAAGTGTATTAATTGGCAGCTTAGCTCTTCCCTAGAAAAGGAGGCAACATTTTGTCTTGAAATTCCTAATTATACAAGGATATCAGAGAATAACCCACCTGTTTCTTAAAATAACCGATGGCATATTCATCTGCGTACGTCAGGAAGTACAGAATGTTGTGCTTGATATGATATTCCTTCAAATGGTTCATGAGGTGAGTGCCGTAACCCTTCGGGGGGGGGGGGGGGAAAGTAAATTTTATTAGCAGAAAGCAGAGATAAGTCATTGGCCAATTTTCTCATTTTTGGGGCGATTCCCCAGCAGCCTATTATTACAGGAACACTGTTGCTCTCCACCTTTTATTCACACACTGTGTGCGGATATACAAAAAAACAGCAGAATAACCGAAATGATTACTAGCGTTAAACCGAGTCACTTTTGGGCTGTATATTCTTTAAAGGGGATCTGTAGTGAAAACCAAATTGCACAGATAGACTGATAATAATATTTCCAAATATATTCAATTAACAAAAATGCTTAGTTGAGGACATTTCACCATTTGGCTTGTTTCTGTAAGGAGCGCGGTCCAGCGCGTCCCTTCCCGCCGGCGTTCAGTCCAAAATGGCGGCGCCCAGGGCGGTCCACATAGGAAGTCAGCAATGGCGCCTCGTCTGGACGCAGCAAATTATCGCCAGCGTCAACATCAGCACGTGACGCATGACGTCACTACGCACGTTTTGGCGTAGTTTAAAAGGACGTTTGAGACCTACTGCCTTTACCCGCGAATAGGTTCTACTTCATAGTGTTCCTGGGTGCGACTATTGTGTTTTGAACTCTTGATCTCGACCTCTGCCTGTTCCCATTTACGACTCCTTGATGCCTGAACTGATCTTCTGCCCGTCTGACTACCCTTACTCTTGACCCCATCTTGTACTGCGAATTGTGTTTGGAAACCTTCAAGCTTCCTCCTTGGTCGGCTACTTCAAACTGAGCCTTCGGGCCTGACAGTTTCCAGTAAGCTGATCCACATAAACCTCTGTAGAACAGAGTCTAGTGAGACTGGCCAATGCACAGTATATGTACAAATACATGGTGTAGAATAAATCCAAATATGCAGATCAATTCGATTCTGGAAACAGAGGTTCTACTACACATCACTGTCTATTTAAAGAGGTTAAACATGGAATAAACATTTTGAAATGGAAAAAAAACTTCAAGCGGCACCTGATTTCTTGCTGGTGCCAAAGATTTAAATATATTAAAATAATCCAATCTGTGTTTACAGGTGCCATAAACACTGAATAGAATCTACATTCAAACACACTCACCTTCACTTGTTCATTGGAAGTCACCGCACAGAATACAATCTCAGTGAATCCTTGAGTGGGGAACATTCGGAAACAGATGCCCCCAATCACACGGCCATCTTTAATAAGAGCCAGGGTTTTGTGTTTTCTACACGGGTTAGAGTGTAAATGCAAACATGACAATCATAAAGACAAACACCTCTTGTATCAATCAGTATATGCATGCAATATGTATGGTATGTATACACCCTTCTATTATACTGCGCTAAACAGCCCTTCAGATGGTAACTTTTTACCCATGGCATCAACCATTATTCCATTCCGTGCATTATACATGACACACTCTCGAAATCATTAGAGGAAAGCACACAGGGACATTTACAAGTGAGACTAACAGCAGCTTTTTGGAAACATCAAAGAATTTAGGCCATTTTAATATATACGACCCATTTTGTGTTTAAGTTCCTGTATTACCAAAACATTCAGAGAAACTCACGAGTCAAACACAAGCCGGGTTATGTACTCCTTTGGCATCCGTGGAAGCTGATGAGAGAACACATTTTGCAGACCCACAAGCCACATAAGGATCTTTTTGTTTGACTTTTGAGACAGAGAATTTCCGATGACATGAAATTCTATTATGCCCCTTCTTTCTTCCAAGCGAGCCGTCTCATCTCGGGCCGCATTAGCCGACAGCAAACTCGTCTGTGGACACACAAGTACAAAAGAAATAACTAGGGAGGCACCGAATCCACTTTTTTGGATTCGGCCGAACCCCCGAATCCTTCACGAAGGATTCGGCCCGAATACCGAACCGAATCCGAACCCTAATTTGCATATGCAAATTAGGGGTGGGAAGGGGAAAACATTTTTTACTTCCTTGTTTTCTGACAAAAAGTCACGCGATTTCTCTCCCTGCCCCTAATTTGCATATGCAAATTAGGATTCGGTTCGGCCGGGCAGAAGGATTCGGCCGAATCCGAATCCTGCTGAAAAAGGCCGAATCCTGGCCGAATCCCGGATTCGGTGCATCCCTAGAAATAACTAATAAGAAGGTTTATGAGAGCGAGACATGGAGGAAAAATTGCACTTATTACCTTTACTAAGCCTGGGAACAGTGTCAGGTGGAAAGAAATCTCAGAATATATCATGTGTAAATAATAATGTAAATCCTGCTTTGTTTCTGTTTTGGCTACAGCCACACTGCATTCTAGTACCACTATCTTGCCTGGCAACTAGAGGCACGTTTAGCGGTTGCTTACATCAGGACCAAGCATGGCAGCAGGATCCGCTACAGTGAGCATGACCTCATTAATAAGCTCCAAAGGGATGTCGCCCATCACTCGTATTCGTTTGGCATCCTCTAAGGTCAGGCTATCGGATAGTTTCCTTTTCTCACCTGTAAAAATCCATGTCACATTAATAAATGAAACGTATCCACGTTAGTCCGTGCAATAGCACATGTGTAACAATACTTTTCCACCGAAAAAGAAAAGAAGTACATTATTATCATTATTATTATTATCAACGGGATTTTATTCTAAACATATGAATATCTATATATGAAATAACTATTGTAAGCTGCCTCATCCAGAAGCATAGTGACACACAGAAACAACAATTTTTTTTCCAAATCCTTGGGTTACTGTTGTTAGGGCAACCAGTGGCGGAACTACCACGGGAGCAGGGGGTGCGAGCGGGCCAGCACCCGCACCCCCTCAGGGCCCCCCAGGAGTGCCGCACGCCACTGTAATAAGCCTGTCAGCGCGCCGTATGGAGGGGGCGGGGCCTGGCTGTGCGTCACGCACCAGGGCCCACCCCCCTCTAGGAACGCTGCTGAGGGCAACACTTACCTGCCATTGGTTCTGAAGTGCTGGAGTCCCCACTGGACGTCAGGGAAGAACTGTTGTTGTTGTTGAAGAGAGGAGTGGAGGGAACTGAAGTGGTGTTCACTGCAGCTAAAAAGCAGAATGAAGAGAAGTGAGGCAAAACTCCTACCGACACCTAAACCTAAACTGTAACTCTAAAGGAGAGAGCTTTCAAACTATTTGGGCTCAGACTCCTTTAGCAGCTTAAAAACAGACAGAAACAGCCCGATTTCAGCCAAAAAGAATGATCAAGCTCAGCCTACTGTAGAATGGCATGGTAACCAGCAAACACAGTTGCTGATTGGTTGCTATAGGAGACTATACTTGTAGCACATTTTGTACCTTAAAGGATAAGTAAACCTTTAAAATAAATGAATGTAAAATTGATGAGGGGGCTATTCTAAGCACTTTTGTCATTTACACTCATTATTTATTTTGTTTTGATTCCAAGATATTAAGGGATACATGTGCTGTTAATATGAATGAATTGTGTTACAACATCGCCACCTGCTGGTCAGTTTCCCACCAGTCTGACCAGCAAGTAGTCAAGGAAGTTGTCAGGAGAAAGAAAGAGGCTGATGTTCTTCTGCTTAGGAATAAAATTAGAAACCTTTCTCACATCTTTCCTAAGCAGAAGAACATCAGAGCAGCCTCTTTCTTTCTCCTGACAACTTCCTTGACTACTTGCTGGTCAGACTGGTGGGAAACTGACCAGCAGGTGGCGATGTTGTAACACAATTCATTCATATTAACAGCACATGTATCCCTTAATATCTTGGAATCAAAACAAAATAAATAATGAGTGTAAATGACAAAAGTGCTTAGAATAGCCCCCTCATCAATTTTACATTCATTTATTTTAAAGGTTTACTTATCCTTTAAAGTATTACTTATAGAATTCAGATTTGCCCATAAAGATAAATCCTGGGAGATGGAAAAACTGATTTTTGTTAGATGTAGGGACAAATTATCATAGCTTGGATCTCTACAAGATCGTACCTGGACGAGACACTAGTTGGGGACCTTCTGTGGTGGGAAGAGTAAAATCAGCCTCCCATATGGGAGAGGTTTCCCCATAGATTTCTTCTTCCAGCATGGAAAGGAACCTAGTTAAAAATGGATGGCAATTTTAGTCCTACCAATGACTGTAAGTGGCAATTTTCTCCAAGAATCTAAAAGGGTCCAAGAGGAGACTTATTGACACTGGCTCGTGCTCACTTTGGGAAGTGTGTAAGGATCAGAGTCCGCTTTTCAGGAACAAGCTTGTCCTTCTCCACCCTGAATTTCTCCAGCAGTTGTCGGCGAGTAACGGTGAAGATAGAACGAAGCAGACTCCTCCCAAACACGTGCGTAGTCTCATAGCGGGGCAGACTGTCACAACTCTGTGGTACGTGGCAGTAACAGAGCCACCTGCAAAAGGACACGCCTCAGAACCAATCACCATTCATTTTTCTTGCAGTTGCACAAGTACTCACAAAGACTTCTGAAAAATCATTCTCAGGATAAATATGAACCCCAAAGTTATAGCAAAAGCTAAACCACAACAGATAGTATATAAGAATGACCTGGTATAATTAACTTTGTACGTTGCTCCATCTTCATTCTGAGATCTCTGTCGGAACTGTGAAGGAGTTTCAAGCTTCCAGTAATTTAAGCAGAGGAGGAACATTTTGGAGAGCTCGTACATTGTCTGACGTTCCTTGGGCTGCAAATGGCTGAACTTGTACTGGACAAAATTCAGGACTCCCTGTATTTAAATACAAGAGTCTGTTTAAAAACAAAATAACTGACATTCCTTCACACAATTCTTGTAACTGACTTGGTTTTTAAGATTTAACGGAGAAGGAAAGCTACTGAAGCGGTATATTGCCAATAGATTAGCCACAATACTGCAAGCTATACAACTATATTTATTTTATAGAATGCTTTACCATACCTGAGTAACCAGCTTTAGAAACTCTCTGTTTGTTTAGGGTAGCAGCTGCCGTATTAGCTTGGTGTGACATATTTTTCTGTCTGAGTCTCTCCCTGCTCACTCATAGCTTTGGACTCAGATTAAAGCAGGGAGGAGAGGAGGGAGGGGAAAAGAGGAGCAAACTGAGCATGCTCATGCCCAAGCCCTGGAGGTTTACCGTATATACTCGAGTATAAGCCGAGTTTTTCAGCATCCAAAATGTGCTGAAATCGTCTACCTCGGCTTATACTCGGGTCAGCGGGCAGAAGCTGAGATTGCAGTCACTTTTAATCATTCCTATACCAACAGTTCGCTTGGGGAGAGACTGCAATATCACACAGCGCCCTCTGTTGGTTATATGAAAGAATAACAGTGACTGCAATATCACACAGCGCCCTCTGTTGGTTATATGAAAGAATAACAGTGATGGCAATATCACACAGCACCCTCTGTTGGTTATATGAAAGAATAACAGTGACTGCAATATCACACAGCACCCTCTGCACATGGTAGTGGGACAATGCACACAGTAATCCGTTTGGCAATTCTCTGTCACCATCAACTTTGCAAAGAAGTCCGGTTGATCGCTGGGGGGGTCGCTTTGGCGGAATGTGCACTGCTGGGAGACAGGGCTGTAGTTGTGTCTAGGCTTATACTAGAGTCAATAAGTTTTCCCAGTTTTCGTAGGTAAAATTAGTTACCTTGGCTTATACTCGGGTCGGCTTATACTCGAGTATATACGGTAAGCTGAAAACAGTTAGTCTGATACAGAAGCCCATGAGTACACAATAGAAGGAAAGAAATGTGCTGTTTGACTCAGAGCAGCATTACTGGTTTACTGGTGTATTTATAGAGACATGTCTGATAAAGCTGACTTACTTTTAGCCTTAATAAATATAAATGATTAACAGTTAAGATAAAATCTTGACATAATTCCCATTTGCACCCTGTAGGATTATTAAGATAAATATTAGGGTGAAACCCTATTTCATGTCTTGGAGCTCTGGCTACATAGTGTTAAAGGAGGGGGCTGAACCTCAAAGGGGAACTGGTCACTGGTCTTCAACATTTAATTTAGACACCTGGTAAGTGCAATGAAATTCTAACATTACCTGTTCGATATTTGGCTTTTCAAACGGTGGGCTTCCCAAAGATCCCTCTACTACGGGTCGAATCATCTGAAGGATACACTTTCTTAGCAGCTGTAGGAATAACAATGGCATTAGGGTTAAAGGAAGATACAGACATAAATCACTAAGACATGGCAATGGGTAACCTTCCAAGCCTCACCTTAAACAAGTAAAAGTAAACTTGCTTGGTGTCCGTGTCTTCTTCTTTGTGAACGGACATGAAGAGGTTTTCAACATCGACCACCATCCCCAGCAGCCGGTTGATTTCATCTTCGGAAACATTCTCCAGGTGAGACACATGGTCGGCTGCAAGAACAAACAGACAGAAACCTGATTCATAACGGCAGATCTGTTAAATGCATCCAAATAAAAATGGAAAATGAAGGGGAATTTATGGGCCGACTGCCGGCTCAAAGGCCATCATTGTTATAATAAATATTAAATATAGGCATGGATAATATCAGTATAAAAGAGAAAGAGTAAAAGTAGCCACAAAGTGTACGGCTCCTACAAACCCAAGGCGTGGGCGCAACTGCGACACGGTTCCGTGAGACTGGCTGCGGGCTGTTGCAGATCCATTCTTGGTGCAGTCTGTGGGTTTGGGTTCTTCCACCCATTGCACTTACACAAGTCGTTGGCCTAAAAGGTAAAGCGCAGGAAACTAAACTGGGATGGATCATTGTGGTGCTGCAATGCCCGCCGAGCTCAGACTGAAAAAGGGTCACTGTTAGGGCCCCACATAGAGAACGAGCAGATCTGTGATAATGTGACGCCAGCAGGAGTCAGTCTGTAATCCCACAGCTCATCTATGTTTCTATTGGTCTCTTTCATCTTAATCAAGTACAACTGCACAGATCTGCTTCTTTATTACTGGAAAATTCCCATGACAGCGGGCGTTGATCAAATCAGGAGCCCCAAATTACAAGTCATGTAGCATGAATGTCTATTTAGCTGTTTATTCATCCAGGTACAATACAGTAGAGTTTATAGAATTCTGCTACTACCTTCTCTCCTGTAAGCAGTGACTCTGCAGCAAGTGAAACAGTGAAAGCGCTTTCAGTTTATTTAGGGCAATAAATAACAATCATCAGAGGGGGGAGGGGATGGAGCTTGAGGGCAAGAGGAGAGCTTGGGCTTTGATACCCAGGAGCTAAATCCAGAGGTTTTCATACAGAACTACCCCTCCCAGTGCATCACTAGAGCAAAGGGAAAGACTAGGGGCTGATGCACACATTCACTTCAATTCTGACTGACAAACAAATCATTTCTGCTGCTCTCACGCATTGCCCCTATAATAATATATTCCCCCTATAATAATATATTGCCCCTATAATAATATATTGGCCCTATAATAATACATTCCCCCTATAATAATATATCGCCCCTATAATAATATATTCCCCCTATAATAATATATTGCCCCTATAATAATATATTGGCCCTATAATAATATATTGCCCCTATAATAATATATCGCCCCTATAATAATATATTCCCCCTATAATAATATATTGCCCCTATAATAATATATTGGCCCTATAATAATATATTGCCCCTATAATAATATATCGCCCCTATAATAATATATTCCCCCTATAATAATATATTGCCCCTATAATAATATATTGCCCCTATAATAATATATTGCCCCTATAATAATATATTGGGCCTATAATAATATATTGGCCCTATAATAATATATTGCCCCTATAATAATATATTCCCCCTATAATGATATATCGCCCCTATAATGATATATTGCCCCTATAATAATAATACATTGCCCCTATAATAATAATACATTGCCCCTATAATAATAATACATTGCCCCTATAATAATAATACATTGCCCCTATAATAATAATACATTGCCCCTATAATAATAATACATTGCCCCTATAATAATATATTGCCCCTATAATAAAGACACAAGGAGGAGGAGGAGCAGCATCTGAAGACATTGTCTCCCTTGGCCACTAGGGGGCAGAGTGCAGTGGGCGTACCTTACAAGCGGAGAATACCCCGAGCTTTTCCAGCTTTTTGGCCCGAGGGAGGGCCCGTACTTGTGCCTTTCTCTGGCTCGCTCTTTGCTGCTGGCTCAGGCCGGGCCTGGCTGGGTCACTAGTGCTGGAGCCGCTCCCTCCGCCCGTCCCTGCAGCAGCGCTAGTCTGTCCGGCAGCCGGAGCCTGGGAGCTACCGCGGGACTGCGAGGCCTGCTGCACCAGTTCAGCCATAGCAACGCGGTCGCCACCTTCCGTAGCAATAAAGCTAGATGCTTCAAGCGCCGCCGCTCACACACCACTGCGCAAGCGTCTGGTCGCGGGGAATTGTGGGTAGTGTAGTTTTCCTCCGCATTACAGATTAGGTACCAAGTAACATACAAGGGAAATGCATTGGCCTGGCCCACAATGCTTTGCGTTAGGCACATTCTACTGAGGTGTCATTTTCCTCTGTGTCTGTGTTTGTTTCTATTCATAAACAGCCAGGCAGCTTGTTCTGTTTCTTACATGATTGTACTATGTGTGTACAGACAATGTTGTATATGGGCATTAGTCATATATGTCCTTTACCTTTGGCTGAAGGCTCAGTGACCAGTGAGTAGAGTTGCCACCTGGCCGGCGCGTGTTTTACTACAGGCCTGATTCACTGAACGCGCAGGGTCGGACTGGCCCACGCCAATATCACGAAAAGTCCTGCTGGGCCCAGATGTCAGTGGCCCCTCATGCTGCTAAATATTTGGCCTATTTCATGGCCATTCCCTATTTCTGTGAGAACAAAGATGCTAAATAGATGGAATAATTGATTATAGTATGTAAAGAAAAGAGACTAAGAGAATAGGAGAGGAGGAATAATAGAACTAACAGTGGGCCCCTTGTCTAAGATTAATTGGTGGGCCCCTGGTAGCCGACACTGCTGACCAGTAAAAATGATGGTTGATCCCAATGTTATTAATATTTAGGAAGGCTGGTATTGTTTTCCAGAAAAGATGGCAACCTTACCAATACCTTTGGCGAACAAATATTCAGAATGTATGAGTATAGCGGAGCTCACCATTAGCCGTGCAGTCTCTCCATGTGGATCGCAGCTCTCGCGGGACCCGGCCACTTCCATCCGGTATACCTGTATTGAGAAGAAACCCACTATCCGGCGCTGATCCAAATATCGAGGAGAATCGCTTGGGTTTCATCTCAACCTTACCAATACCCCCAATAGACACTGACGTGCACCTAAATGCAAAACATTTGGTGACAAGCGCATTCCAGTTGTGAGAATGAACCGCAGGAAAGGGCTATCGGTCATGTCTCCACTGACTAGGGTTGCCGCCTTTTCTGGAAAACAATACCGGCCTTGCTATATATTAATAACATTGGGATCAACCATCGTTTTTACTGGTCAGGCCAGTTAAATACCGACCAGGTGGCAACCCTACCATTGACTGGAATCTATAGGCTAGGAATTCTTGTGCATGGCATTAGCCTTAGTGTTGTGGCTTTAGTCTTAGTGTTGTGGCAAGGGGAATACGGTGTAGGGTTGCCTCCTTCAATCACCAGCCAGGGTCATTATCACTCATTTACCAGTAAATGTATAATTCCCCCATGATGGGACTGGCAATAAGCGGCTCTGGCAGAGGAACTGCTATAAGATGCCCCAGACACTCACTATGTATTGGGCTTGTGGGGGGCTGATTGGGTTTCTGTATATTCTGAATGTCACAAACTATTTTGAATGTCAGCCTGGACCTGGTTTTGCCCTTGGCCCACCCCAATGCACAGTAGCCATCCATTACCCAAAAGACTTAAGGAAAGCCCAGCTCTGTTTTGTCACTGCCATGTCCCCTTACACCACCATCACCAGCCTCTTTAGTATTGTTGGCCTGATTACACACTAATAAAAACATACTGAGTGACATAGACCTTCGAGTGATATTGACACCACCTAGGGTTGCTACCTGGCCAGTAAAAATGATGGTTGCTCCCAATGGAAAAAAGATAAACATATAGGAAGTCTGGTATATTTTTCCAGAAAAGGTGGCAACCCTATGCCACCTTTAGCTGTTTAGTGATGTTGGCCCACTGAGGAATTGTAAAATGCTTGACTAAGGGGTTCATTCCGGAACATTGCACTTATAATAAACTTAGCAAGGGCTGGTCCCTTCTTGCATCTGCCCTGAGTGCCAGTGAAATCATTTGGGCTCACAGAGCCTGTGCATTGACCTTCGGGCGACAAATACGCCAACCCCATTAAGAGGATACAGATAAAACAATTTGCAATATAGAAAAGAATATTTAGTTACTTAAAAAGATATCCTTTATTGAATACAGCTATTTGCTGAATGCAGCAATAAGTTACCCATTTAACACAAATATTATATTCAAATCAGCCTCCCTTAATAGTAGGCAGATAAACAACTGTTAAATTGAGTCTCTTGACTTAATAATTATTTTGTCCATTTACTTTGGATTTTGAGTGTCTGATTCTTTTCTCCCTTCAGAACCCTCCTCTGTAATCTGAATTGTAGCCGGGCTTCCTGTAAGCTGGATGGGCACATTACGCCCCTCCTCAGCCGGGATCAGTCCCTCTGGGGCTTCTATAAGCAACTTGCCCTCTGGAGTTATGGTGCAGCTCAACTTGTCTTCTCTCACACTCACAGGAAGATCTGCCTCCTTTCTGAATATCTGACATTTGTAGGAAAAGGAGCCTTTCCCATCGTCACACTTTGACTCCTTTGCCCCAGTCACCAACAGCTTTCTTCCCAGCAGTTTGACGGTGAGCTCTTCTGGGGAGAAATCTTCAACTCCCAGGCACAGCGTGAACCCTTTATCGGCGGCCTTTGGATTGCTGCTGTTGAGCACCGGCAGGGTTTTGTTCTGCTCAACTGTCAGCTCCTGTAGCAGCTTCTGGTGGAATTGTTCCATGAGATTAAAGCTTGATTTGATCTTCTCTACAGTCTGGATCATGTCCTGTTCCAAGTCTGAAAAGACATCTCTGGACACTGGCCACAGTGGCTGTAAGAATGAGTTGATGAAGCTTGGAGAGGGTCTCCTCTGGAGATGAAGACACAGCATAATGGTCTGGGAGAGGTCTTCTTTTGGAATTATACAATCTGCTTTCAAGATTTGTTCAAGAGGAGCCAAATGTAGAGGCTTTTATACCCATCCTAATAGTTGCAGGGATTTCCAGAGCCTGCCTTGCATGTTTAAGTGTTGGTAAAGCTCACAATACATAATGAGTCAGAGCTAAAGACTCCCCAGGCGCCTGGCAGGCTGACATAACATAGTTTATACCACAAGCTGCCAACTCAAAATATCACCGTGATGTCACTCAGCAGCAAAACAGCATGAACCACTAGGGAGTCATTTTCAAAAGAGGTATCCCATTACCATTTATTACTGGTTTCCTATGCACATAACTCTTGTCTCAAAGGTCGAGAAGAATAAAACCTCAGAATATTGGTTTTCATCTCCAAATCACTAATTAGGCACGGAGAGTTTCTCAATGGATCTTTTGGCATCAGTTTATTAACACAAAAGCTTTGTAAGTACTTCAGTTTTTTCCACTTGACTCTGCAGATTTCCTCTTCACCTTCTCCTGAAATCACAGTCTCTAAAATAGTACACGGTGCAGAATCCTAGTCTGATGATGAGTTCATTGTGAATTCATTGACCAGTGAAGGAAACTTTCCTTTTCTTACTTCTTACTTAAGCCAGGACCCATTTAAATGCAATGGCATGTTAAACAATGCAGTTAATTCTGCTTATTAATTGTAGCAGCTATGTACACGTTGTTTTCAAATAAAGAATATCATGGCTTTTAATACGTTAGACAAATGAATCCAAGTTATTGTTGGACTAGAACTGGAAGTCCATCTTGAGCCTCTACTCCTTGTGGCACTTGCAGCGTGGACTTGATCATGATCCACAGCTCTGGTCACCATAGACAGCCTGGCCTCTGGAGAACTTCTCTTAGACTTTGGCAGAAAACTGCTTTGAAAGCAGTGTAGACTCATCTAATTTTAGGAAATTGTAGAAAAAATGACAAAATGGTATTTAAGTTAGTGGCTGGACATGAAACCATTGAGAAGAAGCGGAATAAAAAAGACGACGGATGGCAACCCAGCCAGATCCTCTTACTTGGCAACCCACATGCTGGGCCAAATTAGCCTCATTTAATTATTGGTCTGGAGGCAATCATAGGATCAATCAGAGGGGCCTAATTGGACAGGGAAATCACGCCTGTCTGATCGTAAGACGACAGTCTAACAGTGAATTTTTTGCCAGGAGTGGGGGTCCTGGGGAGCAGATCTATTAAGCTACTGTAGGTTCCAACTGGTAATTAATCAACTGTGGTGTCCCCTTTAGTGTACTGAGGCCCCACCATCCAAAATAGTCCAAATTGGCCCTGCAATTGATAAGGCTGGTCCTGATGATTCGAGTTAAGCCTACCATACCCTAGATTAAACCTTATAACACAAAGTCTGTATGCATAAATGTAATTCTACTTGTACTCAGCATCTGCTGCTGCTTCTGCATGAGTCAGTGGAATTAAGTATAGGGTTAGGGACTCGTACAAATGACAAATTCTCTTTTTATGGCAGTCAGGCAAATGTCATGTCTCAGTGAGATGCAAATTATAGGGAGAAGGGTTCTTCAGCCACCTACAGCTACTGCAAAATCATTTCACCCATCATATCTTTTAAAGGAACATTTTGTTACTATGATTATCTTCTCATGTGAAATCTGTCATTTTACCTTATGAATGTCTGTCCCTCCTGTCCCCCTTTCCTCTACTTTCTCTCTAATATATCAGGTCCATGGTGACACTGGCCATTTCATTACTGAGATCCTCTCTGGGGGATGGAAATATGTTTCCTATAATAATAATAATAATATTAATAATAATGCTAGTGCTGTCTGGCAGGTATCACCCAGCAATGTAGAACGCTCCCCCAGGCACTGGCACTGGTAATAAATACAATGACCCTAATCTGTGGGGTAATTATTAAGTTCGATCTTTTAGGGACTGATATGCTGCTGCTATATAAATGCTGTATAAAAACATTAATCATAGATAGAATTGGTTTATATTTACTTAAATTAAAAAAAATTAAAGGGCAACTAAAAGAACAGCCCCTTTTTCCTAACTGAAGTCCCTCCCTAATCAGCATGTCGAAAAGTTACATAAACCCCCATGGGAAGAGTAGAGGGCTTTCACTTGTTTCCATTGGCATGAATGATCATGGCCGCCATATTGGATTTTGGAGTTCAATGTCACTGGCTCCTCCCACTGAGCCTCTGCTTATGGCACACTGTAAACATCCAATAATAGGGAGATCTTTAGCCTCCAGTATAACCCCATGCTGGAGGTATGTGAGGAGGGGTAAAATATGGGCAGTTGGTGTAGTAACCAATGGCAACTGATGAGATTGCTTTTAAACAGGTGACCCAGTGATTGGTTACTATCAATGACTAGAAATGTAGCAAACGTTGAACCTTTTATTACTTTGACCTCCAAATGTTGAAATCCTGAGAAGAGCAAAGCATTTATAGCCTGGAGGTGCCAGTAATTTGCCAGTGGAATGACAGGGAGTGAGTCAGAGTCAGTAATAGATACTGGAGCAGACGGCCAGTCCAGAACATACAATTCATATTCCTCATTCACAAGTCCAGTCACTTCCCTCTTGTTGCTGCTTCTGTCATTCATGGTCCAGCCCATGACACATAACAAGGAGGTCACAAACATGGCGGGAGTACATTTATATAGATATATATACAGTATATGCACTGGGGGTTGAATTTGATGGACTTTTAAGAGCCCAATGTTACTGTGTTAGCCAATAAGTGTGATTGGAGCTGCCATTGTTGTCACCTGCTTGAGGGAACTTCATGTGTTGTGTCCTGGGTTGAAGCTGTGGATGAAATGGGGGTCAGTCAGCTTTTTATTCAAGTCTGTCATTACTGGTGGGTGGTGGGACAGTATCAAGACTTCTACATGCTCACACCCCAGACCTTTTCTTTAGCATATTTAGGAATGGATATCAGACCAGGAACAGAAACAGACAAGCTCCAAGCCAGACCTAGTTGAAGATGCAGAACAAAAGGTGTAATTAAAGGAAGTGAAAGCTTTGGTGGCTAGTGTGAGCACATAATCATAGGCTAAGATAATTATCACCTACCAGTAAATGGCCACAATAGACTCAACATGCACACAGCTTCCCTTGTGACCTGTTTGTCCTTTTCCTCTAGAACGTCTTCAGCTTAATATTTAGCTTAGTGTTCAGCTTAGTGGCTGCCTTTTTTGGTTCTTGGCTTAAAGGACAAGGAAAGTGTAAAATAGAATAAGGCTAGAAATGCTGTATTTTGTATACTAAACATAAGCATGAACTTACTGCACCACATGCCTAATCAAATAAACAATTTATGCTTTCAAAGTTGGCCACAGGGGGCTGTCATCTTGTAACTTTGTTATACATCTTGGCCTGACCCTGCACATGCTCAGTGTGATCTGGGCTGCTTAGGGATCGTCATAAACAAAGCTGCTTGAGTTCTGCATGGCTGGGAAGTAAGGCGGGGGCTCCCCCTGCTGTTCATAAGTATGATTGTTTCCCTGCAGAGCAGTTAGGGACCATCTGACAATTCCTATCCACAGCAGTAAATGAAGGGAGAATTTCACTGCATACAGTCAGGTTTCTTATAAAAACAGTACACATTTTTTTAATTAAAGTATATTGGAGAAAGGTTTATTTTTCATTAAAGAATGTAAAAATAGGATTTTATTTTTTTGCCTTTCCTTGTCCTTTAAAGTAGATCATAAAGTCCAGTGTTCCCGGCAAGCACTTTGCCGTAGCTTGTACAGATCATTGTGTAATTGTGGACACGTGTGACATCTATTATACAACAAATAGAGTAATACCTCTCCATTTCCTAAAAGAGCTGACATTTCTGCTGCTAACCAATCACATTTGAACTCCTTTCAGTAGTCTTAAAGCTGGTCATAGATGCAAGGATTTTGAAAAGATCTTTTCGTTATCGTTAGACCAAGCTTATCTTGGAACGATCGTTTCAATGTACCATTTGTCCATCAACTAAAAAGGCCATTTCAAGCCATGTTGTCTAGTTGAAGCCAAGAAAACTGAGGGGAGCTGCCTGCAACCCCCCCTTTGTCACTGCACCTCATTAGACATTTCAATTTCAGCCAAACATCTGGATCACAGTACACTTCATCCCCTCATGGAATTTTGCCCGTTCCGAAGTTTAAACCACATTGTTCTTGTGTTTCCTTTATTTTAGAAGTTTCTTGTACAGGCACCGGATGTGTTATCCAGAAAGATCCATATAACAAGAAGAGCATCTCCCATAGAGTCCATTATAATCAAATAATTACATTTATTTAAACAAACAATTTCCCTTTTCTGTGTGATACTGAAACTTTAGCTTCTACTTGATCCCAACTAAGACATAATTAATCCTTATTGGAGGCCAAACAATCCTGTTGGGTTTAATTCATGTTTCAATGATGTTTAGTAGGGATGCACCGAATCCACTATTTGGGTTTCGGCTGAATCCCCGAATCCTTGGTGAACGATTCAGCCGAATACTGAACAGAAACAGAATCCTAATTTGCATATGCAAATTAGGGGCAGGAAAGGAAAAAGTGGAAACAATTCTTCTTTTGTGGTGAAAAGTCACGTGATTTCCCTACCCGCCCCTTATTTACATATGCAAATTAGGATTCGGATTTGGTTCGGCCAGGCACAAGGAATCGCCCGAATCCGAATCCTGCTGAAAAAGGCAGAGTCTTGGCCAAATCCCGAACCCAATCCTGGATTCAGTGCATCCCTAATTTTTAGTAGACTTAGGGTTTATTTATCAAAGTCAACATTTTTCTGATATTTTTTAAATAAAAAAACAAAAGTCAGAAGAAAACAGAATCCACAATTCCTTATTTATTATAAAAAAAACCCCCTCAATTTAATCGGTACGGGTAAAAAAATCGAGCGAAAACCTAAATCATAACTTTTTAACCCCAAAATACTGTTTTCGGGATTTTTGCCCGAAAATGTCGGATTTTAGGGTTGATTTCAGCGCAGACCACAGAAGTTTGAAAATAGAATAAGGACCTCTGACTGCCATTGACTTATACACAAGCTTGGCAGGTTTGAGATGCCGGATTTTGGCTTTTTGCTGCAAAGGGCTTTAATAAATCTGGAAAAGTTTTAAAAAGAAGCCTGAAAAATTGAAATTTTGTCCCAAAATGCCCAACCGCAGTTTAGTAAATAACCCCCTTAATGTACAAAAAGATAACAGGTCCCATACCTTTACATGTTATTCAAACAACATCTGCTGCACCCCAATATTGATCCTGTCTCCCACACTGGATACTGTTAATTACAATATTCTTGTGTTTAATGTCATAAAGTGAATTGATTTATATAATGAGAACAAGGGAACAGAAAGTCTGATTATTCCTTATCCTTCCCATGTGCTTCTCTGTTTCACCACTAGATCCTGCTCTTGGATTACTTTCCCCCATCAGTCACACAAGTGCCCGGGCATTGGATACTTCATAGAGATACAATATAGAAAAGTGTCCATATCAAATATAGGAAAGGGTCAATATCAATTATATAAAAGGGTCAATATGTTTCAGGTTACAGCACTTTTAGCTCAGTCTCTATTAGAAGCAAACGAGGGACCTTGGCAGCGGAAGAATTACTGTCTCCCCTTATTACTATTATTATTATTATTATATTATTTATAGGGATGCACCGAATCCACTATTTTGGATTCGGCCGAACCCCCCAAATCCTTGGCGAAGGATTCGGCCGAATACCGAACTGAATCCGAACCCTAATTTGCATATGTAAATTAGGGGTGGGAAGGGGAAAACATTCTTAACTTCCTTGTTTTGTGACAAAAAGTCACTCAATTTCCCTCTCCGCCCCTAATTTGTATATGTAAATTAGGGTTGGGATTCGGTTCGGCCGGGCAGAAGGATTCGGCCGAATCCGAATCCTGCTGAAAAAGGCTGAATCCCGAACCGAATCCTGGATTCGGTGCATCCCTAATTATTTATATAGAACCATCGTTCTCCCCACACACACACGGTGCTGTACGAGTAAGGGGATACAGATACAAGACATTACAGTTAAACACAAACATGACATATTATCAGGAGCCAATAGGCTCCAGAGCTTGCAATCTATTTCTACTACTATTTAGTTCTCCAATCAAGGGCTGCAGTGGGTAAAAATGTTGGAGTAATGCAATGCTGTAAAAATGAAGCCCCACCCACAGATCCACCTGTTACCCCAACGTGACCCTAAAATTATTTAAAGGTACAGCGACCCCAGCAAATCCTGTTTAGATGAATCTTGTGATGATGCCTTAGAAATGAAGAAACGTATTGGCACGTGGAATTGCTACTATTCCTTTCTTAATGCCGCTGCCTTCAGTGTACCAGGCGGAGTAGTAATAGTGACAATAGCTGGAAGGAAATAAAAGAGTTTCTTTTATAGAGCCTAATGCTTTACTGGACCCCGTCTTTTTAGCACCCCCAAATTTCTTTATCAGATTCTCTGCATTCCTGGATCCCTCAGCAGTTCCTATGGCACCTGCCAGAAAGAATTCTGTGAAGTTCATTTTCAGCAGATGGAAGTTTTACTCCTATTGACTAATTTATATGTTTAAATGGTAATAAATCCAGTTTCTGGTGGGCACAACTCAGTGGGGGTCATTTATCAACACTGGGCAAATTTGCCCATGGGCAGTAACCCATGGCAACCAATCAGATTACTGCATTCATTGTTCTACTTGCAGCTGGCTTTAAAAAGCTAATCACTGATTGGTTGCTATAGGTAACTGCCCATGGGCAAATTTGCCCAGTGTTGATAAATGAGCCCCCAGTATGTTTCCGTGGGTCGGTAAAGGCCTGAACTTGTGTGTTTTCAGTCGGATCACATACACAAATCAAACAGAGGACTCTGATTTAAAGGCCAAAGCAAACAGTAGCAGTGGCGAGGTGTCTAATTCATGCTGAAGTGCTGACAGTTTGTGAGACATACTCAGCTGGCAGTTGCTGACACAGTTCTACAAGTACAGTATAAAGCACGGCCTGCACTGGTTTGGACTGGGATCCCAAGTCTGGGCTCAAATACATTTTCATGATAAATGGAATGGAGAGTGGAAATGTGTCGGAGCAAATACTTCTACACGTGTCTAGGTTATTTATTAGGGCCTCCATGGAGACACCCCAAGACTTCCAAATCTATTGAGTCTAACTCGGCAGCAGCAAACTTCAGCCTCCTAACCCTCCTAACCCTATGGAGTCAGACTAAATACAGTATTTGTTTCTCCCTTTCTCCTCTCAGGTTCCAACTCTTGAAACAATGTAGCAGAAGTCTATTGGTAATCACTAGCCTCTGCTACAATGTTTGAAGAGTCAGAACCTGCAGTGCATAGACACATACTGCTTTCTACACCAATTCCACATCATTTTAAAACCACTTCCACTTTCATTTATTAATCAATCTATACTGGAAAGTGCCTCCGAATGTTCTCAGTATCCTTAAAAGCCATTCATTTAGTTCATTATTCCAGCAAAGCATCAGTTTCATTCTTATAGGTAAATCCTTTGTCTCTTGAGGATCCATGAGAAGGTTCTTGAGATAATTGCACTAACCAGTCTGGGTTTATACAATGATAAGAAATTCTCATTTATTGGCTTTATATTATTAGTCCTCAGCCACAGGGGACACCCGTCTTCATCACCTTCTCTGAGAAATGATTTTCATGGCATTAAGGAGATTATTCAGGCAGAAACAATATTCTCCTATAGGATTACCTGGCTCCACTGAAATCTGCAATTCAGGGGGTTTTTCTACCTTGTGGAAAATGTCACATTATTTGGCCACCTGGCCGGTTATTCCCAATGTTATTAATAGGGAATAAAGATAAATATATAGGAAGGTCAGTGATCCCAATGTTATTAATAGGGAATAAAGATAAATATATAGGAAGGTCAGTGATCCCAATGTTATTAATAGGGAATAAAGATAAATATATAGGAAGGCCAGTGATCCCAATGTTATTAATAGGGAATAGAGATAAATATATAGGAAGGTCAGTGATCCCAATGTTATTAATAGGGAATAAAGATAAATAAATAGGAAGGCCAGTGATCCCAATGTTATTAATAGGGAATAAAGATAAATATATAGGAAGGTCAGTGTTCCTGCGTTCGGCGCCTACATGCGCCTGTGTGAGTACAGCCCCATTGGAAAAAATGTAATTCGTCTATTACTGCGCTCCCCTGCGGCTGAACGCAGAAAAACGGAACGCAGGGGAGCGCAGCTACAATTTTAATTTAATTTTAATTGCCAGTTGACAGAATGGAGTATTCCCATGTTGGGGTCTGCTCAGTCCCACCCAGTCCCATACAACACATTGACCCAGTGGTAAGAATTCCCTGTATTTCCAGGTGCTTGAACACAATGGTTTATTCTCATACAGAACTTTTCCTATTGACTTGCATCCAGTCCGTCCCTTCCCCCACTATATTGCAGCTTGATACCCAGAACTCTGCAGTGACTAATTGCAACTAATCCTGCGTCATCCATTTGCCGACAGGTATAAAAAAAAATCACTCCTCTGTTTTTAGTGTAAAAATAGAATTTATTTGAGATCCACAGCGTCAGGCTGCTGATATAAAAGCACGTGCGAATGAATAAGAGGCACGTCATAAATGTTACATTCTTCATCGCCTGCTGAAATCCAGGCAATATTAACTCTTCCTTTGCCCCATTTACCATTCAACAGGGTTCCATAGTATGTCTCACATATCAGTCGAAATATTTAATTTATATATAATATTTTTTTTTTGTAATTGACACATGAGATTTACTGAGATCTAACTGGCAGATTCTTAAACTAGTTGCCTTGTTTCATATACAATCACATGCAAGAAGAAGAAGAAGAAGAAGAAGAAGACGAAGAAGAAGAAAATATAAAGCTCATATAAAGTGAATGTGGTTTCATGGTGTAGTGGTGCCCAGTTTATAATCCAACTGATCACTGAGCACTTGAGAAAGGAGGCTGTGCCTCCGAAACGTTGTGGGGATCTCAATAAAACTACAACTAATTAGCACGAATGCTTTTGTGTGTGCCAGCTGATTTTCTAAGAATATATGGACTAAGGATACCAAGGATTGCAGCGAGGATCCCAGATAGAGCAGCACCCAACAAAGTGAGCAGATTCTGCAATATTATATATATATTATAATCCAAGTGATAATGAAGTATCCGCAGCTCCTCACATTCCCACAAGTGATTTATTTGCACACAATTAGCTCTAATGGGGCAAAGGAGGTGCAGCTTCTGTGCGTTAGGTTAATTAGGGCTCTTACAGACGAGCATTTTTACCTGCGCTCCCCAGCGTTCCGTTTTTCTGCGTTCAGCCGCAGGGGAGCGCAGGAATAGACGCATTAGGTTTTTTCCAATGGGGCTGTACTCACACAGGCGCGTGTAGGCGCCGAACGCAGGAAAAATGCAGCATGTTGCAGCATACACGCGCCTACACGCGCCTGTGTGAGTACAGCCCCATTGGAAAAAATGTAATGCATCTATTCCTGCGCTCCCCTGCGGCTGAACGCAGAAAAATGGAACGCAGGGGAGCGCAGGTAAAAACGCTTGTCTGTAATAGCCCTTAGTTAGTTTTTGCATTAGGGCTCTTACAGACGAGCGTTTTTAACTGCGCTCCCCTGCGTTCTGTTCTTCTGCATTCAGCCGCAGGGGAGCGCAGGAATAGACGCATTACATTTTTTCCAATGGGGCTGTACTCACACAGGCGCATGTAGGCGCCGAACGCAGGAAAAATGCAGCATGTTGCGTCTCAACGCGCATGTCTGAGTACAGCCCCATTGGAAAAAATGGAATGCGTCTATTCCTGCGCTCCCCTGCGGCTGAATGCAGAAAAACGGAACTCAGGGGTGCGCAGTTAAAAACGCTCGTCTGTAAGAGCCCTTAGGGTTGGACAAGACTGGAAATGCTCTGCGTTGGTTTAATTACACACTGGACCCCACTGAATGGCTTCAACCCTTGTATTCGAGGTGCAGAATTGCTGATTTCACATGATAAGGCAACAGTCCAGCAGGGAGAGGGTTAAAAAGCAGGGCCCTGTTTGAAAATGCAAATTAGGGGTGATAGTGATTTGAACAATCGGGGAAACCACTATTAAATAATATGAATAAATAATATGAATAAATCGAAGGCTAATTGTCTACAGATCACTGAAAGCCTAGGAATTGAGCAGACATTATGTGCAAGGCTGGAAGATGCATCACCCATGCAGTCCATCAAATGCGCATAACCCCGTCTAAAACATGCAGTAAGGCATAACAAGAAGCTGAATCCTCCTTATAAATGTCCATAACGTGAAGCCCAGTCCTGTGTGTCAATGGACTGCCGGTTAGAAAACCCTATTTTTCCAACACTCGCCAGAAACCATTGAACATTCTCGCGGCTCCTGAGATAATCAGGTCAATTTGCGACGGCTTCTCTATGAATATTTTTTTCCTTGCGGATGTGCTAAGATGTTGGATGTAAAAATGTATCTGCCCTTGACCTAGATAACGAAGTAACAGAATTTCCATTTAGAGGTATGTTAGGAACAAATGAAATCAATCATGGCCGATTTAAGACGTCTCTGCATGAAACGCGGAAGGTTGTGTTGAGAAGCTTTTTGCAGCAATAGGTGTTGGGCAGCACAGTTTTCTCTCTGACACACGATGCCTAAAAGGGCTTCTTATTCTTCAAACATTGCCCCAACGGGCTTTCCATACTGAAGATGGGAGCTGAGATGGCAGCCAGCCCTGATGACAGTTAGAAATGACAGCTGGGTTTTCAGGTCGTCTTAATTTGGAGCCACTGATAACCGTAATACCCCACTGTTAGAACACAAAACGTAATATGTGCATTCAAACTTGCGTCCAGCGCATGTGCAGCAAGTTGGTCGGATCATAGGGGGGCACTGGTTGCAGGTAAAGGCTTCCTTGCTCTTAGTACCAATGTGTTTGTCTCACCATGAGATTGGCTTGTGTTAGTCCATTGCTTTAGTATGGGGAAGTCTATTGTACCCAATGCAATGATATTATTGACAAGGGACAGCTATTATCTTTTATCAAAGTGTCCCCCTGTGCATTATCCATTCTGGTAATTCAGCCCCGGCTATTCCAATTCCAAGCCTGGCAGTTGCAATACAAAATATTTAAAAATGAATGTTAAAAAAATGAAGAATAATTGCAGATGAGTTTAGAATATTGCAGTCAGGAACGCTGGGACAGAAAGTAGGCAAAGCAAAGGCAATGTGGAAGTACATTCACTTCTCAATACAGTATTTCCATTAGACTCATAGGAAAGAAATGAAGGAGTACTTGCCCTTTATAAATGCACTGCATAATGCATAGCTCATAATAAGTGAATGACATTCAAGTTGAAGCAATCTTTCTAAAATTAACATCAATTTTTTTTTTTTCATTTATTCTTCCCAAGCTTACTAAGAGCGCTTGATGTTTCATGCAGACGTGTCTAATGGAGCAGTTAATTACATAATAATTAAATAATAATAACCCCCCACACACGGCAGTCCTTGCATTCTCAGGTTTCAGGGCATGAGGATGAAAATGAAGAAGATTAGCACGGGCATTCATTTGAAGGCTCATTCACAAACGCAAGATAAACTTCATGCAACACTGTGCAGACACTACTGCACCCAAACACCTTGTGCTGAATGCAGCGCTTCTGCTTGCTACATAATTGCACCCTGCGCATTTCTGCAATGGCATGTCGTGGAACATAGCAGAGGAGCGAGATATTGTTAAACTTGGAGGATGATGAGGATTGTTCTTACAGTCTGTTGTGTTGCTGCTTGATCTCTTTGCATAGCGCCTTTCAAAATGCCACACACAGCACCTGCTACTGGGTTTTTCTCTATACAGGACCGACTTTATCGGTACAGTTTTCCCGTTGTAGCTACGTTGTAGCATGATGACCCAATAGATTGTCTACACTTCTGTAGGTCCCACATAAAATAAAGTGTCCCTAATCAGCCCCTAATCCTTTTAGTATATTCCGCTATCCGTCTGGCCTTTGTAGAACCCATTGGACCTGTATAGAAGCTACAAGAAGAGTAGGGTGGGTTAATATGTAGATCTTATTTACACTTACTTTGTGGTAGCAAGGAAGATCTGCCCAGAATTTGATACCAACCCAAGCTCTCAATATGAAACACACTGAAAGATATTTTTTCTAAAGGCCGGGGTTTCCTTTTTGATCATGATTAGGCTTTGCTGAGACAATGACTTTCCTCTTTCTGTATTAATTAGCAGAGCTTCTTATCAGCGCACACAATGTTCAGAGCCTCCTGCCTTCAAAACAGTTCTTGTACTCTAAGATATCTTCTAACATGCAGCTAAAAATGAAACCATCTACAGAAATATTGGTTTGGTTTCTTGTGCTTCAATAAAGACTAGATTCCACTGAGGTTCCTACACTACGGAGGCTGGGAAGCCCCGAACTCTCAGACGCACCTGCTATTAGTTGTGTGGAGTCAGGTCGGAGTTCTAGGGTCACTGCTCGAAGATGTCTGGGGCGAGTTGTTTTCATTTGGGCCGTCAGTGAAGGAATGTACAGAACTCATAGAGGTCATAGATAAGTGACCAATGACAGGAGGTCCTGAGGCTGGAGAACTATAACTAGAAGTCTGTTGAATGGGTGTCGCTTCTTCTGCGTGCTGTAGTAACCTGGCCCTTTCCATCTCTTCATGAGACAAAGGCGTCCCAGTAGTACAAAGCGTGTTAGTAGGAATGTAGCCCCAGTCCCTTGAAGCATGGAAAGTCTCTGGGTCTACTGGCCTTGGGCAAGCGTCTGGAGAGACTCTAGTGAAATGGACTTGGGTGTATCCAATGTCAGAAGGAAACGGTGCATGTCCCACTGTTCTCTGCATTGGGGATTCCTGTACGAGATGCACAGGGTGGGCTGCGTTGTAGCCGGATCTTGCCTGCTGATCATTGCAACTCAGATGAGCCGATGGTGGGGTGGACAACACTTGAACTGTGTAAGGACATCCGATGGTGCAATTGTACTGCTGGGCAGCCAGAAGGGTTTGGAGTAAGCGCATCATGTGCTGAAGCTCCTTGCTCAGCTGGGACACTTCTTGGTTCAGATTGTTTATCTACAAGGAGCAGACACAAACCTTTACTTGCATTTTTATAAATGTTTTATAGAAAACCAGTTCAGTATCTATGTTAGTTATTACCAAATAATTGTACAATTACATGCCTTCTACAGCCACCACCAAGTCCATAATCTAAGTTAGATTTAAAGTGTCCCCATTGTATTCTGTTAGTAAGTCATAATCCTTTATCTTAGTGTTATTTAAAGGTGTTTTTATTTGTGTCGCTATTTTCAATCCAACCCATCATTCATGAATATTCATTATTATTTGTTAACAAAATAATGTATGCTGATGAGAAATTGGTTTGATAAAATTCTAGACAAATAAAGTGTCTCTGCAAAGGCTCCAGGCAACAAAGAAACCAGTCTGCCTGCCATTTAATTGAATGGAAATTGTTATTCAAATTTCATCCCAACTTCAACATTAGGGGAAGCCATGTCCAACGTTTGAGAATCCCTGTTTTAAGAGGTTAAGTCAGGGGTCCCCAACCTAATGTACCTGTGAGCCACTTTCAAATTTAAAAAGTGTTGGGGAGCAACATCAAGCATGAAAAAAGTTCATGGGGTGCCAAATAAGGGCTCTTATATGAACCGGCACATTACAGGAGGCTCTGTTTGCCATTACACCTGGTTTTTAGGCAACCAAAATGTGCCTCCAAGACCGAACTTCAAAAATAAGCAGCTGTTTTGAGGCCACTGGGGGCAACATCCAATGGGTTGGTGAGCGACATGTTGCTCATGAGCCACTGGTTGGGGGTGTAGACTTACTTTAAGGGTAGATTTACCATTAATCGGTTTCATTGAACCAGGAATGGGCAGCAGGTAATGCAGTATTGCTAAAGCTGAAGTGGACACCTATGTCCTACATCATTACTATGTTGTTTCCCACTACAGTTCAGACATCAGCCACTCACTGGAGTTATAGAGAGAGTCGAAAGTTTGTACCTTGATGTCCAGATAATATTTTGGTTGTTAAGGAAAAACCAAATAACCAGCAAAGGATAATCCACGTGGATCTCTTACCTCCAGATTCAGACTGCAGATATTTTGCTTTATTTCCTCTGCTTCGGCAGCCAAGAGTGGATTCACCATCTTTATCCCTAAAATAATAGACAATTCAGAAAAGTGCAATACATTAGAACATATGGGAGATGGTAAGAAACAATGTCTCTACACACAGATACTATAGGTATTGATTTTCCACCTGTTTCCATCAGTCAGTCCTGTGTTTATGTCCCTTTCTCATTTACAAATCTCATGAGCTGATTTGCCCTCAGTGCCAAATTGTCTTTGTAGAGAACACCAAGACCTTTGTTTGGGTAAATAAAGATGAACTCAATATATGAGGACAACTAGACATGGGCATTTTTGCATTACACATATGCTACGTAAAACAGCCCCCCATGCTGGGCAATCTGTGCATGGTCTCGTGCCTTGATACCGGATGTGGCAGTTTAGCTATAACGGCAGTTTAGTCATTCATGGTTTAGACCTTCCAGCAGCAAGGGGAGATAGAGAAGAAAATATGAAAAGTGCGTGTATAGTAGATATCTAGTATAGGTAAATCTAAAAAAAAAAGAAAAAAAAAGTGCCACGTCTTCATTGATTACTCAGCAAGTCCAGTTGTTTTTAGATTGACCTATACTAGATATACCATGACCTGGATGAATGAAAATCTTCATAGTCGTGTATAGTAGATATTATCCATATCTCTGCATTGCCGAGGCCATTCCATCATGTTAAACGTTGGGATTATGGTGATGGTGATTATGTAATTTGGTGATGTCACTTGTGGAACTATTGCCCAATTCATTATGGTTAATGCACTTGCCTCTTTCCCAGCAGATCCTTTGAGTGCAGAGGTTAAATCCAACTAATTCCAACCTCATAATTTAATAAAGGAGAAAAAGCAGAACATGTAGGCGCACACTGTGAAGCATTTAACTGCGGCCGTACATGGACTTGTAAAAAGCTGCTGACTTGGCCCCTCCAGCTCGATTTGTCCCAGCTCGTGGGTGATCAAAGTGTATGTGCCCCTTTCCTACAGATTCAACATGAATACTAAAGACTCAATTCTACGCTGTTGGCAAGGCAGTGCACAGAATACCAGAATGCCTTCATAGAGCAGATCATTCCCTTTATACCCCTCTCCTTACATACCGGCTGTGGCAAAGGACCACTACCATTTCTCCTGCATCCCATTTCTCCAGTAGTCCCTAGTAGTTGGTCTAACTAGATTTATCGCCCATGATGGAGTCTTCAGTCTATGGGCATGAAGACCTGGTGGCATCTCATTTCCAGACAGCTCAACCTTAGGGAAGCAAGACTTGATTGGGGTTTACATTTCTTGCATTGTTTTCATGTCGTTATGCATGCTAAGGTTTTATACGTTTGTTGTCCATTTTTATTCCTACATTTTTCTCTCTGATTTGCTTCAATTTGTTCCACTCTAATTAGTCTTCGGTTGTCGCTGATTGCTAAATGCATAACTTTGCATTTATTCACATTGAGCCATCTCTACGGTTTCCCTGCCTAGTCAGCTGTTGTGTCCATTGCATTCTTTATATGATGTCCTTAATCAGGTCATTGAAAACATTTGACCCAGAAGACACTCTGCTTAGCAATTCTGTCCTCAAGTCCTGCTTGGTGTATCAATCTGTTATGTGGAACAGCATGGGGGTCTCAAGTCCAATGGAAATAATGATGTTTTCTGCCATTTGAGCCAGTGAATCCAATCTCTCCAAACAACGACATGAATCTGAGTGATATTATGTAGGAATCTTGTATCTTCTGCTGCCCCGTGAGTTGAGACATGACTCAATAAATACTTTTATATACTTCCTTTGGTATTTGTTGAGGCTTCTAGAGTATTGTCCAAGGATTGTCCAGGTCCTTTTCTTCACAATGGAGTTCAATGGAGCATTGAATTGTACAGGCAATTGAATTTAGAATACTATAAAGTCAGATATGACATTGTCACTCTCATTGTATTAAATTCAGCCACTGAAAGAAATTCTAAAGGTGCATCTACTTTACTGCAATCAGAGAACCATTCATTTGGAACTAAAAGAAATCTACGAAAACACTGGTCTTGTAGATCCGGCACATTCATTAATATGAAATTAACAGCCAGAAATGATTGTTTCACAGCTAGAAGTTGTAGTAAAACAACCCCTGGGCACTCATTGATTCTCATGCACGTTGCTATCTCTGAATTCATTTCAATTTACAGTTCACTCATGCGCGCAGGTTTAATAACTGTTAGTATAACAGAAATGAATCGGTGCGTAATAATGATGAGCTTTACTGTCACAATAGAGACTGTAACAGGACCGGCGTGTGATGTCAACAAGGGTCCCATGATGATGATAATGTTTAATGTCATTACTGCATAGGGGACTGTCACTATATAAATACATGGAGACATTAGTTATCACTTAAAGCTAAACCAAGGCATAAAGCTAATGTATTTTATACATGGCCTTCAAATTTATCCACAGCAGCTCCCCATCTTGGATCATGTTTAGCCTACAAAATGCACTGCACATGCTCAGTGTGACCACGGTTGCAGCTGAAAATGAAACTTAGGAGCCGTCAAAAATATTAAAACTATATTTGTTGAGCAGTAAGTCTGCTTTAATCCTTATTAAATCTTTATTAAATATATTTATAGATTATATTAATAGAAATCCTTGGCCTGTCCCCACCATCAAACCCAGGATGCAGTACGGGCCTTAAGGTTGTTTAGATCACATAGGACAATCATGTAACAGTAAAATGGACACAATGTGAGTTAGAGAGTAAATGTGCCCCAGTATCTTATAATACTCTTATAATATCTTTTATATCTTTTACCTGCAGCTGATGATTGTCTGGTGGGAGACCTCGCTCGGGAGTTGTCTACATTAAACTGAAAAGTCTGGTTCTCAGATCCTCCTCCACTGTCTTCTATTCCATCCACCACCCTGGGGAGGTAGAGAAAAATAAAATAATGTGTTTATCAAAGCTTCAAGGGGTGATCAGGAACCTTCATTCATACGCACTTCATCATCAGAATGGGACAAAGATATTCGGAGAGATGCAGTCAAAGTGCAGCAATGCTAATACAATGTGAGGCGTCTGAAACTCACCGAGGGCTTAAATTTGGAGGAGGGAATGTGTTTAGGGCAGGGATGAGAAGGTTGGCCGGCTTCCGTGAGGTCTCGGTGTCAGTCACTCTCTCTGCTTTGCGGCACTGGGGAGAGGGGCTTCGGCCGTGGTTGCCGTGGGCTGGTGAGCGGCAGTTGCGCCTTAAGGCGTGAAACTGACGCAAGTCATCACCAAGAAGGCTGCTGAGGGAGCCTCGGCGCACAGGGCTGTTAAGGTTGGGGAGCAGTAGCTTTCTGCGTGTCATGGTGGCGGGTGAATGACGGAAGAAATCATCGGTCTCATCACTATCTTCCAAGATCGATGCCAGTTTCTTGTCCGGAGTGGCACCAGATTCTGGACGAGGCTATAACATTGATGCAATGTTTCTTGCATTACACGTTATTAAGCAAATTACATGTACATTAAAGGGGATCTAAACTCAAAAATAATTGATGTAACCTTACTCAAGGTGCTTCTCTTAGCACCACCACAATTTACATTCATTTTCTGTTTTTAGTGGTTTGTGAGATATTAGCAGTTTACACTGAGCTTTTGGTTCAACTGCTCTTTGTAAAGTAACGACTAGTCTTCTTCCCTTAATACTTTGTGTTGTGACCCATTTATTGTCGCTTTAACCATTTCCAGCCTGGTTGTTATAACTTTGACTTGAGGAATGATATTTTCCATAATCTCACGCTTTCTGTCATTGTACAATTTTGTATTGAGTTTTTGTTGTTTATTGAATAATAATGATAATAATCGTGTGTTTAAGACGTCATCAGGGATAAATAGCTTTCTTTATAAACTTTCTTTATAAAAAAAACCCCCTATAATGCTATGTAGTCTTAACATGAAGGTAGAAAAGCAGAAAGAAACAACATATACCTGAGATAGACGTGGTGATCGAGAGAATCTGTAGCAGCCCTAAAAACACAAGAAAACACATTGCTTTAGCAGTTCATTAGAAGGGTACAGTATGTTTATCCCTTGCTCTTTGCCATGTTCTTGTGAAGCTAAAGATATTAACAATGGTACTTATACATACTGTATGTCTATATCAATGGGAGGAAACATTGGGTTTTTTGGTGTCTCTTCTCCAGTGAAGAGTGACACTAGTACCTATACTCCAGCTTTAAGGAACCCAGTGCCTTTGCATGAAGATATTTTGTACCTCTTTGTCACATATTGCTTTTCTGCTCCTGTAATAATGGGGCCCATAGGCTTGTATTCACTGTATACCCCTAATAGATGATCAGGGGTTTGCCTAACCTCAGAGGGAGGCACCTGTCTACTAAATGTCACATGGTGAAAATGTTAACAAGATGAGATGTAATATTTGTATTGGGAACTGGGCGTAGTAAAGCACACTATTTATATAGCAATCTGGGTTTAGTATGCAAACATCGGGTTTAAGGGGTGCATGGGGTTAGCCCCATCATTCTGGTTCAATAGCGGAATTCCATCATAAATGAAGGTAATTGAGCTGCTCATAATAAAACAGGGTGGTCATGGACACCTGTCACAAGCACCATTGTTCAAGGAGAGGATTATAGGAAGTAAATTACAGTCATTCCAAGTATTTTGGTTGCTGCTGTTTCCCAAAAGTAGATTACAAAGACCATAAGCTTTAAGTGCTATAACCCTTCTAGTACAGTTATGATATTATTCAGTAATATACAGTATATATAATATTATTATTCAATAAGGACAACCTTACATTTGTCTCGCTGCCCTCTCGCAGGTTAAAGGTCAGGTCATGGTGGATATCGGCCATGAATTTGTTGCAATATTCAGGATAAAGTTCCAGAACTTCCAGAAGTCCTCGTAGACTGAGATACTGCAGGTCGCAATATGTCAGAGCCTTCACGTCAGCATTTGTTTTAATGACCTGGTCCTTGTTAGACAGGTCAGCACCAATTAGATCTCCTTTACCTGCATCAGAAAAAAACAAAAAACACAAACTAGTAGTAACACTGGCATGGGGGTTAACAAAAGAGGATGAAGACCCCGTCACTGTTGGGGGTAAAGATGGTATCGTGGTCTGACTGATAAGCAGTTTCAGTACATATTTATGACAAATCTGTTATATGCAGAGTTTATGGGGACCTAAAGCTTCTGGTTAAGCCTCTAATAACTGGATGTCACATACAGGTATGCAATCAATAGCAATAGTCTAAGTGCATTAAAAGGTAAGGAATAATGGGACTATAGAGAATTTGCGTTATCAGATCAGGTTCATCAGGAAAACATCAAGTTCCTTTGGGCAGAAGCCATTTGCTCCTTGTGCAAATATCTAAACCAGGCCAACTAATTGGATGCAGTTTCCACCTGATTGCAGCAAGACCTCTATTCCAAGCTACCAGTGATAATCATGAGATGCAGTTGGATGTGGAACAAATGATAAAGTTCAGGCAAAGTCCAGGCTAGAAGTCTTGCAAACAGTATTGGTTTCCACTTAAAAGGCTGCCATCTCATTCCTTTATGTTTATGAGAAATAACCCAAGCACAAATATGCCAAGCCTTGGAAGTTAGAGGGGCAGTGACCCTCATTCGTTCATAAAGCAACATCAGCACACAGTTATCATGGAATATATGTATAATTGGCAGATACACATTGACAACATTTCTTGTGAGAGGGTCATTCAACGGGGACCTGTAATTATCCTGCTCTGATGGAGCTGCTATAAGCAATTATCCCTTTGGCTTTTGATGAGTGAGAAGTATCTGTGACATTAGAAGAATGAAGCACAAACTGGTAAGAGAGACCTTTGGGATGTCTGTCATCTCATCTCAGAGTGGGCACAAAAATTATACAAGCTGGAAATATACATTGAGTGAACTGTCATTTGGGCAATGAAATGTACTTTGCTTGTACTGTATAATGATCTTTAGTTATTGGCTGTTACAGTATGCCTGGTGTCAATGGTTTTATACTAATAGAAAGTCAATGAATGTGTTCAAATTTGTTGTTTTTCTTTGTTCTACCCAGGGCAGCCATCATGGGGGAGCATGTGAGAATCCAGGCAGGGGTCTAGTGGCAGAAGGGGACACAAAAACCCGATTGATGGGTCAAAAACCCAATTGAGAGGTCAAATACCCAATTGATGGGTCAAAAACCCAATTGATGGGTCAAAAACCCAATTGATGGGTCATAAACTGGACTTGTGGGAAGTTCAGAAAGACCCAATCCTACGGTGGCTAAGTTTTAGGGGTAGCTAGGATCTGGGCCAATAGTCAGATGTCCTCAATGTGGCTCCTGAGCAGGTCGTGTGCAGAGTTGAGTAGCAGGAAAGTGATGGCTGACCTAGGGTAGTAAAAATGTAAAATCCACCTCAGGCTTGTTTGGTTGTAACAGGGGTGTAAGCCTAATATAAGTAATTACAAAACAACTGTAAATAATTATTGAAGACGTTGTAAGTCATTCATTTTTAAAACTTGGCACACTTTTCCATCTAGTTGGTATGATGCATTGCAGGTAGAGGGATAATAACCCTGTGTGGGAGAGCCACATGACTTATGACGTCCCCAGTTCTACGTGTGGAACACATACTACTTGTTGTAATAGTAGTATTGAGTCTAGAAACCACTTTCATTAGTAAGAGCAGAACAATAAGCAATGACTTGTTGCTGTAGGTGCTAGACTTGGGGAAAACTTGCCCCTGTCATCCCATAGGGACAATGGGACAAAAGAAACAATGCTGCCCATTTATCATTTTGACTGGTTCTGTTTCTCGCAGTATGACATTACCAAGAATGGCCAACACCATGTCATCCTTCAAGACCTCTAGGGACCCTGAGCAGACAAAGTAGTTGGCTTGGAGAGCGTCTCCCTGCCTGAGAAGGTATTCCCCCGGCGCACAGAAGGAGGTCTTTATATGCAGCGAGAGGGCACGCAGGCAGCCACGACTTGCAGTCTCAAACACGGGAAGCTGCAATATGTCCTTGTTCAGGTGCATAGCGATATCAGCACGCAACTCGTCTGGAAAGTCTTTCAGAAGCTGGAACAGAAGAAAAGGATAAAATAAGATACTGCCGTCTCCCTATTATCCAGTAGTATCTGCCACTGGCACATGAGCACAAATGCATTCGCATATTATTCTGAATTGGATTAAATATGTTACCAGATGATTAAATCAGCTGTGCGCCCGTGACCCAATTATAATGCAATTTCCTTGGGGGAATGAGAACATAATTAAATTGCTACTTACCTCGTTAGCATCAATACCATTGTTGACAGACCAGGTTGTCTGAAAGTATTCCAACATGCGCTGCTTAAGCTGCTGCGGCAGCCGGTGAACACGGATAAAGTCCTTGAGGTCCGTCATGCGGGTGTGATAAAGGGAACGGCGCGAGTACATTCGCTGGATAATGGCCGTCACGTTACCAAATACCACGGCGTGCATGAGAGCTGCAGGAGAGCAAGGAAATCATAGTGAATAATTGGGGCTGCTTTGTATTATGGATTATTTATGGATGGCAAGAGGGGACAATTGCCCCACCCTGACTTCTCCAGTTAATTCCAAGAAATTGTTTGCAAATATAATCCCCAGCAACACAAAACATTTTTATACTTCTCAGCCCAAGCCTTCAGCATTGTCATGAATAGCTTCATCTTCAGTGGGATGCTCCCCTATGCCATATTAGCTTACTTGCCCCCCTGCTGGAAGATTTTCTGTGGACACCCATGCAAAGAAGTGCACCTGATACACACTTTCATCATTATCAATATTCATTTGAATTTGACTTCCCATTCTACTTCCTTTGAAACCAACGCCCTCTAGTTCCCCCCAATCAAGACCCAGTAAACGCTCCCCCCTTTACTATGAGAGCAATGCAGAACTGAAATGCTCAGAATGGCAGATACGAATTCCTTTTAGTTAATCCCTGGAGCTCGCACGTGCCCGGCATACTTCTGATCCACTGGATGTGCCGGCATGTGTCTACTGCTCTATCTGTTGCCATCCTTCAACCTCTACTTTTCTCTAGCCTGGTCAAATCAAAATCAATTTTATATGAACGATTTGGTGAGACACCAGACAGATGATTTTAAGCCCACATTTGGGGACAGATCTCATTTCAGTTTAATCAAAAGGAATCACAACCATGGCAGACATTATCTCCTAGTGTGTGATGGGTTTATTTGTTTACCAATAGCTGCATGGGTTGAACTAAAGGGCTATGTAACAAGCAAGTCCTTTTTGATTTATGGAGAAGCCAAAACAGCTGCTATGAGGATACCCAGTGAGGACATGTCCAGGGTCCAACTGGCCTGCTGGCATACTGGGAAATATCCTGGCGAGCCTCTACCCTACTGGACCCTGACAATTGTCCACAAGCCAGCTCCATGACCATCTTTAATTTTATTTTCCCTGAAGGTGGGTCAAATTGACATGAAGTAAGTAGCGGAGCATAGTGGGAGTGGTGGTGGCTGGGTAGTGGGCCCTTGAGTTGGGTACCCGGTGGGCCCCAGTTACCCCAGTCTGACTATGTGACATGTAAGCATTGTATAGTCAGAGCTCAGATAGGAAAGAGGGCATCTGATATTGCTGATTGTAACAAGGTGCCTTATAGGATCCAATATATTGAATCAATACAGCAGGGTGGCCATTGTCCATAGAGAGTTAGAAGTGTGAAAACTTCCAGCTGGCATCAACCTAGACACTTTTACCTGCACCACAGACTTAACAGGGTATTAAATTCACCCAATACTCTCCACCATAGTCATTACTGGTGGTATTTCATGCACTTATATGACTGATGATAAGATCAAGACTGAGAAATAAGACTAAGAGTCTCACCTCCAATGAGCATGGTGCATATGGAGAAAATCTTTTCAGCATCGGTATTGGCGCACACATTCCCAAACCCAACACTGGTCAAGCTGCTGAGGGTAAAGTAGAGGGAAGCAATATATGCACTGCGTATGGATGGTCCTCCCAGAGAGTTGTTTATATAGGGAGCTTCAAGTCTCTTTCCAAGCTCATGTAGCCAACCTTTGAAGAGGCAGGAGGCAAAAACAACAATCTGTATTAAATATTGACATTCAAGCTTCCATACATTTCTAAAAAATACAATGTCCTTTGATTTGTATTAGCTCTGACTTTATCAATGTAAATTTCATGAAACTTGTACAAGTTAGAAATTGCCTTTGTAAGGTGGGATTCTACCAATAATATCTAACAAAAATATTCAGCATTTTGTCTTCCTATAGTCATTCCAAGACCATGGTGTCCTTTAAAGTTGAATCTAATGTCTAAAATGAATCTTAATCGTCCAAACCTTACCAATGTCCCAGGTGACAGGGTCATTACTTTCCATCTCCTTCCGGCCAATGACATACCAGACGCATGCCATCCAATGAGCGAGGAGGGCAAACATAGACATTAGAAGAGTTAGCACCATGGCGCTGTACTGAGAATAGCGGTCCAGCTTCTGCAGCAGCCTCAGCAGCCTCAACAGCCTAATGGTCTTTAGTAGATGAACGAGGGACGTCTTTCATGATGAATAAAGTAGCAGAACAAAAATGTCACACTCAGGAAGACACAAGAAGAAAAATGCTAAATAAAGACTTCCAGACATTACGCCTGATTCAATTTTAAGGCAATTTCCGGATACAATGGAGTCATTTCCAGATTCATTTATACAAATACTAGCGGGAAGTTTTTATGAGGAAGACGATGGGAGATGACAAAGGCACGTATACACCAGTTGAACCATATACTCCTTCTGCAATCAGCCCTAAACTATAACCTGCCCTAAACTATAACCCATCACATGGTGACCAACTGCTCTTTGACTACACAGTCAACAACTTCCATCCAACATTAAACAAAAAAATTGATGGTTGCTAATAAGCAAAGTAAATTATGCAAGCTGAATACACATGTGTTCTCTTGAATGGAATGGCCCATGTGGCATCCAAGGAACCAGTCACCCAAATATAAGGTGGCAAAGAGTGGAAGGACACTGAAAGACAAAGGAGGAAGAAAGTAGGGCATGAGATAAGTGACAAACATTGGAAATGTAAAATATGAAGAACAGAAATAGGGAGGGGGAGATGAAAGGTGTTAAGGAGAATGAACATGGGACCAAATGGGGTAGAAGATACCATAAAGGGACAGGCCAAATAAAAATGGGTGGTGAGGGCACACAAATAAATACTTAAGTGAACTTTCTGTTTAATATTTTTGAACTCGGCACCTTCCAAACAAATGTTCTGTTTTCTAAAACCATAATTTGGTGATATCCTATTTAGGTGTTTAACATTTTGATCATTGATCCATTCCCCCCATATACCTCCTTGCTAAATGTATTGTCCTTATATATCCTCTGAGTATCAATTGTGCCTGTAAAGGTTTCCTCATCTTGTCTTCACAAAAGCAAAATCTCACGCGTTAGCACTCCTAGTATCTCTGAAGAATGATTTGAAGCTGTATCTCACTGATACAGCACCTTTCCTGAGAAGGCAAATGGCATGTTTATAAATAGAAGGTAGTGTGGAAAACACTTTATGCTTTGCCTCTAGAGGAGTCTTTAATGCCGAGCTCTGCCGACACCACTTTGATTCTTTTTTTCCTTTTACCAGGAGAGAGATTTGTTTTAGTGGAATAATGTTCTGTATAGCTCAGAGATATGTCAGTGTATCATTAGATGTGAAATTTATCCAATACAATATGATTTATTAAAGTCTGTCCTTATTGTTTCTTCTTCTACTGTCAAAAACCATAAGCAAAGCTTTGACTCCTTTGTGGTTCCATTGTTTACAAGCTCCCAAAGACAATGTGCTTGAAGAATGAACGATCATCAACCATTTGGAATAAAAGGTATTAAGGTGTAGGAACCCAAGGCAATCAAGAGAAAACATTTAGATATTATAAAGGCATTAAAAGTTTATGGTAATGGCACACGAGAAGTTTTGTCACTATGGTTTTAAAAGAATATCCATGACTGATTATGTTAGAGTCAAGTCAAGTGTTGACATTTGTTAGGTACAAGTGAGGAATACAATGTCTTCTTCTTATCTACTTCTTTTCATTCAAAGGACCTCTGGGGTCCAGCTAGCAGCAGATGAGGCATAATACGCAGCATTAATATCAATGACCATTTTTCTGAAATAGGCACTTTACAGTAATAAGGTAACGGGGTTCCATCCGCCTATTCAGTCATTTCTCTTTTATATTCCTCTCATTTAATATTACACGCACCAGTAATAATGCTGGCTAGCTTCATACCCCTCAACATTTTAGACTACAAAACCATTAAAGCCAATTCACTCCAACAGATAGACCATCAGTGTTCTCTCAATTTTTTTACGATGGGACCCACTTTCGGGTTCATCTGGACTGTGCTGCCCCGAACAGAGACAGCCTAAACGTAGGCATTTAATGAAAGTATCCATTTTAAACCCATAACTTGAAGCCCTTTATGAGATGCATGCACAACATAAGCCCCATATGACACCAGGGTGTTCAAATAAGATTACTTCTGCACAATGTACAAATAACGTATCATACAGAAATCACGACTAGCTGATGTAATTAGTTAGTAGCTGCACTTACCACTGTGACATTGAATGCATAGAGAAGATCAAAAGGCAAAGCTGCAATGAGGTCTACAAAGAACCAAGTGGCCAGATAATGGATACAGATAGAGCGAGGTTCATACACCACCTGTCCAGAATGACTCACATAGGTGGTCCGAAAATTCAAGATGATATCTGTTTAAATAAAATAGGATGGAGTTAATTGATGAGGGGTGATGATTGATGGTAGTATCCCTTCTTCTTCAGAAGGTCAGAGAATCTAAGGCCCTGATTTTATGGTCTTAGGTCTTTCCGCAGTTTTGGTTGACTCCTTGATTTATGCTGTTTAACTACTCAGATCAAAACAAAACACTAAAAACTCCGACCTCTTTAAGTACTTTTAAAATATGGGATTATGGGTTTATTTTAAGCACAAAATGACAATTCAAACATAAATGTTGGCACTGGCAGTTTCATATTTTTACTGTTGAACTGACATTCTGATAGTTCATGGCCTAAAATTGTCTGTCGGTGCCAAACAGGATGAGTTCCCAGTAGACACGACTAATGAGCAAGTCAAGGGCACATAAAAACAGATTTATATTAGTCTGGAACTCTGAAAGGTTTCTTATGTTTTCAAAAAGCAAATATAAACCATTCTGTGTATTCATTTAGTTTAATTTCCCAAGAGAAATGCCTTTTCTTAGACAGTTTGTACATGTATGGCTGCATTGATTGGTGAGGGGAAAAGAGGCAGAAAAAAGGAATAGTGTGTTGGGCTGATAGATATATGGACAGACAGGATATATCACAATATCTATTTTGGAGGCAAATTATATCATACATTATCTCTCCCATCACTCTATGTATATGTCCCTCTCATGCCTTCCCATCTCTTTTCATATTCTTCCCTACTTGTGGGCCCTATGATCAGGCATAGCCTTATATATTCAAGCCACTCAATAGGCGATGCCAACTCATCTAAGAACCATAACACCAAACCTCAAGAGAAGATTTCCATAATGGCACTCCTGTTGCAGAGCATTCCATAGGGCATATAAAGCTCTTTCACTCTGCTTGAGACTTACCCCAGAAATGCCATTGGTTTAACTTTGCCCAGTATATTAAATAATTGTAAGAAGCCCCATAAGAATGCAAAGACATCATTGTCAGACAAATACTAAACCGCAAATAACATACATTTATCATTATTGAATCTCATCTTCCACTGTCCAAAGCTCCAGTATATCCAGGTCCCCCAGGAAAGAGAGATTCTATTGTAGATACTAAACTACAGAACCTACAGAACAAGTATTGTAGGCTTATTCAATAAGAACAAGGGGGAGTTAAGGTAGCCTATAGCAACCTTACATTGGGTAGAGTTTACTACTGTACTAACAAATATTTGAGCCCTCACAAAACACATAGATATAGACAAATGATATAAGAGGAGCCCCAATCAAGGGCTTCTAAGGTGAACACCTTGAACTGAAGGCATTGGCGAAGTTTCTCTTTTGGGATGTTGGTCAAAAAAAAAAAAGGTGGTTAAAAAGGGAGTGTTTGACCGGTTGTACCATGAGACGAACTGGACTTCTGCCCATCGTTTTGTAGATTTAATTTCTCAGGTTTCCAAAATACTTACAGTATGTTGCAGAAATGTGCTGGGCTGTTTATTGAAATGTGGCTCACCTAAAATGAAGAGCATTTCCACTGCAATGTCACTGACGATGGTGCTACGAGCTGCAGAAACGCTGTCATCGTGACCGGTGAAGCAAACGTTGTAAGGGACAGTGACGGCCACGTAAAAAGTGGCCAATAGGATTAGCCAGTCCCACAGGGCTTTGAAGATGCTGTAATGGAGGAGAATGAAGCGAGGCTTCTCAGCAGAGGCTACTTTGTATTCCGGCAAGGAGGGCTTGTTGTCTAACAGGTTCTGCAGAGATAAAGAGAAGAACGAGGAGAGCAAAGGGGTCAAGTTGAGTGAATTGTGCTCTATGCTGCTTTTCCTTTTAATGCACTTAATACTGTGCCAATGTCCTAGTTATATAATCACAACCATGTTAAATGCCATTAGAGGCCTTTCAGAGGTTTCTAGCTCCTTGGCCCAGATCTTTGATTGGAGTCTAATGCCCTGTCCATTGTCCGGTGCCGCGTATATTTCTATCTATAGAGCTTGTCTATATGTTCATATAGTCATACCCAATGCCAATAGTAATAAACCATATGCTGCTTCATTTTAATGCAATGGGATTTTTTGGAATGACTTTGGGGGTCTTCTAATTCACAGATACGCTGCCCGTCAGCGATCAATCTCCAGAAGCAATGACTACAATAATGACGATACTATTAATCACATCTGTTGGGCAGATTATGGCACAATTGTGCGGAGAATATACGGAATAACTTGTGTGACTGGGTTCCCCTGGAATTATGTACAAACAACACTTTCTAAAGTTTATCAAATCCAGTTACATTTCTAGCAAAACTGTAATGTGGCTTTCCCAAGCATCCAATCAGATTGCTCCTTTGATCCCAGCCATCGAGTAACTGAGCATAATCCTGCTTATCTCTTACACGTTCTCCTCTGATCTGATTAAAGCTGCACCGTTTTTTTTCCTGCAGATTTTCCATGGGTTCCGTGTGTTTGTGGACTTTCTTTCATCCAACAGACAAAAGCTTTTCCCGTGTGTCACGGCACAGGGCCCCCTTATCTGCACGGCGGTGGCACCAGATTACAGCACAGAGGTTAATGGAGAGTCTGATACAATCTGGGAAGGTTGTTTAGGAAGGTATCAGAAATAGAACATCTGGTGTTTAGAAATTGCATCTCTCTCTGTGCCAACCTCACTTGACGTTGAAGACATTCAGGGGGCATTAAAGGATTACTATGTTTAACCCACTCTGTGCCAGCAGAGGTTGCAATAAAAAGGCATTGCAGTTTGATGAGGTTTTTCTTGCCTGCACCGACATGACAGTGTAATGATGGGCATGTTGTTTTTCCAGCACCTCCTGAGAATAACTACCAAATATAAACTATTATTCTATTCATTATAACCTCCCTGTAGCACCTGAGCACCCTCACTATATATACACCATCCTCCTAGAACCTGCGCAGTCTTCTAATAGTTACCTAGAGAATACAATCAGCGCATAACCATAGCATTACAAAATAATCTCATTATTTTCTTATATTTAGTTATATTCTATTATTTTATTCATTCCTATTTGGTCTATTTTTGCATAGACCTGATTGGCACCCTAATGTATGACAATCTAACGAGCAAATTTAGAGGACTCTAAATGGCAGATAAAAATGTCATACGAATGTGGTATATTGTGGCCTGAGACAATGACTGCTACTTACACTATTGAGTTTAAGGTCACTCTTGTTTCTCCCAGTAACTTGGCCCGTCATGTGGCACAACATGGTCCTGCTTTGTCTCCTTGATGCCCTGAAGTGAGATGAACCAGCGCGACGATTCTTGTGCTTCTCTAGTGATTAAAGGGAAAGTGATGATACTGAGTAAATAAAGCTCAGGAAACATTAAGGGGTGATTATCAAACCCACCTTCCTTCTTATCACTGTATTGCATCCGCATCCTGATCTCCGTTGTGTCTTTAAATGAGAACAAGAACAGGACCACCTCTCCCTTCTCATTCTTGATGGGCACAATGTCCAACTGACACCAGAAAAGGTTTGCTACATAAAGAGAGAGAGTGGTTATGAGGAACATGGAGGCACTTGGGTTTAACATTATTCAACATGTAACCTCATTCACAGTCTTCTCCCCGACCCCTACACCATCTAATGCCAAGAATTTGATATCAATTCCAGACCCAAAAAAGCTACAAATATGCTTGGGTTGAAGTAGGAACACGTGACCTGTGGTCCTTCAGATGATGTTACATTACAATTTCCATTTATCCAGTGAACAGTCAAGTTTGACACCCAATGAGAAGGTTATGAGCACCCACCATCCTTCTTGTAGAGGCAGACTTCTGCCTGATATTCCTGCTTCTCATCCAGGACCCTTTCAATTTCTTGAATGACGTTCTCGCTGGTCTCCACCCCATAGAGGAACCGGCAGGTGCAGTTCTTCTGCATGACCTCCGTGCGGCCAAAGCCTGTGAGATCACAAAACCCATCGGAGCAGTAAACAATGGGACAACCATGGTGCACCTGGGCATTAGCCAGCAGAAAGTTGCTATCTGTGGAACACAAAAATATACCTTGGTCACTTACTGTCAGACATGAGAATTCTTTTCAAGGAAATAGTAACACAAAAGAGAAAAAGATTAACCCTTAGAGTTGCACCACCCCATCTTGAAATCCGATGACTCAAGGAACAATAAAACTTAACTTTTAATAAATCAATTAAAACCGTAAGTCCAGAGGAGCGTTTAAAATAAGGTTAGGGACAGGGAGGCAAAGAACCCAGATTCAAATGGGCAAAAGAGTACCCAGCATACAGTGGGTGTTTGGGATGTCAAAGAGTAACCCACGAGCCTACAAATGTAAATACTGGTAAGTCACATTCAATCATTTAACAGCCATAAGTCGGGGTCAACCTTGTATGATGGCTTTTAGGCCTTAAAATATCCACCACCCCTTCACCCTCAAGCACACCCTCCCATAGCCAAAGAGAGAGAAGCCAGTATGTTATGGCTGTATGTCGATTAACCCTGTATTAAATCAGGCAAACTAAATACATAAACTGCCAACCCTGGCATACGAGTGCTGGTAGGCAGCAGAGTTCAGTTAATAAGCCATAGACTGAGATAAGGATTAACACAAAGCGCAATCAGGTCTGGTGCACCCCCCCTACACCCTCAAGCGCCCCCTCCCCTTTTCCCAAGTAAACAACCAAAGTAGCCGTATTCAATTAGTTTTAGATTTAAATGGAGATTCTATCCCAGCCACAAAATCACCGTCGAGAACCCACCCCTTCACCCACAGAGCTTCCCACCCATTTCTGCTGTGAAGCGGTAGCCCAAAGATAAACAACCAAAGTAGCCGTATTCAGTTAGTTTTAGATTTAAATGGAGGTTAAGATTCTATCCCAGCCACAAAATCACAGTCGAGAACCCACCCCTTCACCCACAGAGCTTCCCACCCGTTTCTGCTGTGAAGCGGTAGCCCAAAGATTCTTTGTAGATTCAGCCCCCCTGCCTAACAATTCTAAAATGCGCCTGATGCGCGTTTCACCTGCATATCACAGGCTTTGTCAAAGGCATCTCGCTGCTGCCGGTTCACCCCTCTAAATAGACACACAAACAGCCGTTAGTATTCAAACCGGCCAATGACGTGATGCCATAGCTAATGGCAGCAGTCATAGTAAGTACTGCAACATTATAGCCGTATCAGATAGGGCTGATTGACACAAAGGAATAGTTGATACTTTATATCTCCCCATCGTAAATGGGGTAGGATTATTACACTAAGGAATTGGTTGTATATAATTCTCTTTTCCCTAGGGAAATAGCAAATCAGATGAAAATATTCAACACAAATAAAAATTTAAAATAGCAAAGCCTTTATTAAGAAATAACTTATAGAAACTCCACTTCCTGTCCTCTTCAGAAACGGCGAAAAGGCGACCATCCTTCCTGCAGCGCTCGATTTGTCCTCCCTGGCTAGCTCCAATATTCTACTGACAGCGTGTGAAGTGAGGTGAAGAGAGTTGAAGCCGCGGATCAAGACCCTGCGGGACCGACACATGAAGACCTTTCTGCTGTGACAGGACTGGGAACTTGTAGAGGAGACGCACGTAGAGCCAGTCGAAGTGTTTTTGTAGCGGCGGTGAACCTGCAGCCCCGTGTGACTGGGGAGGAGTCGGTACGAGATGTAACTCTTTATGCCCTTGAACTTGGTCTGCTTCGTGGGCTTGTCTATGTTACAGCGGAACGGGTAGGGATTCTCCTGCCACTCAGGCCCGTCCGGCCCCTGCACCAGACACAGCTTGTCCCCGTCACGCACGAACCCCGCTGCCTCCCCTAGTACGAAAGCCTCCCCGCCGCTCTTCACGAAGGCCGAGAAGCGGTTGAGGTTGCGGCTGACCGTGGCGGAGCCTTTGCCCGGGGCTTGTGAGGAGGCGATGGAGGCAGAGGTGGAGTAAGGGCCGGGCGGCAGGTCGGAGCGGGTGGATAAGCGGAATCTGCTGCTGCTGGAGCCTTCGTAGTCATGGTAACCGCCCAAGTAACTGCCACACGTCGGACCAGCTGGTTCCTCGGCCGCAGTGGAGCTACTGTCGTCATTCGTCGTCCCATACTGGGATCAACTGTGTGCAACCGGGAGGGCATGGGGACAGAGATCCGGAATCAGGACTGCTTCTCTCAACCGGAACCTGAGTTTTTCCTGAAGTCGCTCTGCCAGGTTTTCTTCTCAGTCAGCCGGGTGACACCTCAGCGCTCCGCTGCCTGTGGAGGGAGAACCGCTTGCTCCCAGGAAACTGTCTGCATCTTTGGCTGCCTCTGCACCAGTTGGTTTTCTTGCACTCCTACAGCAGAAAGGTCTTCATGTGTCGGTCCCGCAGGGTCTTGATCCGCAGCTTCAACTCTCTTCATCTCACTTCACACGCTGTCAGTAGAATATTGGAGCTAGCCAGGGAGGACAAATCGAGCGCTGCAGGAAGGATGGTCGGCTTTTCGTCGTTTCTGAAGAGGACAGGAAGTGGAGTTTCTGTAAGTTATTTCTTAATAAAGGCTTTGCTATTTTAAATTTTTATTTGTGTTGGTGTTATTTTTTCGTTGTGTACTTACGAATTTTTGAAAAAAAAAAATTTTATGTTACTGGTCCTTTAAAGTATTTGAAGGGATACCTAGTTTCTGGTCTAATCTATAACTTTGTTTCGAACTGCTTATTTTCCAATATCTTTTTAGGATTACACCTACTCATACGTCTATATAAGGTTCAACAGACAAGCGGCGAACTTGTTAAAGATTAGACACTATTTAATTTTATTTTTGAATAAGGGGGGTTCCATATGTCTTATATATCACTCAGCATTATCAATCTTGGCTAAATTAATCACCGCACCTATCCTTGATTGTATGGTGTGAGGAGCTGTGACAATCTGATCACGCGTTATAACTACTAAGCGACGCTGATGACAGGCTCATTTTGACAGCCTCACCAAGTAAGGAGATGTGGTAACGCGATCGCTCACTTAATATGAGAAGGGTATTACAGGTAGTTTTGGATAACTGCACAATCTATTGCTGAGTATGCACTGAATATCTGACACTTTGGACCCGCCCCTTTCTGACGTGTCATCACGTCATTGGCCGCCCCTTTCTGACGTGTCATCACGTCATTGGCCGCCCCTTTCTGATGTGTCATCACGTCATTGGCCGGTTTGAATACTAACGGCTGTTTGTGTGTCTATTTAGAGGGGTGAACCGGCAGCAGCGAGATGCCTTTGACAAAGCCTGCGATATGCAGGTGAAACGCGCGGCAGGCGCATTTTAGAATTGTTAGGCAGGGGGGCTGAATCTACAAAGAATCTTTGGGCTACCGCTTCACAGCAGAAACGGGTGGGAAGCTCTGTGGGTGAAGGGGTGGGTTCTCGACGGTGATTTTGTGGCTGGGATAGAATCTTAACCTCCATTTAAATCTAAAACTAATTGAATACGGCTACTTTGGTTGTTTACTTGGGAAAAGGGGAGGGGGCGCTTGAGGGTGAAGGGGGGGTGCACCAGACCTGATTGCGCTTTGTGTTAATCCCTATGTCAGTCTATGGCTTATTAACTGAACTCTGCTGCCTACCAGCACTCGTATGCCAGGGTTGGCAGTTTATGTATTTAGTTTGCCTGATTTAATTCAGGGTTAATCGACATACAGCCATAATATACTGGCTTCTCTCTCTTTGGCTATGGGAGGGTGTGCTTGAGGGTGAAGGGGTGGTGGATATTTTAAGGCCTAAAAGCCATCATACAAGGTTGACCCCGACTTATGGCTGTTAAATGATTGAATGTGACTTACCAGTATTTACATTTGTAGGCTCGTGGGTTACTCTTTGACATCCCAAACACCCACTGTATGCTGTGTACTTCTTTGCCCATTTCAATCCGGCTTCTTTGCCTCCCTGTCCCTAACCTTATTTTAAACGCTCCTCTGGACTTACGGTTTTAATTTATTTATTAAAAGTTAAGTTTTATTGTTCCTTGAGTCATCGGATTTAAAGATGGGGTGGTGCAACTCTAAGGGTTAATCTTTTTCTCTTTTGTGTTACTATTTATCCATATAACCCTGCACACCATTTGTCTGTTTCTCTTTGATTTAGGGGTGGTGCTCCCTTATTCAGGCTTACTTATATTCTTTTCAAGGAATGTTTTACTTAATAATGAAACTTAGAAGGTTGGTCACCGTTAAGTCAACTTTTGTGTGTTCTAGAATGTCATGTGTGCATCATGCTAAAAGCCAACTAACCCTTCACTAAACATAATACAAATCGAATCCGATAAAGGGGTTGTTCACCTTTGAGTTGACTTTTAGAGGCCCATTTATCAGCAGCCTCATTTGAGTGGTTTTAGAGTTTTTCAAAACCAGAAATTCTCTAAAACCTTGAATGCCATGAAAAGACGTGAATATAAAAAACACAAATGACCAAAAAAAAAGTGGAATGATGTGCTAAAAATATGGTTACCTCTACAACATGTGAGTTATTCAGACAATTACTAGCTAACCCCCCCAAAAAACATCAAAGTCCGAATTGGTCCAATAGGATCAGCGCAGAGTTTTTCATGGTTTTTAAATTCTTAAACAATCTTATCTCTATCGATTGCCAGTGCCAATGCATTATTATAACTGTATATTACACTACTGAACAATTACAATTGGATATATTTATCCTTTATGGAAAAAGCATTGGAACCCGAGGTCCTTGGCTGCTCCTGTTCCGCCACATTATATGCTTTATATTGCTCTATTTCTGTTTATGCGTTGCTTAGAGAACAGGGACTTTCAGCAGAGCCCCAGGTTCAGGGAAAAGCAGAATATTTGTTCCATTCAATCAAGTTAATATCGGGCATGGCACCTACTCAGGATTCTAGTTGTTCCCGGCGGCAGAGCCCAAAGGCAAGAGGCAATTCCTAGTTTAATACATATATATATATACTAGGGATGCACCGAATCCACTATTTTGGATTCGGCCGAACCCCCGAATCCTTGGCGAAGGATTCTGCCGAATACCGAATCGAATCCGAACCCTAATTTGCATATGTAAATTAGGGGTGGGAAGGGGAAAACATTTTTAACTTCCTTGTTTTGTGACAAAAAGTCACTCAATTTCCCTCTCCGTCCCTAATTTGCATATGTTAATTAGGGTTCGGATTCGGTTCGGCTGGGCAGAAGGATTCGGCCGAATCCGAATCCTGCTGAAAAGGGCCGAATCCTGGCCGAATCCCGAACCGAATCCTGGATTCGGTGCATCCCTAATATATACATTATATAGACCAGGGATCCCCAACCTTTTGAAATCTGTGAGCAACATTCAGAAGTAAAAGGAGTTGAGGAGCAACACAAGCATGAAAAATGTTCTTGGGGTGCCAAATAAGTACTGTGATTGGCCATTTAGTAGCCCCTATGTGGATTGTCAACCTACATTGAGACTCTGTTTGGCAGTACACCTGGTTTTTATACAACCAAAACTTGCCTCCAAGCCTGGAATTCAAAAATAATCACCTGCTTTGAGGCCACTGGGAGCAACATCCAAGGGGTTGGAGAGCAACATGTTACTCATGAGCTACTGGTTGGGGATCACTGATATAGAGGACAGAAATGGTCCCTAGCCTTGTCACAGCTTCCAATTCTTCCTCTTCAAGTCTTCATTAAAGGGATATTTTATAGACTTACGTTAGTAATAATAATAATAATAATTGTATAATGCTGCCCTTGCTGAGCCAACTAAATGGACCTGCAAGTGCTGCACTTAAACCGAATTGTAAATCCAGTCCAGTCTCCTGGGCACCAATTCCCAACCCTCTGAACTAAAAAATCCCACACATTGTGAAACGTACACTTACACTTACATCTTACACAGCAAATCCTGTATATAGAGAAAGATTTTGATGAATAACCCCCTTAGTGTATACTGCCAGCGATTTGTGTAAGGCGACAATATGTGCAAATCACAAGAAGGGAGAAAGGTTCCTCGGTGAATCCATTCAATGGCCGGTCATTTCTACATTTGCTTTTCTTTGTTTCTCTTTAGAAATGAGCTTTTCCAAGCTGTGGGTGCGTCACACTGGGTCGTCCTCTTTCTAAATATTGTCGTGTTATAAAGCTGATGCTTTTCTCATGATGTACAAGACCCTTCATCATATCGTAGGCTTTATATAATGTCTGCAATATACTCAGCCTACTCACCTAGTGTGGCCCCAAGATCCCAGCTATTAACACTGACCCTTATACACTGGTTAAAGCAACATTAGATCAGCCCGATGCCCACTTACCATGATTGTAAAGAGTCAGTAAGTGGAGAGAAAATAACATGTGGGTAAATATGTTGTTATGGCAACTTTCATCATGAAATTGAGAGGTTAAAGGGGAAACTGACTAAATAGGGAACTTATTTTGCTGTTAATGTGTATAAGGAACCAGAGTCAGAGTCGTTCTTTCCCACCTTTCACTTTATTCCTCTTATTATAAAATAAAGTACATTGTGTCCACCACCAACTCTGCTAATTCCCCCATTTAGATCAGCCGTCTATATTCACTTCACTAGAGTAGGCACATGCCTAGGGTGCAAAGCTGGGGGGGGGCGCCAGGCATGTACCTTCTCTGTCGCCTACCCCATGTCCGGTCCCCTCTCTCCCCAACTGGCTCTGCATTTATTTCAGTTTTTGCGCTCCTGCACATGCTCAAGCTCCATTTTTCCGATTTGCACGCACGAGAGGGTTCCTAGGGCGCCTGACTGTCCTGGCCCGGCTCTGAATATATACATGTTCCAAGGATGCTCACTACTTGGGATTGATTGCAAAAATGAATCTGTTTTAAATATCAGCTTTGTTCATTGTCTGTAGCCAAACCATTGGACATGTTCTATATAATTAAATTATGTAGTGAATAAAGTAGCCCCTATTGTAAAGTATAAGGATACGAGGAGTTCCATGACCATATACTGTAAAATTATTCAGGTCATAGAACTCCGAGGTTACTTCTAATATCCTCATATTTTACAAGAAGTAGTACCTTATTTATTATAATAGTGAGTCATGTGACAAAAATGACATCACTACTCACCATTTATAGCTGATGACATCACTAGTCACCGTTTATAAGGATATCATTTACATTCATGGCTTTTGTGTATTATATGTATATATATATATATATATATATATATATATATATATATATATATATATATATATATAGCATGATATGTCCATTGAAACAGAGAGAAATGCAGCCTTGACTGTCCATACAGGTATGGGACCTTTTATCCAGAATGCTCGGGGCCAGCGGTTTCCAGACAAGGGATTTTTCTGTAATTTGGATGTTCCTACCTTAAGTCTACTAAAAAAAAATCATTTAAACATTGAATAAAGCCAATAGGGTTGTTTTACTGTATATCCAACAAGGAAGCAATAAGTTGGAGTAAGAACAAGATATTATTTTATTATTACAGAGAAAAGGGAAATTATTCCCTAAAATGTGAATCATTTGGAGTCTTTGGGAGGTGGCTTTCCTGTAATACAGAGTTTTCTGGATAATGGATCCTATGCCATATTCAGGTTCACCTGTTTCAATATGGCTTTATCACAACTTTCTAGGGGATGTGGGAGTCCTTGGCCGCTGCTTCTACTTCACACGAGTATTTATTCAGCGTAATGTAATGAGAAAATTCCTGAGAATATTGCACATTCTTAGCTAAAGGGGGTTTAGATTGAGAGCAGCGATCCCATTGAGCTGTCACTCTATTGATTCAGTCTGACGCTATATAAATATAGAAATACTGTAGATATCCCGTGTATATTGGCACTTGCACCAACAACAATAGTCTTGTCTTAATGAGAAATAAAAATGTGGGTCAAATCAGGTTTTTATCTTCTGTGTCAGCAAAGAATAAAGGAAGGAAAGTGCAGACGAAAAGGTTTTTTTTTGGGGGGGTGGGGGAAGGAAATTCATCATGTTCTCTAAAGACCGATAAACTGAGCAGCGATTTTTCTATTAATATTTTAATAGGAAAACAAATTGAATTATACGCAGCCATTTAGATTGGAGCGAGCGCAGTCTCTGGATATTAAGTCCAACCCGGACCCTATTTCTGGGCTTTAAATGCAGCCCCTTCCCTATAAATAGCCCTGGGAGAGAGATAACATCTCATTGTGATGGACTGACGCGGAATTATATCCCGTATAATCGCTTTGTGCCGCAGCTGCATGTACTTAAAGGCAACACGCCTATTTTACATATAAATCTAAATACAGTTACTGTATCTTCTGAGAGCCAAGGGAATGTGTACAATAGATAAACAGCTTTGCTCATTCTACTGCAGTTATCTTCACAAAATGTTCATAATGACAATGAAAGCAGATCTCTGGCTCCTCTGGGTTACGGCGCCGGTGCTTATTTACGAGGTGTTGTTAAATGGACCCCAAAGAGTTCCAGATTGGAAGTAGCCGTAAGGGTGACGGAGCCATTGCTTTTTAGAGACCATTAATACAGACCTACCACTATTCTTTCCCAGGGGAACTAGTGATGGGCGAATCTGTGGCGTTTCGCTTTGCCAACAAATTCGCAAACTTACTGAAAAGTTTGAGAAATGACAAAAAATTTGCAAAAAGCATTGAAGCCAATGGACATCAAGATAATTTTGATTATTTTTATACACGCAAGTATTCTGATGAGCAACCGTTTTTTTTGTCGTGGCGGATTTTTCGTCGTGAATCCATGCCTGGCAAATAAATTCAGCCATCACTAAAGGGAACCCAATATCTGAGCTGCCAAGATAATATGAATAAAACATACTATAAAGGGACACATACATATACAGTAAACACAAGTTGCAAAGTTGCTGGAGAAACTCCAAGGGCCACTGCTGTGCACTAGGCGGCCTGGGACCCTCCAGGGTTACCACCTCACGGTCCCCCACATACCCCTGGGGCCCCTACCTTAGTCCTTGAGTTCTACTCATGACGGGGACCCCCTCCAATACCCCACGGATACCTTTACACTGTACTCAGAATTAGGGAGAGTTAAGGGGGAGCACCAGAGAGGCAATTGGGCAGGTAGTGGGTCTGGGTCTTGGGGCCCATGAGGGCTGCAGGTTTTCCCCTGCCAAGTGTGACCTTGGCTCAAGGTTATATTTACAATAGGCCCATAAGAACCTGAGCTTATAGTGTGGCTTTAGGGGCTCGGCCAATAGAGAAAAAAAATCAATTTGGCCATTGAATAAATAGGCTTATTACATAACCTGCTTGGAAACTCAACAGCCACAACTTTCTAATGATACAATTAGGTTTTCTTTCCACTTTTTCATGGATAATTCAGTGTATTGGGAAGATCGAGGTGACCGAGCTGCATTCTGTGAAATAACAATCCTTGAAATGAGGACAAATTGCCATGTTCCTGACCATTAATGGTTTCTCATTATGTTGAACAGAAGCCTAATGACGGAGCTTCTAGTAATGGAGTATTGTGGTATTCTAGTTACAGCCGGAGCCCCTCAACACTGCGCCGTTGCACTTTCTCTCATGGTAATGTCTCTATAACTAGTTTCCGAGAAATCATTAGCTCCCCTGGAACACCCAGTTAGTGACTCCCCCCGTACCGGTAATGTATGTGCCCTGTACCCCTTGTACTGCTGCGAGTGATTCTTTATGTGGCAGCAGAGTGACAGGTCGTTGTACTAACTATCAGGTCACGTTTAATAGAGAGTTAGGAGAGAGCGCAATTGGCTCGGGGTTAGACGAGAGCATATGGCGTCCCCAGGGCTCTTCCATGCAACACCGTTAACTGCTTCATTTCCAGCACAGCTGCAAAGCCACCATGCAACACTACAGCAAATAGCCAGAAAATGACCTTTAAAATGATGTAGATTTAAATAGTAGCACTGTAGAAATGATTTATATATATATATTATCTCTTGTGGAGAGGACGAGCAGTGAAAACTGGTACATGATCTGAGCTCAGGCTAATAACTAACTCTAGTACAAGCCCTTCACAAGTGCCGTTTAACCTTTATCATAATAAAATCTATGTTACAGGCAACGCCGCAGCTAATTCCACCTCTGCTGCTAGAGCTTCCACTGCAGAGACATGACTTTCCTGCTGCATAAAGGGGCTAAATTTACTAAGCTGTGAAAATTCGCACCTATCGCAACACGTTGCCAAGTGAAAATTCGCTGGGACAATGCTAATTTACTAAAATGCAAAGTTTCGTCCTGGCCAATGGACGCTGATGGATTTTCACTCAATTCTGCCTTGCGCAAATTCGTTAGAGTTCTTACGCTCAGGCTGATTTGCATACTGCGGGAATGGACGTCTTTCTGTTACATGCTGCTTCTAATATATTACATTTACACTGATAATTACACAAGTCCAGGGAACCTTAATAAAGTCAATAGAGTTGTTATAATGCCCTACACATGAGCCCACTGTAAAATAATGTTCCATATAAATTTATGCAATTTTGTATCATTTGTCCTCTTTCTTATTTTGTCATATTATTATTATATTATAAATTTCTCATACTTATATGCCACTTAATGCCTGCTTAGATATATGTTTTAAAAAGAAAAAACTCCAATAAAAATGATTGAAAACGTAAAATAATGTTCCATATGTTAGAAACGCCAGAGTTTTTGGAACTCAGAAAATACGATGTAAGTAACAGAAGATTGAGGAAGATCTATTCACTCCATTGCACTTCGCCTGGTCTGAGCTGGCAACTCTGACGTTCAGTAAAATCCGCATTTTAGTGAATTTGCGGAGTAACGTCCATTCACCAGAGCGAAAAGTCACCTGGCGATAGAGTGCAAATCAACGGTAGAATCTATTTCCTTTGCTAGCGAATTGACACCTGTGCCCGTTAGTAAATCGGCGAAGTCCCTGCAGGCGGTAACGTTGGCGAAACGTCTCCAGCACTTTGCTCTTTAGAAATCTGCCCCTAGGGATCCCCAACCGTATTCAACTGTGAGTCACATTCAGTTGTAGAAAGAGTCGGGGAGCAACACAAGCATAAAAAAAGTTTCTAAGGAACAATTAAGGGCTCTTATTGGCTATTTGGTAGCCCCAATATGGACAACAGCAAGTAGTTGGCACAACAGGTTCCAGACTTCCAACATGGTGCAGATTTACCCAGTAGCCACTTCAGCAATAAGATTGGAACAGCACTACTCAATTTCTTTAAATTAAAAATGCCTTTATTGCTGATTGATAAAGGGCCAACAAGTGCTTGCAACATAGCGGTAATGGCCAAAGAATAATGCAATAATAACATTTTTAATTTAAAGAAATGGAGTAGTGCTGTTCCAATCTCATTGCAGCCCCTATATGGACTGGCAATCTAAAGGAGTCTAAACACCTGGGTTTTATACAAACAAAACTTGCCTCCAAGCCTGGAATTGAAAAATAATCTCCTGCTTTGAGGCCACTGGGAGCAACATCCAAGGGGTTGGGGAGCAACATGTTACTCACGAGCTACTGGTTGGGGATCACTGCCTTAGACAATTGTTAGAAATTCATGCTTCAGTATGTAGTACATATTGAATATTAATAATATCTGAATTTCAAAAAGTTTGGCAACTCAGGCCCTGTCCTTAACAAACCAAGAATGCCCCAAATCTGACCCAAGCCCTGCCCACTTTCCTCTATGACCTGCTCCTTATTGGGCTCAGCAGTCCCTGACTTGTCCCTAAATTTGGACAACTGGACATAATGCAATATAACAATGGAGAGGAAAACAGAAAACCACACTTCTTTGATATTGGGTATTATTAGTGGTGATGAAATGGTCAACAGGATGAATGGTAGGGGTGTGTGTATGGGGATGGGTTTTCATTTGGAGGGGTTGAACTTGATGGACTTTGTCTTTTTTCAACCCAATTTAACTATGTATGGTATAGAGTGTAAGTAAAGGCAAGTAGACCCAGAACCATCTCATATGTTAAAAATGGGTTTATGAAAAGTATCTTGGGTATTGGGTGGGGTTCTGAAATGATTCTGCTGTGGGGTGTTCTAGTTATGCCACTGGTGATAGTTCTAGGGAGCAGCAAGAGAGAGATATGATTTATATAAAGCAATGGGGTGTAAATGAGTGGATAATAAAGCTAATAGGCGTGATTAAAGGTAAGAGCTATGTGAGATAATGGTGGGTCAGGTAGAGGACACATTAACAACAGGGGGATATAGTAAAGCTTTCAAAATCTTGTCTTCATCCCCCATTAGTGCTCATGATTTAGTGAGATCCCCATGAGGGTTTTTTTTTAAGAATTTATATATATACACAATTTGGGGAATGCGAAGAGACACTGTGATGAGTGAAGAACATTTGATCTTGACCCAATTTGCAGACACCGTTCGGGACAAGAAGCAAAGGAACACTTATCTCTGTCTGGCCTGACGTGGGCCGCATCCAACAAAACACTATATATATATATCTAGATATATATAATTTCTACAACCCCCCAGAGAGTCATGATTTGATAAGCACAGAGATTTTGCTTGACATGTTGCTGCTATTTAGACTTTACTCTGTGACTCTCAAATTAACCTGAGATCTGAGAGCTGAGTCGGAAAAGGCAATGGGGAAAAAGATGCCCATGTACCTCTGTTATTAACAAGCAGCTCCTTTATTATCTCCAGACAGCGGTGTTTTAAATGTTAATGAGCCTTTCACATAAAGGGTAATTGATCCTAATTTGTCTTGCGGGACAGCGACTGGGATCTAAAGGAAACAGAAATAGTCACTGGAGTAGCTGGAAAAGGTTTGTTCGTGGAAAGCAATGATTGGCAAGCGGTGTCCCTTTCATCTCACATACGGGTGCTTCACCCCTTATATATATCTCCTTTTTTTCATTACTCCCTATCAATAATGAAACGTGTCAGTCTAAACAATTGAAAATGTCTAATGTTGTTGTGCATTAGAAGTTGCTTAGAATAAATAATCCCTTCCAATCCATTATGCAAAAAAAATGTTCCAGGTGGAGATCTGTCCTAAACCTCCTTAGATTTCATTTAAAGGGTCAATATAACCATAGGTCATATAACTATCTTACACCTGCATAGGGTTCTACCGCTTTTTATTCATAATGGAGGATATTATAAGCAGTATAGAACAAATAGTTGGTTTATATATACATTTAGAACCATTGGATATTTTCAAATAATTTCCAAATGCTGCTCAGCCTACCCCCTTATGGGTCTACAAGATGGGACTAACCCACAAAAAACAGGACCATTGAAAGGTGCACTATTAATAGGCTTTATCCTTTTACTTGTAGAGCAGAATTTGGGTCCAGTGCTGACCTATGAATCAGACTCCTGCCCACCCTCCGTATGGTGATTGGCACATTCCCAGGGCAGTTGTGTGACCCATATGGCAATTTAGGAAAGAGGGGTAACCTCCCATCCACTCTGCCAATCCAGGAGGGGGCAGTGTTGCAATGGAACAAAGAGAAGAAGTTTTATTGCTATCACGCCTTATAAGTGTCCCCAGACACATAAACATATAGAGAGGCGCCAAGGTGACTATAGAGTCAACTTCATCTTTTCTATTGATTTTCACTAAAGACACATCAAGTCCACGATTTTCAGACTGTATAACAAAGGTTCTAGCTGATAAGCAAATACAAGGCTAAATATGACCATAGGGTTTGAGTGCAGTTGTCCCCAACAATAAATGATTGATTATATTAGTAGAACTATTCATGGACAACATTAATCAAATCCTAATTTTGCAATCCTGGCATTTGTCCAATAGACAACAGCGGAATCCTGGATTCTTCAGCTTGAATCGGTCATTTCGTACGCGGCGAACAATGATTTTTCATTATCACAATGTTTATTGTGACATCATGTAGCAGCACTCTAGTCATGGCTTATAGGTTCTTTTTCCAACCTGCCCTTTTATAAAACCAAGGATATTATTTTTATTGGAATTATTTGCTAATAACCCCTCGTTGTATTGAGACAATGCTGATAGCACTTCTAGCCTTAATGGGACTGCATTGGGCAAATCCATAATGAAGAAGGATCCATGTTGGTATATAACCCTAACCCTAATTATAGAAGAATCTATAGCAGTTGAACTCTTTTGGGAAGGCGTATCTACCTTATATTGTAATGATTCCACTTTTATACAACCCATCTGTATTCATGTTCTACTGAACAGCCTTGTTCTCAAAGTTTTCATGTTTGCTGATGTCGGCATCACTGTTTCATCTCTTTAATTTTGCATTTCACGCTGTTACCCTGAGACATTTTGCCTGGCTAACCTCGCCATCCATTTACTTGGATCAAGATGATCAGCAAATTATTACTGTCTCTCGCTGAAATAAATATCATTCCCATAGCAATAACGAAGCTCCCGTGGGGAGAAGGAATGTGGATGTCACAGAAGAAGAATGTTCCCTACCACTGCGAGAGTCCTCAAATGATTCTTGGCTGAAATAACTGAAGCACTGATGAAGCTCCCTCACCATTTATTCCTAACTGTGAAGCTGGAAACATGGCAAACTGGTTTGGAGCTTAATTGACTCATCTGTAAAGAGCAGAAGCCGCAGTTCATTTAATAAATGTATGGGAGGTTCTTTTAACCAGCAGGCAATGTACAGAAGATACTGCACTCATGAGCATCTCTGATGTTCTCCACCGTGCCGCCGCCGCTCATTTATGGCTGTCTCTTTAAAGCAACACTCCGGTGCCATCTGACAGTCAGACATCTAGGAGCTGCTCCATGCTGACAACAGGACAAGCACTTTTACTGTAGAAATCAAGAGATTTACAAGAAGAAAGAGAAAGCTGCAAAATGGAAAATTTAATTCATCTTAGAAATGGCAGATCAGCAAAAAACAAAAAAGGGCTTGTCTTAGAAAGGCAGAAATAAGGGTCACTAAAGGTGATATTCTATGAAAGTATAGTGGAATGTTTCAGTCTGTGCCATAAAACTGCCAATAAGAGTTTCCATATCACTACTGGAGTTGCCTGCTCTTTACTTGCCTGCTCTTTATTACTCATTAATCACTGACCTGCAGTCAATTTTAGTTATTCTCAGGCAAGCGTGAGTGGCTTTTCCAAAAGAACCCAATGACTCTTGGAGAAATGTATTTATGAACTTACTTATGGACGGGGGTGTTGGGTTTCCCTAGTTTTTAAAAAGGGAAGTGACCATGTGCTCTGGAGACCACTTCTTGGAGGGAGAACCTGAGGCAGAGGTAGGTCTCAGTAAGAAAGAGGGAGAATCATTGGTTCCTCTAGGAGGGAGAGGATCAGGATTGTTAGTTGAGTGAGCAAAGGCTCCAGAAAGAAGAGCAGGAATGTTATTACCCCACATCATCAAGTGACGGCGTTACAGGTACAGTTCATGTGTTTGACATCATCAAGTGGATTGATAGTTGCAAGTTTTCTAAATAGCCTTACATTTGTAATCAAGCCAATGTCCACAGTAGTATCCCGTGCCCTAGTCCTGGCCACTATTTCAGTAATATAGAGATATATTTTCACATCTAAACAGCTTTTTAGCCCCTCATGGGGTTATTTTTATTTCTCACAATTCTGATACAGTTTGATAGTGTCCGTGTCAATGTAGGTCTGGCTGAAACCTGTAAAATATTCTATACGTCTGTTTGTGTCAATGGGTCAGAACATTTCCCAAGAACAGCTTCTGAATAGATGTGTGTGTGTGTGTGTGTGTGTATATATATTAATATATAGATATATATATCCTTTAATGCCATGTTTCTGATACTCCCCTTTACAAAGCACAGGTGTAATTTTGGTCTCCAGCACTCAAAATGGACATTATTGAAGAAATTGAACATCTAAGCCAGTGATCCCAAACCAGTAGCTCGTGAGTAACATGTTGCTCTCTGACCCCTTGGATGTTGCTTCCAGTGGCCTCAAAGTAGGGGCTTATTTTGGAATTCCAGGCTTAAAGGCAAGCTTAAATTGCATAGAAACCTGGTGTACTGCCAAACAGAGCCTCCTGTAGGCTGCCAGTCCACATAGGGACTACCAGAAGTCAATCACATTCCATATTTTACACCCCTAGGAACTTTTTGCATATTTACGTTGCTCTGTAACATTTTTTACATTGAAAGGGCTCACTGGTGGGGACCCCTGATCTAAGCTAATAGGTATGGAAGATCTTAGTTATGTGGATATCTTGACAAACTGGGATTTATTCTGACATTGGATAAGAGATATCAAAGTCCTAAGACCAGCCTGGACCCACCATCCTAACAAGAAGAATCATATTCCTCTTTATCTCATCCAGTGAAATGAGCAAGGTGGATGGATCATGGGGGACCTGATGTTTTCTTCAACCTAGAAAACAATCATGGAGGTCTAGATGCTTCTGATGGGCACTTGTGTGTCTACACGCAAAATTAAAATTGTGGGGGACTTGAAGCTTCACAAAGTCAACTGTTTACAGTGAAAGGTGACAATGGCAAATCTCCTTGGATAGGTCAGTAAAGGTGGCCATAGACGCACAAATAATATTGTACGAAATAAATTTTCGTCCGATATTCGTTGTGTGTATGGTGGAAAAAGAGCCGACTGATATCGGCAGAAGACTTGGATATCGGTCGGCTCGTCGATCAGGCTGGACGGAAAATTTTGATCGGGTGCCTTTGAAGGGACCCAAACATCGGCCATTGTTAGTGCTGAATGGTCAGATACAGGTAGAATTCTATTGTTTCTTCCCGTATATCTGACGATTCAGCTCTACACGTGTGTATTGGAACGAACGATCTTTCGTGGAAAGATCTTTTCCAAGAAAGATCGTAATTGTTACGTCTATGGTCACCTTAAGGTGTTGAGCACTCCAGAATGTGTCTCCCAATAACACACCAATATCGCTATTTGTATCTTCAAATGAGTCGCAAGAGGCTTAATAATGCTGCTTAAAACATGTGACTTAGTGGGACTTATAGCAGCAATAATCTCTGCCTAATAACCCTGCAATGGAAGCCTTCATTTCCTTCATTTCTTCATTGACCTAAAGTAACTATGATTAAACCACACAAGCGTCGCTGCCTAGAGAGATTCTGTGGGACGCTGTTTGGGGACGGTAGGGGGGCACAATTGGAGGGGAGCAATTGGCTGACACAGGGGTGAGTGTGGGAACAGAGCAATAATTTAAGTGAGGGTTCTGGGGTCTTAGACCCAATATCACTTGGCCTGCCTCTGCAAATCATGTAAAACATCTTCCAGTGGTTCTATATATCGTCACTGTCTCAGGAGAAGTATTTCTCATTCATACGACTACTGGGTACGGCCCATAAACTGGGGGGAAATAACAATACCGCAGGGGGTGGGTAACCAATACTGCGGGGTAACAATACTTCTTTCCCTAGAATTCCATGGTTCAATATTGTACATTAATGAAAAATCTCTTGTACGTAATCCTCCTTAAATCCTCACACTTCTGTCTCTAAATTCCTAAAATGCCTTTGTGACTCTTTGTGACTCTTTAATCTGCTTTTCCTTCTGGCAGCCGGAAATTCCCTCCCTAATTCTACAAAGTGACACAGAATAGGCCTGGGCCTGGCTGAGCTTCTCCTGCAGTTCTGCAGCCACTGGATGTTTTCCCAAAGTGGAATGAAATAATTCTGATATTCATGTTTCTTGGGAGGCTTTATATGGAGCAATGGCAGCATTATGGACAGGCCAGAATATGAGGGAACTGGAAAGGAGATTGATATGAAGTAATAAGAGAAGCCCTAGGGGGCGAATTTGATGAAACAATAGGGACGTTCATAAACAATAGAAACAATGGGAATGTTATACAAAGCAATAAGATATAGGTGACAAATGGAGGAATTATAAATGGATTTGTCAGGATTATGGGAAAAGGGTACAAAGGATTCTTGATATAAAATGCCGTATTTACCTCTTGTTCTGGAATGTGATGGATAGTGATGGGCGAATTTGTCACACGCGAATCTTCGCAGCAGTTTCACAAATTTGGCAGCGAAACAAGGTAATTCGCCCAAGACTAATGATGGACTTGTCCTAGTGCTAATTCTGCCAGAGTTAATATACAAAGTGAAGAGCACATGCCATGCAAGTTGCACCCTGTCCCTTTCTTTTCTGCACCCCAGAATACACAAAGACCTGAACACCCCTCAGTAACAGATCTCAGCTGGTGTCGGACAGAGTCGCATCCATAAAGGGCCAGTTGGGGAGCAGGGTCAGATTTACAAAGCGGGCGCCCCCTGGGTCTGCTGCCATTTGTCACCCTGTCACCTCCCCTTTATTTCATCAAATTCTCATCATCGGGACCTGAGCAATAGGGATTGGCACACAAATTGTTTTTTAAATGTATTATATCTCCTGCATATCCCTAATGTTTCTGAACCAATGTGGGTGTGATTGGGCAGCATTGCGCCCCTTAAATTCTGATGCCCTAGGCCCAGACCTTGGTGGCCTTTCCACAAAGCAGAACCACGGAAGAAAATGTAGCAGAACCCAACACACAACGTGGAGCATTTCTATGATGTTATTAAGTAGAAAAGTGCAGGAAACTACACACAAACCTGCACTTGTAATGTATTCGAAAGCAGCCGAGGTGCAGGAGCTTTACTGTTTGTTGTAGGGTTTCCAACGTTCAATCCCCACTGCAGATTCTAAATGAAAGTAGCTGAACAGCCAAGCTGAATGGTTAGGGTTAAATAAAAGGAGCAGGACTGCAGCAGAGCGGAATGGTTAGGGTTAAAATAGAGAAGGAGCAGGACTGCAGCAGAGCTGAATGGTAAGGGTTAAAGAGAAGAGCAGGACTGCAGCAGAGCTGAATGGTAAGGGTTAAAGAGAAGAGCAGGACTGCAGCAGAGCTAAACGGTTAGGGTTAAATAGAAGGAGCAGAGCTGAATGGTTAGGGTTAAATAGAAGGAGCAGAACTGCAGCAGAGCTGAATGGTTAGGGTTAAAGTAGAGAAGGAGCAGGACTGCATCAGAGCTGAATGGTTAGGGTTAAATAGAAGGAGCAGAGCTGAATGGTTAGGGTTAAATAAAAGGAGCAGGACTGCAGCAGAGCTGAATGGTTAGGGTTAAATAAAAGGAGCAGGACTGCAGCAGAGCTGAATGGTTAGGGTTAACTAAAAGGAGCAGGACTGCAGCAGAGCTGAATGGTTAGGGTTAACTAAAAGGAGCAGGACTGCAGCAGAGCTGAATGGTTAGGGTTAACTAAAAGGAGCAGGACTGCAGCAGAGCTGAATGGTTAGGGTTAACTAAAAGGAGCAGGACTGCAGCAGAGCTGAATGGTTAGGGTTAAAGAGAAGGAGCAGAGCTGAATGGTTAGGGTTAAATAAAAGGAGCAGGACTGCAGCGGGGAACAGTGGAGCTGAGTGTGATCCACCAGCCATTGGCAATAAGTAGGGCAGCTGCTGTAGCAGAAAGATGATGATTCAGCTGTAGAGCTTTGGTGTTGTGGGATTCTGCTGGGTGGATTTATACCATTCTACGCAGGGGGGGTCAGAAAAACATATCGGAAGCCATTTAGGTAATATTGGCCTTTAGACAAACTGGATTAAGTGACTGCAGGAGAAAACCTAATCACTTCCAGACAAAAGTTCTGTACAATATTCACAGGCTGACAGCTACGTTTGAACTACAAATCCCAGCATTCCCTGTTTGCAGCTGCAAGTTGTAGTTCTATAACAGCAGTAGGTCACCAGCCGCTGAGTCACAATGTGACTAAAGAAGGAAAATAACTGGTCATGTCACTAATATGGACAGGTCACTCCTTGTTTAGATTTGCACTGGTAACTGTGTCTGTTTGGGCTAAAAGGATAGATCATTCACCAATCTGCAACACAAGGGGGCGGGCCATATTTTGTACAGGTCGAGCAATAATACTGCACCTGCAACTGCCATTTTGTACAGGCCTAGCAATAATAATGCACCTGCAACTGCCACTTTGTACAGTTCTAGCAATAATAATGCAACTGCCACTTTGTACAGGTCTAGCAATAATAATGCACCTGCCACTTTGTACAGGCCTAGCAATAATAATGCACCTGCAACTGCCACTTTGTACAGGCCTAGCAATAATAATGCACCTGCAACTGCCACTTTGTACAGGCCTAGCAATAATAATGCAACTGCCACTTTGTACAGGTCTAGCAATAATAATGCAACTGCCACTTTGTACAGGTCTAGCAATAATAATGCAACTGCCACTTTGTACAGGTCTAGCAATAATAATAATGCAACTGCCACTTTGTACAGGTCTACCAATAATAATGCACCTGCCACTTTGTACAGGTCTAGCAATAATAATGCACCTGCAACTGCCACTTTGTACAGGTCTAGCAATAATAATGCGCCTGCAACTGCCACTTTGTACAGGCCTAGCAATAATAATGCACCTGCAACTGCCACTTTGTACAGGTCTAGCAATAATAATGCGCCTGCAACTGCCACTTTGTACAGGCCTAGCAATAATAACGCAACTGCTAATTTGTACAGGTCTAGCAATTATAATGCAACTGCCACTTTGTACAGGTCTAGCAATAATAATGCACCTGCAACTGCCACCTTCCTAAACCTGCAACAGCAACGCCCCTGACTTCCAATGACTCATGGGAATTGGATACAGCTTTGCATCACTAGTCCATATTGCATGGATATTGCATGGAAACTGTGGTGGATGGGACTAAGCATGCCCCCACAATTATTTTGGGATTCTGGGTGGGACCTGCATTGTGGATGAAGAACTATCTTTGCAAAGAAAGCTAAAGCAAAGCCTTGTGGTGTTGTAGCCTTGGGAGATTCATGAGACCACCCAGTTGTTGGATTCTGGGAGTTCTAACTGTACAACAAGGGAGACTTGGGGATTTGGAATATGAGCTCTATGTTCCATTAATTTTGTAGAAACCCTTCCACTACATTATGAGTTGCTCCTATACTTCTCTAAGTTGTCTCCTTCCGGCCCCACACTCACCCTGAAATGCCGCTGGAATGTTCAAACTGTCATTTTTAGTCAAGATACAAAAGCTTTGCCATTTAGCTGCTCCACTATTATCAGGCACCAATACGCCCACGCTCTGTTCTCAACGCACCGCTAGGAAATCTTGTAGCCACTCGGGTTCCCACCTCTATAAAAATGTTCCTTTCTGATTTGTGTAGAAGAAAAGAATAATATCTATAGAGTACTATTGACAAGCACAAAGCAAATACACATTTGCCTTTTTTCCCTGTGAATGTTCTCTGTGTTGCTGTATTGTAGAGTGTCACCCCCGTGCTCCACTCATGACCAGGCTTTGTTGGCTACTTCTAAAGCAGCTTCATGTGGATCCGAGAGCTGATACTATCAGGAATGATTTCTATTGGAGTCACCTCCTGCTGCCAAAGCTCTCCGTTCCCTTTGTTTGCTCTTTCTGAACCTCTATTCTGCCTTCTAGTTAAATAACATTGCTCTTAACTCAATCCCTAAACTTTCACTCAAACACCAAGGACAGACATTGATTTAGGAACAAAACTTTCAATATCCATTTTCATTTCTCTTGTCTCTCCGTAGCTTGAAGGCTTTTCTAACTTCTCTTGTATTTCTTTATACCAATGTACAGGGGTCAGAACCCCCAGTTCATGACTTACAGATATAGGGAAATATTGTCATTTAGTCATAGTTCCCAAGAATATCTAGGACAGACACCCTAAATGATGTCTTGTCTGCTGTCTGTTCTGACCTGAGCCTCTTGGATATTCCTTACCTGCCCTCAGCCTGATATTGCCTCTGGTACACTGACCTCCCACAGACCTGACCTTGGTCTCCCACCGAGTTGCTTTCTCCTAGTCCTCACTCCCAGGCCTGGGACCCATGTAAGTTCACTTATTCCTGGGGTACAGCACCTTTTTGTTTTGAAGGTTTTCACTGTATTTAACACAAACCTCCTCACCCTACACCAGGGATCCCCAACCTTTAGAACCTGTGAGCAACATTCAGAAGTAAAAGGAGTTGGGGAGCAACACTAGCATGAAAAATGTTCTCGGGGTGCCAAATAAGTGCTGTGATTGGCCATTTGGTAGCCCCTATGTGGATTAACAACCTACATTGAGGCTCTGTTTGGTAGTAAACATGGTTTTTATACAACCAAAACTTGCCTCCAAGTCTGGGATTCAAAAATAATCTCCTGCTTTGAGGCCACTGGGAGCAACATTCAAGCGGTTGGAGCGCAACATGTTACTCACGAGCTACTTGTTGGGGATCACTGTCCTACACTGTCTGGTTCTTCTTTTTGCGTTAGTAAATACACATTTTATCTAATGACCAATTCATAGATTATTTGCAAACACCAATCCAACAATCTTAGCCCCTGACCTCTAGTTCTTCTCATCAGAGCTAATTTCACCCCAATATTATACCCGGCTCCCTATCTAACCTATCTCACCCGTGTTTTTTTTTTGCTATACTTTCTTCAATGTCTAAATTAAAACGTTGTCTTTAATTGGGCTAAAAGAAGCAAATATGGCGCTCATTAGATAACAAGTAGAGGTCCAAGTGTCAGGCCAAACCTGCAGCATAAAACACCAAGTAATCACATTATTACTGGACCCACAGCCTGGCGAGTTTTCTCTACAAGAACTTTTATGATTGGTTCCTTAATTACAGGCTCCCATGATTCCCCCTGCCATTGAGTCCCTGGGGATAAAACAGTTTAAGATGTAGGTCTGATCAATAAAGACTTCTCTATCAGTTCTTCTGCTCATCCATTGTTACCTCTTCCCTGTTCCATTACTATAAAATGTCTTCCAAAGTAATGCCGACAGATATCCACTCTCCTTAGTTCCTTCCTTTTGGTTCCTTATGGGCTGATATTAATGCTTGAGCCTCCTAAACTCTTTCATTTGATAGGGCCACAGGTAAAACATAATAAAGGCTTAGGGAGGCCTGAAGTCCCTAAAAAGCCCTTAGGATAATATAAGCTTGATTACAAATTACAAGCACCCATTGGATGGAACAACCCATGCCATGTAGGGTCCATAAAATCAAAATCACTTTTATGCCACATGTTTTTGCATATGAGTTATGCTTTGTATCAATTTATTCATCTTCTTTATGAATAGAAAGTCGTCTTTCTAGTGTTTTTAGGTAATTAAGAATCCAGCCCCCCTCCAATTTATAGGGTTGGTGCAGCAGCTGGCAGCCCGTGGTGGGGCTTTTAGTATAGAAGAGGCTCTTTCAAAGGACACAATTATAGATGTTTGTCTTCTGTCTGGATTACAATATAAACCCGACAAATTGTACAGACAAGGCACACAAAGAAGTCACCACGAGACAAGGCTTATTATCTGCACCGGCTGCAAAGGAGAAGCTAAAAGATAACAATCAGCACAATTTACTTCTGACAATTTGGAGGCAGATTATAGTTCTTGGCTTGATTGCATTTGGGAGCTTTTATCCATGAGTGCTCCCAGTGTTGCTTTTCCATCTTTACCATTATTCCATCAGCGCATCCCAAAGTGCCCATAATGCTTCTACCCTGCTATATAAATGGAGCTCTAGCCTCCAGTGTCTATGGAGAAATATTCCAACAGAAACCCTAACCTAGATCATATGCAGCTCATTTCACCTAGAAATAATTTATTCAGCTCCCCCCCCCCCAAGCTTGATAAAGAGCTAAAAATAAAAAGGTCCGCCAAAGAGTGTGCCAGGACCCGAAACAGATTCTCTCAGGATTCAGGCAGCTGCGGATTTCCCAGGAAGAGAATCCAGGTACTGACCTAGTTAGTTGAGCATCTGAAACCATCAATCTAGTGGGGCCTTGTGCTTTCTGCCCAACAGCCCTGGACTTAAAGGAACCAGGTACCCCTTTCAAGCAGGGAAATGTGAAATAAGTAGTGGAACCCAAAGATACTTTTCTGCCGTAGCCACAAAGGAATTCTTACAAACAGGTCCGATATAAGAACAAGGGGCATTTGCCCATCAGTACAGGAGGACCCACCATTTTTTGTAACTTATGACTAAAGCATTCTTCAGAAATGCAACCAGAGTCCAAGGAGTGGGCCTGGGTTGCGGGGCCCACCGGCACAGGTGTAACTACAGAGAAAGCAGACCCTGTGGCTGCAGGGGAGCCAAGGAAGTATAGGGGCCCAGGAAGCCCTAATTCATATACAATTTCAATCAATATTGGTAAAAAATAATCTGCTGTGGGACCCATTCATTTCTAGTTACCCCACTACCCACCAGGTTTTTTCCAACCCTTGAAACCCTTGAAAGATTAAGCCACCTTGCATCATTGTGGGGTCGGGGTCCTCCGATCTGGGGTGTTACTTAGGGTGTTTATGTGGAGTTTGAGTCAAAGAGCAGCTGTAAACCTCAATACAATTGGAAAAATAATGCTGGATACTACAGGTATGGGATCCGTTATCCAGAAACCCATTATCGAGAAAGCTCCGAATTACAGAAAGGTCTTCTCCCATAGACTCCATTTTATACAAATAATCCAAATGTTTAAATAATAAAACAGTCGCTTGTACTTGATCCCAACTAAGATATAATTAATTGGCTTTATTTCATGTTTATATGATTTTCTAGTAGACTTAAGGTATAAAGATCCACATTATGGAAAAATCCATTACCTGGAAAACCCCCAGGTCCCGAGCATTCTGGATAAAAGGTCCCATACCTGTACCTATATACAGGTATGAGATCCGTTCCGAATTACGGAATGGCTGTCTCCCATAGACTCCATTTTATCCAAATAATCCAAATGTTTAAAAACAATTTCCTTTTTCTGTGTAATAATAAAACAGTCGCTTGTACTTGATCCCAACTAAGATATAATTAATCCTTATTGGAAGCAAAACCAGCCTATTGGCTTTATTTCATGTTTATATGATTTTCTAGTAGACTTAAGATTAGGGATGCACCGAATCCACTTTTTTGGATTCGGCCGAACCCCCGAATCCTTCACGAAAGATTCGGCCGAATACCGAACCGAATCCAAACCCTAATTTGCATATTCAAATTAGGGGTGGGAAGGGGAAAAGATTTTTTACTTCCTTGTTTTCTGAGAAAAAGTCACGCAATTTCCCTCACGTCCCTAATTTGCATATGCAAATTAGGATTCAGATTCGGTTCGGCCAGGCAGAAGGATTCGGCCAAATCCGAATCCTGCTGAAAAAGGCCGAATCCCGAACCGAATCCTGGATTCGGTGCATCCCTACTTAAGATATAAAGACCCAAACTACGTATATCTGAAAAACCCCAGGTCTCGAGCATTCTGGATAACAGGTCCCATACCTGTAAAACAGTAGCTTGTACTTGATCCCAACTAAGATATAATTAATCCTTATTGGAAGCAAAACCAGACTATTGGGTTTTTCATGTTTATATGATTTTCTAGTAGACTTAAGGCATGAAGATCCACATTATGGAAAGATCTATTATCAGGAAAACCCCAGGTCCCAAACATTCTGGATAACAGGTCTCATATCTGTACATGCTTTGCTCTAAACACATTTCTACAACTACAGTTATACAGATTTCATACTGACAGTAGCTTTAATTGAGTAACAAAAAATGCCCAATTTAATGGAAAAATCAGTTTTGATCCCCTTTCAACGTGGCAGAAAATGGTGCTAATTTACCGCACCCTTGTCCGGCACACCATTCATTATTTTTTGCTTTTTTCCCCCTACTTTCTCCAGTCCTATAAATAGACGCGTTAATTGTCTCCGAGGGTTTGACACAGGAATAAACACACCCTATAAATATATCTGTATCCCTTTCATTGGTCTGCGGGCACAACATTCATATCCAATGAAAGTGAAGCCCCACACGTGACAAATAAATGGGGAAAAAGAAACAATACTCCTGTATAAGTAGAAAACAATATTAATGACTGATGTGGGAATAAAAAAATCCATTTGTTCTCCCAGGACAGGCAAATATTGAACTGAAGCGAATCAAAAATATATCAAGAATGTCTGTAGATATTCAGGCAGATTGGGAGCTCTTGGGACTAATGGAGAAGACTTTACTGTGCGCGGCTCATCCCAACAGTCAGGATGGACACAGGGAAAACCACGTGGAATTGTTTTTGCATTGGATACTTAATTACCCTAAAGTTTAGTGCTTTTTTTTAACATACCCTTGAGTGATTTCATGGGAATGTCCACCCAAGAGCCCATGACTAAGCACCCTGAGGGGTGTGAAACACGTAGGGTGGATGGAGATGGAGCTAATATTTTAATTTTTCTACCAATAAATTTATCTTTTAACTGAATATCTCTGGTCTTGTGGATCTCTATGAGTGCCGGTCAGCCCTGCTTCTTTATCTTCTAATGTCCCCCCCAAGAAACATTTTCCATAAGGAAAGAAGAAAGTGTAATTCTAAGCAACTTTAACAAACATTCATGAAAGTGTTAAGTATTATTATTATTATTATTATTATGAGGGCAGTATTTACAGCTTTCTGTTCTACGGTTCTTGGAATAATGTAGCAGAAATCATTCTCCTCTGTGTCTGTTAATCAGCCGGCCTCTGCTACATTGTTTCAGGAGTCAGAACTAGTGACATAGTCATTTCTTGAGGTCATTTCAGTTCAATCTTCTCTTCTAAATCAGTGGTCCCCAACCAGTGGCTGATGTTGGCCTTGGACGTTACTCCCAGTGGCCTCAAAGCAGGTGATTATTTTTGAATTTCTGGCTTGGGGACAAGTATTGATTGTATAAAAACTAGATTTAAAGCCAAACAGAACCTCCCGTAGGCTGACCATATAGACGCCCAATCAATGCCCTTATTTGGCACCCCAGGAACTTTTTAATCCTTGTGATTCTCCCCAACTTTTTCCATTTGAATGTTGCTCATGGATAAAGAAGATTGGGGACCCCTGTCCTAAATGATACCTCCCAACTGTTGGTTGATCCAGAGGAAGGCAAAAAAAAACCCCCATCTAATGAAAATGTGGAAACAGGGCGACAGAGGGTCATGTCAGTGTTTTCTCCATCTCCAAGTGTGACGTTAGTGTGTTACAATATTCTCATAGAACTGAAAACAATAACAATAACAATACATCCTATTGTATAAACGGAACACAGAGCAAGGGGCGGGACATTTATTTAATACATCCCAGCGGTGTTAAACTGCAAATAAATTGTTCTGAAATCAAGACTGTCTAGAACTGAAAAACTTGAGAAGCAAATGTGAGGTCTGTGCTAAAACAGAAACAATGAGACATGTTGTGGGTATGTCAGGCCAAAGCTGAACCCCTCAGTAATGATGTACAGTAATGTGACGAGTGAATTAGTGTTCACCCAGTGCAGCCCTGCACCCCACATCCACGGACTCATCCACTGACTCCTCCATTGACTCGTCCACTGACTCATCCACTGACACCTCCACTGACAAATCCACTCAAACGGCAGCCCTTAAGAACCCCGTTACAATGTGGCACCACCACAGGATCCACAAAATCTATTTCAGTGACACGATCCTGCATTGTATTCAGTGAATATGAAATACTGGATTATTAAACAACAGGGAGGCACCAAATCCAGGATTACGTTTGGGATTTGGCAAAGATTCTGCCTTTTTCAACAGGATTCGGCTGAATCCAAGTGCTTGACCAAACCAAACCAAAAAAAAAAGCACGACTTTTCATCCAACAAACAATGAAGTAAAAAAATCTTGAACCGGGTTCTTATTCAGGTTGATATTTAGTCACATCTTTCAGAAAGGACTCAGGATTCAACCAAATCCTAAAATAGTCAATCCGGAGCAACCCTATTAAATAAGAACCTGCCCAAGGTCTTGTTACCACTAAAACTGTTTTTCTTTCAATAGATAAATATGTAACTTGTGTAGTAGAACCTTAATAATATGAAAGATAATTGTATCCATAGTAAACCTGTCCTGCAGTGAGGCTTGCTCATCACTTTGCCCAAAATAACGGCTAATTAAAGGATGGGGGTGTCTTTTGGCAATTGCTCATGGAACTATTCCCTTTGCACACAGCCGCTCAATGAAACCAAACTTGTCATCAAGAATAGAAAAGCCAAACTCCAGCCCCAACTAGAAGAGATTTTATAAAAAGTATCTATTTTACTTAAAGGGAGATGAGGAAATGAGAAGCTATTTTTGCAGGTTTTTTGGCTTTGACGCTCATTCAGGGCAGGGCACACAAGTGAGGCTTTGCCATGAAACCAGCCAAATGCCTGCCCCACTGATGTAATGTTTTTAAGGATTTTTACACCAATGGATGCCTCCATCGCTGACCAATTGGGCTTGTCAGACCCCCACCAGTTATTAGTTATTTGGATGCAGGGAGCAGTAATGAGCCTGGATTCAGGTGGAGGATTGAGCTTGGGTTGGAGAGCTTGGGGCCCACTGGGTTTATTTTTTTCCCGGTGCCAGTCGGCCTAGTCCAACACAGTCTGGGATACAAATATTTAGGTCTGGATCCTTAACTCCATTAAGGGGCATTGTGCTTGTTACACACATCAAGGAGGTAGAAAATAAACAAGGAGACTATGCTGAATTCCCAAAGATTAAAACCAAGGTGGGATCATAAAGGAGGTTTATAATCTGTTGGGCCTACTGTACTGAATAAGAACTTGCCTTATATCTGTTCATTTCAGAACTGGGAAATAGATTTGCTCCAAGTTACAGGCAGACAGAGATTAAAAATAAATGTACAAGGAGCACAACACTGGTTTGATACCCCTGTGGGCATTTTAAGCCTGAACGCATTGAGCTTCCAACTGAGCTGAAAGAACTGATTGATAATAGTGTGACACAAGGAGGTGACACTAAGGAGGAAGAGTTTCTCAGCAACGATTACTCCAGTCTATTCCTCTCTCGCCTCAAGGTTCACAGAGACAAGACAAGACTAATCCCCCCAGGAAAAGCCAATTGTGTTTTGGATGGACTTTGTCCTGAGGCTCTTTGTCAGGCTCATTGATCATAACCTCCAGGCACATGTAGAAAGGAACAGCCTCACACCTTAAAGATTCATGGAGAAAATATGGAGGAGGCTGCCATGGAAAAATGTGCTTGTGTCAGCCCCATATAAAACAAAAGGCTCTTCTCTTATCTATACAATGAATTGTTAGTTTATTGTGCCCTGTGTCTCTGATATCATAGAATCGCTGACGTTTATTATTCTTATTATTCTTCAAGAATCCTCCTTCCTTTGTATTAACGTTTTCATTTAATTTACATCAGGATATTTTGCTTCTGTTGTCAGCTTCACAACCATTCATTTTACAATTTGTTGTTTAATGTATTAAACAGAGTTATGACGTTTGATTAAACAAGGCAGAATAGTTGATTTAAGAAGTCAGTGAACAGATCAGGTTATTTGTATTGTATGCAAAAGCCCCCAACATTCTCCCCAATGGATTGTACCTCTACAGCAAACGTATAGCGACTGTGATAGAGGCTTACACATCCCAAGAGGTTTGGGGGCAAATTTACTAAAGGGCGAAGTGTCTAATGTGGGCGAAAAATCTACGTCAATGACGTCATTTCGGTACTTCGCTGATTTACTGATGGCGCAGACGTAACTTCGCTTGCGATGGAGATAGACTCTAGCGAAGCCAGTTGCCACTGGCGAAGTTGTGTTTCTGGCAGATGGACGTAACTACACAAATTCACAAAGATGTGGATTTTAATGAACGTTACCTCTCGCACCAGACTTGCCTTCGCCACCTCAGACCAGGCGATTTGCAATAGACTAGATAGGACTTCCTAAAAAAAATAGTTGAAAATTTTTTCAAGTCTCAAAAAACGCCGGCGTCTTTTTCAGGGTGATAGGCTGAAAAAAAGCATAAATTTTATTTGGGATCACCGGCTTCCCCCCTACATTTCCTAACATATGGCACATAAACTATACACTGGGCTCATGTGTAGGGCAATATAAGAACTCTATTTTATTTTATTAAGGTTTCTTAATAGGTCCTTTCAACTTTAACTTCCCGCCGTATACAAATTTGGCAACGCTAGCGCAACTTGGCTTCGCTTGGCGCAGTAACTCTAGCGCAACTTCGCCAGCTTCCGACGCCCTCGATGCAACTTCGGATTTTAGTAAATTTGCTTTGTCCTGGCGAATCTATGTCTATTTTTCCCTTGATATACCAACCAACCAAGGTTATGACAAGTAACCTGACCACAGAACACACACACACATATATATATATATATATAGAAACACGTGCACGTGATAGAGCTGATGGGCTGAATGTGTTGCATCTGGACCTCCTTCTCTATATTCCTCAATGTCCTGCGGCTTCACACCGGCAGCTCCTGACAGGCCCATTCTGGGAGATTTATGAGCAGAACTGGCAGCAGAATAAAAGTGGAGGATATTCATCAGTCTCCCTGGGAGACCCCTCTCTAGCTCAGCTCCCAAACACACACACACACGTCTCGGAGCTTGCAATCACCACCATGTATAATTAGCACCATCTGTTCTACCCACTGATATTAGGGGGCATCTTATTTAGCTGCAAGTTCCGCTGGGTTACATTGGCAAGTGGCCCAGAAGACAGAAAACAATGTCAATTCTTGGATAAACAAAATGTTACTATATGAGAGCAGTGAGGGAAACATTGCTGTGTAGTCTGCCAATGGATGTTTGAGGACTTAAGGCAATACGTTTGCTTTTTGATCGTTGTTCATTACTAGTCCCTGAGGAAGGTTGTGCCATAAACCTGGTGCTTCTCTGAAATGTAATCCAGCTCTTGAGTTTTCCCTTCTGCGATGTTAATTCTATTGTTGTTGGAATTCACTTTCTATTTGTGCCTTTCCCTCAACCTTCCTACCGTCTCTCATCAACGCTGCACATATTAAAAGCACATAATGTGCCATCAAAAGACTCCTTTATTTTATTAGTATTCTGGTATCAATGTGTTGTGTAGCCTCTTGTAGACAACAGCCCAATTTAAGTTTTATTTAACCTTGCCTACTAGCCTTAGGACTTTTGTAGCCTTTCTTCTCTTCTGAGTATATACAATATAATGTCCTGGTGTAAAGGATCCTTTATGTTCTCATGTACCAGGTACCTCTAAGCTGACGGCATATGAACAGTTACAATAGATATAATTGTGTTAAAAGGGCAAAGTTGGCTCTGGTTTTATTTCTCCTTAAAAGTTTGATTGGCTTCCTGGTATGTCTTTAGTGTATTACTATTTCTTACTAGGCTTTCAGACTTTGTGGTCACCCATACCTTGCACCCTAATAGCACCCTAATAGCAAGTATCCCCCCCCACCCTGCAACTTCCAACCCATACCCCTTGGTTTGTCATCTGTAAATCCCTAAACATTCTAGGGATGCGGGTTGGCTGGCCCCCCTTTGTAACAGGTTTTGGGGGGGCACAAGTAACAGGCAGTTGATACTGAGCTCCTGTCACCATATTAAGCCAATTACACTATATTTCTACAGTCCAATACACAACAGGCAGGGGGCGGGGGTTCAAATATGAAATGTTGTAGCAGCTATAAATGCAATAATCTTGTAGACCCTCCACAGACCCAAATTGGGAGAGATTTGTTCCCCATGTTGCCTGCCCCCCCCCCCCATGTTGGTCCTTTAGTAAAGGAAAGGAAAGATAAATTCATGTGTCTGTAACGTTCCAGGGCAGAGCATTTTCCTCAGTACTTGAGTCACATAGAAATCCTCTCAATAGTTGCCTGGAGACCTTCACAATCCACTCGTGGAACCATGGAGCTCAACGGCATTTATATCATCATACATTTATATCATTTATATCATTTATATCATTTATATCATTTATATCATCGTACATTTATATCATACACTGAGGCCTCACCGACCTGAGCAGCTGCCGACCCCTCTCCTTCCCCAAATCCTATTCCACTAACGCCATTGACATGAAAGCGACTGGTACAAGGAAATAATAAATAGATATAAAATAAATATATATGAGTGTTCATTCAGTGCAAAGCCTCCAATATCACAATGAGGCCCAGTAACAGAACTTTCCATTTGTGGAGCAGAAAGAACATTTGTGCAAAAGCCAATTCATTACTATCAGCAATGACATGTTATTAGGAGACTGCACCCCCCAAACTGACACACCGCACCCCCACACGGACACACTGCAAACAAACTGCTCTTATTCATCTGGACAGAAACCTGCTACAAACAAACACAAGGGCTCATTAAGAGGGGTGCATGTGGGCATATCCTTAAACACCCCACTTTTACATGCCCTTGAGAAGCTGTAAACTAGGGAGCATAATGAACGACCTGTGTGTTGCACAATGCAACTGCCATTGGTACGGTCTATGGGCCCCAAGGGGTGCACTTTTATCTCCCTTAGAACTTCACTCCGTACCAGGGATGAACAAGTAGTGATGGGCGAATTTGGAGCGTTTTGGTTTGCCGAAGAATTAGCGAAATGGCGCCAACATCTCGTTTTTGACAAGATAAATGTGCGCACCCTCTGGCGAAAATGTGCCGGCTTATAAAAACACAGACACCGCCATCCATTTTTTTGACGCCGGCGATTTTCGGTTCCGCAAATTTATTTGCCGCAGAGAATCGTGGAAATTCGCCCATCACTATGAACAAGCCTTTTAAAGGGGTGGTTCACCTTTAAGTTAAACAAAAAAGAATGCAAGTGACATGTAGCAGCTATTTACATTTTAGGGTTACATTCCCTTTAATAACACTAGTTATTAATTGATACAATCTAATATTACTAATATTAGTATTTTGCTTCCATGTCCTGACTAAAAACGACACTGTCTTTCTGTAATTTGGATCTTCATACTTTAAGTCTACTAGAAAATCATTTAAGCATGAAATAAACCCAAACGGCTGGTTCTACCTCTGATAAGGATTAATTCAACCCTTGTTTGGATCATCTGAAGCTACTTGTTTATTATTACAGAGAAACATTTAATTAAATGGCCTATTTTGATAAACTGGAGTCTATGGGAGATGGCCTTTCTGTAATTTGGAGCTTTCCAGTTAACAGATTCCAAACCTGTATAAATGTGTCCCCTAACGTTATAGGGTAATGGATGTCCCTGCACATGGGAGAATTGGTGGGCGCCGTCCCTGGTGCTGAACTGAAAGCTGAATTTGTAAGGAATAAGCTGACGTTCTGTAGTGGGAGGTCAAACAGGATCATCACCGAGAGGTTAAATGAAAGTAAATGAAGGCGCTGGGGAAACAGGCCAAATAACTAGAAGAATATTCCGGATTAAGGGGAGGGCAGAAAAGAGAGAGGTGGGTTCCACTTCCTAATTTACCTCCCTGAGCTCTGACCTCCAGGATAATCCTCTTACCAAAAAAATCCTGGATGCCGCAATATGGCACTTTATTTAGCAAAACGCCTGTTTCATGGGACTCCTTGTGGCTTTATCCCACGTGCAGCACTTTAGTGTCTGACTCCTGCTCAGTGTAACGGACAAGCACCAAACCCAAAGCACTGCTACCGCTTCACTTCTCATTTATACACTGATAATAATATATATAATAATAATAATAGACACAAGCAGGGAAATAACACTGTGCTTATATTCTCATATACTGTGTGTGTGTTATATATATATATATATATATATATATATATATATATATATATATATAGTAAATACACTATATCAAGCATAGAGGGACCTAGCACTGCACACAAGCAAAAGGTTTGTTTATTGAGGTTTATTATAAAGAAGAACCGCTCATCATTTCGGTCACAACCCGTGACGTTTCTCAGGGTGACCCCATTGGGAAGGTCTTGAAACATTGGATCATTTTTCTGTGCAAAAACATTACAATGAATTAACCTTTTGCATGACCTGATGAGTGCAGTGTTGTGCCCTTCTATAGATTATATATAGTGGATATACTTATCCTACAGGCTGCAAGATCTAATTGTGCTGTACATTAAACTCAATGGATCACTCCCTTGTTGGGTTCAAATGTTCTTTATACATCATGCTACTGTATCTCCTACTGTATCTCCTACTGTATCTCCTACTGTATCTCCTACTGTATCTCCTACTGTATCTCCTACTGTATCTCCTACTGTATCTCCTACTGTATCTCCTACTGTATCTCCTACTGTAGCCCCCATTGTATCTCCCACTGTAGCTCATATTGTATCTTGTACAGGTATAGGACCTGTTATCCAGAATGCTCAAGACCTGGGGGTTTCTGGATAAGGGATCTTTCCATAATTTGGCTCTTCATACCTTAAGTCTACTAAAAAATCATATGAACATGAAATAAAGCCAATAGGCTGGTTTTGCCTCCAATAAGGATTAATTATATCTTAGTTGGGATCAATTACAAGCGACTGTTTTATTATTACACAGAAAAAGGAAATACTTTTTTAAAAGATTGAATTATTTGGTTAAATGGATTCTATGGGAGACGGTCTTTCTGTAATTTGGAGCTTTCTGGATAATGGGCTTCCAGATAACCAATCCAATACCTGTACTGTAGTTTTTACCATAGCTCGTGCTGTATCTCGTACTGTATTGTGATACATAAATAAAGGAGAGCTTTAAACACATGAAGAAAAAGATTATCCATTGAGATATATATATATATATATATATATATATATATATATATATATATATATATGTATATATATATATATATATATATATATACATTTTCTATATATAAATTATGGGGCCAAAATGTTAGGCCCCCAGTGATTATAATGACTTACCTTCTATTCCCTGAAAAGTGCAGTGGCCCAGATGGTACTGTTGGTACTGGATCCTCACTAAGACCCAGTCTGGTTGCTCATTTGCAGTAGAGGGAAATGCTGACGGCAAAAGTAAAAAATGTGCCTCTTTACTGCGTATGTGACCCAGAGAGGATCCAAGAAGCAGGAGAAGTCGCTGTATGTTGCTCCTACAGTAGTAGCCCAAGGCAAGTGCAGTTTTCAGGGAACAGGAGCCTCTGCGTGGCTTCTCAGTGAAGTGATTATAATGACTAGGGGTGCCTAACACATTGGGTCAGATGAGACAATTTGGGCTGCAGTTCTACTAGGTCTTGTGATCTCGTAATAAACACACAATGTGGTCCCATTGCTTTTGTGCTCCCCACATGTGCGGCAGCTGTGAGTCGGGCACATAATGTGGTTTGGCTCATTCACACATTTGCCCAGAGCTGAAGCTGAATGACTAGAAGTGGAGAATTCCCCAGGTACCGACCCGGAGTGTTCCCATCGGACTCCTGACTGGCAGCAGCAGCGGCAGCTCCAGGAGACGAGGAAACAAAGGCAGAGTATGAGAAGCTCCAGCACAATCACAATCTCTCTCCTGCTGGAGATTCTCTTTATAATAATAATAATAATAATAATAATAATAATAATAATAATATACAAAGGGAATGTTCACAACTGTCATCACAACTGTGACACTTTTACCAGGCTCCATTGATTTGCTGCATCATTGCTTTCTAATGTCCCCTCTATGGTGGGGTTTAAGGGCTTTCTAAAGGGCAACCAAAGACTTACAATTAAAATGTAGCTTATTATGTCTCCCCCTTTATTACCAGCAGCTGCCTCTCCCACGTGTCCATTAATGGGCCCCGTTAGACAAGTGTTGGGGGACAGAGGAGGCTGCTCCCAGAAATAAGACGTTATAACTATGAGTATGATGGGTAGTGTCTTTATCCGCATATATAGAAATCTCTAGAGGCTCTATATCATTACACAGACATCAAGAGACAGAATTCAGGGGTTCAGTTCTAGTGTTTCACCTTGAAGACAAGGTCAGTGATGTTATCATACAGAAAGTGGGACTAGTTCCAAGGTCAAGTTTTACCAAAATTGTGCAGGGAAATGACCAAGCGCAATAAAAAATAGAAACATTATTCAGGTGGTTTATACCTTTCGTAAAACAACCACAAATGCACCCCATTGCTTCACATCAATAATGTAGTATACAGTATGTGATGTCATATCTGTGATGCAATATCTGTGATGCCATTTCTGTGATGTCATATCTGTAATGTAATATATGTGATGTAAAATTGTACATGGGAACCCAGATTGATCCTGAGTCTGCACAATGATTTAGTTATAGGTAGGGATGCACCGAATCCACTATTTTGTATTCGGCCGAACCCCTGAATCCTTTGTGAAAGATTCGGCCAAATACCGAACCGAATCCGAACCCTAATGCAAATTAGGGGTGGGAAATGAAAAATAATTTAACTTCCTTGTTTTGTGACAAAAAGTCACGCAATTTCCCTCCCCACCCCTAATTTGCATAAGCAAATTAGGATTCGGATTCGGTTGGGCCAGGCAGAAGCATTCGGCCGAATCCGAATCCTGCTGAAAAAGGCCAAATCCTGGCCGAATCCCGAACCGAATCCTGGATTCGGTGCATCCCTAGTTATAGGGCAACGAGTATATCAGTGTTACTGTCACACACAAGTGAGGGCAGATTATTCTTTATAATCGTATTTATAACACAGCTCAATGGAAAAACTCGCAATTAATGGGATGAATCAGTTGAGACATTGATCTGTGGCATTTACTGGTTCTGGTTCAGTTGGGGATTGGGACTAATCTGGGCCCATTTTGCTGGATGTGGATTGGGAGAGTCGTTAGTGAGAGGTCACATTAAAGCTCAATGTAGAACTAAACAAAATTTTAGACAAATTTGATGTCCCTTATTTGTCTCCAGGTTTTTGTGGGATTCTTTGATTTGTGACCGTGAGTAGGGAGCGGATAAAACTCACACGGAGTAAGAATATGGCAGTTAGAGGAACATATATCATCTGCCAGACAAAATGATCCAACACTATACTGACTGCCACATACCAACTGCCAGTCCTTTATTAACCCTTACACTTCAAACAGCAGGGCAGGACGGGTGTCTTAAAGGCAAATATTCCAAATGGAATGAGAAGTTGCGCTGCAGTTGTTGGGTTACCACTGGGTCCTAAAAGCTCAGGGGGAAACTTGGCAGTTGATGGGCAGTGACTTTATTTTCAATGTAAATCTTATTGTCTCTGCTTCACAGACTCACCAAATGAACAAACTGTTTCCAAGTAAAACGTATAGTTGTACAAGATACAGTGTATAGAGATTTAGATATAGTCACACAGTATATTTATATATAGTCAAACAGTATATATAGAGATATAGTCACACAGTATATTTATATATAGTCACACAGTATATATATAGAGAGAGAGATATATTATATGAGACACACACAGGGAAAAAGGAGCCTCCTGTAAACTGTCACTTTATAAAGACAACTGCCCCCCAGTATATGAGATAATAATAATAATAATAATAATGTGACACAAAGTGACAGGAGCCAATGAGGGAAAGTCCCCCCCACACACAGGCAACTGCCCCCGATATTGACTCCCAGGAGACTAATAAAGAGGTAATTAATGAGGACACTAATAATGAGGAGACTAATAAAGGGGAGACTAATAATGAGGAGACTAATAAGAGTAAAAGAAGTAAAGGAGGAGACGACAGAGGGGATCGGCCGATCACTTACGGGTCCCGTCGAATCTGGTGGCGATTGTGTCCAGGAAAGTGTTCTGGGGGGCGAGTAACCCTTTCATGACGGGCATGTTGGTCCCGGGGGCATCAGAGCTCAGTCCGGGGCACCAAGTCCGCGACCCCCCCACCCCCAGGCTGAAGTCGCGTCGCTTCTTGTTCTTCTCTCATCATTTCGCCCCGGAGATCCGCGAGCGGCAGCGACTCTTTCATCTCATTTTCTTCTGCTTCTTCTCGCCCCGCCCTCTCCTTCTCTAGCCCCGCCCTCTCGCCCCGCCTCCTCTCCCCGCTGCACCGACTCCAGTACCTGCTGCCCCTGTCCCCCCCGACCCCGGCTCCGCCTCCTGTTCCCTTTATTCTGTGTCAGTCCCTCCCTCTCTGTCCCTCATCACTTTTATTCTCCTTCTCCTTCTGCCCATCAGCTGAGTCTTATATCAGCCACTCACTCCCCTCTGGGATCCACTCAGTTGCCCATAGAGCTGACAATCACATTAAACCCAATATATTTGCACCTGGGGGGGTTATATGAGGTTCATTGAGTCTGTCATCAATGTTCCCTCTGACACACACATATATATTACACACACACTGACACACACATATATACACACACTATGTACACACACACTATATACACACACACTATATACACTCACACAGACACACAGACATTGTGAGGATGTGACACACAACAGATTGCGATGAGCACAAAGACATTTGTGTAAAATCTTCAGCCCATTTTCATTGGTTTCACTTTAAAGAGCCCCCCTTAAAAAAAACTGAACTGAGTTTGTGTCTCTATCCCCCCCTTCCCATCCTCCTTCTGCACCCCCCCCCCCCATGTATTGAGTTTATTGTGTGTCCCTCTCAATAATCTGCTCATTCTCTTTGGCCTCAGTCTTTTCCTTCTCAGTCTGTTGTGGATCAGAGACCCTGGTGCTGGGGGTTCAGCTGCTCCTTTGAGACAAGATGTGGATTTCTGTGTCTCACATTCAGATTCACATGAGTGGGGGGGGGGGTTTGCATACATTTGCATTGGGCGCTGGTGTTACAAGGAATGCTGGGAATTCTATGTCCAGGGATCTGATGTGTGGGGTTATATAAAGTCACACCCTGCGAGGTTTTCTTGTTAATGACGACTAATTATGTATCACATCCACTCTAACACCCCTGTACTAAGTTTCTGCACTGATATTTGATTGGATCTAATGATAAGAACTGCACAGAACATGAGTTAAAAGACAAGTAAAGACTCAAACTCACACTTTTTTAATCAGTCATTTTGGTCAGTGTTCCGTCAGCTTGGGGTTCTTTCTATGAATGTGCCGCCGCCATCAAACCCCCTTGTCCCAGAGATCCCCTGTATCTCAGACAAAACTTTAGGGGTTAAACCAGTGCAGAATCATTTATTCTACAGATGTGCAAATATTATTTTGATTTGGTGAAATGCAGAATCTGCCAGGAAATGTTGGCCAAAAACAGAACAGGATCCAACCCCCAGTCTATACATTAATATGTAAAAAAAGAAATAAAGAAATTGCATCATTGGGGAACAAAAATATTAGGTTTCAGTGGTCCATAGCGAAAATGAAACAGTTGTTGCAGCAGCAATTAAGAAGACCCCCCAGCAAAATATGAAGTGTATCTTATAAATAAAATTGCTGCTTCTACAAAAATGCTACTTTCTATTTCTCCATTTTTCAGGCATTTGCTATTAACGGTGACAATTTATTCAGGCGTAAATTTTTCCCAGTAAGCAGAAATTTCCCCGTCGCTTCCCAGTGCGAGAATTTCTCCAGCAGAAATGGTCATATTTTTATTTACTTGGCTCATTTTGCCCATATTTTGCCCTTATACGTAGGTTTTAATGTTTTTTTGTGATCTCATGTTAAGAATTGAGGCAACCAATTGTGAAATTAAAAATCAAAAAACCTCTTGTAAATGGGGTGATAATATGTGAGTTGTAAATAAAATGCTGCTAGAGGTATAGGAGGTGGCACAGTGGCTGGGAAAGCTCTAGAGACAAGGTCCCTCTCCAGTGGTGTAACTATGGGGGAGCAATGGGTGTAACTACACCTAGCCCTGCCCCCCAGGTGCAGATTTTGCACCTGAGCATGTGGCCCCATAGTTACACCTTAAAATGCTATGAGAGAAAGCAAATGTGGTGGATTGCAGGGATGTGTTCACTGAGGCTGGAAAAGCCAGTGCAGGTGTTGGAATTGATTAGCCATGGCTTGTTGAAAAGGGGAGGGCCTGTAAGTAAACTCTCCACCCAGGAAGTGAGCAAATGCAGCTGGAAGACTGTGGGAAAAGAGGAGGGGCTCTAAGTGACTTCTCCGCCCAGGAAGTGAACAAGTGCAACTGGAAGACTGTGGAAAAGGGGACGGTCTTTAAGTGAATTTTCCACCCAGGAAATGAGCAGGTGCGGCTAGAAGACTGTGGAAAAGGGGAGGGGCTGTAAGTGAACTCTATGACCAGGAAGTGAGCAAATGCAGCTGGAAGACTGTGGAAAAGAGATGGGGCTATAGAGATGGGGCTATAAGTGACTTCTCCGCCCAGGAAGTGAGCAGGTGCGGCTAAAAGACTGTGGAAAAGGGGAGGGGCTGTAAGTGAATTCTCCACCCAGGAAGTGAGCAAATTCAGCTGGAAGACTGTGGAAAAGAGGAGGGGCTCTAAGTGACTTCTCCGCCCAGGAAGTGAGCAGGTGCACCTGGGAGACCTAAGGGGGAAAAAAGATTGTGATTTAATGGTTCAGGTTCAGGCTCTGGTTAGATTGGTCTGTTCTGGTGTCAGAACAATGAGTGTTACTTTGTTTCTATTGCTGTGCCCTGTGTGTGACAAATCCTCGCTGTGGATAAGACACAGACACTTGAAAATGACTTGGTTCATCACTGGGTTTGGCCACTTCTGCCGCTGCAGTGAAGTCCGACAACACAAATAGAATTTCTCTAGGCTGTGGCTTATGTTCAATAAACTCATGTTCCAAAATACTGTCCTGCATCACAAGATGAGCTGTAGCACCTGCATGAGCTGCATTGTCACATTATAATTTCACTTCTGATGGATTTTCTTGCTGTGATTGGGGATGTGGGACTGGTAGCAGCCCCCTGCCTTCCTGTAAAGCCCCCCGCTCTGATGGAAGCGGTGTCAGAGTGATAGTAAGCTCTTGAGCCAATCATCAGAGCAGTCAATAATGTGCCACTCTGTGTCTCTGAATGGTGCAAATGTAACACGGTCACAGGCTGATTGGGAAATGAGAGCAGTCATTGGGGCTGCGGATCTGGCACTGATCTATCACAGCAGGTCTCAGCCCATTGTACTGAACAGAGAATCAAATGAACTGAGCGGTAAATGAAAGCACAATGAGCTTCCCCCCTCGACTCAGAGTCTGCCGACATTGTGCATTAGGCTTTGATCTGTTGTCACGCCCTGCTGTATCTGCAATGTCTTTACATGTGTCATGCGTGTGTGTCATGCGGGCCCCGTGTTGTCACGATTTCTAGGGCTTTCTCATTACACACAGTGACAGTGACTTCAGATAAAGACCTGAGGTCGGTGGCACCAATAAGAGCAATTATAAGCAGACACATGACATGGACTAGTTATCTGTTTGTTTAGCAGGAGAAAAATTTGTTCTCTAAAACTATATGATGTGGGGGAAAGTCATGGTTTAGGGTGCAAATTGCCATTTTCCTAGCACAGTCAATGCAATACTTACTGAGGATGATGATGGTTGAGCAACAGCGACAGATCAGTGTTTGGACAGACCTGGAAGCATTGCTGATGAGCACAGGCAGAAGACTGAATTTGTGTAGTTTGGCCCAACGTGGATATAGAAGTGATGTGCAGGTTGAACCAAAACCGACAGTGATTTATTGTCAGTTCAGCAGGTTTGGGTTTAAACCATTGCAGGCGTGGGTTGGGTGCAGGTCAGACTGGGGAACTACACTCCTCTGCTCCCGACAATACTCAACAATGTCCCTCATGAATACAGTGCTGACCAACACAGTCAACATTATCTCCTGCAGTTGATATGGTTTATTGAGCTTTTCCAAGGCTTTTACCTCTAACATCTGCTGGGATTGGTGGCCCTATTTGTTCATGAGTAGAGAACTGATAAAAGTTTTTTTTTCAGAGAGTTGTTGTCAATGATTGTTTCTTAAACTTGACTAGGGTTGGCCATGCATGGGTCAATAAATAGCTGGTGGATGTGACCCTCCGGCTCACAATTGGCTTGATATCTAATGAACAGGTTTGAAAATCCCATCAGGCATGGACCTCGTTAGCATTTTCATATGTTCTAAACTGACATGGGTCCATAACACCAGAGTATGATTGGACTGGGTCAATGATTGCTCAACTTGATGCTCCTTGTATGTGGCCAAATGGGGTAGACATCTGGACAAAATGAGCAGCATGAGTGGCAGGTGAAATTGGGTGTTGGTAATTGTAAGAGTTTGTGTTGGGGATTTAAAATATGCAGCACTTACTGCATAATGGGATTAAGGCAAATCCTTGATAGAGCAGAGCTTGGGAGACCTTTTGCATAATGAATGAGCCCGAATGGCTGTCCAAGATAACTGTCCTTGTAAATTCATGGAAGGAGATCCATCCCCTAAACAAATCACTGGTAACAGAGCGTCCAGAGAAGACAGAAGAAGCTGAGGGAGATCCGTTATGAAGAAAGGGGGCACTGGAGAAGAGGCACCACACCATGAATGAATTGGTGGAGTATTTACTAGTATATCACGCAACAGCCATCACTCTGATGAAATATGTTACATTTTAGGTGGTTTTTACAGTGAAATCTGTGTAGTTGTGGGATTCGTTGGCCATGTGGATGTTATTTGACGTCACTGTAGACTTGGACTGCCACAAATAAGTGGAATTATCCAGTTTAAGCAACAGTGGGGACAACCCTTTAATTGTGTCATTGTTCCTACTGTCTGAAATCAGTTCCCTGTGCCTTGTCTCTCTATTTCTGTAGGGTCAGTCTCAACTAAACCCCAATTGAAATAAGAAATGTTAGTGACTATGAGCCCCAACATAAACTGTTGGAAGTGGCAACCAATAAATGGACCAGAGTGAGAGCTGCAGGGAAAGAGGAATCCAGAGTTGTGTAGCATTTAATTTCTCCGCATATATCACCTGCATTGTTTGTAAATCATGAGAGAGCTTTGCTTTATCCACACTTTATCCTCTTCTGCCCTCTCATGGTTCTACGTGTCCATTTCCCATTTTTCAGAATTTACTAAATACACCATGAAAATGAAAAACTTTGTTGAAACCTGTAGAGATTCTATAAAAGTGTTCAAACAAGTTGATTTTTAAAATGATTTTTTTTAGACTGTTAAAACAACACAAGACTATTAACAGCTTGGGTAGAAGAATTTAATTATACAAAAATATATATAATCATGTGGTGCATGTCCTGTTCCCCCGTGGCCTGCAAAGCCCGTGTCTCATGAACTGCTTTGACTATACACGTATGTAAGGAGACATGTCCAGACATTTTCGGGATCTCAAAGGGAATGAAGTATTTATATTCTGTATTTTATTACATAGGGAATGTTTTCTTATATATGTTACATTTCTCTAGCTTTGCCTTTTCTCAAAGCTAAAATAAAAGGAATGTTAAGGTCTTTCCTAATAACAGAACAATGGGAAGGTAACCAGATAACAGCTCCCTAACACAAAATAACAGCTGCCTGGTAGATCTAAGAACAACACTGAATATTAAAATCCAGGTCCCACTGAGACACATTCAGTAACATTGAGTAGGAGAAACAACAGGCTGCCGGAAAGCAGTTCCATCCTGAAGTGCTGGCTCTTTCTGAAAGCACATGACCAGGCAAAATGAGCTGAGATGCACCTACACACCAATATAATGTATTAAACAAAATACACTTGCTGGTTCAGGAATGACATTTATATGGTAAAGTGAATAATTGTGTCATTTAGAAATCAAAACGACACCATAAAAATCGTGACAGAATCCCTTTAAATAGTGGATAACACCATTATGTTCTACAGATTTTATCTGTTGTGTAACCTTAGCCTTTTCTCCTTTGAATGGCTGCCCCCACGGCTACACAACAGCTTAATAATATACACAATAGTAGTATATAAACCACAGTTTTACCAGTGCAGGGCAACACTGCATTATATTTTTATTACATTAAAACACTTTCATTTTTTTGATGTTACTGTTCCTTTAAATGAAGAATTTTAATATTCCAATCATTACATATAAAAACATGGATGGCCAGATATCTTAATAAGCAATAAAAAGAGACTTGAGGACCAGGATCTGATAAATGTCAGCTGTTTTAGGGGGTGGGAATTCTGGGAATTGGATGACATCAAGGAATATTTCTGTAGATAGAGAGAAGAATGAAAACTTGCCTTCATGATTTTCACTTCACTTGTTGACATGTGTTGCCTTGTTCTTGCTTCCCCTGTGCATCTTGATACAATAAAAGTCACTTGGTAATTACATACTTGGGTCTTGTTGGCACGCAAAGCCTTTGCTGGCATAGAGTGGCTCAGGTGCTGTAGGGCAAAGCAATGTGAGAAGTGAAAGGGAGCTGGAAGTGGAGCTACTGCCCATAAGACCATTGATGCAGTTGGTCTCCACTTCATCCTGAGACCTTCTTCCCATGGTGAGGATCCCCGCTGCGTGGTTGCCAGAGCCTTGGAGCAACCTCTGGAGTCGACTTTGCATGGTCTGGAAATCACTCCTTCTTTTGCCCAGGGTCAGAATGCCAGCGGCATGGTTACCAGTACCACGGAGAATATCATATATCCGGCAGGAACATGTCTTCTGGCGGCAGCAGTCGGGCGCACCGTGAGATGTTGAGATCAATGAACAGAGAAGAACCAGGAACAACCAGCAGTGGGTCTTATGCACCTGAGAACAACAGTAAACACAGACACATTGACTTGCTGGCCACCTCAGAACATATAATAAGTCTTTGTCAGTTGTGAAGGGAAATTTGGACTATAGCTTTGGATCAATGTAACATCCAGCTGGTTAACTATATGTATTTGCATGGGAAGAAAGTTATTAAATTGGTCAATAACACAATGTAGGAGTAACATTGAAAGCAACTATACCATTGTGTGTAATAAAAAGGGAATCTATCCAACCTGCCAGTTTGACCAGTAAAGTCATAGAGAAGTGATAATGTATATAAAGGCACAGTTATGTCCATAGTTTAAGAAAACACAGATTCTACAGCAGAATGGACCAGTGGAACACAGAACCAGTCAGTAGATCAATAGAACGAATAACACAAAGATTTTGGACGTGTGAGCAGAGGTGAACCTTGTAGACACATGTCAGCCTCACTCTGTAAGTAATGGGGGTAACAGGTGATGGTTAAGTTGGATTAAAAAGTCAGACGGGCTGGAGGCAAAGAGAAGCTGTAGAAGGTCTGGGAGTAGAAAAGCTGAAGAGAAATGAATGGTTAGGACTGAAGAGATTCACAGGGGAGAAGGATTGGTTGTTAAGGTTTCCTTATGGAGATAGGTGTCCTAAAACTCTACTGAAGATAGAAACATGGGGACTGGGACTAATGCCCCAAACTTTTTGGAGGGCTTTTTTTCTGTAAGTTTCTTATCCTGTTAAACTGTTAGCTCTGAGAGCAGGGACCTTGTCATTGCACTATTCCTCCTTTCTGTACTGTACACTGATATTAATAGTGCTAGCTCTATATTCATTGGTCTATATATTCTCTATTCATCCAATAAAGTAACCAAAGGCCAATGACTGCTTCAAGGCCTAGTGACATACAGTCTGAAATTATTTAATCAGTGCAGACAAGCATAACATTAACGAAATTGTGTGCCTTAGACTGTACAGCACCACTCTCTGCTCCTAAGAACCCGCCCTTTATTTAATAATCGACACGAATAATTAGCATTGCAACCCTATTAGTATATGTGAAAGAGAAGAAAAGCAATGTGGTGAGAGAAAACGCCAGAACAAACTGAAAACAAACAGGTGGAAAAGAGAGAAATATAAAAGGAGATGATTATGATTATGACTGTATGTAGCTTGGCCTCTCCAACATTGACCATCTATAGAAAGCAACCAAAAATATGCCATGGAAATGCCCCCTGCTAGGAAAGAAAGACCAAAGAATAGAATAAAGAGGGAAATGAAAGGCAAGACAAGGAGAAACTGTGAGGGGTAATGAGAGAAGTGGGGAAAGGCTATTATTATGGAAGGAAGGAAGGAAGGAAGGAAGGAAGGAAACAATATGGAACTGAAGAGAAAGTGAGGAGAAACCATGAGTTGAAAAGAAGGAGATGAAAGAAAAGAAGAAGCCACAAAGGACAGGGAGAAAAGGAACAAAGAGACAAATATCCTATTCTGTACATCGAGTGGATAAGTCTGGGTAAAAATTTAAAAAGTTGAAAGTTTAAGGCCATGTGTCAAGGAGCTTTAAAAAAAATGTAATTGAGGAGAAGTATACAATATTTTGTACATCAAGCCCTGGATCTTCTATTAGTAGAACATTAAACTTACCTGCTAATGAGCAATCAAATATAAACTATTATGTGATAATCACCTTCTGAATTCCACTGATCCCAACACCAGAACTCCCCTACTTCATCCCTTACCTTATCAGTTAGAGACTCCATATTTCTGGGTATCTTATTGACGCTCTGGAATCTTCTGAAGCTTATGCGATTCCAACTTCTCTCCCTGCCTTATATATATGACATTTTTCTGTAGTTTGTGTCACAGGACATCTATTTTGGGAGGCAGTATTTGCCACAAGCCGTGGTGGCTCTTGCTACAAAAGAAGGCACGGACTTTAATGACATTGGTTGTGAGACGTCTCCTGGCTACAAAGGGAGGCTCGTCAGACCCTAATGCACAAGCTTTTCTTTGATCCTATTGTGCTGCTCCTCTGATTAGATATTCTGTTGAGTAACCTGGAGTTAACAAGGAGCTGGTCACTGCTGGAATTTAGCGAGGATTCTTTCAGACTTACAGATGTTTGGGCCAAACACGTCTAAGGATCATAATGATTCTCATTAACGACAGAGATATTGCTAACGACTGTGGTTTTTCTAATGAAACAAGATGATTAGACTAATGACATATCTACTTGGAATGTTCTTCAGAAAAGGGTTCCATAACAAGCTCAGAAGTAGTCACAGTGTTTCAATGGGCCAAGCTCTAGGCAACTGTTGGGTATCATGTATAATAAAGGCATTGAATTCTTGCCCTGCAATAGGAACCGTTCCTGAGTTAATTAATGGTTTCCATAACTTCCACAACTTATTTAGCGCCTGTCTATGGTAAGAAGAAGAGTCAGCAAGTACACAAGGAGGGTTAGTGGAATATAAAGTATTAGAATGCATTTAGCTGAGGGTGGTTGTGCCTAAAACCCACAAGTTCTATCATGGAAACTAACTTTATGCTTACCTGCAGGGGCAGAACTACAGAGGAAGCAGACCCTGCGGTTGCAGGGAGCCCAAGAGATTTAAGAGGCCCAATAATGCCCTAATTAATGAGAAAGTTCAATATACATATATAAAATGGGACAACTTCTGGATATGTTGGAGGCCAGAAACGGAATTTGTTGTGGGACTGAGTAACATCTAGTCACGTCACTGGATATTGTAGGCTGCATGTGGGTTCAGAAGGGGCAGGTTCTTGTGGATTTCTGGTAGCAGGGGAAAAAGACAGAATTGGGGTCCATGGGTATGTTTTGCTAAGCCACAATTCTGTCTTTTCCTTGCTGAATGTTATATTTCTGGATGTGGAAATGATAAAACATCTATGAACATGAGGGTTAGTGCTGGCAAGCCTACGATTAAGTGCCCCTTGCCATTAAACACATGAGACTACTGAAAGATTATTGATATAAACAAAGATATTTATATATATATATGTATATGTTTTTACCTCAGTGGCCTTGTGGATTCTTGCAGTGGCCATTGAATAACTATTGTTGGTTTTCCACTTGTACTGGACCCCTTTCCCAACATCCTAGTGCCCTATCATCATCATCATCATCATCATCTCTGTGCTGCTGTCACCAAGGACAATTAGCACAAAAAGGCTAATTATTACTTAGCGATGTCCATTCATGTGTCAGATGATTCATCTCAGTTTGTATCAGCACTGACGCATCACTCACAAGCAGTGACTTCAAAGAAAACCTATGCGTACAATTAAAGTCCAACTTAAGCAGCACAATATGAGTTTTCTTGAAACCAAAACGGCATCATCTGTTGGGCCCATTTCTCCCCCCAGCCTTTCAAACAGTCTACATTTAACTATTGTTTTCCACAAAAAAAACACGTTTGTTTTCCAAGTAGGGAGAAGTGAAATATCTTGCTGTGTTTTATCCACAGACATAATTCTGGTGCGGTTTGAAAAATGTCACTGGAAAAAAAATGCCCTTAGGAGCCAAGGCATTTGGTGAATTTTTTGCCGTTTTGTAAATTTTCAGTGTAGAGAACTGGGTCACGTTCACCCATTACTATTAGAAGCACTAGCTTGTGAAATGTACCCCTGATCATAAAGGGGAAGCAAAGGGGAGCAGAAAGATAATTGTGAGCGGAGCTTTTATAGGCAGATTTAATACTTGGGGCTGTCCTTACACTCTTATATCTCTAGTTACTGTATATCCCCAGTTATGTCCCTAGTTATATCCCTAATTATATCCCCAGTTATATCCCCAGTTTTATCCCCAGTTATGTCCCAGATATGTCCCCAGTTTTATCCCTAGTTTTATCGCCAGTTATATCCCTAGTTATATCCCCAGTTTTATCCCCAGTTATGTCCCAGATATGTCCCCAGTTTTATCCCTAGTTTTATCCCCAGTTATATCCCTAGTTATATCCCCAGTTTTATCCCCAGTTGTATCCCCAGTTATATTCCCATTTATATCCCTAGTTATATCACCAGTTTTATCCACATTTATATCTTCAGTTTTATCGCCAGTTATATCCCCAGGTTTATCCCCAGTTTTGTCCCCAGCTATATCCCCAGTTTTATCCCCAGTTACATCCCCAGTTTTATCCCCAGTTATATTCCCATTTATATCCCTAGTTATATCACCAGTTTTATCCCCAGTTATATCTTCAGTTTTATCCCCATTTATATCCCGTTTTATCCCCAGTTACATCACCAGTTACATCCCCAGCTACATCCCCAGTTTTATCCCCAGTTTTATCCCCAGTTGTATCCCCAGTTGTGTCCCCAGTTGTGTCCCCAGTTATATTCCCAGTTGTATCCCCAGTTGTATCTCCAGTTTTATCCCCAGTTGTATCCCTAGTTGTGTCCCCAGTTATGTCCCCAGTTATGTCCCCAGTTATATCCCCAGTTATATCCCCAGTTTTATCCCCAGTTTTATCCCCAGTTGTATCCCCAGTTGTATCCCCAGTTGTATCTCCAGTTGTATCCCCAGTTATATTCCCATTTATATCCAAAGTTATATCCCCACTTTTATCCCCAGTTGTATCCCCAGTTGTATCCCCAGTTATATCCCCAGTTGTATCCCCAGTTTTATCCCTAGTTATATCCCCAGTTTTATCCCCAGTTACATCACCAGTTACATCCCCAGTTACATCCCCAGCTATATCCCCAGTTGTGTCCCCAGTTGTATCCCCAGTTGTATCCCCAGTTGTGTCCCCAGTTGTGTCCCCAGTTGTGTCCCCAGCTGTGTCCCCAGCTGTGTCCCCAGTTGTATCCCCAGTTACATCACCAGTTACATCCCCAGTTGTATCCCCAGTTGTATCCCCAGTTGTATCCCCAGTTATATCCCCATTTATATCCCCAGTTGTATCCCCAGTTGTATCCCCATTTATATCCCCAGTTTTATCCCCAGTTACATCCCCAGCTACATCCCCAGTTATATTCCCATTTATATCCCTAGTTGTGTCCCCAGTTTATCCCCAGTTATATCCCCAGTTATATCCCCAGTTATATCCCCAGTTATATTCTTGTATGGTTGGTCAGTTCCATTCTTGAGGATGGACTTGCAGACGTGTCTATAGCTCATTGCTGCTCCCCATGGCTTTGTGCTTTTGCCTTTGATCCAGCTATGGGGGGGGGGTCCCTCGTAATATTTCTGCATTGTCCATCACTGGTTGTAATGTATCTGCTCATAGACTCCATCCTCTTGGCCAAACTCCCACACATTTCATCTTTTATATCACAGAATATTGCAAATAGTTGCAGATAAGAGCTGGCTAAAGCTGCACAATTTCTTCTCCTTTGTTGCGATTCTTTCTTGGGTTAAGAAAACGTGAAATCTTTAAATGCAAATTGCCTACTGGGATAGTGTTCTTCTTCTTTTTCTTTCAATATGTCCCCTCAGTGCTGGGGCTGAGTGAATCAAATGGCACAAACTGCCCTGTTCCCTTAAAGAAAAAGCCATCTCAAGCTAAGAATGGAGGGCTGCAGAAGGGAATGGGTTAAAGTGAGAGAGTTAAGGGGCAATGGTTGACTCCTAGGGGCAATGGGTGCTGTATCTCCCATATAGTGGAACATATATTCAGATTTCCTCATCTCTGCGGCTTCTTATCTTCAGCTACAACTTCTAATAAAGTGCACCAGGTGGAACACACATTTAACCAGCAAACGAGAGCGAGGCAGGGAGAAACGGAAGGGGTTAAATCAAAACCTACCATAGGGGCGGGGGACACAGACAGACAGACAGACACATCTGCAGGGACTGATTGTTGCCTGGGCTGTAACCCATAGCAACCAATCATGCCATTTGCTTTTTACACCCAGCTGTAGGGCCAGCAAGATTGGTTGCTATGGGTTACTGCCCTGGTGGAGTTGATCAAATGACCCCCCAGCAAGTAGGGTGCAGGCAGTGGTCTGGGGGCAGCAGTAGGAATAGCAGGAGGGCTGCTTCTAGTGCCATATTGTAACACACAATCTTCCCTCCTCTCCCTGCTCCACCTCGGGGTATATAAGGTAGAGTCTTTCCATAAACTCCTACAGGTAACACCACATAAACTCATACAGGTAACGCCACATTGTGGGTGATGCATCGTGGGTAAAACATGGCCGATTGAGCTGCACCTTTCCCCTTTAGTAAATGAAACTGAGTATATTCCTATTATTGCAATGGCCGATACCCTTGGCTGAATCAATGGAATGTCTGTGTAATGAGGCTGTGCCCGTGTTTCACTTGTGAGTGTGTCTTCCCCGTGTTATTTGGAGGAGAAGTCCCAGTGTGGGTGGCACAAGATGGGATTCATATGCACAGAAAGGTGAAATAGATTGTCCCATCTTTAAAGCTGCCCTAGTGTTCTCTCCCTTCTCCAGGCCTCTTCATCCCCAGGCCTCTCATACGGCCTGTATCAGTGTCATTTCTATTAGCTGCTCGGACTTTACTATCTCCTCCTTTGCTCTGACCTGAAACTCCTAACCTTATTCTTCATCTTCCCATCCTTATTCTACAAATTTCCATCCTTATTCTTCAACTTCCCATCCTGAACCTCTCTTCTTGGGACCCTCAAAGGACACACAATCCCCTTAGGGTCTGGGCTTCTACTTGATGGCTCCATGGACCTCATTAGGAGACATTTCCCCACTTGATGAAAAACCCTCCCTATTGTTTTGATTTCTCAGATACAACTCCATGTACATAATACAAAGACTTCTCCCTGAAATTAGTAACTGCTGATTTTTACTGTAACCCTTCCACAAGCCACATGGTACCCTAAAATTTGTCACAAAAATTGGCAGACATGAAGACCTGAATGAGTGTATTTAAACCACTAGTGATTCCTTCAGATACACAAAGAGAGATCAGGAGGGACAGAGAATGTGGGTAGAGGTAGCAGTAGACTTTTCCCCTCTGGAGGCCAAACCTCATTCTGAGGGTGGAGAAGGGGAGGCTGGTCTGTCAATACTTTAACATTAAAAGGGTTTGCACAGTTGAAAGTCAATCCTTTACTTCCATAAGAACAATTTAAAAGAATGTAAGTTCCTGCGGTTCTGTCCCAGGAGGACTCAGATGTTCATGTAGTGGGTATGAGAGGCTCCTGTAGGACAGTTCAGCTCACAGTAGCTCTGGCTCATCAGCTTGTTGCTTTTGTCTAAGAGGATCTTCAAGAACTGCTGTTTCCCCCACTTTCAGTCTCAGGGATGGATTCCAAGACCCCCCTTGGCCTCAACAAGGCAAAAGAAGGGGAGTGGGCGCTGGTCCGACTGATGCCGCTTGACTGGCCGGCGTGGTGGATCTGCCTAACGTGCTCCACGGCTTCGTTCTCGGCGAGTTTCAGGAGGTCCGCTTGGCCCTGTGGAGGCACAGAAAGAAATAAGTAAAAGTCAAGAAACAAACAAAAAAAAAAGTAGGTGATGGTGGGAAAAGTAAAGCCACTTCATGTTTGCTCCGTATGACGTAGAATTGATATTCCCAACCTCCTCCCTTGACCCTTTGTTGTGACTGTTTTGTTAGCAGAAGTCCATTTAATAGGGCTGGGAATCTAATGATCCATCTTGCAATGAGCAAACATACAGCAGCTTCAGTTTCCCTGTTTAGCTCAAGAGATGATGATTAAACCAATAGACCCAAAGTGACACTGTCTGCAGCTCTGCCTCCACGTTGGCCCATTAGTCACTAGGTGGCAGCACCAGACCATTGGTCACTACAATGAAACCTGAATTAGAGACCAATGGCGCATGTCACATAATGAAGCATCAGTGACCAATGAAAACCTTTCCCATCAGGATTAACTGCTCAGTTTCCGTATCATGTTGCCCATTATTTACCTGCGTTGTCTTTGATGGCAGATTAAGCTCATGATGGAGACTGAGCCCGGCAATTAACTAATGGCCCTTTTCCCCCCATTATTGATTTTCTTTCTTTCAAAACACAAAAGCCAAGGACACACATCTCCTCCTGATACAACCCGTGGTCCTGCAGACACAACTGATAAGCAAGGAGCTGTACCACGTGTATATACACTGTGTATATATATATATATATATGTATTTCCATGGAGCAGAACTATGTAGTAGAATGGAGAACAATATTTCTGCTAATAGTCACAGATATAAATGCAGAGACTTCATGGTTAAGTATTAACCCTTTCCTAAAGGACGTCACTGATTGGTTAGGGGGACACACTGACTGTCGCTTGGCATGAAACTGTCACACAAACGCTCTTTCCATCTCCACTGCTTGTGGTGCCAGAACTCATCCCTGATGGCCTCCTGCTTGGCATGTAAATAATGTTGGTTGCCCAGAAACGACGAGTCTTTGTAGTAATGGCTTCCTATCCCCAAAACGTTCATTCACATAATAAACACTCCATTACTCCACCTTTAACACAGTTATGTTCCAAGCAAAACTCTCCATGGCTTTCTGCAGCTTCCTCCCCTTCAGACCCTCTTTGGCGCCGATCTGATGAAGGTCCTCGTGGAACCCCATTCCTACACAGGGGGAAAAACAGATGTAGGATCAGTATTTCCATCAACGGTTTTCAGATGTGAAACATTTAATCAGGCCTGGACTGGCTACCTGTGGGTTGTGGCAAATGCCAGAGGGGCTGCTGTAAGGTCCCATAGAAAGTCACTATTTAGTCAGCTGCTGGAGGACTATTTGAAATGCCAGGGCCTTTGTAGAACTCCCAGTCCAGACCTGTGGCAGGATTCTGGGGATCAGGTTTATTGCATTTCTTCCCATTCCATAATTCTTCCCAATTATTAAACATTCCCTTCTATTTGCCCTATTGGCCAGAGTCACCTTTATTTTTTCACTAATTTATTTCAATTCTGCCTCTTGAGCAAACATATAAACATTACTATTTATGCAGAGAACTTGCTCTATTCCTTACACATAAGATTCTTCTGACTGTTCTCTATAGTAATAACATCACAGCGCCCCAAGGTCAAAGCGTGACCCCCAGGAGGAATCACATCAACACCTTTGTATTGTTCCAGCTGAATCTCCTTCTTTTCTCCATCTTTCCCAGTCACTATTAGATGAACATGAGCAGGTACAGCTCAGTAACGAAGCCAGAACCTAAATGATCTTATGCAGAACTATTTCCCTGTGTACCCCCAAACCCTGCCCGTATAGAGCATGGACTAAACGTCGGAGCCATTTCCAGCACCAATTCAGCTTCTCTAACCAAAAGCCAAACAGAAATGTCTTGAGACACAGAAAACCACGGGACCATGTAGTGAGGCAGATCTTGAATAGATTTCGTAATCCTGGGGGAAGCGCAGACGCCCCAGACTGACACGGGCTGAATACTAACGAAGTCCCCGACACGGACGTAATGGGGTTCATTATAAATCATGTATGGCAGGAATAGAAGCCTGGCCCAGCTCTTACATATTTTATTAGATTTTATTATGATCCATATTTCGCTGCTGGAGAAGCTCTTGTACTCGCTGCACATCTGCCCGGGACTCTCAGGCTTTTGCTTTTTCTTCATTAACCCCTCAATGGCCAAGGCACAGACCGATCATGGGCACTTATTCCATGGGCTTCTTTATAGTTGCACTTCATTGGGTGCAGAGATTGTGATTTATTTCTTATTTCTAGGGAGAGGGGAAGCAATGGCCCTGGGCAAGATATGAGCACTGGGCACCTGATATTTGCTGCATTTAACACTATAAACCAGTGATCCCCAACCAGCGGCTTGTGAGTAGGGTTGCCACCTGGCTGGTATTTTACTGGCCTGGCCTTGGTGCCAATGTTATTTATAGGGAAACCCATAAAAAATATAGGAAGGCCGGTATTTTCTTTCAGAAAAGGTGTTAACCCTACTCGTGAGTAACATGTTGCTCTCCAACCCCTTGGATGTTGCTCTCAGTGGCCTCAAAGCAGATGATTATGATTGAATTCCAGGCTTGGAGGCAAGTTTTAGTTGTATAAAAACCAGTTGTACTGCCAAACAGAGTCTCATGTAGCTGCCAATCCACATAGGGGCTATCAATAGCCAATCACAGCCCTTATTTGACCTTTTTCAGTCTTGCATTTTCTCCATCTCTTTTTATATTTGAATGTGGCTCACAGAACAAAAAGGTTGGGGATCCCTCCTATAAACAGACGAGTAACTGCTGGGGGGGGTGATACGAAATCTTAATCCTTAGAGTAAATGTCAGCAGTGAAGATTATCCAGAAGATATCTTCAGTTATTTAGTCTCCCTGAGCCTTCTTTCTCTAATTCCAGGCTCCAGGGAATGTGCAGCTCATTCAGGAACCAGGGGGCTGATAATAGGGGCTCCTATGGGTGAGGGTCTGAGTAGTATGGGGCCCGGTGATAACTGATGGGGGCCTTGGCCCTTTGTATACAGTGTGATCCAGAGCTTAATAACAGAAGCAGCAAAGTATATAGGGCCCAGTACCAATAACACCCCCAAACCAGACAACAGCCTCAGGGTCCCCACAGGGGCTGGAATGAATGGGCGCAGTTGTGCTGAAAGAGCTGGCCGTACTTGTGATGCTCACATGCCGAATGCCAGAGATGGCGCCAACCAGTTCTCCAAATTCTCAGTCTTTCCTTTTCTTGTTCCCTACAGTTTGTTTGTTAATGATTTGACTGTGTCCCAGGTTTGTCATCTAATGACGCAGCAGAGGACAAAGGATCGACAGGAGAGCTCAGTGGGGTTCAGTGGGTTCAGAAGGGAAGAAGAACCACAAGCAGAATATTAATGATACAAATTGAAGCTGAAAGAACAACATCCCGGACACCAAGGCTATCGCTCTGAATCCAGGCACCTGCCAAAGAGACATTTCCAAAGCCCCCGACAGCTCAGGGCTCACTTTTTCTTCTTTTGCCTCAAAATGCCAACGAGCCTGGACTTGGAGGAACAGTCGGCAGAACAATGAGGGATCTGGGGGGTTTTTATGGTGACAAATATCTCTTTGGACATTTTGTTTGAAAGAAACATTTGATATATGGAGGGACTTGGTCACTGACTGGACCATACTCCAAAGATATATCTCTGATATGGAGGCTCTAAAGGGCCTTTATAGATAGAATGTTTTCTGCCCTATAATAACTCCAGGGGCTGTACTAGAGGCAGATTCTATTGTGGGACCCCTCCTTGTCAGCCCCAAAGTACTTCTGTATAACCTACATGCCGCTACCAAGTCAAATACCCCAACCTCATAATCATGGGACACCCAATAATCCAATACTGAAGTACTGGTTATAGTTTGTTTTTAAAGACACAAATGAGAGCCCAGCTACAGGCCGGTCCCCCTCTTTAAATAGAGCTCGGTGGGGTAACACCAGGTTTTTATCAGCGGCTGCAGATCTCAGGGGATCTTGAGCATTTATAATAAGAAACGAGCTGGAAAGAGAAGAAATGTTTTTCCAATTCATGGACAACCTTCTAGGCCATAAATCTCAATGAATCCAGGCACAATGCTCAGCTGTGAATACTGTTATAGCTCTTTTATTGTTCCATAAATTTCAGAGGTCTAATGAAATATTTTAGCGCCTGAACACAAGTCTGATAACCCTCAGTATAGGCTGACAGCATGGGAACCTGATCTAAACTAGAGAGCACATTCTCACTATAGAGCAAAGACCTGCGTTGGCCCCTAGTGTGGGACTGGACTCCCATGGGTCAGACTAGTTGACTTGCAGGTACCAGCAATCATCAGCACAGTACCAATGCCACCCACCCATCAATCCATTGGACTGGTCCACTGGAATTCCTCTTAGTACCCCGAGCTCTTACACGAGGGGTAAGAGCAACTGAGACTCCCCAGCTAGCAATCTATTACAAGCAACACAGACTCATACAGGGGAAATAACCTGATCCAATATTATCCCATCATCCCGGCTCTGGCCAGGGGGCATTGGGCTGAATGGGCCACAGGGTGGGTGAGAGCTGCCTGTATATGTAGGATATATGTGTATATGTGGGATTGATAGGGGGCAGTAGTTGGACACAAATGTCTGTGCAAATTGCACTTATCCTACAGACGGGCAGAATGTTATACATCCCAGTACTCACAGCTGGTGACATTTTTACACCCACATTTGTGCTCAGAATAATAGGGATTATTGTTCACATTTTCTCTCTCTCTCTCTGTTTGGAGCATAAAGTCCCACTGCAGGAACCAGTTCTACCCGAATCAACCAAAAACCCCACTTTTCATTGCCTCGAGGACGTTACGTACCTGCCTTCTGCACCTGAATTATTTTGCTGTAAACAACATCTGCCGTTTCTATTAATGTCCGGCTGGCTTGGATGAACTGAAATAGAAAGAGAAAATTCACTGAGAAGCTGCTTTTAGCAACAGAATCTTGGTGGGAGTATGTGCACTTAATCCCAAATACAAATTAAGGAACAGAGACCCCCATTTTTTTTATCTAAATCCCCATGTAAGGGCCCAGGACTTGTCAATTTGGCAGCTGAGATTTAAGGAAACATTTCTGTGCCGGCCCAGAAGCCCCCCGTGTGCCGTGGCCCTTAAGGTGACTTAGCAAATCTTTGTTGAAGGGGAACAATTGCTTTTAAATAAGACGCTGAGCTGTAACAAACAATTCCATTGTGGCACAGAAAAGTTCTCTCAAAACTGATGCATTAAAGGAGAACTAAAGCTCCACAAAGAATTAGCTTATAAATATTGTTCAGCTCAAGGTCATCACAGCCTTTAAATAATTCACCTCCACAGCTCCCCATGTTCTTATGCTTTAATCACTTTATACATTTTGGGAAGATGAATGAGGGAAGGGGGCTCCTTTTGCTCAGTCCCCCTCATTCCAGGACTATACAGGGGCAGGTGGGTGGTAGTGAAAGTTGTTCTTTCTGCTTCCCACTGACTCAGCCCTATTTCCGCTCATCGGATGGGCAGATAAATACCATGTCCTTCATATGACAGAGCCAAGCGGAGGCACAATAGGCACTGGGAGAGGGAGCGAGAGAAAAGGAGATGGGGGCTGTGTGATGGAAGGACACTGTGTCCCTGTGAGTGGCGTCTCTATATATCATTCAGCAGGATCATGGCAAGAAATAAGGAGCAAGTGTCTTTTTCTAGACTGACATAATACAACAGAATCTGAGTTTGGGCCGGAGGCAGAGCGGCCCTGAAAAATGCCTTTCAAAATACAGAAAAGACATGATTCTTGGTTTGAACTGCCGCCCATGTGTTGGTGCCACAAATGCCCACCTTGTCCAAGAGCAACAGGACTCAGTCCTTAGACCTAAACCTTAGGTGCGCCCCTTACATATTGATTGGGCCAAGGGAAAACTGACATTATCCAAGGATCCATCCACTGGTGCATTTGTTATATAGAGAGACACTTCTGTAGTTACAGGGACCCACTCACCGCATCATAAGAAGCCAGGACCTTCTTGAGCAGTTCTGGGACCGGTCCCTGGGCTTCCAGAGTTGGATACTGAGAGTGAAGGTTGAGGGTCACAGCCAAGGGACTGTCGTTGCTGAGCAGCCAGGCCGACACCGTGAGGATACACTGCTTCATGTTGGCCGCCGGACTCAGGCCACACAATTCCTTAAAGGACACCAGTGCATTCTGCAAACACAACAGTGACAGCACAATAAGCACTTGTTGCTAACGGTCACCACACCTTCGTTTACCTCATAATTTGTATTATTATTATTATGTATTACATCAGCAGTCATTGGCCACAAATGTCACTATTTCCTCCCATGTGCCTCCTATTCTGTTATATAATGCCCCTACAAGAAGCTGTTTGGAGGCTGGCCTATAACAGTGCCATAACTAGTCTGCATGGGTTTCCTCTGGGTACAGTGGGTTCCTCCCACACACCAGAAACATATTGGTGACCCTAGTTTGGATTGCCTAGATCAGGGATCCACAACCTTCTGAACACATTCAGAAGTAAAAGGAGTTGGAGAGCAACACAAACAAAAAAAATAAGGGCTGTGATTGGCCATTTGGTAGCCCCTATGTGGATTGTCAACCTAAATTTGGTAGTGCACCTGGTTTTTATACAACCAAAACTTACCTCCAAGCCCGGACTTCCAAAATAATCACCTGCTTTGAGGCCACTGAGAGCAACATCCAAGGGTTTGTAGAGCAACATGTTACTCACAAGCTACTGGTTGGGGATCACTGGCCTAGATTGTAAGCTCCTCTGGGGCAAGGACTGATGTGAGTGATGTATAATAGATTTGTACTATATCAATACACATTCTAACAACAATAAACACTTAGGTCAAGCTATTCCTATTCCATTTGGTAAGCCCTATAGCAAGTGTACCCCTTAGTGTGTCATTTTTTAACCACATCAACAACCTCCCAATTTGCAGCAGGGAAATCTCAGGAATCATCACAAATATCTACACCCCCCACACCCCACAGTCAGATAATCGTCAACAAGAAGAAGAAACCCGAAATATAGAAAATGATTCAAAACGACTTTTCATGGAAAAATAGATTTGTGAGTTGGACAGAAATGTAAAAACAAAGCCCAATAGAGTTCACAGTCCATTTGTGCTTCACCTGCCATAATGTTCTACAGATAAAAGCTACGGAAGGACCAAAACTGAACTGGGACTAAGAATAGAAAATGGGTGTGGGCGGCGGGGGGGTTAGGTGACCCCAGGACAGACAGGAGTGGATCTAATTGCCCAGCAGTGTATTTAAAGCTCTGATTTCAGCTCACACACACACACAGAACATTAGGAAATGTAATAGACACTTGCCTTATATTTAATTAAAAGCAAAAGAGCAGGAGAAAGGAAAAAAAGCAGGTAAAGTAATGGAGATAAAAGCAATCTGTGCTACAGACAAAAGGCTAAACATATTGACTCTCAACCCCTGCCAAGATTCTGTATCTGAGCCTCCACTCGCAAGACATGCACCAACACAATATCTGGTTTTCTCATGGTTTTCCACCAGCTTCTGCCTCTGCGGAGGACAAAGACTAAAAAGGAAGCGGAAGATCCACAAATGAAAGGCTGTAGCCAATGGTCAAGCTAAAAAAGTGGTCCAAAAACCTATGGGAAAAGAATTCATTATTCCACCAGGGGGCAATGGGGGAGTCCTAACTAGGAGATGACATTAACAGGCCAAAGACAATGGAGCAGGAGGGACAATTAACAAGGTATAGCAAAAACAGTCTATTTGGACACACTTATATGAATTAAAAATAAATAAATTCTGATATATATTCCATATGTGTTACCTGCACGTTCTCTCGGAGATCGGTGGCCTCTCGCAGAGACGGTATCGCAGTTCTAAACGCCTCATCTATTGCCTTGATGCCCGTCGTCTTGGTTGATGTATACTCTCTGACTTTTTTCCCCTTGCGGACATAAAGGCCCTTTTTTTGGGCCTTCCCACCCCCGCGCCGGTTGGTAATGGCGATATGGACGAACAAGGTGGTGTTCTGAAGGAAGTCTCCAGTTAGAGACTGCAGTGGAACATGTCGGAAGCCCGTTTGCAAACACTCAAAGGGAATGGTGTACTGTGCAATAAATTCATCGCCAATGTAGTCATCATCTAAAACTACAAAACGCAGAATGGCCAACTCTGGAAGGTTGATGTGGAACTCAAAACTTTCATCAAATATGGGATTGTCTCCATTTTGTGTCACTGTCTTTGTCCTGTGCTCTGCGCAGTCGGCGGGAATTCCATGTGTCTCCACATAAACATATGGCTCCACTACATCCCCTTTGGCACCTGATCCTTTGGGTTTTGGGAGGTTCTGTCCACTGATAATTTTAATATGAAGGAGCTGAGCGGAGACACCAGGCAAGGAATCTTTAGCGTTGGCGCTGAAATAAGACACCTCCTCTCTCATAATCGCTGGGCGGAGGACATAGCCACAGTTCCCGTTTTGGCGAAACCAGCCAGCATTAAGATCCATCATAAGTCCAGGAGTCTGGAAATTCATTGCCACAATCTGACAGCCGCACTTCCAGAAATCCTGAGGATTCATATTGCTGGCGTCTATGCGCATGGAGCTTGGGTATACTCTGGAAAGAAACTTCTTATTGTACCTCACAAACTCCTCAGGATATTCATTGGAAAACCGGCTTGCGGTCACTTCATTGAAGGAGCACACTTGCCAGAACTTCTGGCTACTTCTTGATGTCTCAAAGTCCCTGAATTTTACTGACTGACACAAATTCACCAAGTCAGAAAGTTCTTTGCACAGGCGTAGCTTTCTGAGTCCTCCTTCACAGAGATGTTCCTCTCCATCATTTCCCAGTCTTTTAGCAATCTCCATGCCTTCATCCTCATCCGTCACATCCCCCTCAGAATCGGAGTGTTCTGGAGAAAGTTTCTTTCCTTTTATGAGGATCTTCCCCTTAAGCTGCTCTGGAGAGGGCATGTATGATTCGTTGGGGCATGCTGGGAAATGATAAAGTTTATCTCCAAGAACCTCTTTTAAGCAATGGGCCATAAGGTGCTGCTGCTTGACAGAGCAGTGAACCACAAGGCATATGATCAGTGGATAGTCCGATGTTTCAAATGCATATTTATCTATAACATTGATGACACTACGGAAAGATACATGTGATACAACAGAAAGACTAAGGTAGATTAGAGGCTCGTTATCAGGCCCATCCCAAACAACAAGCTCTATGCTCCTACAACCCATCTTCAAGGCATAGATGTACCCACTGATGTCCGCCATGCCCCAGTAGTGGTCTTCCATCTGGCATGCGCTGTGGGCTGAATTGATGTAATAATGAGTTAAAGGTTTGGTCATGTCCTGGCAAATGCTTTTGTGGTGAGGATCAAAAACATGACAGTCAGATGAGAGAAGGTACCGTGTAAACCCATCAATGGTAAGATAACCCTTTTCTGTGCCTTCTTTAGTGGTTTCATACTTATTAATGATTTCAAGCGACGTGTTTTCATTGACTTCTTCCATACCCTGTTCTAGTTCCATGAAAATAATGAGATCTTTCAAGTCCAAGTATTCCTTATTGCTAGAAAACTGAACCAAGAGAAAAAATATTTCTGGTCTGGTACAGAGTTCACAGTAGGCTTCAACAAACACGTCACAGGTCACATGTCCTCCAAACTTTTCACTTGCTTTTTGAATCTCCTTAAATTTTACCTCCACAGTTGAGGTTTTCATGCCAGGGCTAAGTCCTTTGATAAGCTGAATGGCTCTCTGCAATGGGATGTGCCCTTCTTTATTTAAATCTGCAATCTCAAATAGGGACGAGATCCACAGAGTTCTCAGGCTTGTTTGATTAGCACCCACAACATCTGGCGTGTGCTTTCCATAAGATACTAGGTACCTAAGCCCCATAACCCAGGTATTGACAATATCAGCTGTGCTTGCAACAAGATCCAAGGACTCATAGTTCTCCCCATAAATGATGGAGAAGGCACATTCCTCTGGGAATTGGTCAGACAATCCATTGCTCCTCAGCACAGGTGTTTTCTTTCCTACCCGGACTTCCCGAATTGACTTAATCTCCAGCTTTGCCTTTTCAGAGTCCTTCTTGGATGGTTCCCAACGAAGGAAGCGCATATCTGGATCCAGCAGAAAGAATCGATTGTACATCCTGGAGTTTGAACGCACCTTCTTCATTTCACAGCCTTCCATCATGGAGGAGATGCAAGCGGCAGTGCTGTTGATCTTTCTTTTGTTGGACATTGTGCTGAAGGAGACGGTCTTCTTCTGTTTCTGCCGAGAACCATCCTGTAAAAGATATGGAAAAAGGTCAGTTTAAAAATAAACTTCAAGTAAAAAGAAATTCCAGGCCATGAATTCAGAGGCTAGGAGATTATAAATAACAGATCGTCCATAAAAGATTTGCTGCATCCTATCCAGAAGAGAAGCTAATCAGCGGTCAGGTGGAGAAATGGTCCATGCATTGAATGGAAATGAGGTTGTCCACCATAGCAACCAGCTACTATTCAGCACGGACAGGAGAAGAAATAGGTGTGAAAAAAGCATGAAATGAGAAAGCAAATATCCATTAAATGTGTGAGCCTTACTGAATGCAGATTCATTTTATGAACATCTCTTTAAACAAAGGAAACAACTGCTGCTTTCAAGGCAGCCACAAAGCCACAGGCTCCTGTACCAGAAATCTCAGCAGCAGGTTCATAAAAATAATATTAATATGAATAATAATAATAATTGCGTTTGTATTTCAGCCTAAAGAGGCCAGAAGAGATGTAGGATCCTCCCAAGTAACTTAAGATGGCTGGTTCAACAGTTGGTGGATTTGGTTGAAGCCTTTCACAGCTGGGGGTTATCTGGATAGTAGTAAAAACCTAATTTTTAGGGACACACAGCTCATTGAGTTTAACCGATGGGACAATGATTTAAAATAGCTGAACCATAGGTTGTCCCACAATGCTGCCCACCTAGAAGTGGGAGCAACAAGTACAAAAAAACTGGTCTTTCGATGCACTTTAGAAATTACTGGGGTGCACAGGACCTATTTAGAACCTATGATTTTTTAAATCCCCTAACTCTCAAGCAACGAAGTCTTGAGGAAATTCAGACTAAGTTCTCTATTCCACCAAATAGGATGTATGAATTGGTACAAATACTTTATTTCATTGGCCGAGGCCTTCCCCGAGGCACATCATCTCCTTCCCTAACCCAATTTGAGAGGTTATGCTTAAAAGGTCTACCTAGGAAAGCCTTGATCTCTTCATTATACAATAATATTATGACTATTTCAGCCAATCCTTTCCCCAAGCACCCTTATATGTTAAAATGGGAGGAAATTACTTTACCGATCCACTCACTATAGAGGATTAGACCGAAATCTGGGAAAATGCAAACAGAAGTGCAACATGTGTCAGACAGAAAGAAAGCATCTATAAATCATTGTTCTTCTGGTACGACACTCCAGCTAAGCTTAGCCGTATTTTTCAAGGCACTTCCCCGTTGTGTTGGAGAGGCTGTGGCCTTAGAGGAACGCAGCAACATATAATGTGGGAGTGCCCCAAATTAACATCATTATGGCACAAAGTAGAGGAGCTACTAACGAATGTTCTTTCTAAATCATCCATCTCGACATCTATACTACTTTGGTGGGCAGGCCATTTCCAGATATCACCCTTGCAGAACAAAGACTTATAAATTTTATTCTAACTGCCACCAGACTGGCTATTACAGCCCTTTGGAAATTGGCCTCCCCCCCAAAAATAGAGGATGTTATATATAGGGTGAGGGATATGAGAGAGATGGAATTCATGACGGCCAACATTAGGGGTAACAGATGTAAATGGGAGAAAGTGTGGTCAAAATGGGATGTATACATTGTCAGACTTTCTGAAACAAGGGTCTAAACTCAAATAGTTGGAATCATATCCGGATTTGATTGTTCTTTGGCATCTCCCCGCTCTATCCCACCATTGCACAATTTGTCATGCAACATTTGGTGGATTGTCGGTTAACTGGAGGATATGTAGGATTTGCTTATACTTCCCACCTTCTACTAGTCAATGTATGATTCCTTATTCTAAAAGAAAAATGGATAATTTCTCCTTTTGTTTCTGAATGTAACCTACCTACTTGAATTATACTAAATTGTTATACAATGTTCATTTTCAATGAGTATTGTTTGTATAACTACGACATGTATGCATCTTTTTCCAATAAAAATTTTAAGTTATAAAAAAAAAAAAAAACAGACATTGTCCCATAAATGAGGCCTAATGTTATATAATATTACCCATTAGATTATCCCCTTTTCCCATTGAATAAGTCCAATAGATACGCGGATATAAATTGCGGGTATTTTGCTGAATCTTTGATTATCCAATAAAAGTATAATTCCATGACAGGGTTCTATCTCCCTGGGAGATTTATTTGTGCCCCAGATTGGTCATGAGTCGCACACTGCACCCCCCCATGGGCCTCATTAAATCCCACAGATTAAGCAGAACTAATCAGTTCATTTCCAGTGAGCTAAGCAGCCATCATTGTGGAACAATCCAGTATGGGGGGGAGTATTTATCTGCCTGCCTTTAACTATTCCCTTATTATAAATTACCAGTGTATGTCCAGCCTCCAGTTGTTGGACTACAACTCCCAGCACACCCTGAGGCCACTGCTAGAGATGCTTTTTTGCTTTCGCACCCTAAATCCCTGTGCCCCTGCCTGAGCAGAAGCAACATCTAACAAGAATTCCTAAGAGCATAATGATTGGCTTATTATATTTTATATTATAGTTTCATTATTTCATATTTCCATTAGTAATTAGGCTTAACAGAGCGACTGTGTTGTCTTCATTTAATGAGTACTTTTGATTGATTTTGGCTTCTTTTGGCATTTCATTTTTAATGAGGAGTATTCTAATCATTAAAGCAGCTAAGGTTCACGCATTTCTGTTCTTTTGAGTTTTAATTCTAATTCTAAACCTGCCAACCCAGAAGAAAAATCGAGATGAAACACAATACACCCACCCAACCGCCCCACAAACACCTACCAGTTCTGCCTCTCGTTGCAGCTGCAAATTCTACATCAAAAAAAAACGAGTACAGGTATAAGATCTATTACCCAGAATGCCCGGGTGTTTTCCAGATAAGGGTCATTTGTATCACCAGTCATTGAAACATTAAATAAACGCAATAGGGTTGATTTATAATCTCTTAGTTGGAATCAAGGCACTGCTCTATTGTTATAGAGAAAAAAATAAATTAAATTTAAAATCATTTGCTAATAATGGAGTTTATTTATTATCCATTACGCTCCAAGTTAAGGGAAGGTCGCCTCCCATATTAAGCAAATAAGTCAACGTTTTCCCTGTAATAATAAAACAGACCCATGTTCTTGCTCCCAAAGACTCTGCCTGAATACATACTGGTGGCAAAAGTGTCCCGTTGGGTTTAAGGCACTAACATTTGCTAAAAACAAAGCTGGGGAAACAGATGAGTTCATTTTAAGCCAAGCCTTTGGTATTTAGTGTCAGGTTTATTTATAATCAATAAAACTGCTGCTTCAGATCTAACAAACTGAACATATGGGTCACATGACCCATCAAGATGGAGCCCTGATACCTTCATGGGGCAACTGGGTGCCCCCACACTGTCTGACCTACAACTAACAGGTACCTCCACTCGCCACTTCCCTTGAGACAAACTAATTTGGTGGCCACCCACATATGCTCCCAAAATGGCCTCAAAGCCGATGGTCAGTAAACTGGCTGTTGCGTGTCCACCTTGACCCAGTGTCTGAGATGAAGCAAAGCTGATGGGCCTTCATCCCTAGACGCAAAGTGCCACAAAGACAAATGAACTGACCAGAAGCCACCAGTTACTTTCAAGTAACACGCAAGCCACAAATCACCCTAATTGTAAGGGTGGGGCAGTTTTACAGCAATGATGAATGGGTCAACAGAAGGCTCCCAAAACATTACTTCTTTCAAAAACTCATTAAGCAAGTGTCAGAACCTCCTCTTACACAAGATTTCATGTAGCAGCAACTAAACTAAGCCATACATGATAAGATCTTTCACCTATATGTCCACCTTGAGGTGGGCGACATCAAGCAGATCCAACTGTTTGGCTCTCAATTCAACAGGAAAATCCAACCTGCCCAATCAACATCTGTCTGTTTTTTGGCCAGATATGAGTCATGTAGGTCAATCAGAGGGCCCCATACACATGCAGAGAAGCTGCCTAATTGCTCTGAAGGGCACAAATTTGCAGCTAAATTTGCTTGTGTATGACCACCTTAATGAACGTGCTGAAACCTCATGTCATCTCAGATCTCAAGGTGCACTATTTAAGGAAGCTGAAAACAAAGAGGGTGCTGTAACATGTGCCTGAAGTTGAAACCGTGTAACTGTGACGTGTCAAGTGCTTCTGCAGTCGTGAGGCATAAGATGATGAAAAATTATTAGGGGATTATTTCTTATTCAAGGTAAAAATAATGGGCAACATCAAGCTGATCCAACTGTTTGGCTCTCAATTAAACAGGAAATTCCAACCTGCCCAATCAACTTCTGGCTGTTTTTTGGCCAGATATGGTTCATGTAGGCCCATCAGAGGGCCCCATACACATGCAGAGAAGCTGCCTAATTGCTCTGAAGGGCACAAATTTGCAGCTAAATTTGCTTGTGTATGAACTTGCTTGTGTATGACCACCTTAATGAACTTGCTGAAACCACAGGTCATCTCAGATCTCAAGGTGCTTCATCTAAGGAGGTTGAAACAGTGTCAAGTGCTTCTCCAGTCTTTAGGAATAAGATGATGAAGAATTATTGGGGAATATTTCTTATTCAAGGTAAAAATAATGAAGAAAACAAGCATCAGGCAATTTTGTATTTTATGTCTCGTAAGATTTTTGGAGTAGTAAAGATCACAGACGTCTCTTCACCACAAGAAACATGGTGATCTGTGAAATCAGCAGAGAAAACAAAGCTGCAAATGCAGAACCAGCCGACGCGGCTCAACCCAACAGGCCATTCGTTTTGGCAAGTTAATTTACCTTAAATGCCTCATTACACAAGGACACGAAATATTGTTCTCTACAATGTTGGTTTTATAAAAAGGAAATGCATGAAAGCCTATACAGAATTCCAAAACTTTAGACAAACTGCAACCAAATCAATGGGTGTTCCCAAACAAATTAATAAAACCGATCTTTCCCAAAAACCCAACACATGCAACATAGGATAGGAAATCATGGAAAAATGGGGACCCCTGGATACCACACTCACCAATAGCATGACAATTAGCAGGGGAGAACTGCAAGTCCTGGGGAGGTACATTTGTTGTGTAACATGGAGAGAATCAGGTTCTTTCTACAACAATCCACACTCCTTCATTTCACGCCAAACAGCTAATTTCAGCCGAATATATTTAGCCCTAAATGTCAAATATCCTGGCCATGGCCTTACGGTGATCTGAACCCATTTTATAACTAAAGAAGGAGATTTATAAAAATCCGAAATGTGTCTCTAGATTTTACTTGCTAAATGCTCATGTGAAAATGTGAACATTATACTAGGAGAGTAGAGCCCCTACAGTATTTTAAAAACCCCAGATGAGAAGATGCTAGAAAAAGAAATGGAAAACAAAAAAATGGTTTTAGAATAAGACGCCCGTAGGATACAACTACCTCTGCTTCTGTAATGTTTGGGCTTTCTTGTAATTAGCCAGTAGCACAAAGGGAAAACAACCTTCATTAATCAGAAAAATAAACACATCGTCCAGACTCTGCTCTCCTGAGACTGCAACAAGCTTTCCTTGACCCAATTCCAGAAAAAATAATTAAAAAGCCGATTCTATTTTGCTTTGGCCCAGCCTTCTTGATCGGCGCTATTAAGCCTCTGACGTGGGACCACACAACTGGTGATTCAATGATTTAATATAATGAAGTGCTTTGCTTCTCATTTTGTACATAAAAATCTCTTTATTGCTTAAATCCATAATCAAAGGATTATCAGATAACAATAAAGGAAGCAAATGAGCGCAACAAAAGCCCATATAGAACAAGGAGCTTCTCACCAGCAGATTTGCTGCCTACACCTACACTCTTTGTTCTACACATTATGTTCCTCCAGCAATATTAGAGATGATTAATTGTGTATTTAAGAAGTGATGATGAAGTGTGTATTTAGGAAAGTGCAGGAAAGGGGTCAATGGTTCTGCCTCTTTACCTGGCCCCAAACACACAATTAACTTCCTTCCACACTTCCTACTTGTTTCTTGTTCTTGGGATGACAGAAGACAAGGACACCACTTGTGCTGCTCCTCCCCATTTTCCGTCTGCTTTTAAAATTCAGGGGCACAAAATGTATATTGTATAGAGAGAATAGAGGCTTCCGATAACCCACCCTGTCCAGGAAGCCCAACGTAGGAAAGATCAGTGTTGGACTGGCCCACTGGGATACCAGGAAAACTCCCGGTGGGCCAAGGTGTCAGTGGGCTCTCCTGCTTCTAAACATTTGGCCTATTTCATGGCCATTCCCTATTTGTATGAGAACAAAGAGGCTAAATAGATTGAATAATACATTATAGTATGTAAAGAAAAGAGACTAGGCAAGGTTGAGTAAGGAGAGGAAGAATTATAGCACTGAGAGTGGGCCCTGGTCTAAGGTTTTTGGGTGGGCCCCTGGTGTCCCAGTCTGACACTGGGAGGGATGTGTATGTTCCTACACAGATAAACTTGAAACTATAGGCACAAATAAACATATGTATCTATAGAATATAGTGTTGACTAATGTATACCAAGTGGGTGCTAGAGTAGAAGAATAACTACTAATCTCTAGGTCTACAACATTCTGGGACTGGTTATATTTTCCTACAGATACAAATGGAACCAAGACCCACGGATCAACTGAATTAGGCAGTGAGATTGAAAATGCAAGGCACCTAAAGTAGAAAAATCGTAGCTGTTAAAGAGTAAGGCACTTTATTTGGGTAATAGCGTGTGGTCGTCAATTAAAGTGACATTCACCGAGCCTGGGCCCCAGCAGGAGACGGTTATGTAGAAAGGGAGGCTTGGATACAGTCCTTGATATTTCCACTAAGATGAATGTGATAAGGATAAAGGGTAGAGATACCAATGGACCTTTGGATTAGAGAGTGTGATCAGAAGCAACAACAAAATGAGGATTATGAAGAGCAACAAGATATAGAAAGGAGCTTGATCAGGATATATAAGAAGCTTACATAGGATATAAAGCAACATGGGGATATGTTCTACTGATGCTGTACAAGACTCTCCCAGCCTGTATTATCAATGCTACACTCCCCTAGCCATAAGCTTTACCAAGAAGGTCCCAGAACTTATGGATTTGAAGACTTGGGAGTGATTTGGCCACTTTTGGCTTCTGCACCGATATCCAATGCAAAGTCTATGGTGCATGCCCCTAATTCAATAGCCTTCCTTAATAAAGGGGAGGGGGAGATGCCTTCTAAGTATGGAATGCAGAACAATGAAGAGGTCACATCTGTTGCACATAGAAACCTACAGGTCAGCAAGAAGCATCTAGAGACATGTGTCTACATGAGTTGGAGAGTCTGCATCCTGCAATTCATTCAGCACCAACAACAGGATGGGGGGAAGGGTCACAGAAAAGCAATGCACCCATTCAATGGACCCCGTCTAATGGGGATTGTAAGCTCTACTGGAGCAGAATCTTCATCTGCTACATAAATAAAGGAGAATGTTGGTCATGTCTAGTAACATTATTAGTATCGCCCATTCACTCTCCAGTTTTCTTTTTTTTTTTTTTACATAGAACTCAGTCTCTTTGAGCATTTCTAAAATTGTACTGCCCAAAATTCCAACAAAATACAGTTGTTCCGAACAGCAACTCTGCTGGGAATTATGCGCCGCACAGCTGACGGGTCTTCAAGTTACAGGAAGTAACACTGGGAAGGAATTACAGGAGAAATAATGGACCATGAAGTAATAAGCACCAGTAGACTTTAGCCAAAAAAAAAACCAACTTGCCATTGAATGCCCTAATATGGACAGAATATATAGGGCCACCATACAATCCATTGTCTGGGCTGTAGCTGATTATAGCCCAGGTTTGCTTGGAGACAGGTTTGTTGATTTCGACCAGACTTCCCAACTGTTTGAACATATATGTGTATATTGTAGATGTTCCACAGGTCAGTTTTCATAAACAGCTTCAAATGTAATTTTTGATTGCTGGCCTGCATTAAAAAAAAAAATAATCCACATGTCCAAAAAAGTATCTCATGGCGACTGCCAACTGGACGGGACTCAATAGATGACTCACACGGAGATGAGGTCCAGCAACACCATAAAGTGAAAATCTCGCATTTCCATTTTGAAGGATACATCTGTTATCCCACTACACATAAATACAATATGTCTTTGTGCCAACTGTCCTATCTTCAAAAATAAAAGGTCTTGTATCCTGTGGCCAATGTCAGATGTGGCAGCTTTTTGTTGCTGGAGGAATGCCCAAAGCCACCCATTGACATCACTGATGGAAGTGGTTTATATACTCTCCCAGCACCCATACCAGTGATAACAAACACACAACTGGCCATACACAGGCCAATAAAAGCTTTTAACTCAGTCCTTCCATCTGAGTTAGCAGCCTATTGGCCCATGTAAAAAGTCCAACAACAGGACTATCTGGTCTATTGGGCAACTTTGGGGGGAAAAATCGTATTCTAAAGAACTAGTCTGTTCTATCAACTAGACTTCAAATCCAAGAAATGCACCTTTCCTGCATCTCAGAACTCGAGGGACCACTGACATTTCCAAGTAGCATAGCCGGCGGGCGTTTGGAGAATTGTGGGCACAGTGAAAGGAGAAAGTGGGGAGTAGGGGTATATGCTGCAAGAGATTTCATTTTTATACAAACACAAGAGATTTTTCAGTGGAAGTCTGTTGTTTTTCAGTCTTGACGATGCCACGGCAGGCAGATAACAGCAAAGTCCAAAGTCCAGGCAAGGGTGAAGATAATAATCAGGAACAAGATTTAGCAATAGCAGCTCACAGGGAACCCAGGATACACTTAGGGAAGGTTTCCTATACTTGGGCGCCATTCTGGCGTCTTGGTAGCGTTTTTATCTTTGAATTTGGAGCCATTGTGACGTCATTGGCGTCCTTGCGCCGACGTCGGCGCGCTGACGTCATCGCGCCGGCAGGGGAGGACGCGCCGCCCGGAGCTCCTGGAATTGCTCTGGGCGGCGATCGTGACAGATAGTAAAACCAAAAATAAAAAAGAAAGAACAGAGGAAAGTGAAAGAGTGCTCAGCCGTTCTGCAACAGATTTTTCTTAAAACATCCATTTTTTGATATTGCCTATATACCACCCAAGTTATTGGAACTGTGTATGTGCTCCTAGTCCAGGGTTATTCCCTCCTTGGGTACAGATTCCATGAACATTAGCCAAGCTGACCAGGTCTCCACAAACCCCTCTTGTTTGCGACACACATTTTGAGGAAAGCATAGAAACTGTGCAGAACATTCTGCAATTCAACAAGATACTGTAGCATTCAGTTCTTCCAAACGGTACCACTTTTCAGGCAGTAGATACAGTAGGTCATTGGTGAATCTGAAAGTGTTAAGAGTCATTAGTTGAACTGGGCTCCATTCTGTCTCTAAATCGGCCTTGTATATTGGCCGTGTGTGTGCGCTGCCTCTGATGCACATATCCCACTGTTATTATACACTCCATCATCTTAACTGGCAGTAATAGCCCTGCTGACGTGAGCACCTGAGCCTCTTGTTCTCACCAGCCTCCCCGTTGCATTGGCATCACTGTGTAAGGGCTCAGGTGAATGAGGCTTCAGGGGACCCAGCCAAACAAAAGGAGGAATGTCGGGGCACTGATGGCACAGGAGACAGCTCCCTCAGGCTGGCAGTGGGTAACCGGCAGCTGGAGGCAACAGTAGTTGGTATGGCTGATTTCTAAAGACATGCCATCCTGTCCAACATCATAAAAATGAAACAAATACAGGGTAACCCAAAGAAGAACCTTTCTACCTAATTATATTTCTCATTGAAAGATAAGAAAGATAAGTATCTGCTCAGGAGGAATGGATTATAATCCTTATTTAAACTATATTCTAATCCCTCTAGGGGTAAGCAAAACAGGCACTAGCATTGAATCCCAACGTGAATAAAGGCCACCTGCATATGCCGACAACGTACCCTTCTCCACCTGATTGGCCCACAGGCCGAGGAGCCAGAGACCATACGAGGGGCCAAACATGGGAAGATCTGTCTCAATCTGACAAAAGATTGGACCAGCAGAAAACAGATAAGAGCTGCGGCTCCTCTTTACTTCCACCATTAACTGGTCAACATGGTGCGTCGATGACAGTTTGTATTCTGCCCAATCCCAGAACTAACCCAATATCCAGAGTACAAAGTTAACACTCAAGATCATATGCACGGCCTACAAGTAGGAAAGAATTTTATCAGTACAACAATGCCCTTTAGGCTGTACGTCCTAGACTGGAACATGACACCAATCCAAGGGAAAGGGATAAGAGGACCAGAAGTTTGGGGAAATTTCCAGCATCTTCTCTGCCGCAGAAATAGGTCCACAGAACCCAGAGCATTTCATGTGGTATTTCGAGTCCATTTCCAGTAAAAGATAAAAGGGCAGTTCGCAGGCGCAGCAGAAATGTTGCCATTAACAGAATGTGGTTTTATTGAGGTCGTAAATGGAGAACAAGAAATTGGCATGAGAATGTGCCGTGCTGCTCCTGATACCCACAGACAATGTCTCTGAGAAGGCATGTGATACGGCTGCACTGTTATTCCTATAAATGTACAAATGGGAGGAAAAATAAGCTTTGCTATAACAAAGGCTCCTATGTTCTCTGGATCTGAACTACAGAGCCGGCCCTACAGGTACTCACATCCCCACCTGTGCCACTTTAGAGAGACTCCCAGGTAACCCCAACTTGCTTTCCAGGTGCAAACGGTGTGGGACCTTCTTCTCCAAACCCCTAGAATTTCACATGGGCCCTGAACTGACTTGAGGTGCAGGATCTTTGATGCACATGTGCCATGGGGCATGAACCCCAGTTCCTATTCTCCCCTGAAGTACATGGGAAGGTGGGGGTTTCTTGGGGTTATTTATATTAACAATCACAGTGTTGCTAGTTCATGCACTTTCACAGCAGCCCTGGTTTCATTGAAGCGCATGAGAAACTATGAAGAGATCCCCAATAATGTCATGCCACACCCCCTTCTGCCTTATTGCAAGAGAATTATAACACAATAGGAGGGCTGTCGGTGCTAATAAAGAAGTCTTGGAGAGCTGCATTGGACAAGGCTAAAATACAAAGGAAGATTTAAGACAATGGACAAATACAAAGGGAAGAGAAAGAAGGAGATATAGAGGCCCCATTATAAACGACAAAACAAACTGTCAGACATTGGGCCCACACCTATTCAGATTAAAAGCAGAAGTAAAAACAAGATGAAAGGTAATAAAGAGAAATGAGAGATCAAAGTAAAGCAGTTGGGATGTTCTGAATTTCCTGTTGTTCATCTCACTTCCTGTGGCCCAGGAACCACATCCAAGAGCCTCTCGTCAACTCAACACCGCAACACATGAACCCACCCACCATGCAAACTCCCACCCAACATGCAAACTCCCACCCAACATGCAAACTCCCACCCAACATGCACACACCCACCCACCCACCATGCAAACTCCCACCCAACATGCAAACTCCCACCACCCACCATGCAAACTCCCACCCAACATGCAAACTCCCACCCACCCATCATGCAAACTCCCACCCAACATGCAAACTCCCACCCAACATGCAAACTCCCACCCACCCATCATGCAAACTCCCACCCACCCATCATGCAAACTCCCACCCAACATGCAAACATCTACCCACCTACCCACCCAACATGCAAAGACATGGGAGTTGTGGGGTGTACCTGCTATTAAGCCATAACTATATAAATATATATTGTTTATTAGAGAATAAGGTTCACAGAAGCCTTCAGAACCTTCATGATCATTAGAATTCATTATATAGTACCAGCAACTTATCCCAGTGGTTTTCATTGATCTGGGGTTAAATGGCCCTCATCACAAGAGCTTGCAATCTTCTTATTTGCTGTAGCCACTGAAATACAATGAAACTTCCCCCAGACAAATAATAAAAAGAAAGAGGAAGCGGCCGCTGCTGATTCTGCACCCGAACTCACATGATATGGGGGATCCCAGCGCCCCCACTCCTTCCTCAATTCTGGGTTCCTGTCAAACCTCCACGACTACATTTGTTCAGTCTTATGCGTCTGCTTCAATGGGATCCCCAATCCCAGTCTGACCCACATTCTGTCCAGCGCCCCCTCAACACACTTATTCATTATTAATCAGTTATTAATCAGTTAATATCAGGGATATCTATGAGCAAATTTATGTGACCAGTGACTTTAACGTTACAATTTGGACCCCATGGAAACAAGTGTCCCTGTTCCTTCTATAGAGAATCACAAGCCCACCAGCCTGGTTACTACACTAGTGGGTTCAAGTTCTTAAAGGGCCAGCGTAGGATTAATCTTGAAAACTGAATTCAAATTTTCTGAAAAACTCAGATCAAACTTGAATAACTCTCTAATTGAATTTGACAGTTTTGACCATAAAAAAAAACCCTTGACAATCTGCCCCATAATGTTAAAACCACCGAAAATTTGTGGTTTGGCCCGACGTCTCCCTTTATTCCCCAGGATCATGTTATTATTTGGGGGGGGGCTGGAGAAATGAAAGAGATGTGAGAGAGGTTTGTGTCTGGGGGATGAAATCTCTGATCCTGCCAAACAATGAATAATTAATCAGCCTCCTCCTAATGCAGCACTCGCTGGGGAAGAAAGTGCAGCCTCCATTGCAGCCGGAGCTCAGTACAAGTAATGGAGAATAATGCGGCTCAGGGTAATATGTGTGTATATTTTATATATGTATATATATATATATAGTCAGTGCATGTGTATATGAGATATATATATATATATATATATATATATATATATATATATATACACAGTATATAGTCAGTGTGTGTATATGAGATATATATATATCTATATATAGTGAGTGTGTGAATGAAGCAGCTTTGAGCTGATCACAGTAGGAGACCCGTGGGATTAGAGTGTCAGCGACGCAGAACTACAAGTATCAGCACCTCCCAAGACACCGCAGCATTAAAACAGATGTCAGAATAAACAGAATCCCTTTCATTAGCAACACTGAACTGGAAATGCTTGTGTTCAACTCCCAGGCCAACTCCCGGGGACCTTGGGAACTTTCTCCCCACTTGGTCCAGTGTCTGAGAACCTGTCAGTTTAGGTTTTGGAGTGTGGGAGCAAATACAGAGGAGCCGGGACCCCAGAGATGCTGAACATTCTCATGAAATCAGACTCACGACACTGAAATATTCCCTTAAATAAGATGTTAGAGCTGCTGAATGGAACAGTTCCCAGACTCCACCAATAGTGACATCACAATTCTGCCATTGCTTGGGAAGTTTCCCTATGACATCAGCAAGCGCAATATACAAATACATGATAGTTCAGTTCCCCTTTAAAATTCAGCCCTGCCACATTGGGGTTTCGGGGGTTGCTCAACTGGCTCCCGACTTTACTAATCGGATTTTTATGGGATCAGTTATTGTGGGTCAATAAGCTGCCGACTTGGTCTGGAGGGAGGGACCCCCATATTTTCTGGGGAGCGTCGCCCTTGAGTAAAGTGGCTGCAACATTAGTGGGTTGGAGTCAGTGAGACCAGAATTTGGGCAGATCCATTGGGTCTTTACATGTTATTGGGCAATAAATAAATCAGCACATTGAGTTATAATAATATTAATAATAATAATAATAAATAATAATCAGTCCAGGTGGGGTCATTGTACCCCCCATTATGTTCCACTCAATGGCCCACGGGCTGAACGGATCCTCCCCACTGGCCCAGCTTGTTGGTGGCCAAATGGGTTAAATCCAGATGTTTGGTGGCCAATGAGCAGATGTGACCAGCACTTGCCCAGTGTTACTCTGGTTACTCAGGGGGGTTGGACAATAGAATCAGAGTCAGACCAATTGCTAGTGGGTTTAAAGGGTAACTGAAGCCAAATATGTGAGTTATATAAAGAGAGATTTACTAATTCAGTTGAATTGAGTCTCAGTGAAGGAGTAAAGGACACAGGTGAGATGTGGTACCAGGAGGCTCATATAGTATTAATAGTATTATTATTAGTATTATCATTAGTATTATTAGTATTATTAGTATTATTATTAGGGATTTTACCTTCATGATGCTGCTGGTTCTCCTCTCGGCTGAGTGGTCCCGGCTGCTCCTCCCTGATTGGGGACTGTCCTCTGAGAATGTCCCATTCAGCTCCAGCTCTTCCCCCCTGTCCTGCGACCCCAACAGTCGCACAAAGTCGTGTCCATCCGACATCCTAAATGTGATTAACCCCCGTGTGGCCTGAGTTCGACATGAAGGAGACAGAAGGGTGGGGGGGGGACCTGGTGCTGTTGGGTCGGTTGTGGGCTGGGGGGGGCAGCAATGAGTTCACAGGAAAATGTCCAAAAGATGAAGTGTGTCCTGATACTGGACCCCCCCCTGCTGCTGCTGATATGGTTTCTATGGAGGGGCCCTGGGCTGCACAGAACCAACCCCCCCCCCCTGTGTCTGGTGCCAGAACTGCTGCCTGAGGCTCAAACGACTGGGGGGGTCCCTGCCTGACTCTCTCACTGCCTGTGACACAAGGGTGCAGGGAGTTGTGCTGCTTTCATGGAATGGGGGGTCTCAGTGCTGGGAGGGTGCCGGGAGTCTGTAGCAGGATTAGTTGGGGGGGGGGGGCTCTTGTGCTGAGATGGTACCGGCTCCTTCCAGTGCAGAGACAACTGGCGGCTGTGCTGGGGGGGGGGATTGAGTCGCTTTGCAGCAGAGTCGGCAGGGGGGGTCGTCGGCCGGTGACAGTTGCTGATTGGGCAGTGGAGGAGGAGGAGGAGGGGGGGTTCCCTGGAGCAGCAGGACCGGCACTTTGGATTCTCAGCCTGAGATGTGACACTTCCCTGGTGCAGCCCAGGTTTCCTCCATCCCCCCCCTCCCCCCTCCACTTCCTCACTCACACGTGTGTCTCCCACTCCCACTGCCATTTACTGCGTCGCTCATGCACCAACTACACATTATTATTTCTATTATTATTACTATTTATATTAGTATTATTTCTATTATTATTATTATTATCCAATTCCCCACTCATTCCCATTCTCTGGGCTTTTAGAGAAAACAAATGCACTTGGGGCCGTTGTTACTTTGTGATCATTTTAGGAATGAGGCAAATGAGTTGGGGAGATGCAGCGTTGCCCCCCGTTTCTAATCAGATTAGTGGTAACTGACCAATAAGTGTAGGACTGGGAGCAGAATAAACACAACAATCTGGGACATTATTGGTTCTGTTATTTCTAAGGAAGTTAAGCGCGGGGGGGGTAATTACAGAAGACGCAGATGCTGCGGCTGCAGGGGGTATAGGGGCCCCATGAGACTCTAATTCATATACAATTCCAATAAATATTGGTAAAACAGCTAAACCTCTAGACATTTTCGGAGCATGAAAAATAATTTGCTGTGGGACCCAGTAATATTTAGTTATGTCACAGAAGCTAAGGGTTAAGTGAAAGTGTATGTGGTAAACAGCAGCAGCGCTTCTTGTACCCTCCACAAATCTAACTGGCAGTTCTGTGCACACTCCACAAATCTAACTGGCAGTTCTGTGCACACTCAAAAAACCAAACTGGCAGTTCTGTGCACACTCCACAAATCCAACTGTCAGTTGGGCAGAGGTTGAACTTGATGGACTCGTGTCTCACTTACTAGATTACGATTTCATTGCTGCCCTGCCATGGATTTGATGATCAGACACTGGTTCCCCTGCTGCACATGTGACCTGATCATATTCTCTGCAGTTTGGGGGAGTCGGTCACAACACCCCATTCTACCACATAAGTCTGCGCTCAGTTAGTCCCATGAGAAGCCGAGCAGAGAAATGGGACAGTTTGATTGTCATGAATTCTGGGGATGAGCAGATGAGAAGAAAGAAAAGGACAAGTATATTATTGAATAACATGAGAAGAAATTGCAGATCAATATTGTCTAATCAATGGCAGACGTCAGGCCACCGCTTAACTGTTCTCTGCAAATGGGGGGTCCCTGCTGAAGTTCCTATGGCGACATAATAACCTAATAATACAAACGAGGCATTTGCATCTGAATCAGAGTAAACGTATCAATAAAAAAAGACTTTCCTTTTTGGTGTGGCCCTTTAAAGGGAAAAATTTCCTAAATGCATTTACAGATCTTGCTCTGTCTGTAGGTTTTGTAAAAATCACAAGCTCCCCAAACAAGCGCCTCTTACAGTGTCTCTTATATTGTATTATACAGTGCATTATAGTGTTTTATTGTATATTATTGTATATTATATTGTATTATTGTATATTATTGTATATTATTGTATATTATTGTATATTATTGTATATTATAATGTATTATTCTATATTATAGTGTATTATAGTATATTATTGTATATTATAGTGTATTATTCTATATTATAGTATAGTATTGTATATTATAGTGTATTATTCTATATTATAGTATATTATTGTATATTATAGTGTATTATTGTATATTATTGCATATTATTGTATATTATAGTGTATTATAGTATATTATAGTGTATTATTGTATATTATTGTATATTATAGTGTATTATTGTATATTATAGCATATTATAGTGTATTATTGTATATTATTGTATATTATAGTGTATTATAGTATATTATTCTATATTATAGTGTATTATTCTATATTATAGTATATTATTCTATATTATAGTGTATTATTCTGTATTATAGTATATTATTCTATATTATAGTATATTATTCTATATTATAGCGTATTATAGTGTATTATTGTATATTATTGCATATTATTGTATATTATAGTGTATTATAGTATATTATAGTGTATTATTGTATATTATTGTATATTATAGTGTATTATAGTATATTATAGTGTATTATTGTATATTATTGTATATTATTGTATATTATAGTGTATTATAGTATACAGCACTGTGAGTTATAAGACAAATGGCAAGAGATAACCCACAGGAGCAAAGACACGAGGGGGGGAGCAGTTTTTGGGGGTCCATTGAGGGGGTTCTGATATGACACAGAAGGATCAAGATCTAATATGGTGGGACAACGTGTAAAGATCACAAGGTGGGGTGACCCTATAGAACCAGAGGGTTACAGTGTATAATGTACCCTAAAATCCACCCTCACTAGGGATTTGAAAAATTAGGACCAAGTTGCTCCAAGTAAAACAGAAGCTCCCAATAACCTTATCATAGAGAGCTGGAGGTACAGTCTTGTGGGTGTCTCAGTTTACTGCCTGGCCTGGGCTCACACATGACATTTAGAGCAGACAGTTGGCACAGACACACATGTAAGTAATAGATCTACTAGCGGCTAGATTTATCTGCCAGTGCTTTTGTTTATTGGATAAATAAAATACATTATAAATGATTCAAGAATTCTAGTCTACCTTGTACAGTTAGAAGATGCCAAGATAAGTTTCTTTGTCTTGTGGTCACTTAATGTCGGGTCCTGATGGTCAGGGGTACAACTATAGAGGAAGCAGGGGGGGCAGGAGGCTCAAATAATGAGCAATTTCAACATTTATTGGGAAAATCACTGGATATATTGGAGGCCCTAAAATGAATTTGCTGTGGGGCCCAGTAACATTTAGTTACACCAGTGCTGATGGTTATTGTCCGACCCAGTCCTCAGTCTTCCACCAGTCCCCTGGCCCTAGATGTTTGTAAATCCTGATCCACAGTTCCCTCCAACCTAGTGATAAGTCTATAAGAATCTGCTGCACTCTAGCCACTGTCAATCAAATCAACCAAGTGCCCCACTGCATGATGGACGGTTGCCCCTGAAGCTTGCGCTCGTTGTGCCTAAATCATAATGTACTGGTTGGTGGTAGAGCAAAGACACAGGCTTAGCTTCTGTATGGAGGAACAGGGATTGGGAATGTGACAGTCAGAATGTGACAGTCATTAGTCAGATCAGTTTGAGGGACCAGCACTGAGGTCCTGCAGAAGAAACCAGGAATAACTGCTCCGGTCTTTCTATGGGATTATGAGAAATGTGCCGCCTACAGACAATACAAAGAGGAGACGGAAAAATGGGCACAGCCGTCAATAGGGAACAATAACATTTAGCGTTTCTCACTATGATATTGGAGGGCACCCATGAGAGAAATCCTTTACAGCCCTGGTCAGAAAAGCAAAAGCCGGGACAGAAAAATGGAGGAAAAATCCAGAGAAAATGTTTGCACTGGGGACAAAGAGCAACACCAATAACTGGGTTCCTTCTCATCATGGGGTGGGGGTGGCCAGTGGCCTCATTTCATTTATCCAGAAAACCCAGGAAAAAAAGGCCCAATCTGAGGGCTGTTGGTACCTGGGAAGACATTGAGCAGGGGCCGACACACAAACGGAAATGAGGATTACTGTGTTGCTGCAGAGCTCGGGCACTAGAGGGTTAAATCTGCAGTAAGACAGACTGAGGTGAAGCTTATAAAGTGTTGCAGGATTTCCTCGCATTAAAATAACATGTCGAATTTATTTTACGTTAGAATAAACTGAACCCAATGACATATAGGCCCAGAATAAGCCTTTCCTCGTGCAGTGACAGAGATGTAACAACTGTACACGAGACACTTCTGACAAATGAACCCAAGAGCTTGCAGTCTGCCTATTCATTCTGCGGTGGGACTTACAGCTTCAGTTACCCCCAGGTCCCACACATTCTGGATAACAGGTCCTTAAATTACTGGGGGCAAAAAAAAAGCAAGTGGCCGAGAGATGGAGAATATGGTTGAGATTTGAGAATCCAGTGGCCACATGCAAATTGCAAAGAACAGAAGCTTCACATGAGCTCATAGACTTTCTATTCTGTTTGAATTAGGATGAATTTTATCCTGAGATAATACCAAATTGCTCTTCTTCCGACATCTCTCTGGCTCTGCGGAAACACTGGCTCTGGCTGTGAATACTAAATAGTCCAGCACTGAGCTCTGGGAAACACATTGCAGCTCTCGACAGAATCATTAGCAAGCGCTCCATATCTATATATCTGTATCTGTCTGGTCACACATACAATTAAGTGGGTATAAATGAGCCCTAATAATTACACGGCTCCCTTGGCTGTACCTATACATGTACCCGGCTGTATCACGCGCAAATCTTTGTGCAACACCCACACTAACACCAATGCAACAAAGCCGGCACAGGCGCCACGATTGAAACGCTGCAAACAAGTAGCAATGGGCCGACATTTCTTGGCAACCGTCAGGAATGTTGCATTGTGGGTAAAAAAGTGGCCAATTGCAATATGCGCACAGATAGGTAATTACTCATTTTTAAAACGTCTTTTGAAAAGGCATCAGTTTTATTGGCAAATGTTAGAGGTTTAATACAATTTGTCAACAACAAAGTGCAAATAGTGTCCAAAATTTAGAAAATGGGCACATTAGAAAAATGGGGAAATAATAAGAAGGATAATCCTACACGAGGAAAGCCTTTATATCCTATATCCCAGCGACCCTGCCCGGCAGGGTCGGTCAGAGAAAATGAACTCAGCCTTGAATAATAAGTGTTGGTCCCAACAATAACATTGGAATACTTCAAGTACTTTAGACGCAGGTTCAGTTTCTTAAATGTTGGTATATTTGAGAAGGGTCAATGATGTAAAAAGCGAGTAAGTTGAACAAACAAATTTGGAAATTACATCCCCCAAAAAACACATGATCAGGATGCAGAGTAAGAGTCCGTCTCATTGCAATGAATGGTTTACAAGGATTCAGTGTAAGCAGTGAGGGCCTTTGCTCTACCACACTGATCCCCAACCAGTAGCTCGTGAGTAACATGTTGCTCCCCAACCCCATGGATGTTGCTCCCAGTGGCCTCAAAGCAGGGGCTTATTTTTGAATTCCAGGCTTGGGGGTAAGTTTTGGTTGTATAAAAACCAGGTGCACTGCCAAACAGAGTTTCAATGTAGGTTGACAATCCACGTAGGGGCTACTAAATGGCCAATCACGGCCCTTATTTGGCACCCCAGGGACATTTTTCATGCTAGTGTTGCTCCCCAACTCCTTTTACTTCTGAATGTTGCTCACGGGTTGTAAAGGTTGGGGATCCCTGCTCTACCATATATCTGAGTGCTGCCAATTCATAGTGTCATTGAGAGGCTCTAGGACCTGAAGACGAGTTGTGCATTCTGTGCGTCTTCAGCTGCAGGAATAAAAATGCATTTTCTAAAGGAGGAAACTGTCACATGTAGTTGAGTAGCAGTAACAGCAGGAAAGTCACAGGTCCCCGGTCTCCTTTTGCTCCATAATACTTTCCTTTATCCTCTTCTATTTTAATACCAACCATCAGCCCCTGGTAGAAAATACAAAAGACTTTTAACATTGGTTGCTGAGGAGTCATTCCAGCACTAACAAAATCTGTATTTCATGCACTTTTGTTGTTTTGATTGCGTTAGTTTGAATACTACATCTTTTTTGGAGAGGGGCTTCCTTTGCTTTGTTGGTGTATTGGAGTTAACCGACACCTGCACAAATCATGTCTCTCTACATGCAGGATTTGTCCAGAGTCGGTTATGTGATTTAGCTACATCTTCAAAGTCAAATTATCCTAAACCTCAACTGAATCATATTAAAGGATCATCGAAAGTTTGAGCATCAACAGCAGTTCTGTTTTGCACCATTCTCTTTGGTAATGGATATGATCTGTTTTCTGATACTTTCAGACAACTCCCTGTATCTTCTGGGTGGTTGAACACCATGGAGTGGGGCTCCAGAGATGGTGGAACAAATCTCCAGAAGTGAAAGACTTGGGACTTGTCAGGTGAACATGGAGCGGTCCAATGCTGCCTTTAAATCAAAAGGACTTGTAGAGATGGAAATGCTCCTGCAAAACTTGATCCAACTGTACAAGAGAAAAGAAATGCTGGAAATCACACACGGTTATCATCGTCTCAATAAACAAATAAAATACTGCCTGCTAGAATGGGCCATCGCTGTTCCCATTGTGATTATTTGTTCAGTTCTGTGGCACCTGCCTCTCCCCAGGGGATTGACATTGGATTTAGACTTGAGCGGGAGTTTCCTAGGAAAGAGCCAGACACAATGAGCAAGGATTGTTGTGTCACTATAAAATATACAGCAAACAACTGTTACTCCAATAGGGCTGGAGGCCAAAAAGTCAATAGAAGTCATTAATTGTTATTTGCTTGTGACCAGAGTACGTTTCTGCTAAACAAGTCACTGTTTGTCGGTTCCTGTTAATAAGATTTGTATTGAGCAAACCTGAGCTCCCTTCAATATGTATTTATCCATTAGCCCGGGCAGACCATGACTAAGCTTCATTTTTTGACACTTGATCTCTTTTCCTTCGTAAATCTTATTTTAAATTGTAAAAATGACTTCCAAATGGCTGCTTGATGCTATCCTTAGTGTGTGTGTACAAAAGTATATTGTTATTTAATCTTGCTGATACAGGTATGGAACCCTTTATACAGAACCCAAGGTTTGCTGAAAAATGAATACCCCAGAACAAGGAGCATTATGTTACTATTTTCGTACAATGCTGGAAAATACAGAAATATTCAGGCTTTGGGGCAAATTCTGTTGGATTTGGAAGCTGGCTGTGTGGTCTGTACTATCCCAATTTTTCTTCTTTTCAACGGCACAACACTATGTGAAAAGCTCAATAGCTGGAATTCATTTTCCCATTTCTTTTGAAAAAATGAATAGTTGAATTGATCTGCCAATGATAGAGTTGTGAATAAGGACCGACTTCCAAAATCTGATCAGCTCCTTTTTACTGTTACAGTCGAGCTTCTTGTGCAACGTTCCTATAAGCAGCAATAAGATTTTGGGTCAGGGCTGATGAGACGTTGTGATCTCCTTACCCAGGAGGAGTCTGGGACACTTGGAATGTACAATAGAAATCTGCTACTTCTCTACGTTTCTGCAGATTCACTACCTGAGGAAACTCCCAGGATTGTCAGCCCATGAATTATCTGCTTGCTTATGAACCCCAGACACATTTCAACAATTACATGTTGCTTCATATCTCACAAGTGCATTCATCTCATGATATATATATATATATATATATATACAGTATATAGCTTCTGAATATATCATTATTATTATTATTATTATTGCCAATGTTGAAACTCTATGACAAACCATAAAGGCTGCTCTCTTGGATCCAAAGTAAATACTATTTTACTGTTCCTTTGATAAAAATGTTGCCCAATAGTTGAGAATAGTTGAGCCCTGCTAAGCAACTTTCAATGGCTGCAATTTAGCATGTGATTTGGCAGGACCCATAAACAAGTTTTAATTATCATAGAAAATGCCCCTTTTCCTTGTGTCTCATCTATTAGTAATGGCAAAGAGATACTGCTACAAGGAGAAAGCAATATTTAGTTAATTGAAAAGAAACAACTAACTATTTATTCATTATTAGGACAAATGACCAGCCACTAGATTACTAGTTATGGAAAGGGCTTTGGCTTATTAAGTTTGCACTGCCATCAAGTGGTGAATTTTACACACTGGCTTTTTTTGCAAATACCACTTCAATCTTGATTTTTACTGGAAATAAAATAAAAATGAACGTGTTACTGGTCTATACATTCTATCTCTGTTCTTCTAGCAGATCTCTGACCCCCTTCACTGCAATGAAAACTGAGGGTCCGAGTCCGTGCAGGTTAAACCATTTTACTTGAGCTGTGTAATGCTAAGCTAAAAGACTGGATATGTAGACAAAGAGAAATGAAGATGGAAGGCTCTGAAGAGTTCATAGAGTAGGTCAATACAAAAGACTGAAAGTGGGAAGCGACAGGAGAAGGAAAATAAAGAGTAACCCCCTGACAGGGCCCATCTTGAAGAAAGTGCCCCTCCAACTCACTGCTGCCTGGTCACGAGCTTACGGCCACTTGTAGCCTAGGCCATATTCTCTTAGCAATGCCCAGAAAGCCATTCTTACAGTGAGTATAAAGCTCCCCGCACACCTTGTAACAGAACAGTCTCCAGTGCTTTTCTGATGTCCTAGGGACTGGATTGATGCACCCCTGCATAATATCCTTGACAAAAGTCTCCCACTCTTGTTTCCAAGATGGAGAATACTCTGTGCAGGAGCCAAGAAAAGGCGGCTTCCAGGGCAGTTAGGCCTTTAAGGCAAAGAGCAGCTGAATATAGAAGAGGTCATAGGAGGACATAGCAGGGTCACTAAGAGGTTTAGGGGTGTACAGCTGCTCCAAGAACTTATAGGAAGCTTCACATGGGGATGGACCAATGGCGCTCCCAGATTTAGAATGGCAAATATTTGGTGGCACTGAAAACTGGGCCACCTTCTCCAGTACTTCAGGGAAATTGCTGTGAATGACTTCCAGGCACACCATGGTTCCCTAATGCAAAGAATGTGTGGTTAGTGGCCTTCCATGGATTTTACATTTTGTGTGTGTGGCTGTGAGCTTGGAATTGCTCTCGGACTGCTGGGTTAATAATGGCACAATAATGACCCAAAGCTGATGCTGGAACTCGTCGGTTTTTAAGGAGCCCAAAACACTGCATTACAGAATCTGAAACCGTCCCCCCTTCATCAATAAACATTCATAGCTTGGAGTGAAAAGCTGCTTAGATCAGGTCCATATAGAACACTCTCTCTTTGTATTTAAAGGTAATACATTTTCCTACTTCACCACCATATACAGTATCTCCCCTTATGACCTTTTTATACCATAACTCAGCCTATCAGTGCAATTCCATTCCTTCAAGTGACACAGGCAACTCCTTAGTGTTCCCATGTGGGGACCTGCTGGAAGCGCTCCATTGCATCTCTGCACCATGTGATTTCTGCTGAATGCACTTTGTGTAGTGCTGGTAACCAGTCAATGGGTGCAGCCATCAATTGAGATGAAACACAACTTCAGGGGGCGGAACACCTTAACATATTTTGCTGATATCAGGCTGATCCTATCACTTGGCCCTTGGGTCATAACAGGTACTGAAGAGAGGATGGCATCAATGAGCCCATGTGGTCCTTCAACCTGTCTGACAGAGCTTTGGCGGATTTGGGTAGAAATCAGACAGACATTGGAGAGATCCATGTGCCAGTAGTAAAGACAGCTCTAGTACAACTGATGACTAGACATTCATGTGTATTTGGCATAAAACTAGTGGTAAGCAGAAGAGGCACTGGAGGGGCAGCTAAAGGAGGACAGATCAGTAGCAGGATCAGGGAAGGGCAGCTTGATGCAAACCAAGGAGATAATTGCTGTTGTACAGTGCCGTGCATAGCAAGGGGTATATACAACAGACAGATCTGTGGGGGAAACAAGTAGGACCCAAGACCCTAACGTTATGTTGCTGTATCCCAGACATTATAACTGCTTACCTCAGCTGCCCCAAGCTGCCATGTTCTTGAATTTCCCAGGGATCCCTTGTGGTTGGTCTTGGGTGCTCACCGTAGGCTAAAACTGGCTAAAAAAAGCTGAATGTTTTCTAATGTCAGTTACGATAAGCAGCTGTCACTGGATCGACTCTTCTAGGAGATGTCTCTTTACTCTGGACCACAACATCTTTAAACCCAGAAATATCCTCCACGGGGATGAGGGTCCTTTTGGCTAGAAATAACAAGATGGCAGTTATGTTCCTGGTCAATATCTTGGTTTGCATCACTAGCGGGCACATCAGCATCTTCCTCAAACTCCAATGAGGATAAACAAACCTCAACAATGGCCAGCATTTAGAAAGTTGCTGAGAATTCATTGTTTTTCACTTTGCAAAAAAAAAAAACAAATTAATTTTTGGGCAGATTAACATTTTAATTAATTAATTAGTTAATTAACTTTATTAATTCAGAGGCACAGGGATACTTCATTGGGATATACCAGCTGTAGATTATGAACGGAGCAAATGTTGGTCCTTCACTTATTTGGGTTAAAGTAGAAGAAAAGGTAAAATCAATGGGCGGTGCCAAGTTGTTAAGCACCCCAGTTATTCCAGTCACTTACCTGTTACCCTGGGCTGCTCCTCCTATTCTTCAAACAAATCACCAGGCCAGGGTACAGTTTGGGGAAAACCGTGGCGCAATCATCATCTTCATTTTCCCAGTGTCCTGTTTAGTTCACATTGTCCTGTTTAGGAGTCACATCATTCTATAGAGCCCATACCTGCCCAGCCTGCTCCGTTGGCATCAGAGAGGGGAGGGTCGAGAGCCGATTCAGTCTCTTTTTAAATGTAATTTTTCGACTCCCAAAGTATATGTGTATCTAAAAGTAAAGGTGGCAATAGACGTTACAATTCCAATCTTTCCTGCGACCATTGGACCTGTTCGAGCTGAATGGTCAGATATACAGGTAGAAACAATACAATTCTACCTCTATCTGATGATTCAGCACTAACAGTGGCCAATGTTTGGGTGCCTTTATAAGCACCCAATCAAAATTTGTCGGCCAAATCGGCAAGCCAACCAATATGCAAATATTGTGCTGATATTGGTTAGGCTCATCTCCCACCATAGACAATATTATTGGTGCGTCTATGGACACCTTAAGGCATAGAGAAGAAACAAGCAGGTCTTATTACTTTCTGAATATATGTTTGTCATCATATTTGAGAACGAAAGCACCAGTATATTTTTGTAATGGAAAATACATTTTATTTCCAAAATAAAAGTCACAGATGCACAAAACACACCATCATTGTTTAGTCTATTCAGTAAAAGAGGGTCAATGAAAGATATGGTGAGGGGTTAAAGACAATAAAAAGGGGCCTGTAACATAAAACAGAATTGTCGGAATACAGAAAGGTGACAATGAGAATTGAACCAAAGGAAAAGAAGATGAGTGGAGAGGACACGCACCCTGCTGGAAGCTAGGCCAGCCCATGTCTCCAACTCACAAGAAAGGGTTAAGGATATATGAAAACCACATATTCATATAAACTGCAGCTGGTCAAGCAGACAACTTGGATTTCTACGTAGTCGGACAGTATCGTACTGTTTGTTTTGCCTTTAAAACCAGGAAACCCTCCTTGGAAAGGACCTATTGTTGGCAATGCAGCAGCCGTATGGGAAGGTCTAGAACCCAAAATACTACAACAAAAACAATCCATTTATGGAAGGTCCCTTTATGGTAGAGTTTGGGAATCCCTGCTTGTGTTAAGGCACACGGAACTGTTGGAATCGTGCTAAGCCTTTTGTGGAGCTCCCTAACTTCTGTTCAGATTGGGGTTTCCAGCGTTCCCCTCCGCTACAAACCCAACATTCAAAAACATATTGTATCGGATACAGATGTATTTAAAAAGATATATATATATATGTACATATTTATATCTGTGTCCTGAGTTTCACTTTTTTTTTTCTAAATTATTATTTTATGTTCTATATATTTATACTTGAAATTTTAAAAACCGTAAGGAATAAATCTAGAAGCAAAAAAGAAAAGTGGCAGGGGCATTAAAGAGAACTGCCTAGCTTTCCCAATGTCTGGTGCCAGTCTTTTATTCTTTATAAGCTGCCACCAAGCTCTAGAACATTGGCTACCAATTGCTGAGATAGGCAAGGGATATCACTTCATGTTCTCCTTGGATGCAGAGAGCTGTAGTCTTCCCATGGTAGTTTTGGCTCAGTTAAGGAAAAATATATTGTGTGCTATTTCTCTAAAAAGGATAACTTTGTGCATACTGGTTTAAATATATGGAAATATTTAATAAAAAGGGAAAATCTCCCTAAAAATGACAGTTGGGTTACCCCGCCTATAGATCATGATCTCCCACTAGAACATCCCACTAAATGGCACCATGGGGAAAGGCTGGGAGACTTAGTTCTGTATATCTTAACTGCCAATGATTTAAATTCCTTGAGACTAAACTTAAATGAAGAATATCTCCCTATTAAACAGGGACTCTTATAGGGAGCAATTCATCTCACACTGGTCATGATAAGGATATTTTAAACAAAAGACAGTGCACAGTATAGATAAGGACAGGGCCAGTAGGCCAAAGCTCTACAACAAGAGGAAACAGATTAAATAATATTCCCCATTTCTCCATATTTTGCAGACGTTTAACTCTAAGATACCCCCAGTTAAAAGCCTAGGAAGGGTTTATTCAAAGTGTAGTTTTGGAACACACATAACATGCGAAAACATGCATTTTTTGTCATAATAGTGTCATTAACGCTGGCTGCTTAGAGTTCTCCCCGTGCCTATTGATTGTGCATCCCAATCTTCATTTGACAGAAACAGTGGAAAAGGCCATACGTCTATAGATCCAGCATCTTAAAATATGGCCGATATGAACAACCACTGCCAGTCTAAACTACTACTGACTGGACCTATAGACTTCCCCACTGCAGGACGTGTACATATAAAAAGGGGGACCTACATGAGGTTCAGATGTTCTGAAATGGACACAAATATATGAAATATCTTCTAACCCTCTTCTACAGCAGCAAGAAAAGGACAGGCATAAAGCTGAAATGACAGGATGTTTTAAGAAAATAAATGCACAATCATTTCTGAATTTTAAAAATATTAGTCTATTGTGCCTTAAAAGTTTCAATGTCAAAGGAGTGAGACAGGTAAAATTGCACAAAAAATATATGTATGACCCTTACACATCTCTGCTGAAAAATCTGTATTTCATTCCAGCTCCCAGTTCTCACCTAATAATCACTCAATGTGCTGCATTTATGGCTCAGTTTTCCTTTAATATTCTGGGCAGTTGCAGAAGCAGAGGTAACATGAAGCCTCATCTTGGATTAAAATATTTCATGTGAATATACAGGACACATGTTCCACTAATGGGTCATGATAAAAAATATCTTTTTGAAAATAGAACGGCTGTTTGGAGTATAATAGAGCAATCTGCTGTATTAAACAAGCTTTAAAATATATTTTATTGTGTAAGGCAAATATCACAAGTAGATGGTGTTTTAAAGCTGTACAGCAATGTTAATGAGATACTGTCACTAATTATGTTGGGTAAAAGGGACCAGCTACATGAGCTCGATGAATGGGGCTTGTGCTAAACATACTTACACCTCTTCTTTCAGTTAAGAAAAAACTTTTTTTCCTCTTATTTATTGCCCTAAACAAGAAAAGGAAACCAATTTCACTACGGTCACTTCCTGGTCCTGCCGAGCAGAAGAGAAGCTGAGTAAACAAATTGTCAGTCTACTGAGAAACCCTCTGTATGATGAGCTGCTCTTATCACACAGGCTGTAAGTGAAGGGTGGGGGAGTTGTTTATTCAGAGCTCCTTAAATTTGAACAAATGACAAGAGAGGGTGAGACAATTCATTATTGCTTTATAAAGGCAAATAGATGTTCGTATCCTATCCCTTGAACAGACGGGAAACATCTGGAACAGTTGCTTACAAAATTGCAAGGGCCCTCTTTTTCCCCAGTTGGTGCTGTTTGTGGGACTGCTTCACAGTAAAACAGGAGTATTTTTTTTTTACAGGCATTGACAGTATCCCTTTAACATATGTAAGGTTAAAGAAGGAAAAAAATATACCCTCTTTATAAAGTGGGGTTCTCTACAATTCCTTCTTTACACATTCACATTAATATATATATGAGTGTGAGCCACCATTCCCCTTAATTCATCCGAGCCGAGCACAGAAGCAACCCTACTATATGCACTGTCTATCCAAGTCAAATAAAGAGAAGATGAGACCCTACTTAGGGAATATTGTTCTTTTATGCTGCAGTCACCATTGCTGGAGAGGCTCTGACCTACAGGAATAATTAAACGTAAGGCGAAACACTAAAAAGTGCCATCCCTTATCCATTCAAGTGCCTGCCTTGTCCTTGGGCTAATCCATAGTCTCAGAACACGAGGCAGCCTCTGAAATACAGACTTACACATACGGACACTTGGGTCGCACACACAATTATATTTTTGTGGCCAACATTAAAAAGGAACCCAGCAGCCATATTGTGTTCACCAGCAATGGTACCAATATCATATTAAAGCAAACTCATACAAGGGAACATGGAGCAAACATGTTAAAAAATAATCACATATATTTATCTTAAATAGGTTTAAAATTCTGCCTAAATCCTATATAGGATTTTGTTATATTATCTTTCTCTCTCTTAATCTCTATCCTATTACCTTTTGCAACCACGGCTCAGACTTTGAGAAGTGAAGATTGAGCAGTAAACATGAATGACATTTAGCCTAATTTGGTTCTTTTAAGTATTTCACCATTATAAAATAGGTTTGCGCTTATGGGGAGATGGGGTTAAAAGAAAAAAAAAAGGTGAAATTGTACAGGTTGAAAATAGTACCAAAAAAAAAAAAAAACTAGAATTCACCATGCACAAAATATCAAAACAAATTGGCGTGAAAATAATTCACATTTTGAGTAATGGATTTGGCAGGGGGTGGGATGACACGGGTGGGAAAACATGTCAGGACTGTGCATGAGGGATCCATTGACTGTTGTCCATGGGCCTCCGGAGCAATTCTTCCACATGCCGAGCCACGTCCATATCATCCAGATCCAAGTCTCCATCTGGATCCAAAACCGAGTCCGGGCTGCAAGAGAATATGGGTTAGAAAAAGGCCCTCACTGTTAACTTTTTACAAGCAGACTTGATTAAAACACTAGGCAAAAAGAATGATTTTGGTTGTTTCTAAGCAAGTGAACAATCTTCACCCTTTGTTGTGTGTGTTTTGTTAGCAAGTCAATTATGCATGGAAATAATTTCATTATCTCTCAAACATGGAGTCGTTTCAATTTCCCTGTTTGCCCTTCTTCACTACAGATATTTTAAAATTAAAACATTTGGCAAAAAACATGTTCATCACAAGCCCTATGCATTGCACAAGGGGGTATCCAGTCCAATTAAAGATACCAAACAAAAAAATCATGTTGTTGCTAACTCCCACTATAATTTAGATTAGGTATACATTAGATTATAAGGCTTTAATTAGTTTCACAAAGAATAATTCATATCTAGATACTCACTTCTGTTGGTAGAGATTATAGTGTGACTGACTGCACACGGCAGGAGATGGAGCCTGATCCATGTAGGTGCTCGGCGGCATCACGTCACTTGCAACAAACCTGCACAAACCCCAAAGATTACGTCTGCATTTTTGCTGGGGAACCCATTGTTTGCAATACACATACAATCAAGAAATAACTGGAATATTTTTTATATTCAGAGTGAAAAGTGACTAAACCTGTATTTCCTACAAGTTTCTAAATTTTAGACTTAGCCTTAAGGTTTTCCTATCTAGGACCATCTAGGATCATCCATTTTATCATATATACAGACCAAAAGACAAACAGGACTGTCCTGTTGCTTGAAAGTGTTGTACAATTTGATGAGACCCTTTAGATTTGTTGCACTCAAACTCCCTTTTAAACACATATTGAGGAGGAACAATTGTACCTTTCAATACTTTGCCCATTTCATTCTACGTATATACAGGGTGGGTGCTGGCTCACAGGTGAGCGTAGAGAGCTACTCATGGTGCAACAAAAACATCTTCTATTACTACCAGTAAGCCACAACTAAGATGGATACGGTTATGACCAAAATATTACCTGTGGCACCCATGAGCTTCCTTCCTACACTTCAAAAATGTACCCCTAGGTTCATTAACGACCACAAGGACTTGATTTTGCTCTCACAGGAGCTTGATACTTGTAACCAAATTAATCCTAATAAGTCCATCCCTCTGGCTTTTAAACTTTTTCAGTTTAAGCTGCACTAGATGGTCCAACCTTTGGCGAGGGCTCACTTTGAAAGTCTAAGGGCAGTCACTCAATCATAGTTCTAAGAATATCTAGGACAGCAACTACATATTCACCCCCAAATCTAAACCAATCTCACCTTAACATTTTTCAGGTATATGTAGGAAAACTAATGGCCATTCTCCCAGTTCTCATGCCAACTGGCCTTTAGGATGAGAATCCTGCCACTGCTCCAAGCCCCCCAAGGTCACCAGCCCCATTGGGAATGAATGCTCTAAATGATCTAGTTTGAGTGCAAGTTGTGTGAAAGAACAGTCTCTTAATATTGTTGTTACTTTAGTCAGTGGTTTAGCTAAAGCATTTTAATTTGTTTTCACTTTGTGCCAATGTGTTCTATGCAATAAGCTGAATGATAAAACCAATAATAGCACAGATAACAAATAATGCTTACTCTGGAACAACTTGCTTGATCTGTGGTTTTACATAGCCATCTGTTTTTGCTGCAAAAAGACAGATTGTGGGTAAACACAAGATGCTAACAAAAGCAAATCAAGTATGAATATACAGTAGTTTAATAAAGCAGACTTACAGGGGTTACACAGAACTGGGGTGTAATATTTTGAGAAGACCTCATCCTTAGGCCTATCAGGATACACATAGATAAGGTAATTGAGGTCCCCAAGTCGATCTGCCAAGGAACGCACAGAGAAATCCCGGGCAGTAAATGGCATCAGATTCCACAATGCTCTATCCGCTGGGAAGAGATAGAAAATCAAATAATCTGGGTCACTTGTCTCAACTTCAGTTCCTCATATACAGGTACAATAACAATTTGAACAGTGCAACAATTAAATATTAGCCAGCATATCCACTTACGCAACTCAAATTTCCAGGCTATCGTGATGCCGCCAATTTCGGAGTCACTAAAGCGCAACAGGAAAGTTCCGTCCCTCTTGTTCACCAGCATATCATGTGCCTGTTGCTTATTGACAAATCCCAGGATAGCCCTGCAAACACAATGCAAATAAAGGGGCATTTCCATTCTGCCTTATAATTACCATTCACTGTACCACATTTCAAAGCATTTCACTGCTGATTTAATCATAGAACCAAAACAGAAAGCGCGGCCATTTTGAAGCTCACTAAAAAAGATCTCCATGTAATTCTACAGCAAAATCATTGGGGTAAAATAACTATCATAAAGAGAGGCATCATAGGGGCACAAAGCTTGCACCAGCTCATTGCTACTAATCAGCAGTGACTGGGCTGTCTTAATGTCATTCAGTGAAAGCTGTTATAGAATAGCACATTTATTTAATAATGCAAAAGAACATATTTTTCCCATTTACTGCAATTGTAAGGAAACCTCATCCATCTAGAACACAAATAGGTTTGTCAGCTCAAGACTTCAAAACGAGACTCATGAAATCCTGTTGTGTTTTTGTGACAAATATGGTCATTTAATTTAGATACATAAAATCCAATTAAGTCTACAGCATTCATCTTAATTGACTGCTGATTAATTATGTTTCTGTACTGGTTTAAATCTAGGAGATGGCAAATATGATAGGTCATTTGATTTGAGGCAGGGCAGCTAACACTAAATAATTGGCATATATGGGAAAATAGATTATTATATATATGAACTGGTTTTGAAACTTGACCATGTGTTACAAGAATATGTACAACAGGGCTGTATGAGAAATATGGATTGTTCTAAATATATAAGAACCAACATATCCTGTGGTGATGTGCAATAGAAGGATATATAGCAAATATCAAGCATACAAAAGAATAAACTCCGTGCATTAGATATAAATAACACATGGATCACAATAGATGCAGTGAAGGCAAAAGGTGATTGAGGTAAATGAGTAATAAAGCAGTGTTTTTCTTATATTTACCCATCATTCCAATGTGGCTTGAGATGTTTCTTTAGAACCTCCATCACACCATCAAACCACTGCCAGAAGGTATAATTCCATCCTGGAAGATTCTCCTGAAGCACAAGGAAAGAATGTAACAATGTAGGGACAAGGCACAGTGCAGTGATCCAGAAAAAAAAAATAGTTTCATAAAGATAGTCTGGATAATTTGGTCAAGAGAGGTCATCTGATCTGACAGCCAATAGTAGCCACTGATTATCTTGTTCATAGTTAGATAAAACATGTGCACAATTCAGACATTAACAGATTACACAGTTACATTTTAAACCAGAGTTTGCCCACATTAAAATCATAGTGACCCTTTCCACATTCATCATATAGGGGTCACTTTAAAAGGACAGCGGCACGTTCCTGGAAATTGTGGACTGTGTCACTATCCCTTGACTCACAGCCTACTTATAATGGACATGCAAGATGGAATTAGTTGCCTGTAATAAATAAACTTCATTTGAGTACTAAGGAGAAAGTAGGAGATTGAAACACTTGGAATGGCAATATCACTCAAATTACCCGGTGACCTGGGCTGATGCATATCTAATACTCTATAAAAATACTTTCTTCATTACATGGACATGTTGGATTCAGTTATCCAAGTAACCCTGGCATCCACTGGCAGGCACATGTGCTGTATAGTAAACTCACCACAAGTACTGTACTGTGGAGGTGCCAAATTTATTGGAATTCACGTGGTTTAACCTTTAGTTCCCCTTTAAACCCATTATAAGTGATTTTCAAAGGGGTTATTATTCAGAGCAGTGGTGCCCGATATATTCTCTACAAAGTATCTTACCCTGTTGAACTGGGCCCAGGACACAGTCATGATGCTATAGTCTTCTTTATGGCTGAGGTTGCTGTTAAACAGTTTCTGTGCCAAGAACACCAGGTTTTCATCGCTCAGTCCACGGTTGCTCTGCACCTCAGCCTTAAATTTCATGTTCAGGGCATCACACAGCTGTGGCCACAGAACCTTGTCTGGGACTATAAATGGTACTCGACCCTGTATTGTGGAAAATACATGATTGATTTTAAGCAACAGTCTCATTACTTTTTATAGCAAACATTCATTCATGCCTTAAAACAGTACAGTTGTACAGGTTGCTCTATAAAGAATAGAATAAAAGCAAAAAAAAACATGCATTTCCAAGGTATGAATCTGTAATCACATAAGGTACCCCTACAGACTCTCTACTATGACATCTTACTGAAGCCCCTTTGTCATTTGCCAAAGTCAAAAGATTGCCAGTCTAGACCTGCAATGCAGATTCTGATGAGGTTATAGAGAGCTGTGGATTAGTGGGATGAGTATATACAGCAAGTACATTTGTATATTATCTATGTACAGGTGATATTTAAAACCACAAACAGAACAAAAATAGATTGCCTTAAATCACCCACAGAGCACGGTGAGGGGAGAGTTCCCGAGATGAAGTAGTCGGTTATACAATAATATAAAAATAACAGGTCTAATAAAGCACAGCGACAAATTAATTGCCTGCACATACTGATCATCTATTTGAAAACAAAAATCTGATTGGCCGATATGGATTATAGAATTGGGCAAACTTTTATTATTATTACATTATGCCCATTAACTATCTCTCTTATGTCTTGTTTGCTTTTAAAACACCTTGGAAGAAAAGTCCTATATAAATAACTCCCTTTCTCTAAATAAGATGAAGCAGGACAGTGGCAGAGATGGAAAAGTCTTCTGTTAAATTAGGCAATGAGGTTTTCTTTTGTTTGTATTTGCAAACCTGTATTTACAATTTAATAGATGACCGTTTCCTCTTTCAAAGTGCAAGCTTCGAATACACTGGTCCTATAAAACACAATATAATCCAAAAAATGACTTACTGGTTCTGCAAAGGCATTGTCCCACAGAACTGTGGCTGTGGCATTGTTGTCCTGACTGCCATGAACAATGACTACAACAGGGAGGGACAACGTCTGCAAAATCAAGAAAATGGTTCATCATAAACACAGAATTAGTCATTACTCCCCCACCACAACTATGGATGGAAACCTATGGATTACATTTTGCTACTTGAATAATGTTCCCACTTAGGAAAGCTGACTATGAATTAGACATAGGGATGTTCTGATCACCATTACTTCACTGAAAACTGTTGCTTGCATTAACATGAATAGGATATAATGTGGATCAGTAATTACAGCCCATAAATGTACCAGTACCTGTGCGTTTCTAGATGTCACCTTGATGTCAGTGAGAAGCGACCCACTGCAAATTACAGGCATTAAAATCACCGCTTCTTGAAACACCAATCAAAACGCCAAGTGTGAAATAGCCCGTAATCATCTCTAAGTGTGTATAACAATGTGCCATTAACTCGCTACTAATTACCTGGCCACAAATATGTAAGATATATTAATACAAAAGCAGGAAAAAGAATAAGTACAGCATGTTTAAACTAGCACCAATGTATGCATGCATGTATAAAAGTCAAAATAAGGACAGAGGAAATAAACACAAAACACAAGACTGGAGAGTAAGGATACATTTGATACAACACTTGCAGAAACAGGGACATATTAACTTTGGCAAAGTCCCTGGGCAGTGCCCTGAAGATCTACTCCTGTTCAACCCAACCCTATGCACGTGGCTCCTTGGATATTGTTCTTTCATCATCTGCCTAAAGGTGACAATAGGAAAACAATAATACAGACGTAGGACTGCAAAACTAAGAATAAAAAGCTCTTTTTACCTTGACCTGGAAAACCAACTCATTTCCTCCAACGCTAAACTGAGACTCAAATAGGATGGTGAATTTCTCCTCTGTTACAGACTCTGCTCCTCTTCTATCGGAGCGCTTGATCCTCTTCAAGGACTTCATTTTTGGAGAAAACACAATGACAAACAAAATTTAGCCAGAGCAACCAGTATGATTTCTACTCATATAGCAATGCACCAAATCAAGGATTTTCAGCCTTTTTTCCAGCAAGATATGGTGGAATTCAAGGGCCAGTATCAACTAAATCCTTGACTTTTGATCACACAAGCAAATATATTGCTTTTTTTGGTACACTGCGCTGTTTTTTTAACCTTTCCTTGTCCTAATTTACGTGTGCAAATTATGGTTCTGATTCAGTTTGGCATTTTGCTGATTCCTTCATGAAATATATGGCATAAAGCTAGTGGGGTCAGTGCATTCCTACTGATTAAGATAGTAAGATGTGTCTATCTTACTATGTTTGTCCCTAAAATTAAAATGAGAGGCCCTGGACAAGGTCTGCAGCATTGCAACTAAATCAGGACTGCAACAGTACTCTATTATGCCTTTATATTTAAATATCATCCAAGCCTTCCTTAAAATAATCAGTCTTTTCTAGGCACCACAATTGCCTTTACTGTACAAATGCTTGCTAAAGTGGAAGATGCAACCGCCTGTCTTCTAATTGGAAGGGAAGCCCTTGTGCCTTCTCTAAAAGCCTCACAATATAGAGGTTGCCAGGCAGCTTATTATGTTCTCACTTGCTGCTTGTACTGCTAGCACTTATATAAAAAAAAGTCTCCTATTGCCTTTTTCTCCTGCACTGAACAAATGTTTTTTTGCCTACAGCACTAAATATCAAACCTGTCCCTGTGACCAGTCAGTAATGCATCATTTCTAGGTATCCGAATAGGCGGATTAATCAGTATCATAGATGGCTATTCTAAAAGTCCAAATAACAAGACAGGGCCCAGGGTATAATGGGCTCAATGTCTTAAACATATTTTGGTAAGTAAGGGGCCCTTTGTGGGGGGGTCGTGACTTCTAGCCTGACTCCACCACCTGAGGCAGCTTGCTGTTGCTGCCGCCCCCCTCGCAGCGCCCCTGACCCTGCGAAGCAACCATCGACTAAGGGACCCACATCTGGTGTGTTCTGTGGATTTACAGAACTCAAGGACAAGATGTAAAACCCTGTAAACTTAGCCATTTCTGGCAGTCTGATCCAAGCTATAAAAAGTTGAGAAACTAAAGGTATCTTTGGAATGTTGACCTATATTACTCAAGGGCTTCTGATTGCCAACGGTTAGCTTGCAAAATATATGACTCAGCAATATCAAAGAGAAATCTGACTTCACCATTACTGTGTCAGAGACATTAATGCAGAGTCATAAGGACACAGTTATTTTCGGGGTTGGCAGGTAGTATATGTCATGTCTCAAAATGGATCTGTGGTGTCCCTGAACCCAGCTACCTATTGGCACTTTACATTTTAGTGCTATAAACAAAGGCACTATAGAAAGGCAAATCATTTAATGACAACATAAGTAAACTGTGAATATACATGTCTACATCAGATAGTTGATTAACCCTAATGTCAGACATGCTCGCTACTCACCATGTTCCTGAAGTGAGCACTGAGGGTGCCCGTGGCCTGATGATATTCCATAACGCAGCAATTGTTTAGGATCTCTCCGCTGCTCTCACTATAACAAAGCAAAATATATATTAGATGGAGATTAGAGACGGATTACAAGAGCAGCTAAACAGTTTAATATGTATTTACTCTTTAAATTCAAAACAAAAAACGTGTGCCGTCAGCACCAGTCATTTTATTAAAATGTACTATGTAACATTTATATATTCCATTATTATTTTTCTTTGTATTTGGTTGTGTTTTTTTTAATCCTCCATATTTATTGTAGTAGTATTTTATATTTTCACACATCAGGATGCAGAGTTTTGAAAAACTGATTGTCAAGATGGAAACGGTTCAGGGAAAACGTTTTAAGCTGGCCATAGATGTAAAGATCCGATCGTCATCATGAGACCACGATTGTCTCGAAACAATCGTACGAATTGTCCATCAGACCAGGGCCGCCATCAGGGGGGGACAAGCGTACCGGGCCCGGGCATGAAGGGGGGCCCGGCAGCGCTGCATTTTTTGAAGATCCGGGCCCCCCTTACGAGCGCCCGAGCCGTACGTCTTGCCTCTGTGCTGCCGAATGCGGAAGTGCCGAAAAGCCGAAGCCGATGCGCCGAAAAGACCCGAAGTCACGGAAAAAGCCGAAGTCACGAAGCGCCGAAAAGACCCGAAGTCACGAAAACAGCCGAAGCCGAAGTCCTGAAGCAGTGAAAAGACCCGAAGTCACGAAAGGAGGTGAAGTTGAAGTACTGAAGCCGTGAGTTCAATTCTACTGAACACCAGTTTGTGTATTTTTTTTTTTTTTTAACCTCCTGGCCACCAATGTATTATTTTAATATTCTATAGGCCCCTGCAACCAATCTTTTTTTTTTAAAACATGTTTTTTTGGGGCCCCAATTTTTTTTTTAACTCGTAAGGGGCCCCTTGCCACCATTGTTTTTTTAAAAAAAAAAAAAATAATAATTTTCTTTGGTGGCCCTAAATTTTTTTAACTTGTAAGGGGGCCCCTGCCACCAGTTTTTTTTTTTTTTTTTCAAAAAAAAAATTATTTTTTTTTTAAATTTTTTTTTTTGGGGCCCCAATTTGTTTTTAACTTATAAGGGGGCCCCTGCCGCCAATGTTTTTTTTTTTTTTCAAAAAAAATTTTTTTTTTTTTTTCAAATTTTTTTTTGGGGCCCCAATTTGTTTTTAACTTATAAGGGGGCCCCTGCCACCAGTTTTTTTTTTTTCAAATTTTTTTTTGGGGCCCCAATTTGTTTTTAACTTATAAGGGGGCCCCTGCCACCAATGTTTGTTTATTTTTTAGTTTTTTTTACATTTTTTTTGTTGGGGCCCCAAGTTTTTTTTAACTTATAAGGGGGCCCCTGCCACCAATGTTTTTTTTTAAAAAAAAAAAATTTAAATTTTTTTTTTTTGGGGCCCCAATTTTTTATAAGGGGGCCCTGACCATCAATAGCGTTTTACAACTTGTGTGGGGGGGGATTACTTTTTTAGCGCTGATGTCTGTGTGGTCTTTTAACTGCGATGTGGAGTGGGCGGGAAATGGGGTGGAGCTTGGTCGTCAGTGTGGGCGGGGCCCAGGGGGGCCCCAAAAATTTTGTTGTACGGGGCCCCGTGATTTCTAATGGCGGCCCTGCATCAGACCATTTGCCAGGAAAAAAGAGGGTAGCTGCCTGCTTGTCCCTGCAAACATAGAAAAATCGTAAGATGTACGATCGTTCGAATCCCTCTAAACGCACGATAATTTGACGAATTGGTCGTACTACGCCAAGAGTAATCTTTGCGTCTATGGGGAGCTTTAGTGTAGAGTTCCAACGAGCCCCTGGTTGGGCAGCATGATTGCAATGTACATATAGGGGCTTAGCAAGACTGGGGGGAGGGCAGTTTAATTTGTGGGTCTTATGTGTGAATAAACATTTCATTATGCTTTACTACTTAATATTATGTTGAATTACGTGAAGTGCACAATTGCCCTTGAGAGGTGGTGGGCTTGAGTTTTTGCATTATATGTGGGGTGCATAACCAGGCCTCTGAAAGAATAACATGTTTATTGCACATGCTTCATAGACATATACCTCAGTTCACAGTTCAAACAAATATTTGAACTGGTGCTTATTTAACTGAATATGTGCATAATCCCCCAAGATTTAAAGGTTAACAATATTTTAGGCAATCAAACAGTTGTTAAAACCATTACATGGGCTGATTCATTAGGCTATCTGATCATTGGTAAAACTGTCACTGGAACATAAACAGCCTTTGATAAATGTGGGGGAAAAAAAACCAGCTAGGAAGATGGGAAAACAAACAGATTTCCTTCAGTAAAGCCAATTTGACTTTTGATAAACCTGCCTCAAAGGGATTTTTTTAAAATCATGAGTGTTTTATTAATGAGATTCTTAACTGAATGAATTGTGATCAGGAGAATACAGTCCCTGAATGCTTGTTGAATGTGTAATCAGCTATTACTGAGCTGTAGACTTAATACAGTGCAGAGAAAACAAGACACAGAGACATTACATGCTGTTATGACAGTTACTTGCGAGTGTTCTCATTCTTCAAAAGTGCTTTGGCTTGCAGCTCACTAATGATGGTTGCCTTAACCTGCGGTGGGTTCATGTGAACATTCAATTTGCCCCCTACGAGGAGCCGAACCGTGGCAGCAAATTTTGTCTGTGTCTTGAGGACCTGTGGAGGCTGCTTCTCTATGATAAACGTACTGTAATGAAGAGCACAGAAATCATCAAGTGAAGTTTAGTGGAGCCAACAGGGGATGTATGTTTGCAAAACATGGTTATGCCTTTGATCATTATCTTGTGGTTCAATTGCAACTTAGTTATATTCTTTTGAGGTCATTTTTAATACATTTGGTTCATTTTTTTAATGCACATCTATTCTAGCAGGAATCAAAGCCCATAGCACGTGTCTTACAAAACCAGATATGACTATATAAGCTGTCATATACCTGCAGTGAATGTCAAGTAGAGCAACCAAATGAATTGTCACTACTCATTGAGGCACTAGCAAATATGCATACACACAAAATGGCATGCTAAGAGTAGATGGCATGAATTAACTTTTTTTTTTTTCCAAGAAGGGCTCAATTACCTGGTAACTAGTGCAGAAATGATATCCGTAATTGTAGCATTAAGTTCAGAGAGAAGTTCCTCCACTGGCCCAGGGATAGGCAACTGCTGGCATAGGTGCTCTGCTCGTCTGATCTGCTGCCGATTCTGCCAGATGATCTCTGCTAGTTTTTCACACCTGGATGAGGATAAAGATATGGTATAAGAGAGATACTTCCACTCCCCTGACTTAAAATATCATGACTAAAAAGAGGCATGCAAAAAAGTATTAATCCTTTACTCTTAGCACCTAGTTCCATGGAGGTAGGTCACTGAAAAAGCCTACAGATGGACAAGGGGGACACCTATATTCAATAATATTAAATGGCCAGTTACAAAACCACCAGATGATTCCATTTAAACCTAAAACAATGTCTTGTGGTAATGTGACCGTCTCCATTTAATTAATTTCTTTTATAAGAATACAGAGGGTGTGGTAAGAGCCAATGGAAGGAGGAAATGCGCATTAGAACTTATCCGATATTCTTGTGACATCCACTAATCTGGAGATACATGTGGGTGAAGGCAGAATCCTCAGTACTTACCATGTCTGCAACAGGTCTAAGCTCCCCTCCGGAGGTCCACCATTGCCTGCAAGCTGCTGTCGCCTTTTCCACTGAATGAGCTCATCATCCAAGATGATTGTCTGTTGTTTCCGCAAAAGTTGGAGAGTTTTCTGGTGTTTTTCTGATAAATCCTGTTTAAAACAAAACAACACAGAAGTTCACAAGCAAGAAAAAAAAAATCGATATACTTATTTTTCACCAAATTCAACTGAGATGTAGCCTGCAACGCCATTCTTTCCTTCTTCAATTACATTTTGTTTAAGAACAACCAAATGTGAACACAACAGTCTTTTCATTTCTAATTTTATTTTTATGTTAATCTTTTGTATTTGTTCTGTGTACAATATGGAAAACTCAGAAAGAGTATATTACAGTTTCTGTAACAAAAATGACAACTCTAATAAAAAAATAAAAGGATATATATATATATAAAACAACCAGAATACATGTCCTTCATATCTGTTTTCAGACCAAATCCAAACCCATTCTCAATTTTTTCAATGGAACTACATTTTGTAAAAAAAAAGTGTTGCAATTTGTCCAAAACCAGTTCCTGGTTTGAATATTGGAAATCATGGATGTGAACAAGGAGCTTATGGATGAATTCTATGCATGCAATACTGCATTGATCTTTTACCCCCAAACCCTAAAATATGAATGTGAATTATTTAGCACTGAGATTATGGCTGAATTTAACACGGAATGGAATATATATTTTCTAAATATCTGAAAGGACACTGCCACAAAATCTGGCCTTTGGGAGGTTTAGAAAAAGCATGGCTTCCTTATTATACAAATAACAATCTATGGCAACTCATAACAAACCTACTGATCATTGGATTTCTCAATGGACGTACCAGCAGGCCTGAATTCATGGAGAGGTCACAAAGGGCTGAGGTGGCATGCCCCCAGACCAAATATGATGGGGGAGATAGGAAGGGGTAAAGGAAAAAGGGGGGTGACAAGTGGACCCAGACTGGGTGCCCAATGTATAACTTCGTTCTTGCATACCAGTCTGTATTGCTGCAGTGTCTGGGCTTCTCTCTGTAGCCAGGCTTCCAAAGATGATTGCCGCTGTTGCAAGGTGGCCTCACGGGGGATCCTCTCTTGAGGGCTGAGCTGGGACAGCTGGGTAAACTGAGCTATATACAATAGATAAAATTAAACAAAAATGAAATGCTTAGGCTAAGCCATGTACAATGAATACAATAAAGTTAAAATGAAGACATTACAATATCTAACTAACTAGGATATCAACACATTCACATGTCAAACTATACCAACAACATGGAGAAAGCAGCCTCTAATGTTTACAGACTCCTCTAGACATTGCAGAGTTGCCATTAAAGCCCCAATTCAGCCAATCAGCCACCCATGAAAGATTCTGATTAGCCTGATTTGGTACAACATGAAGAATATTTTTAACATGTATGGTTAATTTAAAGCTCTGCTGTAGGTATATATAAAAAACATAAAGAGTATAAAGAGTTAAAATGCATTGCATGTATTTGAAAGAAATTTGTGACGGAGTTCAGTTCCTTGCGGAGCGAGGTGCTGGCTTTGTGTGATTCCAGCGATTTGTTGACCAAACAAGTATGTGCAATCAAGGTCACATAATAACTACCTTCTCATCATTCACTAGATAATTGCACCCGAAATGACAGTAATTACACACAGGGAAAGAAATAAAAGGAATAAGAATTGTGTGATTCTGTGTTGAAAGAGGGGAAGCAAACCACAGAGGGCGAAGAATCAGCTTATTCTGGCACAAATATGTAAAAAGCAGCAGAACGCTATTTAAGTGACTGATGAATTTAGGGTGCTAATGGCTATAGCAGAAAGGTTGTAAATGTATTGGAAAAATCTTTAGCCAAGAGAGCCTCACTTTAAAATATTACATGTGAATAAAAGAGCTTAATAGCTTAAACTTGATCATTTGTCTCTGCAATATTCCTAAACAATCCTGGTACAGAATTACTAGCAAAACAGCGGAACAGTGACTGCTCTGTCTGTGCAACAATTTATGGTGGGTGAGTGAAGCACGGACTTATGGCCACTACAGTTAAAACCTGATCCCCAAAGGAGCAACTTACAAATGCATGATCTGTACATGACAGTGTGGGTTTGGAGGCTGCATGGCTGTATACACCGAGCAAAAGTTCCATGGTGGGAGGACATGTGACAGGCACCATGCGTATCTCATCAACAACAGCTCTAGTCTTAAAGTACAAATTAACCTTAATGTTTAGTTTTGTTTTCTTCTGGTACACGCAAAGACATAGGCAGTGCACTAAGGTGGACTGAATGTTTCTATACATTTTATTCTGAATTACTACAGGGCTTCTAGACCTGGTTCAAAATGTGTGACTTATATCTCATCACTCACTTTGAAAAGACCCAGAGCAGTAGATATAGTTACCCGGTATGAAGCTCAGTTAGGGAGAAATTCATGAATATGGCAGAATATTAGACTAAAGGTCATTTAATGTTAAATTTTGGGGCAACACATACTTGCTGTCCAAGATATTCTTAGAACTATTGCTAAATGGCTAAAGCTACTAATGGCGCACCTCTTGAGAAAGTCAGAAAATGGGATTAATGACTCGGATCAATATGAAGCCACAGGCTTTTTGCAGTTGACAGTGACAAGTCGTTCTGTGTTTCTAGGGTTGTTAATAGCAACAGAATGAACATGATCTGAGTCAAAACAAGCAAGAGCTTTCAAACTAATTGCTATTAATGATTCTCATAGAGCGATGTATGCACAGATCAAGGCTCACTGGGAAAATATCGAATCTACGGTGCTGGCCAGTGCAGTAGATTCTCCAGTCTGTTAGAAGTTTAAAAACAACCTATTGTTTTACTTATAATACACAGCACAAAACCATAAAATGTTTGTTTTGTTTCCACACAAAGGTGTGCAACTGTGCAAGGGAAAGAATGTATTTACACCTGTACCTACATTTTATCACCTGCTAGAGGCAGTGCAGAGAACAGGGATCTATATGACACACTTTAGGATTTCTATTAACTTTAGGTATTTCTATTAAACTTTAATGGAATCAACTACCAGAGGGAGTTTCAGTGGACACGTATACCTGTTAATAGAATGACTGATGCTGATGAAGTTTTTTTCTTCCAATTGTTTCCTGTTTTTAAAGGCTCACGTCACTGTACCCTGGCACTGAAATAAAATGTCTTCATATGAATTTGTGCCCAAAAAGGTTAAATTATGAAAATAGATCTCATAACACTACACTCTCTTATTGGCATGTGTAATTCTGTAAATGGCCAGTAATTTAACTGTGTATATATTGTTTATTTATGTTTAGAAGCTGTCCTATAAGTCTTGTGTGTATTGCCATGATCTATGTTCCCATCAATAATCTACCCATGAAATGGATTTAGGCAGTTTAGTTGCCAAGTTCAAATTGTCGTAGTATTAACACATTAGTATTGAAATTGGTTGGAAAATGGCGTTCCCATATTTTGGAGATTTCTGGTTAATGGATTTTCAATTTAAAGGCCTGTTGTTTCATTACTTTACACTGGTGGATTTTACTTTAAATATTTCTAACTTCTGCAGTCCGGGCAGTAACTGATATTGCTGCCATGAAACCTAATAACTTTTGTATCTTTTGCTATTATAATCATCCACTCCCTTCATTTTGCAGCTTCAAAGAACCTAAATGTCTTTGGCAGAGACAACAATGTAGAGCAAGAGTTGGTGGATCATCACAATGGTGCTTTGTTGTACTTTGGTAGTAAAACAAGTTTGATCTGTAGAAGTGATGTATGTTAAAGGACGAGAGAACTGGGGAAAGAACAATTCTAAGATAGAACTGGCATTGGGCTGTACAACCGAAGGCCCTTGGGACAGATGTTTGTATAACTGACCACTGCATGGGAAACTGAACAGTACTGGCCTAGCATATGTATTCCAGTAAACACGGTGTATACAGGCTAAAGAAGATCTTTAAGGGTAAAGTAAAAGTGCAGTGTTGAATCCCATTGCCTTAAAATGTACAGGGAACTTTAATCATAAGGAAATTAAATAGAAACGAATACCTCCACACGTACCGTTTCCACTACTGACAGCACTAACTATCATAACAATCTTGTTGCCTAACCTTGAATCCTTAAACTCTCCTGGTATTGGATAATGAAGTACTCCTGTGTCTGTTGTAGTTTCTTTAGTCCATTCTCTGTGTCCTGAGTAATAACTCTGAGCTCTTCGAATGTCTGGTTGATCTGAAGGTGCTTCTGGGACATGGTATCCACAAGGCCACCCACTGGAGAACTGGACTGTAGAAAAACAAAACACGCACATATGCTGTGATGCTTGTAGATAACAAAAAGTATGACTAGAGTTTCATTTTAATGTTAATTAAAACATAGGATCAAAGCTGGCCAGGCATCAACTATCTGATGTAGCCTTCAACCCAACAGAATTTTTAAACTTGACTGATACAAGTCTGCCAAATTTTCATCCAGATATTGGTTGGGAGATCCATTAGAGGGCCCCATACACAAGGGGGTTTGCTGTGGGGGTTTCTTCGGCTCTGATACAGCACACAAAATATTGTCACGCCTGCAACAATTTAGTCGCTGAATATTAAAATCATGCTTTTCCCCAATGCCTTGCCTTACATTGCTTGCTTCCCGGACGAGTCTCTGCTCATGATACAAAATGTGTCGGATACATCGGACCAGTTCCATGGGACATCGTTCGTAAGTGTTCTGTGAAGGAAGAGTGCAGAGGTTAGACGTCAGTAAACAATCTTACATAACCTGTTTCTTATGTTAAGTTAAAACTTGCACAGGAAAATGCCTTTCAATAAAAAATATCTACAAGATTCTTGCTCATGTTTCCCGATGAAAGTCCAAACTATGGCACTACAATGCTGAATATAAATATCAATTTTATACACAGTGAATATTTGAATCCCCTGCATTGTCAATGTAACATAGGCAAAAGCCCACCTTAAACTGTGTAGCATAATGGCCAAGTTTAATCTTCAACAAGAAGCCGTCCTCTCCCACTTGGTGCTCTGCTTTTTTCTGCAGTTCCTGCACCAGACCTTCTAGCAGCTGTGTGGCTTTCAGATTGTCCTGCGGGTTCTCAGGATCCACCGAGTCCCTAGCGATGAAGATTGAATAAATGGTATAGTAGATAAAATGTTACTTTATAAATGGTGTTTTAAGGGTGGTTAGTAATGTAATTTTGTATCTTGTAATTCATAGAAATTTTGTATACCAAGAATGTATGTATGATACACAGAACCACAAGGATGTATGGTGGTTATTCTATGAATTACTGCTCCTAACTTATATATATAATTTATATATCATATATAGCACCACTTTAGAAGTAGTGAAAACAGTGATAGAACTAGTGGAAGGAAGGCTTATGACTCACATCTCTATTTGGGGAACATCACTAGGGAAGTGACAGGCTTGGATAAACTATGAAATGATGAGAAGCTGGGTCACTCCACACCCACACGGGCAAAGTTTTCTGTGCGCCTTTGCATCGGCCCATAAATTGACAGTTAACTATAATTGCCACCACCATGCATGCTTAGGAAAGTTAAAGGCAATCTTCATAGCCTTCCATGAAACAATGCCCCTAATGGGTATAAATAGATGGTGCAGCCCCAATTAAGCCAAGAATGTCTTAGCACCAACAAGAAATACGACAACTCTCCCTAATGTGTATAGAAGAAAGTATACAGAGTGGAATGATCTGGAAATGTAACCCCTTCTTATTTTCAGAAAAGTCTATACTGACGGATGTGCCAATCTGGAAAGAAAACAGACTGGTACCAATAACATTAAAATATAAAGTGTTAGTCTATTTTGTGTTATAATGGGTTATGCTTGTAAACACAGCAGAACAATGTTGGTCTATAATGCAATATACATACCATGCTTGCGCCTCTATCCAATGAGACAGGTAATGTCGCACCTCTATGGGAAAGTGCTGTCCATAGAGCGCCTGCATCTGGCGCAGAGCATCACCCTGAAGCTGCTGGGCCTGGATCCAAACAGCCATGGTATCACTACCTGCACATTTGAATAGAGGAGAATGATAAGAGGTGGGCGCACTCTCATTTATATAAAGTAGGACTGATGCCACCATTCTGCTTCTGCTGTCACAAACAGATAGTTAATTGCACAATGTGTGACTGGGATATATATTGCTCAACCAATGTAATATATGAAGGGTTAAAACACTCCAGGCTCAGTAGTCCAACATCAAGAACGGATATGTCTCTGTCTCCAATATAGTCTATTTTAAATCAGAGCTGTCAAATTTCCTAGAGAGGGAGGTCCATATATCGCAGCATTCAGATGCTTGGGGCTGATGAGAACAGGAAAGAATTTTCCCACAACATACTGTATCTGAGTTCATTTCAGGAGGGTTTTGGGCCATTTCATTTTATTGAGAATACATTTTGATGCAACTAATGTAAGGATAGGGGCACAAAAATAGGAGACTCTTGAACAAATTAGGAGTGTTTTAAAGGGGTGGTGCTAAATACCGTGTATTTAATGCAATACTTCTATGGTGTGACATTGATGGAGCAGTTCAACCTTATTCTGCATTGGGACCTTCACCCTTATGTCTACTGCATTACAGATACATGTAGACAAGTTTGGACTGAGAATTAAAATAGGCCCTGACATTTCAGGTACACAGAGGCCCAATCAGCCTCCACCAGCCCACTAGTGACTTTCTATGGCACCTTATAGCAGCCCCTCTGGCATAGAACCCACAGATTGCCAGTCTGGGCCTGCATGTAGAATACAGCTGGATTAACAGATGCAATGCAGTGAAATTACTGTAACAAATAGTTTTTTTTTTCATTTCCTTTTCATTATGCAAAAAACGTTATTTCCATCCTCACTACCATTTTTTTTTTTGCATTACAATCAAGAGCCAGTCACAGTTGAATTTCATGAATACCTTAATGCAATGCTGTGCAACACCAAGTAACGATAGATTCAGTAGGTAAACCTATAACTTATTTTTTTAGACTTTTTTTTTTTTACTGCACATATTGTGCTATTTTGGGCTACTTTCAAAGTGCCTCTTGGCTAGTTTTGGGCTGGGTTTATAGCTGATTTTGGCCGATTCAGAAAATCAGACCTGGCAACCCTGGGCCGAAGTGACCCGCCTGTCCCTTTGACAGAGTAACATCTTGTAGGATGGCAGAGCAGAACCTGTTGATCCATCTAGCCTGCAGCCTAATAATAGCAGAATACAGAATATTGGTCCCTAATAGTGCTTTATATTTAACCCCTATGTATAATAATACCTTTACTATGTTCCCAACACATCTACTGGAAGGCTAGTCCATGTATTGATCATCGTATTTCCATATTTGCTTCCCTCCTAAACGCTTTTATTTCCCTGGGTATATGTCTCTATCATATCAGCCTTCTCCTGTCCCTCTCCTTCTAAACTGTACACATTTAGGTTATGAAGTCTTTCCTGATATGCTTTGCTAGTCAGACCACAAATTATCTCTGTTGCCCTTCTGTGGACACTTTCTATGCCCGGAATATCTTTGTGTAGACAGGGCCTCCGGAGCAGAGTGCAGTGTATTGAAGAAGAGGCCTCGGTGACCTATAAAGTAGAAGAATGCCATGCTCCTTTCAACTACTCTTTCTATATAACCTACATTTGCTTTCCCTGCCGCTTTATTGCGTTACTGGCTCACTTTTAAGTCAGAAATAATAATCATCAGATCCTCCTTTTTGATTTTTAACAGTAAAGATCCATTTATTCTATATTTTCCTTGGATCTCTATTTTAAAATCTGCTCTAAAGGCAATGGTCTATTTTGAAAAAGTCGAAAATATTCCTTGTTATCCTCCATCACAAATCCCCTGTTCTGCATTACTGCTGTTGCATCAGACTGGGGCCATGGAGGGATATAGCTGTCTAATTGGAATAGTGTGGGCTACAGCTTGGAGTTGGATGGGTGGGAAGCAGGTCTGAGCTTGCCACTGGCCCAGGCTCATTCTGTAGAATCTCCTTGTCACCATCATCTTCGGCTTCTTCCGTATTCTCTTCATTCTGGGCAGCAGCATGAAGGCCAAACTTAGATGCAAAAAGCCAACTTTTATGCACCTGCCCAAACGTGGAGAAAAGAAGCAGAAGAAAATCACAGCAAATGAGCTTCTACAGATATACCAGCAATAATACCCTTAGTTCTCCTTAAAAGCAACGTAAAGCCAAAAATAAACTGTTGATTAATGAAAGCAATGTATGCATTACTGCCACATTTGTGAGTTATTTGTTTCTGTACTCAGTGAAAGCAGTTTCTTTCTGTTCTCTGGCAGTTGTGACATTTGAAAGAATGCTAGCAGATGACCCGGGAAGAAGCACGCAGGGCTGAATCTTGATCCAATTCATGCCAAGCAAATTGCCAGTGAAACAGAGATACAGACGGACAAACAGTCAGACCTTTACCTTGTCGCTGGTACTGGGGGGAGGCATAGAAAGTGGCAGCAAACAGATTTCTCACATCTCACAAATGATAAAATCAGGGACAGCAAGAATGTGAAATACATAGACCTAAGAACTAAAACTTTGCTTGGAGGAATACTTCTTAATTTGTAGCTAAATGAATAATAAACTTGGTTAGTCCTTGCACTTTCCCACCATAAGCTTGACTTGAATTCTAATGTTATACACATGTTTCTAAATATTCTGATACTTACAAATAAACCCAAAATAATGCAAATAGTGCATTCATGCAAAAATGCATTGAGAGACTGGGAGTCATTTTAGTGTCACCCCATTGCCTTATTGGGGCTCCAAAGACCTTTGGTGCCCTGGGAAAGATTTGGAAAGTAACGAATACTTGGTGGCAGCTATGTGATAGCACAGGAGTGGTGGCACAGCAGAAGTCCTGGCAATATCCCATTATAAGGGGCACACTTAACACTTCATGAGGAGTCCAGTTCTAACAATACTAAATAAAATGACCTGTGCTGCTTTCCCATGTTATGCTAGCAAACAAAAGCTCAATTCAGATACTTTCTAACTAGTGAGAACATCAGCTAAATTGGTCAGAGAGCAGGCAAGGGGCACTTGTATACTGAGTGCCAGCCTCTACACAGAGAAACGCTGATATTCCATTATTTTATATGACTTATTCAGTGACACTGATTGCAATGGGCAAAGGGTTGCAATATACAGCACCTTTTGTTTATACTTTCTGTATTGTATAAAGCGAATACATCAATGATAAACATAGTGGCATAGAATGAATTTCATATTGATCTCAGGTCTATGGATATGAAGTTATTTGTGCCTGTCAGTGTATGAGCAGTAGCAAGGCAAGAGGATTGCTTTACACATCACACAATATGTGCAGACATGTGGGCATCAGTAACACACAGGCATGGTTTTCTCTCTATATTTGAGACAGGGAGTAAACACTGGCCATGGATCCTGGCCTGCTTACCCAAACACATTCCATACTTAACCACAACCAACATATATCCTTCAAGTTGTACATAAAATGCAGCTTCTGCCAAACATTTTCACAACAATTGTTCCCTTAAAACTTTCCCCAATAAGCACCCACTCTCCCAAGCTTTCCTTCTACCCTCCATGTCTGGTTCCCAGGTTCCCTCAAACCCCTCTTCTCTCCAAAAACTCATGTGCTGATCCAAATGCTGGTAGTGAGCCTTCATAGTAAGCTGGTTTCACTGCCCTTCCCTTTTCTTTCTCTGCCAAACCAATGAAACACTTGAGGCTACATTAGGGTTAGACAAATAAGCATGTCTCCCTTTCACAATAATGTAATTTGAAATACTCCAGAAATAAACGTCCATTCTGGGGGAATCTGCACAATCTCCATAAAGGCATCTGTATGCATTAATCTGGATGTCAGGAGGACAATCATGTTCTGCAGGCTGACATCCAAAAATAGACAACTGCATAAGTGGAAGGAGGGCAAAAAAGTGTGAATGGTCAATTGGTCATTTAGACCTAGAAATACTATGAGGAAGGTAGCTGGGCATAATAACAGACTGTGCCACTTGTTTCCCTTCCCTTCTAGGGTAGGTGCTAATGATGCCTCTGTTGCACAGCTAATTGTTCAATGAAGCATAAATATGAGTGCAAACGTGTGCAAGGTTGTGCAGGGGGTGCAGCCTGTTGCTCTGCATGTGCCATAATCTACGCGTTTTAGGGCAATAACCCTAGAACCCATGGATTCTAGGCTTCCCAATAATGATATATCAGCTCCTGTTATAGGACACACTAAGGTGAAATCCACCATGCGGGTATTCAAACACAGAGTTTCCAAGCAGCTAGTCCTGCAAAGGGGCACTTGAGAGGCATTTGCTGTTGATGTTAATGCGGAGCGATTGTAAGCTTTTTGTCATCACCTGCTGAGATGGAAACAAAACACCAGGAATCGGCCCTTCCGCACTGCCCTTAATTGGACTGCAATTCCATTATCATGAAAAGTGTGTAGTTAAAGCCTGTGAGAATTGCTGTTAGGAGGAAGAGGAGGGCATGAAGGCCTGTGTGAAGTGGAGCAAGAGAAGACACAGGGAGGCCATTAGTGCTCAAGAACTTGATAAAAGCGGGGTGACAGAGGAAGAAAACAAAAACAACAGAAAGTAGGAGGATGAGAACTGGCAAAGAAACAAAAGCAAGAAAAGGCCGAGACACACAACTGTTGTGTTTTATCAGTAAACCACAGGCCTCATTTAGAGGAAACCCAATCCATGTGTAGGTGAGAAAGCTGAGACTTACAGTAAATTGTAGGAGATTTCCTCCCATAGACCGTCAGCCCCCCTCACTTCTACCTCCCAGCACATCCTCACCACAGCTCTCTTACCTTCTCTGATTTGGCTCTCCACCCACCCCAGGGGCAAAAACAAACACTTATCCTGACAATCTGCACATTGAAAGAGCCAGCAATAGCATCAAGTGAAAGTTTTTATAAATGTAATATCTGTTTGCCAGCACCTGAAAACAATCTACGTCTTGGCTGCCTCAGCCTTATTTAGTACGAGAATTAGGTTAAGTAAGAAATTTTATAGAGGGCCCCAAACTGCATTTACCACTGTTAAAAAAATGTTAACGTGCCTGGTTTTTTTTTTTGAAAAAAAAAACAAATCGGCTCATCATCAGTATTAGGGTTTAAAGTATTTCTTTAGAATTAGTTCTGTAGTCTATATACATTAAAGATCTGCACTCGACATGAAACTGCAATGAATGAAGAGGGTCAATAAAGCCAAAAATCTTTGTATGGAAATATACACCAACTACTGTAGGTGTAAGACTAGGTCTAACCTGGCCTGAAGTCCCCTTCCATTCTATGACCTACACCGGGCACAACTCTGGTCTTATGATGTCATGAATGGGTAGGACAGCATGATTACATATCATCAATGGGGAAGGACCCAACTTGAATCTTGACCTGTCAACCAACCAAACCTGGTCAATTGTGAAACAATGGGAGAACTTGACCATTTCTGAACAAAAATGCTAAACCATCCTTCCACGTGTTGGTAGTTTGATCAAATCACATTGTGATCTCATAAACTCACTGTCAATCTGTCAGAAAATAAAGTCATCACATCAGATCATATGGGCTTCTGTCACCCCAAGGTGACAAGGAAAGCACCTCCATTGCACTCCCTTCTGCTCCCAACTTTCAGTCTGCAGGTGGACTGTGCATTTTTGTGCAATAGAACGTTCCCTCATACCTAATGTAGCTCTTGTCCAAAACGATCTGGCCTGTGACATCTTACATTAACTTTAATAAAGGTATAATAAATATGAGCCTAATATGGGGGTCTCAAGTCAAATTTATATACCATGTAGGTATAGCCAAGGACACGGTCAAGGTTTTACAGGGACATGGTCACAAACCTGGCTGAAATGACCTCCAGTAGGTTGATATCCCTTCCATTTCACTAAACACTAGAAAGTAATGCAAACCTATTCATAAATATTGTATACTGTCCCAACTTCTAATTCAATTAAAAATGGCACATAAATAATTCAAAAATATTCATTTTACAGAGGCTAAGTGCAGTCTTTGGTTAAATCAAAAGTGTGGCATGAATTCCCAGCAATCAACAAATCTACGAGTGACTGAACCCAAGCATAGAATATAAAAGAGATAAGAGATGTAGGGTTTCAGAATCAGCCCTTTACCCACCTGCTGTACAATGTCAAGACTTCATAAAAGGAGGCCAAAGATCGAATGATCATGATTTAACCATAAACTTAACCAAAGAGCTTTTCGGAAATCCCTTTTGCAGCATTATCACTGGGATTGGCAGGGCTTCTTGTGAATCTATCGCCCTTCTATACAGAGAAACAATTTTCTTGGCCCTCTGACAGATGGGGGGCAAAAAAGAATTACTCTGCAATCTTACTGAAATCGAGAACAGGACCCCGTGGAGAGAAGGTTAGTGCTCTGCCAAGAGATCATTAGCAAGGATAAAACCGGGATAAAGGTTTGAAATCTTCAGTATCAGAAGACATGCAATATGTGTCACTTTTACAGCTTACATTAAATATCTTGTATCAGGAAAGGTCCTGCGTTACTTTTATTGTTCTGCAAAAAAGGTTCTTACATAGAAAGGGGTGCACCTTATCACTGGAGAAAAAAGACAGAACAAGGTTTACTAATTATATTCCTTTGAATGGAATAAAAAGTGTTGCTATTTTAATAAGAAAACCCATATAGCAAGTAGAGCAGTTCTGAAACTGTAAAGCAGTAGCATGGAGGCCCAGCCAGAAGGCCACTTGTAGGGATACAGTCATGGGAAAAATGTATTTTTCAAGACGCATCAGTTAATAGTGCTGCTCCAGCAGAATTCTGCACTGAAATCCATTTCTCCAAAGAGCAAACAGATTTTTTTATCATTAATTTTGAAATTTGACATGGGGCTAGACACATTTTCAGTTTCCCAGCTGCCCCCAGTCATATGACTCTGATAAACTTCAGTAACTCTTTACACCCCCTCCTTTTCCCCCAGGAGCCTAACAACAGAACAATGGGAAGGTAACCAGATAGCAGCATCCGAACACAAGATAACAGCTGCCTGGTAGATCTAAGAACAGCACTCTTTAGTAAAATCCAGGTCCCACTGGGACACATTCAGTATTAGCTTGCAATGTGAGCATGAACTGAAACAATCAGCTGTGCCCACACCCTGAGGCAGGGTCTCTTTTTACTGAAGCCAACACTTTGGGATCTTCAAGAGATTGCCTAGAAAATGTAACTTCAAAGCAGGTTGCGGAGAGACTGCCTATGTCAATTCAGCCAGAAGAGATGCTTGTGTTGCAGCAATCATCTGGTCCCTAGCTCGAAATCTAAGGGTAGATGCTACCGATGGCCCCCCAATACCTGAATCACTTATGCAGTTTTGTACAACGTGTTTCAAGAAATCTTTATTATTCTACTAATGAGAAGCTTCACATTGTTCCAATGCTTTAGTATTTTAGAGTGTAGCTCTTTTACCCTAGGGAAAAAGCATCCGCTATATATTTAATATGAATGTTCAGCAATGCTTAAGAACACATGTCAGGTTGCATACAACATGTATTATTTGTATTAATTATTAGCACAACCAACATAGCTAGATTAAACATTGGGGTCAATTCTGGATTTGCCTCAGTCTGCTCAAACTACATTCCAATCCAGTCATAATCCTGGTCATGTCTTTTTTATTATTTTGCACCAAAGGCAGACAGCTGTTAGAATTATAAAACATGCATGGACTACACAGCTTCTTTCTTTTGGGGGAAGATGAAATATATACATTATAAAATACTACCAGGCCCGGACTGGCAATCTGTGGGTTCTGGCAAATGCCAGAGGGGCCATTGAAAGTCACTATTTAGTGGGCTGGTGGGGGCTGATTGGGCCTCTATGTGGGCTGATTGGGCCTCTGTGTACCTGAAATGCCAGGGCCTATTTTAATTCTCAGTCCGGACCTGAATACTACCACAACAAACGATAGCCAGCTTGCCATAACATTTCAGATGGAAGTATCTCTCAGACACAGGATTAACCAGGATTTACTCTAAAAAGGCCACACACCCAAGCAACACTCAAGGTTTAAGTACATGTTTTATGAAATGCTAGAGGCCTTTTCACTAAATAACCTTCAAGCTAAATAGTCTTCCTCATCCACATCCATTAAAGAAGTGTGTACAGGTTTACTTATCCAGTAAACTCAGAATTATGGGAAACCCAGCTCCCATAGACCCCCTTTTAAACCAATAACTCTAGTTTTTAGAAGTAGCACAATCAACGGTTTTTAAAAGAAACCACATACGGACACTGTGCCACAATCAAACAAAATCTACCAAGGATACAGTGTTGTGATACAGCGTCACACATGTTGAGCGAGGTTGTGCCTAATCTCATTGGTGTGTCTTTGGAAACAGCCGCAGGGATAAACACTGATAGGAGAAATTAGAGTCAGTGTCTGCATGATAAACCCTGAATTAATCCATGGATTTAAGGATTAGACTCGTGAGCCTGAAAACCAGCCAGGGGCTAAAGGTTATTATGAGACGATGTTCTAATGAATAGGGGGAGGGTTCAGCAGGGGGTACAATTTGGTTCTTAATTAGGAAGGGAAGACAGTGTGTGGAAACGGAGAGGACATTTAATTCGAGGAAATAAGAAGTGAGAGGGTTCATAAAGCACACTTCCCAAACCTACAGATTAGAAGGGGAACACACACATTATTCTTGATTATTTCAGAAAGAAAATCATCTCTATGTACTCTAAGCAAAGCAATGCTCCACTTTCTTACACAAAGCATGGCATTTCCTTCTTCCATTCACACATTTCATAATGTATGATAATAGAATTTCCACACCCTCCAAACTGCACAATTCTGAATTCAGCTACAGTAAACCTAAAAAAATAGGGGTCGTTTACATTCACAATGCCCTTAATTACCCCATTGCACCAACACAGTGCTGGGGTAAACCATTGTAAACATTTTGTAAACCATGGATCTGCAAAATATGCACATTTCAAAATTATAATATTTTCTGGGGACAACATACTGTTAAGAGGCCTTTAACACACAAAAACCAACGTGTGGGGTGATAATCTTGTAGTAGTCATGTAGTGTCAGCCATGAATCTTTGTTTGCAGTCTTTCTATTTTAGGGTGCTGCATGCTTTTGTAATCATTTATTTTATATTTTAGTATGACGTAGAGAGTGAAATATGCAGTCAAGCTGTGATTGGTTTTTATTAAGGGTTTTTTAATTATTGAGTTTTTTTCTGCAGTGCTCCAGTTTGCAATTTCAGCAATCTGCTTGCTAAATTCCAAATTAGTATAGACAAACACAATAACAATAAACGTGTATTATTTGTTTCTTAGAAGGGTCAGTGACTCCCATTTGAAAGCTGGGAAGTATCAGAAGGATATGAATTTAAAAACTGTAAATAAATAAACGAAGACCAATTGAAAAGTTGCTTAGAATTAGCCATTTTATATATACTAAACGTTAACTTAAAGGTGAAACACCCCAATACTGTTTGTGGTAAGAAATTTTAATGTGTTTTGCTCAATTTCTTGGAATAGATTGGCTCATCACTAAACACTGCCACTGGCCTTGTATTAATGAAGGAAAGTGCAAATATATATATATATATATATATATATATATATATATAGTTTTTTTGTTTCCAGTGCATGAGCAAAATATAGTAACTACAGGTCACTATATATCATTGGTCACCAACCAGTAGCTCATGAGTAACATGTTGCTCACCGACCCCTTGGATGTTGCTCCCAGTAGCCTCAAAGCAGGGGCTTATTTTTGAATTCCAGGCTTGGAGGCAAGTTTTGGTTGAATAAAAGGCAGGTGTACTGCCAAACAGAGCCTCCTGTAGGCTGCTGGTCCACACAGGGACTACCAATAGCCAATCACAGCCCTTATTTGGCACTCCCTAGAACTATTTTCATGCCAGTATGGCTTTCCTAATTCTTTTTTACATTTTAATGTGGCTCATGGGTGAAAAAAAGTTTGGGGATCCCTGCTATATATCATTATACAGTGAGATGCTGCATCAGTGCGGTCACTGCACATACACTTGTCCCTGCTCTTATTTTCTCACACCAGAAGTAAACTGCAAGTTTCACAATCACTAATCTGATTTTTGAAATCACATCAGCAAAATGCTTTTCTGACATCTGCTGATCTTCTCTCCTACAAAACGGTCCCTGCTTAGTGCTGACGCATGCACCTCCAGCAACCTCTACTTTATTTTGTTATCCAAAAAGGACATTACATGCAGTCTTCACTCATGAAGGTTGCATTAAGCATATCTTATCGACACAAAGCTACGATGGGCAGAGATTTATTTAAGATATTTTATGCAGTGGTCACTGACAGAACAGCCACAAGCTCAGCCACAGTGGTTGAAGATCCCACGGGAAACCCATTGTTGTATCACTGCAGGAGTTTCAGCGCTCAACACTAAGGTCTTCCGATGAAATCTGCGGTCAAACACAAGCTTGGGCCCCCTTAGCTACGGATATGAAAAACGTGTTGATAAAAGTAGTCTTGTATGGTTTCCTAGTTGTACAACACAGCATTCACAGTCATGATGCAAAATGTGGGCGTCACGAGCCATACAAGAAGTTCTGTTTAAAAGTGAAAAGTGAACCTCTACAGGAAACACAATTAGACAAGACATGTTTCTGCAAATATGAGTTCATAACTAATATTTCCTTGCTGAATAAAACAGACTGGACAGTAAAACAGAAAATATGGCATGTGCTTGATTTGCATTCTGCAAGTCAGTCGTTAGCAGAAACTGTATCCTCCTAGCAGCCGACATTCTTGCTTTATGAATTTCCCACAACTCTTCTTTGCTGAACACATTCGGCCTTCTTGCCTCCACCCACAAATTCCCAGTAACATTCAAGACTGAGAACTGAGAAGAATATTCCAAATCCTTACATTTTCCTTTCTTAAAGTAGGTGATTGTTGACTTTGTAGAAATGTTTGTGATACCCAAACGTTTAGCTTTTTGCTATTCACCCTCCGTGGGACATTATCTTACAGCACTTGGTTCCAAAATCCAAGTCTTGTGTTGTTCAGATATCGCCATATGAGATGAAATTGCAGGAATGGTTCTGATCTAAACAATGCTGAAGACCCTTTGCTGTGATATGGAGATTTATGTTGGGATTAAAATGGGTTCAGCAAGAAGGTTTTTTTTTTTCCTTTTTAGAACTGGGCAGACTTTTCTGCTAACCATAAACAATGCAAACGGCACAGCAATTTTGGAATATATGTCTGGATGGTTAGTCTACACGAGGCTGCTTCACCCTAGGCTACAAATGTCGGTTACTGAGAGCAATATTGGATTTTGATTGGCTTCAATTAGAGGTGGGTACAACTGTAGAAGCCGTACTATATGACTATTATGGATTTAAATAGAACTGCAACAAACAGCAGAGCAGCAATCATTTATACATGTTCAATAACCCTAACATTGGATTAGTGATAAGGCATTATGGGAAGAATTTTCACTTAATGTAAAACAGACTGGTTAATTACAGATGTTCCCTACAGACAACTTCATGATAAGAAAAGAGATAACAGCTTTGCAGACAGTAAAGGCTACAAGAGTCTTAATTATGGGGGGGATTTTAATTACACAGATGCTGAAGGAAAAATGCAATTACCAACACAATAAAGGAAAAAAGCTTTAAAGGGATACTGTCATGGGGAAAAAAAAAATTTCAAAATGAATCAGTTAATAGTGCTGCTCCAGCAGAATTCTGCACTGAAATCCATTTCTCAAAAGAGCAAACAGATTTTTTTATATTCAATTTTGAAATCTGACATGGGGCTAGACATATTGTCAGTTTCCCAGCTGGCCCAAGGCTCATAGAGACACCTAAACACATTTGCTAACTGATTCCATCATATTGGTTGTACTCAGGAGCACTCCCAGTTGCATTTTACTCAATATGCATTTCATTAGACCCAACATGCTACATCTTCTTGCGCTTGATGCACATTCAGAAGCCAAACAGAATAGAAGGTTGCATTTGGAACTTACAGAAAAGCACACAAACGCAATATATGTGTTTTTTGTCTTTTTTTTGACAAATGCATTTAAAAATGCCCGTGAATAAAAGCCCTTACATGGAGTGCACATTCCAAAAACATTAGGGATGCACCGAATCCAGGATTCGGTTCGGGATTCGGCCAGGATTTGGCCTTTTTCAGCAGGATTCGGATTCGGCGAATCCTAATTTGCATATGTAAATTAGTGGCGGAGAGGGAAATCACGTGACTTTGTCACAAAACAAGGAAGTAAAAAATGTTTTCCCCTTCCCATCCCTAATTTGCATATGCAAATTAGGGTTCAGATTCGGTTTGGTATTTGGCCGAATCTTTTGCAAAGGATTCGGGGATTGGGCCGAATCCAAAAAAGTGGATTCGGTGCATCCCTAAAAAATATACAGGTTCGTTGGCGCCTAATGAAACTGGGATGCATAGGTGCGTTGCATGAATATGATAAAAGTAATAAACTGTAAGCTCCACGGACAAAGCATCTCTGCAAATCCCCGTGTGACCTGGCAACATATAAAGGATAATAATAAGTGAGAATGTAAAAAACACTGTTATAAAGCAGGTGTGGTCCTTTGTTATGCGGCACAATGGGCCGGCAGCAAAGCAACAAGTAAATGATTTCAGATGTTGGCAACTATGTTATGGCTTAGTGTAAATAACTAGAGAGAGGGTGGGAAATTGTCCATGAGGCACTGAACACAGAAGCGCTTTCACTGCAGCAGCAGCAGCAGCAAAGCTTGGAGTAGGAATTGGTGCAGGGAGCTTGCGTAACATTCCAAAACATTCACTGAGTCACGTATCCTGCTGGGTTTTTAGCAAGAGGCGCAAAGGTTCAATGGGCTCTCACAGAGCAACACTTCTGCAGCAAAAGAGGAATTGGGCCACCCATTGGCTTGCAAAAAAGGGACTGTAATGTGTGTGTGAGGAACTATTAATGCGAGATAACACCATAAATGAAAATATCCGATAAGTGGGATATAGGAATCGCCGCAGTAGTCGGTACTAGGGCCGCACCCACAGACAAGGCAACTGTGCAACTGTGCACAAAGAGGCCTCAATCAACGACACAACAGGCTCCGTTAGTATGGAAGACCATTCAACCAATGTGTGTTTATTTTATACACTAAATGCTCTCGACAGCCAAAATCACATGGCTCTTCAAAGGGACCAATGGAAAGGATTTACTTGACCAGACTTCATCCGACCATACACAATAAGGTTTGACAACATCACCAAATGACTGGATCTTTGCCCAACTTGGTCACCTTCATTCAAGATATATTTTAAGGTTATTCTAATGAATAGTATATGGCAGACCAGTGGAAATTCTCCATTATTATACTATACAAAAATGGCTTTATTGTATTTAAAGATATACAACAGGTTTATTAAGCCATTGATTCCTTAAAATGTTGTGCGCTTCCCAGACACATTAAAGGCGAACACCACTCAATTCTAAGCAACTTTTCCATATGCATTAAACAAGGGTTAATTGTAAACGTAATTTTTTTTTTTTTTTAAATGAAAGCATTATTTGTTTTGTGCCTTTTGGCACTGCTTGTTATTTGTCTGACACTGTATCAAAAGCCTTCTCTCCTCCGATTCCCACAATGACTTGCACACGTCTTGAAAGGGCTGCTAATCAGCAAGCTTCTGCCACATTGTGTCATGAGTCAGAACAGAGAGTGACAAACAAGTGTTGCTTTCAGTATTGATAACTTCATTTGTAATTCATGTATATTTGAAAGTTGGTTTATTACATTCTCTTTAAAAACTATTGTGATAATGGAATTAATCGATCAACCCTTCCGTTCCCTTTCATAGAACTCCCTGCCCAGACACATGCTGGGAAATAGTCTGTAGTATAGTATAGTAGTATAAGGAGCAATGAACTTCCTACTGCCCTAATAAATATTACAAGACACCTCAACACCTTGTAACATACACAATATATATGTGAGGGGTTGCCCACCTTTAAGTCAACTTTAAGTAATGTACAGAGGGATATTCTGAGTCAATTTGCAATTGGTTTTCATTTTTTATATGTGTTTTTTGACTTATTTAGCTTTTTATTCAGCAGCTCTCCAGTTTGCAATTTCAGTAATCTGGTTCCTAGAGTCCAAATTCCCCTAGCAACCACACATTGATTTGAATAAGAGACTGGAATATGAATAGGAGAGGACCTGAATAAAAAGTAGCAGTAACAATAAATTTTAGGGTTGCACCGAATCCACTATTTTGAATTCGGCCGAACCCCCGAATCCTTTGCGAAAGATTCGGCCAAATACCGAACCGATAAGTTGCATAAGCAAATTATGGGTGGAAAAGGGAAAACATTTTTTACTTCCTTGTTTTGTGCCAAAAAGTCACGTGATTCCCTCCCCGCCCCTAATTTGCATATGCAAATTAGGATTCCGTTAATTGGACCGTTCCAGATATATATTATATAAACACCGGGCAGAAGGATTCGGCCGATTCTGAATCCTGCTGAAAAAGGCTGAATCCCGAACAGAATCCTGGATTCGGTGTATCCCTAATAAATTTGTAGCCTTACAGAGCATTTGTTTTTAGATGGGGTCAGTGACCACCATTTGAAAGCTTGAAAGAATCAGAAGAAGAACGCAAATAATTAAAAAAACAAATAATGAAGGCCATTTGCAAAGTTGCTTAGAATTGGCCACATACTAAAAGTTAACTTAAAGTTAACCACCCCTTTAAATAGGGGATTACAGTAGAATGAGGCTAATGGTGGTCATAGACGCACAGATAATATCATATGAAACAAATTTTCGTACAATATTCGGTGCGTGTATTATGGGACAACAGCCGACTGATATCGGCAGAAAACTTGGATATTAGTCGGCTCGTCGATCGGGCTGGACGGAAAATTTTGATCGTGTGCCTTTGAAGGGACCCAAACATCGGCCATTGTTAGTGTTGAATCATCACATACAGGTAGAATTCTATTACTTCTCTCTGTATATCTGACCATTCAGCTCTACACGTGTGTATTGAAACGAATGATCTTTCTTGGAAACCTCATAGACGTAATTGTTACGTCTATGGCCTCCTTTAGACATACTGTAGAATTGGGATGCAACTTTGGGTTTAATATTAGTGGCTCCTAAAGAAATGGCATCCAAAATATGTATTTCTATGCATTGGTGTACAGCTTGACATGGGATTCATTCGTAATGCAATATTCGTAGAACCTCCAGCTCTTGTTTTAACTAGCTAAGCGCTTCAGCAATTCCCAGGTCTCAATCATGCACAATTCCTGTTTAGCCTACTTATCTAGGCATGGTCTCCATACATATTCCAATAAGTCCCACTGATCTGAATCATAACCTCTGTGCTCTGGAGAGATATTGGTGAAAAAATGTCAGCAAGAAAATGCAATAAAAATAACAGAAAAATCTTGATCCACAAGCACAAACAGGTGTCATATAAATCAGTACTTTCTCTCTTTTCCATGCAGTGTACCAGATCCTGATCCAATTATGGCACAATAAGTAAACTCCATATTGATAATTGGATACCCATGGGTGCGCTCAACAGCCCCTTTTAATTATTTAAACTGGCAGGGGTGCTGCCACCATGAAGCAAGGTGAGAATCTTGTCTCACGCAAAAAGCTGCTACTGGTAAGTTAATGGCAATGGCAAACCAGGAGACCGGAGTCAAGCGAAAGCTGCTTTGCTGGTGCAGAGAACAAGTTTACTTGAAAGCCAGGAAGGGGTAAGGGGATGGCATTAAAAAAAAAAAAGCTGTATTTGGGAGGCCAGGGACTCAGGGAACTGGCTATGTAAGCCATGTGCAGCCTTGACAGAATAGGTGCCACGTCATCATACCATGACATACTTAAAGGGATACTGCAATGGGAATTTTTTTTAAAAAACGCATCAGTTAATATTGCTCCTCCAGCAGAATTCTGCACTAAAATCCATTTCTCAAAAGAGCAAACAGATTTTTTTATATTTAATTTTGAAATCTGACATGGGGCTAGACATGTTGTCAGTTTCCCAACTGCCCCCAGTCATGTGACTTGTGCTCTGATAAACTTCAGTCACTCTTTACTGCTGTACTGCAAGTTGGACTGATATCACCCCCTCCCTTTCCCCCCAGCAGCCTAACAACAGAACAATGGGAAGGTAACCAGATAGCAGCTCCCTAACACAAGATAACAGCTGCCTGGTAGATCTAAGAACAACACTCAATAGTAAAATCCAGGTCCCACTGAGACACATTCAGTTACATTAAGTAGGAGAAACAACAGCCTGCCAGAAATCAGTTCCATCCTAAAGTGCTGGCTCTTTCTGAAATCACATGACCAGGCAAAATGATCTGAGATGCACCTACACACCAATATTACAACTAAATACACTTGCTGGTTCAGGAATGACATTTTATATTGTACAGGAAATTATTTGCGGTATAAACAGTGTCATTTAGAAATAAAAACTACTAGAGACAGAGTCTCTTTAACAATTCCATGCATGCTGCTTTGTGGCAACAGATTCCTGTTTCAATACCATAAGCCAGGTCTGTACAGAATTGTTATTGAGGTTTTTGAGATGGGAATGGAAGAACTTGACCAGTGTCCAACCACTTACGCAAGAATGGAAAGAAATCTCATATAATAATGTCCAGTAGAAAGCCCTCCTTTTAGACAACCACAACTCTGACAGCTGCTGGCCCCCATAAAATCAGAATGAGAGCGGGAGAGAAATGTGCAGGGTAGCCTCCTTCAAAAGCCATTTAACATTCTGGTGACCAGCCAGCACACCAGCTGTCAGATCTGCTGTGCCAAAAAAATTTAGTATATTTGCTGCTTCATGTCTTTAAAAAAATAATAATGTAAATGGCAAACTTTTTTGAGGGTCTGGATCCCCTTTACATGTATTTTTTAGCAGCTGAAAAGTAAGGCCGCTGACATCAGCAAACGACTTGATCCACTCACACGCTGTAAACACGGTAGTTAACCTGGTGTCCCATGGGTTGAATTTCAGGATGTCCAACCAACTAACCCAGCTAAATATTATCGGCCTGCTCACAGCTAAAATTGCCAGTTTGTACTACTGATTCATTAGTTGTGTTCTGTTGTGAATACTAACAACATTTGCCAGTATCAATTTGATGGAAGATTTTGATTTAAATTGATTAAATGCTGGCTTGCCCTCCCCACCGCCACTGCACCCCAAAAAAAGCTGGAGGATGAGCCGAAGGGAGCAATCAGGACACCATTATTCTCAATGAGGTACAGACTGTGATAAGGAAACTAGCAGAACTACACATCCCACAATTGTGTAACTGACAACGTGACAAAAAGACGCTGCAGGGAAAGCCTCTAATAAACAGACCAAAAGTTCTAGGAGGTTTCTGGGCCAAACTGCTTGTGCTGATGATGTTCTTTAGTCACGTACAGTATAAACAACCAGATTATAAAATGTGTCGCAAACTTCTGCCAGTGAAAAGGGTTAAGGATTTCTATTGGATAAAAGACAGAGTATATAGTATATTTAGCATTGCCACAGGTTTTACATGTCAGTCATTCCCTGCATTCTCTTTGCCCCCTGTGGCCTCAGGCTGGGGCCTCCTGCAAAAGGAGAGTAAGGCCTCTGTATGTCACCATGAAGGAAATAGCAAAGTACTGCAAACACATCCATAATACAGTCAAAACCTGCACAGAAAAAGAGCTGCTCCTTAAACGAAGAGGAGCGGGGAAACCACAATATTCTCATACATTTATTCATACTACAGTGTTACATTCTGAACTGGCATCACAAAGTACTTGATTATTTGTCTAGATATCTCATCTACATTTATCTAGATGTTATAAAGTATAGAGAAGCTCAGTGTAGAAAAACATTCACCCACAGCACTATAAAACAGGAGCAACTCACATGTCCCAAGCAATTCAGTGGCAGAGTTTCAGGCCATTCCCGTAGCCTTTCTCAAGCTCCTCAGACAGTGGAAGCCCACACTGTACAGGTTATTAAAATTACCTATTTGAGCAAAGGGGAAGCAATATCAGCAGTGGCAATATACATTATATATATAATATATATAATGCTCTTTATAAATATATGTTAATATAATATAAATACTATATATCCTTTCCCATTCAGTGTCACTTTCATACATTTTACTTCTTCCTTCTTAGCAAGAATGATTGGGGTGTCCAGCCCTTCCTCCCACTTTCCTTTTCTATCTTCCTCTTTCTTGCAAAAGGCAAAAAGAGATCTGTTCCTGCAGGGCCCATTCCTACAACTAAAAATTCAGGAGGGCCCAGATCAGTACACTGGCATGGCAATCCTAAGATTACAGCTCAAATGCACTATAACTGAAGTTGGCTTAGAAAGAGTAGTAGATGTTGGCATCAGCAATTCAAAGGCCCAGGCCTCACCAGTCCATTCAATTTGTATTTACAAGTATTTCGTGCAGTACTGATGCACATTAACCATCATGAAGCAGCCATGAGCAACATGAGTACCCATGGTCCGATTAATATATGTGTGGAAAACTGAGGGGTGAGTGTATTTTCAGTCTGGGCTGGTGCACCATTGCTCTTAGAGCTATTCCAATGATTTTGAGATTAGTAACATCCCCCTGTTTCAATTGTAAGGCAATTGCATGGAAGCCCTCACCACCAGGCAATGGTCGGTAGGCCACGCCACATTCAACTGTCAGTTGCGACAGCCACATTGTATTGCACTGTAATCACACTGAATCTACTCAATCTTGGGCTAATTATTTTAATTGTCGTTGCAAATGCAGAAACGTTCAGCACATAACCACCTTGTCTCATTTTTTATGGCTGACAACAAACGTTAATTGCCATTTTTAAAGAAAACTGAATAAACAGGGGGGGCATTTTTAAATCCGGAACAACATGTTCCCGGGAGACACACATATAGCATTTATTTTCCAAGCAATACAGCAAAGCAACAGCATTATAAGTGTTCTACAATCACCAATTCATTATATGGTATGGGGTAAAAAGAGATGAAAGTAACAGTTCTCATGACCTGAATGAAATAATGAGGCCATGGGATAAAAAACCCCTCCATCATTGTATAAAAATTCCTAATCTAAGACAAGGGTTAAAGATAGGGCTGGTATGCGCCTTCTGATGCTGCTTTTTGCATGGAAAACCGGACCTTTGACCAACACGGGGGCACACTGTTAGTGCTATTACACTTGCGCCCCCTGGGGTCATGGATGACCCTTTGTATCTTTAGTATGATCTATGGCCATAGGCAGTCCCTGGTAGCAGAAGCTGTGTAACACACCTGCCTTGGGTGGAGGAGAACTGACTACATCGTTCCAACATTCAGAACCAGGAGTGCAGAAATGCATAAAACTCTATAGGAAAAATGAAAAAAAGCAAGTTTAAGGGCTAGTAACATCCCTTCAAAGACATGTTATACTGTTTAAAGCATCACACTTTGTTGTATCATAGCATCGGTAGAAAACACAAATATTTTATGTACAAGCTGCACAGATGTGTTCATTTTGAAAGTAATGATGTTGCGTTTCTACTCACATACGCTCATTTCTCCTCATACACTCCATTGCTTCTTTTAGAAGCTCTCTTAATGGTACCTGGAAAGGGGTGTCTTTCAGCTGGCGGCCATGAACATTGTACACTCACTGCTGTGGCTTAGCTGACGTGCTCAGGGGAACGGATAGCTTTCATATTGCATGTTCAAATTACAAAAGTCCATGTTAAGCAATGCTAAAGATCCATGGATCTGGTGCCACACACTCTGAAACAATCTGATGCTTATTCTGACTTCTCACTCCTGCCTCTAATTCGTCCTTCTTTGCTATGAACCTTCCCAACATCAACAAAGCTCTCCCTATCTCCAAAACAAATTTTACAATTCAACGCCCAGCCTCCTGTAATGTTGGGTTTTCTAATACAGCACCACCAAAAGCAGCAATATTTATGCCACTGGTTATCCCAAACCTTCACACCAGATCCTTAAACCCTGGCTCTCATTCACTCACATCACCTGTGTGTTTTATTATACATTAGTCACTTTATATCAAACTGTCACTTTATATCAAACTCTGCTTAAACTTCTAATGGGACCCGTGAGGATCCTGGGCCTGATAGCAGTCCAATGCCTATCCTTTATTTATAAAGATCCAACATATTCCTTGGTACTTTAAGTAGATCATACATCATTCACATCTGTCCTTGTCCTGGTGGAGCTTACAATCCAAGGCAGTATCTTGTAGCAACCAATTAGATGTTTGCTTCAAAAACAGGAGACCAGTAAATACTACCTGCTACTTGGTTATGGGTTACTAAATCTTATGCAAACTCACAGGGGGGTAATTTATCAAACACTGGGCACATATGCATCTGGGCAGTAACCCATAGCAACCAATCAATTGTTAGCTTTTTTCAGTCAGCTGCAAGAAGAATAATGTAAGCAAAAATGTGATTGGTTGCCAGTTCAGCAAATAACGTGAATGAATCTACTGCATGTAGAACAATGTATATAAATATGTATTGTCTGCTACAAGTTGCTGAGCTGGTGCAAATGTGTGCCTTGTTAGGAAATAAGCCCTACAATTGAGGGCTTAAGCAACAATTAGATACTAATAGATACCCCTGATTTAATTGAACAAGATTATCTTGGTGCATTCCATGCAGCTCATCGTGCCATGCGACAGCCGTTCACGTAGGACGAACACCATCAAACAAAACACATGTTTCTCACAACTAAAGATAGCCTCCTGCGCACGGTTTTATTCCTGCTTTGATTTATAGAATGATGGAGCCAAAACGGATCTGGAACATATCTGAAGGGTTTATATTTTAAGCCAATTCAATCACAAATAGCAACAAAAACACTGCCTGGCCACAACAAAGATTAGACTGAACACTTTAGTTTTTACAGAAGGGCTTGTGAAGCTTCAGGATAGTTTACAAAATATCCCTGGTTTTCTAAGAGAAAGTTCTTGCGCAAATACTTCTTTTATTTATAGAAGGCAATACTGATCTCTTTTTATCATTTTTTTCTTTCTCTCTCCCATTGGATCTTGTTACGCAACAGCACAAGATTTTGCCAAATGCTGGATGCGGAAATATCAAATCTGATGAGATGAAGTTGGACGGTTTCTCATTTTTCTGACAGTCAATGTATGTCAATGAAAAACAAACATTTATCTCCGTTTATCTTGTTGGATGACAGCACAGCATTGCAGTGTTCCTCCCAACAGTCGTAAAACATTTCATGATCCTCTGGATCAACTAACAGTTAGGAAGGTTGAACTTGATGAGGACCTGCCTTCGGGCCCCCCATGGCTGTTCACGGCAGGAAAAACTTCAGTAGTGCAGGGTGCGGATATGGGCTGGAGGGGCCCACAAGAGCCGGCTTTTTGCCCGACCCTGTATAAATGAATGTAGCAATTCCAAGGACCATGTGCAGGTGTGTTAAACACAATACTCCACACATAAAACACATTGAAACCATAGAAAACTATGGCATGAAGCATTATTTACAGGCATATCTGGCTAATACTTGCTGTTAACTTACTGGCCCATGTACATGGGCCTGAAGTATACTCCAATTATTCAGATTTGTCCCAGTTGGAGGATGGCAAAATCAGGCCAATTTGATTACTGGCATATAAATAGAAAAGATGCTCCAGAAGAACAGCGAAAAGGTGTGCAACACTACAGTAACCTGTGACACTCCCTTCTTTAATTTCCTTAAACCCTGCTGCTGCCAAATTATCAATCTGAACATTAACTTTCAGGTGCTGGTGTCAGCAAAATGATTACGAAGAGTCCAATGTTGCCAACCCCAGGGGGTTCACAGTGTTTATAAGTGATACAATTGACCCTGGTGTGTATAAATGTGATAGAGACCTTAAGAGGGATACTGTCATGGGGAAAACAATTTTTTTCAAAATGAATCAGTTAATAGAGCTGCTTCAGCAGAATTCTGCACTGAAATCCATTTCTCAAAAGAGCAAACTGATTTTTTTATATTCAATTTTGAAATCTGACATGGGGCTAGACATATTGTCAATTACCCAGCTGCCCCAAGTCATGTGACTTGTGCTCTGATAAACTTCAATCACTCTTTACTGCTGTACTGCAAGTTGGACTGATATTACCCAATGGGAAGGTAACCAGATAGCAGCTCCCTAACACAAGATAACAGCTGCCTGGTAGATCTAAGAACAACACTCAATAGTAAAAACCCATGTCTCACCGAGACTCCTTCAGTTACATTGAGAAGGAAAAACAGCAGCCTGCCAGAAAGCATTTCTCTCCACAAGTCACATGACCAGGGGCAGCTGGGAAACTGACAATATGTCTTAGCCCCATGTCAGATTTCGAAATTGAATATAAAAAAATCTGTTTGCTCTTTTGAGAAATGGATTTCAGTGCAGAATTCTGCTGGAGCAGCACTATTAACTGATTCATTTTGAAAAAAATTGTTTTCCCCATGACAGTATCACTTTAGATTGCAAGCTCCACTGTTGCAGGGGCTGATGGTAATGACAAATAATCTCTCTAAAGTGCTGTGGACTATATAAAGGATAATAATTTCTCACATAACAATATATGGCCTAAGATAGAGAGAGGGGTCAGAGCACGGAGGTACCAACTCTGCTCAGAGCTCTACAAAAATCACATCCCATTTGTATATTCAGTTAGCAGCCTACACATCCACATCTATGCTCCTTTAACATTGTTTCGGGATGATCAAATAAAAAAAATAATCCAGGTTTACACAAGATCCCCAAATTGACATGCTCACACACGTCAACATCTTAAACCCCCTCATACACACAGAAATTCAAAGGGAATGTAAAACCAAAAATGTGGCTAGATGAAAGAATAAAAAGGATGCATCGAATCCAGGATTCGGCCAGGATTCGGCCGAATCCTTCTGCCTGGCCGAACCAAATCTGAATCCTAATTTGCATATGTAAATTAGGGGCGGAAGGGAAATCAAGTGACTGTGGTCACAAAACAAGGAAGTAAAAAATGGTTTCCCCTTCCCACCCTTAATTTGCATATGCAAATTAGGGTTCAGATTCGGTTCGGTATTTGGCCGAATCTTTCGCAAAGGATTCGGGGATTCAGCCGAATCCAAAAAAGTGGATTTGGTGCATCCCTAAAGAATAATGTCATTAGCTGCGACTTTGCAATATTCATCAGACATCAAAATGTGTCCGTTTTTAAAGCATATTTGTAAGAGCAACTGAAAGTAGCAATCGTTGATCCCTTCCTGCTGAAACAATGTTGCAGAAGTCCAGTCTCCCCCAGGTCTGTTACTCAGTCGGCTCCTGTTACACTGTTTCAAATGTCACCCCCTCCACCAGGGCAAAGAATAGGAAAGGAACAGACAAATGCTATAAATAGCAATTACACCGACAACTTTAAAAACTGCTGAATATGTGCAATGAATGAATGGGAGAAAGTTGCTCAGTTATTTTTGTTTACCATTAGGGGGGTTTCTTTTTAAGTTTCCCATGGAACAGTAACACCATGAAAATGAAAGTATTATATGCACTTAAACATAATAAATATACATTCTCATCGGCATTCTCCCCTTGTATTGCATATACTATCATTAAATGCTGAAGATATAAACCTCTAGTGCACGAGTGCCCCTACTTTACTAATGTGGGGTCTACTTTTAGGGGCAAATTTACCTAGGGTCGAATATCGAGGGTTAATTAACCCTCGATATTCGACTGCCGAATTAAAATCCTTCGACTTCGAATATCGAAGTCTAAGGATTTAGCGCAATTCATTTGATCGAACGATCGAAGGAATAATCGTTCGATCCGAAGGATTTTAATCCACCGATCGAAGGATTATCCTTCGATCAAAAAAAAGTAGGTTTTAGGTGGCGAACTAGGGGGTCAAAGTTTTTTTTTAAAGAGACAGTACTTCCACTATCGAACGGTCAAATAGTCCAACGATTTTTAGTTCAAAACGTTCGATTCAAAGGTCGAAGTACCCAAAAGAACACTTCGAAATTCGAAGTATTTTTCCTTTATTCCTTCACTCGAGCTAAGTGAATGGGCCCCTTAGTGATTGTTAGCATTCTGTATTGCTTAAATATATTACATTAATTCATGGGTAAAGTTATATTGCTATATTATGTATTATTATTATTATAGGGATGCACCGAACACACTATTTTGGGTTCGGCCGAACCAAATATTTGGCCGAATACCGAACCAAATCCTAATCCGCATATGCAAATTAGGAGTGGAGGATATGGATTTGGTTCAGCCAAGCAGAAGGATTTGGCTAACTCTGAATTCTGCTGAAAAAGAGTGAATCCTGGATTCCGTGCATCCCTATATTATTATAATCATTTATTATTATTAAATATTTCTTATGTAACCTCAACAGAATAAATATCAGAATTAAACAGAAGGGTTACGTTACTGTAGAACGGCCAATTCTAAGCAATTTTTCAATTGATCTTCATGGTTTATTTTGTATAGTTATTAAATGATTTGTCTTTTTCTTCTAATTCTTCCCAGTTTTCAGAAGGGGTTCACTGACCCCATGTAAAAAACAAATGCTCTGTAAGGCTACAAATGTATTGTTATTGCTGCTTTTTATTCCTCATCTTTCTATTCAGGCCACTTCTATTCATATTCCAGTCTCTTATTCAGATCAATGCATGGTTGGCAGGGTAACCTGGACCCTAGCAACCACATGGCTGAAATTACAAACTGGAGAGCTGCTGAATAAAAAGCTAAATAAGTCAAGAACCTTCAATAATAAAAAATGAAAACCAATTGCAAATTGTCTCACAATGTCCCTCTCTGCATCATACTAAGGGTTAATTAAAAGGTAAACAACCCCGTTTAAAGGCAAACAATTCCGAAAGTAAAGCAGCAAAGTTGTGTAAATAGCGAGGTCCCAGCAGCACATGCAGTGAAATAATGAGCAATGGGTGCTATAGGGCGAGAGCCAATGTTCTGTCCCTGAACACTACGCCCCCCACCCAGCCCACATGTACAACATGGTGTCACACAGATAAGGGCCCCAGCAATATAAACAGCAATATAAACAAATAAAGGCACAGCACAATATTGCCAGAAAGCAAAACATTTACTGCCTTTCAATGTAATCGTCCCTTTCCAAAGAATAAAGCATGAAGCCCCTGAAAGAAGTAGAGCAGGGAGGGGGAAACAGGGGCTGCTGGGAATTGTAGTGAAGGAGTAGTGTAGTCAAGGCCTGGTCGCAGGGGTCAGTGTCAGTGAGTGTCAGTGAGTGAGTGACAGTGAGTGAGTGTCAGTGAGTGAGTGTCAGTGAATCAGTGAGTGTTAGTGTGAATCAGTGAGTGTCAGTGAGTGAGTGTCAGTGAGTGAGTGTCAGTGAGTGAGAGTGAGTGAGTGTCCGTGTGAATCAGTGAGTGTCAGTGAGCATCAGTGAGTGAGTGTCAGTGAGTGAGTGAGTGTCAGTGAGTGTCAGTGCGAATCAGTGAGTGTCAGTGTGAATCAGTGAGTGTCAGTGAGTGAGTATCAGTGAGTGAGTGAGTGTCAGTGTGAATCAGTGAGTGTCAGTGAGTGAGTGAGTGTGAGTATGAGTGGTACAAGACAGAGGCAAAGCTTCTAATGAGACCCCAGTGCTGCTGCTGCTGCTGCTGCCGCCAATATGACAGACAACTCTGCACAAACTGTCATCTCTGTCCCAAGTGTCATGTCCCCCAAGTTGCCAATAATGATCGCACGGAGCCCTTACCTCGGGGGGTGCTTCTCCCCCACACTCACACTCACACTCAGAGGTGCTGGAGCCCCGGGATTTGCCCAGGAGGGAGAAGAGTCGGAACGTCTGTCAGCGAGATCTTTCCCTTCTCCTCCACTCTGAGATCCCTCCGCTGCGCGTGTTTATTTACTGGCGCTACTGGAAGAAGAAAAATAACCTCCTGTCCCCCGGCCGAGATGCAGCCGCAACAGCAGCAGAAACACACACACGCGCATTACACACTCACACACACATATACAGATACACAGATATATACAGATATGTACTCTCTCACTGCTCACTCAGCAGCGCCACCTGCCTGGGGCAATGTCCCGCAGCACTCGTAGCCACGCCCTTTGCCTGGCACTCTGGCGCGTGACCGCCATACACGCCCCCTCCAGCGCGCACGCGCATGTCTACACGCCCTCCATGGAAGCGACCAGGGAACGTTCCGTTCTGTAGGAATTAATAGCAGCCCCGCCCCCTGATGGTTGGGTTTTTTTTTTTTCTGCGAACTTTATTGACAACATCAAAAGTCAACATTTGCATAGGTGGGGAGTTTTATAGTACTGTATACCCTAACCCTAACCCTAGTAGTGTGTACGGGAGAGAATTATTCTAATTGAATAAGTAATGTTTTTAGGGCTGCCTCTGCTGCCGCCACATTTTCCCTTCACGGCCAAAGGCACCATTAATACCTCAAAACTGAGTCAGACAGCACTCACCAGTGGGTCCACTGATTCTCCATTATTTACCTCAAAACTGCCTCAGAAGTGGGACCACTGATTGTCCGTTATTTACCTCACAACTGCCTCAGAAGTGGGACCACTGATTGTCCGTTATTTTTAATTATTATCTCACAACTGCCTCAGGAGTAGGGTTGCCACCTTTTCTGGAAAAAAATACCGGCATTGACCATACCTCCTAACATTTTGGAAGTAAAAAGAGGGACAAAAATGTTTTCTGCATGTAGTGCACATTTTTTGACCACACCCATTTTTGTGGCCACACCCCATAACTACCATGTTCATTATAAAAATTTGAAAATATTTCTCCTTATCTAAACTGTTAAAATTACTTATTTTCTTATCTCAAAATTGTTACAAAGTATCTTAGTTGCGCCTGTTAACTGTACTGGCCTCTCTGCCAAAAGCCAATTAAGTGAGAAACTTTGTTTCTTTTTCTGGCTGTTCAGTGCAGAGAAAAGAGGGACTTTCCAGTACAAATGAGGGACCTCATGTTGAGCTGTCAAAATAAGGAACTGTCCCTCTGAAAAAGGGACAGTTGGGAGGTATGGATTCCTATATATTTATCTTTTTTCCATAAATAACAAAGGGATCAGCCATCATTTATACTGGCCAGGTGGCAATCCTACTCAGGAGTGGGACCACTGATTCTCCATTCAGGTCCGGACTGAGAATTAAAATAGGCCCTGGCATTTCAGGTACACAGAGGCCCAATCAGCCCACACAGAGGCCCAAACAGCCCCACCAGCCCACTAAATACTGACTTTCTATGGGACCTTATAGCAGCTCCTCTGGCATTTGCCAGAACCCACAGATTGCCAGTCCAGGCCTGTCTCCATTATTACCTCAGAATTGCCTCAGGAGTGGGACCACTGATTCTCCATTATTATCTAAGAATTGCCTCAGGAGTGGGACCACTGATTCTCCATTATTACCTCAGAACTGCCTCAGGAGTGGGACCACTGATTCTCCATTATTACCTCAGAACTGCCTCAGGAGTGGGACCACTGATTCTCCATTATTACCTCAGAACTGCCTCAGGAGTGGGACCACTGATTCTCCATTATTACCTCAGAACTGCCTCAGGAGTGGGACCACTGATTCTCCATTATTACCTCAGAATTGCCTCAGGAGTGGGACCACTGATTCTCCATTATTACCTCAGAATTGCCTCAGGAGTGGGACCACTGATTCTCCATTATTATCTAAGAATTGCCTCAGGAGTGGGACCACTGATTCTCCATTATTACCTCAGAATTGCGCAGAGTTACTTGAAATTACAAAGAACTGGATTTCTTAATGGCATGAACTCTTAATTAATGAGCACAATATTTACAGTGAATAACTAGGAAATCACGTGCCCCCTGATGGAAAATATGAGTGTGTTATATTTCAGCCCAAAGTCATGTGTAAAACGTTACCTTTTATTGATAATACACAAGTTTCCAATTTATTACAAATGTTCCAGTCGGATCAGCACCGATTCCATTGACTTTACGTGACTTCCACAGCTTTACCTTTCTCACCCAGCATGCCCATTTCCTGACCGTGAAGCACCCACTCCCCCCCCAAAACATCCCGTAGCGCTCCCTTGTCATGTCAATGCCACCCTCCCTTGATGCCTTGTCCTAAAATGAAGGTATTCATGCTCTTGAAACATTTTGGGGTGTAGCCCAGGCACCTTCATTATTTATATGGAAGGGGTTGGAGTAGATGAAATAGAGTATATATCAAAGCTTTATGGAGATTATACATCATTCACACCAGTCCCCAATGGATTTTACAATCTAAAGTCTTAATCCCATAACATGCAGCTTTACCAGGAGCCAATTAACCTGCTGAGTGTGTATGGGGGGGGGGCTGGAGGTCACTGACATAAGATTGAGTAGGATGTAGCTTCATCTTATTAGTTTGCCTGGTCTAAGCTGCAGAAGGAAACGCTGGTGGAAAGAGGTAATGTTCTGTAAAAATTCGCACTTTAGTGAATTTGCGGAATAACGATCTTTCGCCTGAGAGAAAATGCATTTAACTGTAATCAGTGCAGCCTCACAACAACATTTATATGAGGTGTCCCTGGATTTGGTAGTGACCTGGGGAGGGAAACAGAGGGCCAGTGGTTTGTCTATTGCTTTATAGTATTATTAAAAAAGGCTTTTATCGGTGGTGGATGGCTCTTTCCCCTGACTGTTTGTGTGTGAGCTTGAAGGGGAAGTAAGGAGAGGAGCAGATTAGCAGCAGAAGCCTCAAGCGTTATTGTGAAACATGCTGAAAGTTGACCGTGTTTTCTAGCAGAATGCCAATTCCTATGCATCTGTGACAGTCCAGTAAAGAGCCCTGACAAATACAATGGAATAGGTAGTATTATTATATAGGTGGAGACACAAGGTCCATGGAGTTTGTTTAGACGCAAGGTTAATGGATAACCTGATATAAGTTCTTACTGTTGTGGTTGACTACTGCTGTAGTAGAATTAAATGATCTTTTGCCTTAATGGACAATCGATCTGAAAACCTTGATGTATCGTGTGGTGATGTTGCGCAATCCCCCGGAAATAACGTCACAGCAGTCGTTCTTAGCTGGGGTCCAGTATTCTGCCTCCCTCTACAATGGCCAGTGGTTTATTATACACCAAGACAAAAGGTGGTCTTACAATATATCCAATCAATGAGCATGTTATGCTATGAATCAATTGGTGGAACCAGTACACAGACACATGTCCATAGAAGAGGGGGGGGGAAAGGTAGACTGCCCTAGGCAAACAAAAGACACCAGGACAAAAGGCACTTCCCCCAGTAATATACATATACACAGACACAGTGATCTTGTAAAAGTACACCTTTGTTCAGTGGTCCGTATTCCTCAATCCCACCCGGCACCACACCCAGCATGCTGCAGTCATGCCTGATGAACACAAATCGGATGGGAATCGGAAAGATCGGGCGACTGTGCAAAGGTCGGTCGTAAAGACGCTTATCCCGCATCGGTGGCGGCCATATGGCGAAATATAAGAAATTTCCACGTCAGTACAAACATTGCATAGTGATATCATCAGTTATCATGAATGCTTGGGTAAAAATGAATATGTTATCAAATATAAGTATATAAAATGCCACTTTCAAGTTCTATAAACCTGTAAAAAAGTACTCATCCTTTATATGCTTGTGGAACTCCATGGTGACTTCTTAAACCCTTATATGTTACAATGGTGGGCACTTTTATTTACTTTTTATTGGCCAATACTGGACCTTATGTAACAGCCACACTTGTTGTTACTAATGCTTCATTTATGCTGAATATATTCCAGAGGGAACGTTTATATCAGTCTAGGCATGGCTAAAAGAAGCTATACATTTCATCTCAGCTGATAACAGAATCACAGTGATGTGGGTTCATGCTGCTATGGGGCATTCAAATACATTTCGGCTTGTGTTACGATGTTTATTTAGCACATTGCTCATTTATTCCGATGGACAATGAACTTTCTTACAATGCGATTTTCATTGCGTCAGTATTGTTATGGAAGCCACTCTCTGGCTGTAGATGTTGCCTCTGCTTGTAGAGATGCAAAAACTTGTGACGTGTAGGGAACACAGCACAGGTGCAACATGAGTGGGAGCAAGTGGACCAGACAGGGACATCCATTAGCGCATACACGCAAGGCTGATGCATTTCATGCACACAAGGCCCTTACTTCTCAGCTCCACTGTGCAAGCACCTATTTTTCAATCCTTTAAACGTAATAAACATAAAAAAGTTGAAAAAAAATCTGAAGTTAACTGCTGCAGATTTCTGTTGCTTGGAGGAATTCTGATGATAAAGAACTCAAGCAGTGGTCCGTCTGTCAACAGGACTACCATAGACACAGTGTTTTCCCAAATGAGTTTCCCATGTAGTGACAGGTGGTTATAGCTGTTGTTGTTTTTTTACTGATTCTCTGGTTCCTACAAAAGGGAGTAGTGAGTTACAAGACCCTAGAATTTCCTATTACACAGAAAATAAGTTGTAGTTCATATTTGTTATCTGACACAGATCCACCAATAAGAGAAGCAATTTATGTTCCCATGTCACTCTCCTTTTATAATGTACTTTTAGGTGGGATGTAGAAAAAGTTCTAGACTGACTATTGTTCTTCCTTATTCCTTATATACTTGTAATACACATGACAGCAATTTTGTTTTTTAAATTTACACTAGACATTAAGCCCGTTAAATTAACGGGCGCTAGAGGTCCGTGGGGCACATGCGCAGTAGCGCAAACCCACGGACACAGGGACTGGACGCAGAGACACTTCAACTTTATTATATAGGATACAAAATACAGCATTTCTAGCCTTATTCTATTTTAGACTTTACTTCCCCTTTAATTCCAGTCACTGAATGGCTGCCTTCTGGCTGAAACACACCAAGGGAGAATTTGCCTCACAAAGTGTCTGCCCTGAGGTGTATCCAACCAGTGTGACTGTGGCATGTGCTGGGCAAAACAAATCACCTAACCAAATTGCATTTGCCTCAGCTGTGGAGGGGCTGTGTATACCAGTCAGACTCTACCAAACAGCCCAGTCACATGGGGGAAACCAGAGATACATAAGGAAGTGGCAGGAATGAAAAAGCTCCAAACTGCCACTTCTGTGCCGTGTGTGTCAGTCTGGCACAGCTTAAACACTGCTGCCAATGTAGCCATGGAGTTGGGCCAGTAGAAGTGAAGTAGAACTGTACAACTCCATCTGCGCATCCCTCCTACTGAATTAAGGGATTTCCAACATGGAAGCAAATGAGCATTTTCGGTTAGTGTACCTGGTCCCGCTCCAATAAGCACCGTGCAGCTGTTCTGTTCCCACTCACCTGGTGTCCGAACTGGTTACAGGGGAAGGCGAGGACCTGCAGCCCGCGGGAGCCATACGTGCTCTGCAGCTTGCTCATCTGGGTATAATCCCGGATAGTTGTGCCTCAGAGGGATGCCACATTCTCAATGTCGGCCCCGGTACTGGGACAGAGCCGCATTCTCCCCATTGGCGAGGAGCCGCGCAGATTAAATTAACGGGCGCTAGAGGTCCGTGGGGCACATGTGCAGTAGCACAATCCCACGGACACAGGGACTGGACGCAGAGACACTTCAACTTTATTATATAGGATATTATCCCCTACACTGAAAGGAGACGTATTTTACAATGTTTGTTTGTCTTGGACTGCATTAGGTATATCATTATAGCTTTCTGTACTTCTGCCCTTTCTGCTGGATACTAGAAACTTGTATTAGTATGCATTACCTGATTTCATTTCAGTTTCTGTTACACTTCTCCTTTCTATTCTGCTTTAGTTTTCTCAAGAAATAGTATTTTAGAGCTTCCAGACTTACTACTCTTCTGCCTACTGTCTCTATCATGAGGAGCTGCCAACCATGATCATTCATGAGCGAATGAAGTTCCTTTCATGCAGATACTTATCCAGAACTGGTTCAGAAAATCTGCCTGAACATTGGCCTGAGTTTGCTATCATTGCACCAGGAGATAAAACACTCAAACTGGAGCCCATTCTAAAAAGTGCAGTAGTATTTCAAATTGTTGGGATATAAGAAGGCCACCTCCACAGCTGCTCTGAGATTCTGTCCTTGGGATAGCTTCTACCCACAGCCGTGCCATGGACAGGCCTGGGAAACCAGCTTTCCAAAGATTTGGCATATTTGCACTAATGTATTGTCTCTGGTTTCTGGACCACGAGAGCCTGGAGAAATAGCCCCATGAGCTTACACACACAGATGGCAAACCAATTCTGTATCTGGACAAACCGCCCTATCAGGTGTGGCTATGATTTTACACTCAATTTTTGAGAGTTATAAGAATAAAACCAGCATCTGCAAACTGACAAGTTCATGAAGACATAAATGGGCGTTGAGTTTTGGAGATTCATACAAAACTTGACAGACTCATTGAAATTGAATGGTAGATTATAATTTCACTTTGGCCCACTGTTTAAATTAATTTTTTGTTTTTTTCCGTAACTTTGTGTTTGAGATTTTCAAGATTTAATAAAAAAAAACAAAAACTCAAACATTCAAATTTTGCTAAATGTGCCCCATTTTACTTTAACGTTAAACTTTGTTTAAAAATGATTTGCTGTGCTTTAATTCTCTTATTGAGCCCCATCTTCTCCTGAAACAGGTGCTGCCGTGAGGTTATGTCCCAACCAGTCTGTGTTGTTTCTTTGCTGGGAGATCTGGGCAGTTTGGACAGCTAAGTGGCAGGTGAGATATAATGTAGATACTATAGTTCATAGGTTAAATAGTGGATAATAGATAACACCATTATGTTCTACAGAGCTTATCTGCTATCTGCTGTGTAAACCTTGGAATGGCTGCCCCATTGCTACACACTAAAACTTATTTATATGAACTATAGTAGAGTTTCTGAAGCAAACACAGCAGTTTTACAAGTACAGGGCAACAATGAATTTTATTTTTATTACTTTAAAACACTTTCATTTTTTGATGTTACTGGTCCTTTAAAGGATAAGTAAACTTTTAAAGTAAGTGATTGTGAAATTGACAAGAGTGTTTTTCTAAGCAATATTGGAATTTATATTCGTCATTTATTTATTTATTTGTTTAATTCAAAGATATTAAGGGATACATGTACTGTTAATATAAACCAATTATTTTACATCGCCACCCACTGGTCAGTTTCCAGGACGAAGTGGTCAGGAGAAAGAAGGAGGCTGCTCTGATGATCTTCTGCTTAGGAAAGATGTGAGAAAAGTTATCTGAGCTTTGTAATGTTAATGTTTCTCAGTAGAACATGAGACCAATGCAAATTTAAAAATAGGAGTGGATGAGAGCACATTGGGTTTGTACACAGGCAGAGAAAAACCAATGAACAGCCCTGAGTGGCACTAGCCCAAGAGAAAGATTGCTCTGCTGCTCCTTCCTTCACCTTTATGTCACCTGTCAGTTAAGGGTAAGGCCACACAAGGAAATTTGGGGAGATTTTGTCGCCTGGCGACTAATCGCCTCGTCTTTTGAGCGACTATCTCCCCGAACTGCTTCGGCGTTTTTCCACATAGGTTACAATGCAAAGTCGCCTGCACTAATGCATTGTAACCTATGGGGAAAAACGCAGAGGCAGTTCGGGGAGATAGTCTCTCAAAAGACGAGGCGATTAGTCGCCAGGCGACAAAATCTCCTCATGTGGACTAGCCCTAAAGGAGCAAGTACCTGTATCATTAGGCCTAACATAGAACTCTCCATAGGTGCCTTCCCCTAATTTGCAGCTTAAGGTATACACCACATTGCCTTCCAGATACTGTATTTGCTGTTAGTTACCGACAGCCTCACACACTTGAAAGGAAGATAAGCCATTTCCCTCATTACCCAACACTTCAGTAGCAATTGTGCAACAAAGAAGCAAATATACAGTTCTGTATTTAATGCACTGCTGGCTTAGAACATGGTGTTCTTTAGGCCAAACTAAAAAACAAAATAAAAACCATAGTTAAAGGCATTTAGTGAATATCAGGGCATACAGCTTTGCATTTGCTACTGGTTGAATCCAATCAGAAGCATTGTGTGATTCAAATTAATAGATGACAAATAAAAGGGGTTTTCGCTAAAACTGTTCTTGTGCTCCTTTTGGGTTTTGTGCAGACCCAGAACTGATAAATCATGATGCCTTCCACTAGAACAAAGGAAATCCCAGCATATTCACATATTCCTTAAAGGAAAACTATACCCCCCAAACAATGTAGGTCTCTATAAAAAGATATTGCATAAAACAGCTCATATGTAAAATCCTGCTTCATGTAAATAAACCATTTTCATAATAATGTACTTTTCTAATAGTATGTGCCATTGGGTAATCATAAATAGAAAACAGCCATTTTAAAAAATAAGGGCCGCCCCCTGGGATCGTAGGATTCACTGTACTGTATGTTAGGTCACATGAGCCAATTAACAGACAGAGTTGTGTCTTTTGCTTCCATACTTCTTCCTGTTACAGTTAGAGTTTAAGTATTTCTGGTCAGGTGATCGCTGAGGCAGCACACAGACCATCACGAAATGGTGGCTCAAGGCAAGAGATGTAAAAGGGCAACATTTACTTAAATATATATTCCAGTTTGGTAAGATTCTTTAATATGCCACTTAATATGATATGAACTATCTGTTGCTTAAGTGTTCATTTTGGGGGTGTAGTTTTCCTTTAATATGACAAGTGGTCTCTGGGTACACGCATGGGATCTATTACTTGGAAACCCACTTTCCAGAAAGGTCAAATATGGAAATGTCATTGTGCACTTGTAGCACTTGGTTTCTGATCATAAAATGTGCCCATAGGAAGCTCAGTGGTTTTGAGTAAAAGACATATCGGCAAGTGTAATTGCCACATTTAAAACATCCTTCCTCACTAGCAGCCACTTCTCATTCTGATAAAGGGGGAATGTTGTGCAGTGAACCCCGTCAGTGCCAGTCAGAGCACCTATTGCTTGTGCTTCACTGTGCTCAACCACACGGAGAAGGCCATTTTGCTCTCCATCAAGAGTTTTCCTGACAAGATTATGGTAATCAACATGTCTGCGTACGTCTGTCCTAAGCTAAATGTCATTTGTGTCTGCAGTGGACCTTTAATAAACAGAAAAATGATACAAACTAATTTGTTGAATGGCAGCAAGTACAACACCAGTCTGTATCTGGCATCTAATCTGTGCTATACATTACCTGTGCTTTTCTTGACAAAACAAAGTTGCACCAAACTGTGCCGTTTGGCTCCAACCAGAATCAAACTGAGCTGTAGTTAGGGTCAGTAGTACTGACCCCCAGATTTGCTTTTATAGCCCATTGGGTGAGAATAAGCTTTTATGGGGAAAAAAGCAAGGGGAAATATAGTCCATTTCTCTCTCTCTTTGTCAGTAAATATATAAACTAAATAGTATCCCTTCCCTCTACCCAAATACTTTATCCACCAAATGGCAAACAAACATTAAAACAAACAGAATATATTTCTAAGCTTTATAGCTATACAGTTGTATATTGCAATGCTCAGTGTACTGTATGTTGTATAAACAAATTCTTCCCAAATCTTTACAGGAATGGGATATTTTATCAGGAATCCTTGGGATCTGGAGGTTTTCAGTCATTTGGATCACCATGTCTTAAAACTACAAAACAAAAACATGTTGGAAAAAATCCGCTATGGCTTTGCCATCAGTATGGATTTATGATTTATCATCAAGTATTGTTTAATTGTTACAGAGAAATAGCAATTTCAATCAAAATTAATAATTGTTTGTTTAAATAGGACTATAGGAAATGGCAATAGAGGTATGGGATCAGTTATCTGAAAAACCTGTTATCCAGGAAGCTCAGTGAAGAACATCTCTACAGAGTAAATTTTAAGCCAATAATTGTAGTTTTCAAAAATTGATTTCCCTTTTCTCTGTAATAAAAAAAACAGTATAGGCATGGGATCCGTTATACGAAAACCGGTTATCCAGAAAGTTCGGAATTACTGAAAGACTGTCTCCCATAGACTCCATTATAATCAAATGATCCAAATTTTTAAAAATGATTTCCTTTTTCTCTGTATTAATAAAACTGTCCCTTGTACTTCATCCAAGCAAAAATATTATTATGCTTATTGGAATCAAAACAAGACTATTGGGTTTATTTAATGTTTCCATGATTTTCTAGTAGACTTAAGGTATGAAGACCCAAATTACAGATAGATCCCGAGCATTCTGGATAACAGGTCCCGTACCTGTACCTTGTATTTGACCCTAAGCTGCATGAATCTGCAGTATGAGTACTGAAAACTGTTTTACAAGCAGCCTCTTCAGTTCTTCAGAGCCCTTAGGGCCGAGATTTTTGTTTGAAGGTTTTAAGTGATGTGTTTACATGGGAACAGTACAGGTGTCTGTAAGTCTATTCTCCTAGAGGAGAAAAACATAGAAAAATCGAGTTGCAAAATTTCATCCCTGAAAAATCTGTAGGGGCAAAAAGAGTAGACCAGAGTCTCAAAAGGTTTGAGAACAAAATGTTTTCCTATTATTTACAGCCTTTGTGACTCCAGTTGACGGTTTCCATTGAAGCAAATGTGAGACTGGTGGAGAATAACCCAAATGTGACAAGTTTTACTCAATGTGCCATAGGACAACAACCCAATAAAGGTTATGGTTATGAACACACGTTTGCACATCACACAGCAACCAAAATCAGACATTTGGATTTATTCATTGCACTGGACTAATTTGGCTAAAAGCTTTTTGGGTTTCTATCTGGAGTTCCTTTATGTCTGTACAGAATGAAATACTTGAGCAGAAATGTGTTGTCTGGTAAAGAAAAGAAAGCAACTGAATACATCGGACACGTGGCACAGTCTGCAGTATCTCTCAGCTTTAGGCAATGGATTTATTGGATGTTTTGTCGTGCCTTGTATATAGTGCATTGTATAGTGCAATAGTCTCTGCGGCTGCAGATGAAACCTGAATGACGCACCTTTGCTTTGGTTGCTGTTTTGTTACTGGAGAAGAAATACTGGGTTATTGTGTCACCCACCTCCCTGCCTGCGTTGATGTGTGTGGTTATGTGTTTGTGTAGGACATATTTGTGTGTGTGTATGTGGTTACGTATACATGTGTATATGTGTGTGCCTATCAGTGATGATGTGTATCTCTATCTGTCGCTCTCATCCTCTGTCTGTTTCCTGCCCCCCTCAATACAAGCTGGAAGTCATATGATTTCTGCTCCCGCTGTTTACTACATAGGGCTGTAAGTCACCCATTTCTCCTCCGTCCCCACCCCTGTAATCTGCCTGGGTGCTACAGTCAAAGGCAATGCAGATATTCCATGATAAGGAGCTGCTTGCGTGCAACATTAGGGGGCTCTGTGTGTTCAATGTACAGGCACGGAATAGAAAATGCTGATTATTCCGATAGCTTGTACTGCTAACAACCCACCTCATTTCAAGCATAAAAACAGCATTTTGGGCAGATGCATATAACAATAGATCATTGAGAAATAGAAGAGCTGGTGCAATACAGGGAAGTTGCTTAAATTGAAAATGGGCACATTTATAGATCTTTTATTAAACAATGTTATTAGCACCCCCAAACTATTGTGCCTGGCTAGTTTAAAGAAAAAGTTTGTAGTGCAAAAGCAATGTTATAGCTGTGAAAATGATCTTTAGAGATGTTATAGCTGGGGTGGGGGGATCAGAGAACTAGGTCTGTCTTTTCATATAGGTGTTATATTTATTTTAGCAAGAGTAGCTTATCCTTTCTAATAACGTAAATAAGTAACTTCTTATTGTTAGAAGTGACTGACATTAGTGGAATATTGCCGTATACTAGAAACAGTCACAGCTTCATATATTAATGTGTTTAGAGTGAAATAGATGTGGCTTTATTCATATGACATAGATATAATATAATGTATAAGTGAAAGAATGCCTGTCAATAAAATATTTGCCTTGCTCAGTCAATTACACAGTCCTGGTCAATGTCTTCAGATAAGACGTGTCTTCAGTGAATGTATTTATATATCCATAAGAGATTGCACTGAAGGCCAAAGCCAGACATCATTCATACAGCACAACGTGACCCAACAGATATTGTTACAGCAATGAAGCTTGCAATAAATATGCAGGAATTCTGACATTTGTACAGTAGTAATAATAACATACATATACACTTACTTAGTTCACTAATAGAGTGGGGGAGTCTAGCAACAATATTACTACAGGTATGAGATCTGTTATGCAGAATGGGACCTGGGGTTTTCCAGAACAAGACAGTTTTTTGCTTTAAGAATAAGTAAAAATAAATCATGTATAAATTCTCAGGGTGTTCTCACATGCCCTTTCCCATGTCTTTCCTGAGCAGAGCAACATCAGAACTTTTCTCTATTTTCCTTCTGAAGTTATATCTTTGACTGTCATTGATGGTTACATTAACTGACCAGCAGGAGGAGCTGTAGCTACAATTCATTTCATTGTCCGTTAATACTCTAATAACTCTGAAAATGAAAAGTTCTTTCTCCTCAAATTGAATATAACCCATACATTTTTTAAGTGATAACATTTTCCCACATGCAAAACGCCATAGGGCTCATTTACGTCCACCAGTGCAGTGAGGAATAGCCGATATTGAGCATGATTGTTACATTTTTTCCCCCCATGGTGCAGTGGATTTTCCCCAAATTCCACAGATATTGCAGTTGCAAGGGGGGAGTTGCATGTGACACAACTGCAGGCAGTGTTTCAAAATTAGCACTTAAACATAAATGGGATACAATTGCAAATATATTTTACATGCAACTGATTGTGTGTAAATTTGTGCAAATACACAAACAGAGCAAAGGCCCAAATGTACAGCTTCTTTAGATAAAATCCTCAGTGTAGCCACATTTCCCCCCACAGCAGCAATGATGAGGCATGATTTATTCAGTTGCTCCAACCCAAGCACAGCTTCTAATGTTTTTTCAGCACTCTTGAAATCCATCAATAACACAAGTATCTCCTCAACCAGATCACACTGGCCTTAAATATTCAGCCACGGAAACATCAAGAGCAAAGGATTCTCCGACAATGGATTAGTAGTACTTGATTGAAGCAAGAAAGCCTTGCTAGGTGGAACTGGAGTGTGCAGAGCCAATTCTACAGATATTCCAGGAAGCTGACTCTCTATTCCTCCTATTCTAGTATCTTTCCAAGCAGTGCAAGATTCCGGTTCATATTTTGCCAACAGCACCAGAATCATTGGTGCAGATTATCCCACACATCACTTGTTGATTTATTTAGGCTTAAGTAATTAATGGCAGCAATAATGATCTGAGAGAAATCCTTTCTCCCCACCCGATTGCCATTGAAGGGTAAAGAGTGGGATGGGTCAAAGGGGGGCTAAACAATCCCACCCCAATAAACAGAATGTTGTTCTCCCCCCATCCCCAACAAGGAGAGCGGAATTACAGGCATGTGTACAAAGGTTTAATGTGACAATAAAAAGTTTGTATTTGTTAATAGCAAGGGCACCACTTAAGAAACAGATACAGTAAAAGATGAATGTACAGATAACTTTGTTAAGAGGACAAGCACATATTGACCATTGCCTTCCCTGAATGAGGGCTTGTGGGGTAGTATTTAAAAAAGTATCTTTTAATTGCAAAAGGAATTACTAAATATCTCTCCTTCATCTCCCCTGCACAATGGGCCATTAAAGGCATTTCATTTGGTCAGAATAGAAGGAAATATGGGTGGTGAAAAATAGAGGAGAATAATGCAAAATAACCAGTTCTAGTCTGTTTAGAAAACAGTAAGCATGGATGCAATGCATCTTTCAGCAGGACAATGATCCAAATCAAGGCAAAGGTAACATTGCAATGGCTCAAGAGCACAAAGGTGAATGTCAGACAGTGGCTCAAAGCCCTGTTATTCATCCAACACAGATGCTGTGTCTCTCTATGGGATACAAAACATATTGCAGATACCTTTCCAGTGTAGGAGTTTGTGCTGCTGGTTTAACTGGGGGAATTGGTCTGAAAATGTTTGCAACACACTGTATACCTACTAAATGTATATCCATTTCTGTGGATTTGTGGTACAATGCATCGCAATCAGTTTAGCTGAGATAGCATAGAAATGGATACAATGGTTGGCCATTAGCAGCAAGTCAAGTGGAGGCTGGAAAAGGACAATATGCTAAGTAGAGCCTCCCTGTTATACAAGAAGGGTAGAACTTGTTTGTGTGACTTTTGTTGGCATAGGAGAAACATTTGAGAAATGAAGAGAAGTGGCAGGTCACATGGGAGAAGCTGCAGATGGTAGCTCCATATCAAACGTCAGGGTCTCTGTGGATTAAAAGAGCATATGTCATTCTTCTGAGTAACCCTGTCCATACTGGCCTAGACATCGACATAGTCCCCACTGCACCCTCCACCCCTGCTCTGTGTTTCTTTCACTCTCAGTTGGCGAGGCCCTGTCCAGCCTCGGGCCCCAGTTGAGTCTTCACAAATCCCTTTTGTTTCACATACACTGTCAGCTAAAACTGTTCCTCACATATTGTACTACAGGAAAATACAATCTTACCAAACTGGTTTCCATTGCTGGATTCTGCCCCTTCCCCTGGAAACTGCATCACAGAATCAAAAGTCCCAGGAGACATTGGCAAATCTATTGTGCACGTTGTCCTGGCAAATGAAATATAAATAACATCAACTGAAGTCCTAATACTGTAAAATGCATGAATAAAATAAGAAATAGACCCAATAACTTGCACATGGCTATGCACAGAGAACTGCCAAGAATATTACATCTTTATGAATATTACAATATTTATGCCCATGTGTGTGGATAAAAATGGAGGAAAAACTCACGGGGTAACACAGATGAACATGGTCCTCAGATACGGAGCAGTGCCTAGGAATACAGGACATTGTACATGTATTATCATGAAAATTACCTTTGAGTGGAAGTTGCTCTTAAAACAGCAGTCTGATTGCTCTCCCAAAACAATGGCATCTTAAGGGGTAAGATCCAGCAGTAATGTCCAATATGTAGGACCAGGCTTTGCAGAACATTCTTGTTGGGGACCAGCTGACTTGGTAGAAGGGGGCGGCTGTTTGTTATATTATAAATCCCTATTTTGTTTTTATATTGAGACTCTTGTCTCTTGTTTATTTCTGTTCAAAATAATTTATTTACATAACAGTTCCTTTTCATTAAAAACTCTCATGAACAGAGTGAAGGTCAAGTCATTTCGCTATTAAAGGACAAGGAAAGGCAAAAAAATAAAATCCTATTTTTACATTCTTTAATGAAAAATAAACCTTCCTCCAATATACTTTAATTAAAAAATGTGTACTGTTTTTATAAGAAACCTGACTGTATGCAGTGAAATTCTCCCTTCATTTACTGTTGTGGATAGGAATTGTCAGACGGTCCCTAACTGCTCTGCAGGGAAACAATCATACTTATGAACAGCAGGGGGAGCCCCCGCCTTACTTCCCAGCCATGCAGAACTCAAGCAGCTTTGTTTATGACAATCCCTAAGCAGCCCAGACCACACTGAGCATGTGCAGGGTCAGGGTCAGGCCAAGATATTTAACAAAGTTACAAGATGACAGCCCCCTGTGGCCAACTTTGAAAGCATAAATTGTTTGTTTGATTAGGCATGTGGTGCAGTAAGTTCATGCTTATGTTTAGTATACAAAATACAGCATTTCTAGCCTTATTCTATTTTACACTTTCCTTGTCCTTTAAAGTTCTAAAGAGGTTGCTGTGAAAGTGATCATCTGGGAAGGGCCAGCTACCATATTTACTGGGCATGGGGCCTTCAAATGTGCACTATTTGGGCAGACACACAGCATTAAGCTAGGGAACAAACATTACAAGAAAATCTTACAGAATAATGTGATTTGCTGCAGCAGACTAGTTGCTCTTTGGTTTAATGGTGATTAACCAACTGGGAAATACAACTACTACCTGGGTCTGTGGGCTCCTGGTGCTCCTGGCTCTCTGGCCGGCAGTACTTCCCAAAGGCTTCCTCTTTAGGAATATCAGGATACAGGTAAACCAAAGGGGACACCAGGATATTGGTAGCGTCCATGATTTTATATCCCATAATAATCTCAGCAAATGACATGCTGCTCAGTTGTTGCTTGGTGTAGGGTTCCACTGATTGCATCTGAGTCTTACCTGTGTGTGAAATTGTTATATAATCAAATCTGTATACAGATAATGAAGAGAAAATGTGTGTTTAAATATATTTACCACTGATGTCCTTCTCTACCCAGGTGAAGGTGATGCCTCCCTCCTTGCTACTTTCACTGAACCTCAGCAGGAACGTTCCTGGGGGTCTGGGACTCAGAAGAGCTCGCTCACGCTCTTTGCTGATGAAGCCCATAATATACCTGGGTGATCACAAATATACACATTATGCCTATTAGGAACACACAAATCTTTTGTCTTGCTTATCCTACTACTTTCCACCATCCCATCAGACAATCATTTGCAGGGCTGGTAGATGTATCATGGGGTGCCACAACTATTCATTCACAATTCTGCCCAGTTATTAACTCTCTTGTGTTTAAGAAGCTTATTAAATTAAAATACTGTGAATAGAGCCAGACATTGAGAATGGTTTTAGGTCACAGGAACAGTGACGTATTTCTTTGCAGTTGGTTAATTTTAAAAATCTGCAGTGACCTAGTGTGAATAAGAATGTAGCTTAGAGACCCTCATTTTGATCATTTGTATCAAACAACTGTACCACTCCGGTTTAACAGTGCTACTATAAGCAGCGGTTGACATTACTTCTAAAAGGGAATTGATTGTAGCTTTAAGATGATTCAAGTAAAAAGCCAAACTTTTTGTTTTTTCAGGCCTATGGCACACATTTATTTTAGTAAGTAATGCTCACCCTTCATTCCAAAGGGCCAGGATACATTTCTTCACAAGGTCAATGATGTTGTCCAGCCAAACCCAGAAGGAAAACCCTTTGCATGTCATATTCTCCTGAAATATAACTGCCGTGTTTAGTAGTGAGCAGCTACACAAACGAACCATACTCAAGAAATAGAATATCTGGTGGGTCCCATAATTACCATAAACCCACTTACTCTTAAGGGTATTGTGATGGTCTTATCTAATAAAAATGTACTGCTTTCATTTTAATTTTAAAGTCAGTTTTATTGTGGACTGGATGTATTTTTTAAAATAACAAATGTATCTAAACTGCAGTAAAATCCACTGATAGGAATTTTGAAACCATGTGCAGCAAAAGCAATTAAGATTCTTTCCCTTTAAGAGGCCTACAATTATAGTATGCGATACCCAATCTAATAGTGCAGGTTGCACACTGAAGCAGCCATTGGATGCACACATTTGCTGTGTAGTCTGGAAGAAGATAAAAAGAATGGGAAGGGATATTATGGGACAAATGCATTCTGAACACAAATGCATGCCTGCATGGCACAATCTTTACTTGTGAGATTTTTAAAAAAAATTACTTTACAGAACTTGGCCCAGGTGATTTGGCATCCAGAATAGTTGACTCCTGGGCCTGTAAGAGAAAATAAGATTATTGAGAAACACATAGTAGCAGTAACAACATGGCTTCTTCTATTGTACTGGAAGTGTACAGAATACTAACCCAACAGTTTCTCTGCCAGTGTGGTTAGCTGCTCAATACTTAGGCCACGTTTTGTGGTGGAGGAAAACTGCCAGCTTAGCACCTCTGCCACCTGATCCCAAGTGCCAATGGGGGGCTTGGTAAAAAAGTTGACATTCTGAAAGAGAAAAGAAATTTCAAAAAGGCAAAACAAAGTAGATTTATATTTATTATGAAAGAGGAGGTGGTTACCTGCAGTTAGCAGGCATGGGTGGTTACAGTCCTACCTTTGGGTTGTTGGTCAGCATGTTGTACCATAGGATAGAGGCCCAAGCATTGGGCATCTGACAGATATTGGAAATCACCACAACAGGCAGGGAATGAGTCTGCGTTAAAAGTAAACAATAGATATTTTTAAAAAAGAGCAATGTTCAGGAAATAACACCAGTATTATATTATTTAGCTGTGCCGTATGTTGCCAGTAATGTAGGGTACATTAGAACAGGGATCCCCAACCTTTTGAACCCGTGAGCAACATTTAGAAGTAAAAGGAGTTGGGGAGCAACACATGCATGACCAATGTTTTTGGGCTGCCAAATAAGGGCTGTGATTGGCCATTTGGTAGCCCCTATGTGGATTGTCAACCTACATTGAGACTCTGTTTGGCAGTACACCTGGTTTTTATACAACCAAAACTTGCCTCCAAGCCTGGAATTCAAAAATAATCTCCTGCTTTGAGGCCACTGAGAGCAACATCCAAGGGGTTGGAGAGCAACATGTTACTCACGAGCTACTGGTTGGGGATCACTGCATTAGAATCTACATAGAATCCACATTTACTAGCGTGTAAAGGGTTAATCCATACTGCATTCTTATGTTTTGACACTTTAACACAAAAAGAAAAAATTCACAAACATTTGAACAAAAGACCCAATTCCCCTGCTGGTGTTGGGTCTGCAATGTGAACCAATGCATTCATCAAAATGAGTGACAAAGTAGAATTAGAAGTATGATCTTTGCAGAGATAAACATACTTTTTTCCATCTGGGGTTAAACAAGATGCAGAGTACTTCTATACTTAACGCAGAGAGTTTGTAGATGAAATCAGTGCGTGGTTGCAGCTAAGGCCTGTAGACAAGATGTGTTGGAATGTTAGTATTGATCTCATACCTCCAGGTCTATCTTCAGCCCCTGATGATAAACTTCTGTCTCAAATGTGATTAGATGAAGTTCTTCTGTCACTATAAGGGAGGCCTGCAAAATAAAATGAAAACAGACAAATGTAGCCAAAAAGCTTTGCACTGTTCTACAGCAGCTTGTACTAAAATATATTCCTCGTGTCATTTTATTTCCAGACGAATATTCGTTTCATTTTAAAGTGAAGTTTTCCTTTAATGAATGAAGTTATTTGTATTCTTTTAACACATTTCTTTTTAAAACACATTTGTTTAATAGACGTATGAGGCTGCTGCCAGCAGATGGTGCTCCGACACAAACATGCAGGTGATATGAGCAACACAAAACAGAAAAGAAAAGTGAACCAGAGTGGATTCTAGGTATGTTTTTTTTTTCATGTTCATGTTTGTTCCTCACCTAGTTGCCCCTCTGATGCTGGGGGCCTGGGCAAATGCCTTCTCCGTGCAACTCTCAAATCAGATTTAGTTTCTCTTTCTGTTGGTCTATTGGAAATATTATGAGTTATTAAATATGACTTTCCTATTGTTTTCACCTCCTGGTTCCATTAAGACATTACTGATTCAGATTGGGATTTTAGCTATGGTTAGACTGACTGGGGAGATCAAGGGTGTGGGTAAAGCAGTTTTATGCCCCAAACCTGGAAAATGGCTCATTTCCTACAGCCCTGGACACACAAAATTGCACCCTTAGTGCCTAATAATACAGCACTTGCATTCAGGCCATTGCTGCACTCTGCACCACATTAAAACCCTGGCATAAGCATCGTCCTTACCATTTGCCTATGTCTGGCCCTGTCGCACCTTGCGCATGCCAATGAATAATATGTGATTTAGGTGGTGGGACATGGGGCACTCATTTGCCACCCTCAGCCTGCCCTTCCGAATGTAGCAATGACAAATGCAGCCAATGCTGTATTCATGGTATAACAGCATTTTTTTTAGGGATGCACCGAATCCAGGATTCGGTTCGGGATTCGGCCTTTTTCAGCAGGATTCAGATTCGGCCGAATCCTTCTACCCGGCCGAACCAAATGCGAATCCTAATTTGTACATGCAAATTAGGAGTGGGGAGGGAAATCGCGTGACTTTTTGTCACAAAAGAAGGAAGTAGAAATGTTTTCTCCTTCTCACCCCTTATTAGCATATGCAAATTAGGGTTTGGATTCGGTTCCGTATTCGGCCGAATCTTTCACAAAAGATTCGGGGGTTCGGCTGAATCCAAAATAGTGGATTCAGTGCATCCCTAGTTTTTTTGCTCTCCGTTCTGAGAAAGCAACATCACCTTATTATATAGTGAATAATGTACCCTCTATTACAGGGATCCCCAACCTTTTGAACCTGTGAGCAACATTCAGAAGTAAAAGGAGTTGGGGAGCAACACAAGCATGAAAAATGTTCTTGGGGTGCCAAATAAGGGCTGTGATTGGCCATTTAGCAGCCCCTATGTGGATTGTCAACCTACATTGAGGATCTATTTGGCAGTGCACCTGTTTTTTATACAACCAAAACTTGCCTCCAAGCCTGGAATTCAAAAATAAGCTCCTGCTTTGAGGCCACTGAGAGCAACATCCAAGGGGGAGCAACATATTACTCACGAGCTACTGGTTGGGGATCACTGTCCTATTATAATAAATTGTATTATAAAGGCTATAATAAGAAGTTATATGACCATAGCAGAAGGCCAAAGGCTTGAATGCTGTTATGTTATGAAACTCCAAGGCAACTTTTTTGGGTCCTGTAACAGTAATGACATCACAAAGCACTGATTATATCTGATGACATCACCAAGCACCATTTATAAAGATATCATTTTCATTATACTCATGGCTCTTGAGTATTACAAAGTGATGCCCAGTTGCAACTGCTAAAATCAGGCAGCACAATTGCATCTTTTCAATTAGAAAATCATTCAGAAACTCACTCCTATTAAACAATAGTAGATGTGGCATCATAAAGTGGCACATCATTAACCCTATCACACTCACATCACAGTTTGCTCTTCCCCCATTGCCACATCGTTGCTCTTTCAGAGTCTGCAGAGAAAGACAAAAGTACAAAGTTTCAGTATCCAAACGCTGATTTGCAACATTAGTTTAAGTTCTGACCTTTTCTTAAATTGATTTTTAACAATGGAGTTCTGAAGCGGTCACATGTACAAGACCAGGTTCCATTTTTTTTAACCACCGCAACAAAATAAAATTGACATAAATATTCCCAAGCTACAAAAAAAAGATCTTTTCCTTCTTACCAAGTGTTTGAACTCAGCAGACAGGCTCCCATTATTTGATTCCTCCATGTTCATAACTTTAGTGTTTGTACCAAGGATATTGAACTTGCGAGAACTGAATAGTACAAAGAGACATAGTCAGACAGATGCACAGTAGCCTCTAGTCACTGTAGAATTAGATCAATTATGTGTTTTGTAATGACTTTACACCAACGTGCAGCCAACAGTAAATCTTGGTGTAAAGAGTGCTGCACACTTATGAAGCATTTACACCACTTTTAATGCCAGAAATACTGCCTGAATTTGTCCCATTTGACTTCAAGGGGGTATATTTTCCCTTTCAAGGAGAGGGGGGAAAAAACCCATATTAAAAAAAAAACACAAGCGTTTCTCACCCTCTTAGCGCAGCACCTTCACCCGAATCCCTGCAAAGGAGAAAACAGCATTCATTATACAATGCTGGGACGATAGGAGAAATAAGACCATAAATAATGTTCTGCTCTACATACTCTTCTCTATTGCACTGAAAATTGTGCACTCAAAGGTGCAGAATTACAAAACTGCTTTTTTGGGTTGGACTTTGTTGCTATAGTCGCAGGTCGTTTTATTATGCGGCAAAACTACGACGATTCCAAATCCGAAAACACTCCATCTTAAACCCGTCGAAATCAACGGCAGATGTCACTTTTGCAACTGGAAGATTATTCTTTGATTCGAGGTTTTTGAGATTCTCTGGTGTTTTTGATACTGCCTTCTGTGCCACAATACGACAAAGTTAATGAATTCACAACGTTTCTGTGACTTTTTCCCGTTCATGCTTTTTTCAGCTCTGAACTTTTTTATAAATGACTGACATTCATGGAAATTGGTTTGTTTGTGGTTTCAAAAACCTCTGATAAAAAGGCCTCCACGACATGAATATTGGACTCTACTTTAGGCAGGACTCTGGATAAGTCTATTACTAATCAGACAGGTATCTAATGACAACATGTTTCAATGGCCTGGCTTGTCATATTCCTATTAAGGTATGAAAAAAAGGGTTGGTTGTTATGGATATTTATTTCCCCTTGTGATCTCCACTAAAGAAAGTAATCCAAATCAACTTTATAACCAGAATATTTTCCAAAGATTTAAAAGGTCACACCATAATATTTTTAATTTGTGTATCTCTTCTGCAATAACATCTGTTATTCTACGTTAGTCAATTTTAGTTTTACTTTTGCCGTTTCACTTTCTATAGCTCTCAAAGTGTCATGATCTTGAATCTTACATGAAATCTATTTCTAACCATCTAACAACCAACCTGAGTGATAGCAGCACTACAAGAAGCAAGAGGTCATTTGGAGTATGGCCAATATGTTAAATGCCTAAGCTGAACCACTTAGATATGTCCAATCAATCCCAAAGGAGAAACAGTTGATATTCACTGTAATATTTTGCACAATTAAATCTGATCATAATCAAAGCAACATTCTACATTTCCCCAAACATGATTAAATAACAATCCCATTTAGGAACTGCTGCATGCCTAGTTCGTTCATGTTAGCCAGAGTATGATTTATGGAAATTCTAATCTAGCAATGGCCAAAAAACGGATACACGATAACATTGTGCCAAGATATGGATCAATCATCCAAAACTAGAAATCATACATAGGTAAAGATAAGATTTTTTTTCTTCTAATTTGTCTATGGAAGGAAAGCTATCTGTTCTGAAATTTGGTTATCCAAAATGCAATTTCTGCATGCATCCTTCTCATCCATACCCAGCATGGTACATTCTGCTTAGTAAGCAGTGAATAATTCTTACTTGTCAATGCAAACTTTAATTTTCAGTTGGTAATTCAGCTCCGGGAACTTTACCAGCAGCCTGCAATTAAACACACACCCAGTAACTGTATTTACACTGATAATGCATTCACATGAAAACTATTCAATACGGGAATCTAAAGGCAGATAAATGCTTTGCATGACACAGAGAAGCCTAATGCAAATGTAGCACTTGCTAAAGTATTATACATTTGGTCTATAAAGGTAGTGGCATTAATAAAAAACACAGACTTGCCTTTTCCTTAGAAGCTGCAAAAAAGGGGAAAAACTGACTCCCCCACACAAGGTATTACAAGATGGAAACTTTAATATCCATTTTTTACAACCGTCAGAATTATTTAAAAGGCAAAGTCAGTAACACCCACATGTATCAGAAAAATATGCAGCATTTAGGCAATGTCTGAGAAGGATTTGTCCATGTCAAAGGCATTTTATAGGTAACAAACCTGACTTTGTTAGTAAACTGTACTCCTGTCTTGATAACGAGGGGTCGGTCAGGGTGCATTGGCATACACGGCTGCCTCTCCACCACAAAGGCACTGTGGGGCATAGAAAAACCCGATTCATAAAATATTTTACAATAAAATACAGCTATTACATTTTTCGGTACACAACAACACAAATGTGATCAAAATGTGAGCAGTAAGAATGGGCAGCTGTTCTCACCTTTTCATGAGATTTCTAAATAATTCCACAATTCTCTCCTCCAGCATGGGTCGGTGCTGAACAATGGGGTCCCCCTTATAGGAAACTTTCTGCTGTAGCTCCTCTAGTTTTCTGATCTGCTGGCGTGTCTGTAGCTGGGACTCTGCCAGGGAAGTTATCCTGCGCATCACAAGGAGTCATGAAAAGTCATTCTACATACACCGGCCTTGTGTACTTCTAACACAGTCGGCAGTTTATTTGCCAAAATGAAGGCCTTCCAGATCAATATTGGGAAATTATAATTATTTGACTTATTTTGACGCTGGCCTTTCTGTAACTCTGAGTCTTTGGGTTTCCAGACAAGGGATTCCATACACGTTTTCAATTTATATATTTGTTTCTGTTTTCTGTGTTTGTCTTGAGAAAGTCTCCTAGTGGGACCTATATATATGGCCATGGAACTCCTCAGTGATTTATAATATCTTTATATTTTACAATAGTTGGAACATTATTCACTATCTAACAAGAGAAAGGACCAGCATTCCAATCTTGTTCCACTCTGTGCTTTATTTTATGTGTTGCATCTGAGGTTTCAGTCACTCTTGGGACCTTTAGCAAAGATAAAGTGCACGTGACCTTATTGTAATGTATATATTCCCATTTTCCATTGATATCAGAGCAAAAGTGACCAATCACATTTGTTATGCAATTTACCCATTACATTCATTATACAATCAGGTTTAAGGAATATAAAGGTGAAGGCAAAGAGGGCAGCTTTTGTGCATGCAGGTTTACAACTCTCATTTACAGTTCCAACTGTTTGCAGTTTAATATATATATATATAATATAAACACAAAGACATACATAGCTGGGCTTAGCCCAAGACCTAAATAGCTCACGAGCCTGACAGTCGTTAATAAATGTGCTTACCAGTTTTCGAGACGATCAAGGCAAATATTTGGGGGTCCACCAATGCAGGCAATTTGCTGCCTTCTCTTCCAGTCAGCAAGCTCCTCGTCTGTCAGATTTTTCTGCACATACTCCATGGCTGACAGGAGACTGGCCAGATCACTAATAATAGTCTTTGGGAAGAAGTGAAAAAGGAGCAAATAAATGTTTTTTTTCTCGTTCAACAGGGGAGTAGGTTTCCATTCAGTTGTCTGCAGAAAACAGGCACCCTTCTAAACCTCAAGTACAAAAACATTTGCTACAGTTGTTATCATGAATTTGCTTATATTGTCCACAATCTGACCAAAACTATAAATGTTAAGGATAAAAAATAAATAATAAATTCAAGAAAGCCCTGTATTTGCCTGACCTAAATAAGAATAACATTTGTAAAACATGTTTATGTAACTTTAGAATAATAGGGATCTAAAACTCATTGTAATAATCACATTATACCAGGTGGCAGCTGGATCCAAAATATCTTAGTCTATTTTTGGAAAATCATTCAATTGCTTTGTCTTCTTCTAAGTCTCCTGACATGCTAGAAAGACAGTTTATATAGAAAACCTACCAACTGCCATTGATTACCAGAAAAGACTAGTAACCAGCAAAAACGTGCAAAAGTAACTCATTTTCATTTCTGCCCGTCTTTCCGTTCTGGCTTTTGCCATATCTTTATTTTCACCTTCTTAAATCTTGATTAAGCAATAGCAATTTCTGCCCCATTTTATAATAGAAATGATTTTGCTTCATCTTCCCTTCATATGTTTTTCCATTCCCATTCAGTTGGCCATATTAGAATGTGTGTAACTATATGAAGCACTGAACAGGACTACCTTCTTTTTTAGGGGACTACCATATACCAAAGAATCTCTTGTGCAAGCGATTTATTTGTGATATGGTCGAGAGGAAAGATGTGTGTGGGTTTTGATACTTATTTAACCCTACACAGAATGTAAACCTTCCTTAAAGTCTTAAGATCTTCTTACTTCAATATTACGCACATATGAAGACTCAATGCTTTTGTTAAAAAGATCCAGTAGTGAGAAATGATACAGTATTCAGTTATCAATGACATCTTACTCTTCTCAACTGATCCAATGCCGCCAGCATCTGCTCCAGCTGCTGCATCTTCTGCCTTGTGACCGACTGTTGGTTGCCATTCATCTCAGAAAGGTCTACAGTAGTGCAAAGCAATGACACATATAATTTAGTAACAAAATAGCTTGGGTGATCCAATCTCTGGTCTTGATGAATAGAACAATTACAGAACCCCTGGTTTTTCTCCAGTGGTCGTTTACTATAGATATTATCAATTTAACTCACCATTTTGGCTTTTCAAAGTTTTGTAGTTGAAATCAAAGTCATCCTGAAGGTTCTCAACAAGTTTCATCTTCTGCTCAAGGTCCTGTATAGCAAATTGTTGCATTTTGTAGAAACAGTTAATCAAATTGGACAAATTAGGTGGATCTTAACAAGGGCCAAGAACAAAATCCACTTTGTACCTGAACCTTTTTGCGCACGTCCTGTAAATGTTGCTCCAACATCTGTTGCTTTTCAGTGACCACGGCTGCGGTGGGGTGTGATGCCGGCCCATCTTGCTGTATGGAAAGATTAAGGCTGGTTAAATATGGGATATGCCCATCACTGCCCAAAGAAATTGCAAACACAATAGTTTTCTAGCTGAAATCAGTGCTGTGGGCTCAGTAGCTGGTGGATAATATTTATTCCTGCCATACCACATATGAGATGATGGGCACATTGGTCTTAGTTCCATAACATGAAGCTATTATAATTCCTGACATAAGTCTGATAAGTCTAATGATAGTGTTACCTGAAGCATCACACGTTAAGTACAGAATGGCCTCACCTGAGCCGCAGCCGTTTGGAGAAGTCGCCCTTCTTCCCACAGACACCTGGCCACAATACGAGCAATTTCCATGGGTTTCTCCAAATATCTGCTCTGCAATAACAGGCACCAAGAGGTTCAAGTCAAATGATTGATAAAACAAAGTCTGACGATGAATATATTTTCTCTTTATTTTAATTTATTATGGCATCAAGGCATCAGCTACACATATAAATGAATTTCTTTTCATGTAGCAATGATATTCAATTAAATTATAGTAAAAATAAATGACCCACAAACATACTTGCTCTTTAGACAAAATCACATGGAAATTGTAGACTGGTTACAGCAAGAAATAAAGCTTCTCACAAACATTCCAGCCACAATCATTATCCATCTGTCTGTGATTACTAACACTAAGTACCTGGTCCTTATGGGCAGCTCTTTTTATACCATTACTGTTGTTTCATATCATTTTGCACACATACACATACCTAATGTGAACTTGAAGAATATTACAGATTTATCTAACTGGAAAGCAACCATAAAAACACAAGGTGCAGCAATTTGTATGCATCGGGTAACTGGCAGCAGCTCAGGAGAGAGTGGAAAACGTTTAGCTGTACAGACACTTGGTTACCTGCAGGAACAGTTTAATCCGTCGCAGGTTGTGTTGATAAAGTACATTGGATTCCTGCAGAAATCGGCTGTATTGCTGGTCTATCTCCCCCAGGAGATTGTGAAACACCAACGTGGCATGAGACTCCTTACTGGCTGCAAATGCCCTAGAAATAAAGGAAATAATTGGGATATAGATTGTGCCGACTACTTCTATCTCACGTACAAGTTCAGCAAGTAAACTTCTATACAGTATATATCACTATAACAAAAATGATCGTGCAACACATGAACAAAACCAATGTAAGGGCTCTGCGCAGCTTCATTTTGGCAACAGACAATGTGATCTCTGCTACGACGGTCTGTCTAGGAACCACAGCAACAAATAGGGCCCCCTAAGGGCCACATTAAATTCTCTTGAGCAGTAATAATTTTGCAGCTTCACATTAGAGATATACAGAATACAAGGAAAGAAATAGACTCAAAGAGATACATATTAAATGCAGGGTTTAGAAGCTGTAGAGAAGTTCCCTGATGAGCCTGATTTGCGGGCAGTACACAAAATGCTGAAAGGGATACTGTCATGGGAAAAAAAATTTTTTTAAAAATGAATCAGTTAATAGTGCAGAATTCTGCACTGAAATCCATTTCTCAAAAGAGCAAACAGATTTTTTTTATATTCAATTTTGAATTCTGACATGGGGCTAGACATATTGTCAATTTCCCAGCTGCCCCCAGTCATGTGACTTGTGCTCTGATAAACTTCAATCACTCTTTACTGCTGTACTAGAGTTGGCGTGATATCACCCCCCTCCCTTTCCCCTCAGCAGCCAAATAAAAGAACAATGGGAAGGTAACCAGATAACAGCTCCCTAACACAAGAGAACAGCTGTCTGGTAGATCTAAGATCAACAATCAATAGTAAAATCCAGGTCCCACTGAGACACATTCAGTTACATTGAAAAAGAAAAACAGCAGCCTGCCAGAAAGCATTTCTCTCCTAAAGTGCAGGCACAAGTCACATGACCAGGGGTAGCTGGGAAATTGACAATATGTCTAGCCCCATGTCAGATTTTAAAATTTAATATAAAAAAAATCAGTTTGCTCTTTTGAGAAATGGATTTCAGTGCAGAATTCTGCTGGAGCAGCTCTATTAACAGATTCATTTTGAAAAAAAACTTTTTTTTCCATGACAGTATCACATGAATGGCATCCTGAAAGCACAGGTGCATGCCCAACAGGCAATTAGAATGTGTCCCAATCAGTTCTTACACCTTCTGCTCCTTTGTTACCATTTGACATTGTGGCAGGAATCTCACCAGTCTTGGCTCTCTATCCACGGGGCAAGGAACTGGCGAAGCTCCATTGGAAAGCTGTCACTATAGAGCTGGTGTAACTGCTCCAAGTATCTGGTGTCCAGCTGCTGCAATTGGTTCCACTGCGCCATCGTGTGCCCCCGATCACTGAATAAAACAAGGGCACAATCAAATGCTTTAATCAAATCTTACACGCAGGTCTCACACAGCATATTACAGCAATACTATGATTACTAACAGACAAACCCAAATGCTGAATGTTTAAATTCTATCATACCTTACACCAGGGGTCCCCAACCTTTTTTTTTTTAACCTGTGAGCAACATTCAGATGTAAAAGAAGTTGGGGAGCAACACAAACATGAAAAATGTTCCTGGAGGTGCCAACTAAGGGCTGTTCGGTAGCCTCTATGAAGACTGGCAGCCTACAGGAGGCTCTGTTTGGCAGTACTGCTGTTTTTAGGCAACCAAAACTTGCCTCCAAGCCTGGAATTTAAAAATGAGCTTCTGCTTTGAGGCCATGGGGAGCAACATCCAAGGGGTCAGACAGCAACATGTTCATCACGAGCTACTGGTTGGGGATCACTGACTTACACCATTGCTTCCCAAAATGTAGGGCTGTGCCCCCCAAGGGTGCTCGGAGTATATTGCAGATAGATTTGGGGAGAATACCTAGTTTCTGTCAGCCGCCAAATTAAGGCCAAATATTCAGTCCAATGATTGTGTTAATAATGAGCACACACAAAAGCCTTTACAACACGTCAGTATTGTAACCTCGCTTCTGATTGCTGATCCAAGACAGGGGAGACTTAGGTAATATAAATTTGGGCTTCTTTATTTAAGCACACATAGTCAAGATTACAGCAGTGGGGTGCAAAAACTAACGCGTTTTGGGCCTACAACTCGGCACTTCCTCAGAGAGTTTTTGCACCCCACTGCTGTAATCTTGACTATGTGTGCTTAAATAAAGAAGCCGAAATTGATATTACCTAAGTCTCCCCTGTCTTGGGTCAGTGCTCAGAAGCCAGGTTACTGACGTGTTGTGGAAGCCGGTAAGACAGATACCGGGATCTCGCGAGAGCAGTGACCACTGGGGCACAGACGTACGGGTGAGCTCCGCCATTCACCACGCTAATACTTTCTGCTACACACAAAAGCCTTGCCTGCTAAATGCATTCCATTTAATAACTGTAAAGGTCATTTTGAACCAGGGGAGCACAATTGCAACTGGGATCTGGATGAAACCTCTGCCGGAGAAATACTGTATCATTTATACCACATTCATCTGACAAAACATGTATAGACAAATATATTCACAAACACTTGGTCCCTACTTAAAGGAGCATAAGACTCAGGGACTCCGTATTTGCACCAATCTCTTCGTAAACGTATCCCATACCCAATCTTTACTCAAATTATTCTACATTATACTGAATCTTTTGGGATCCAGAAATCTGATACAAGGCTGGATATTTGGTATCTGGCAAATGTACATTAAGGGAATGGATATATGTGATCTTGGAAGAAGACAGAATGGATATTGATTTCTCTGCCAAAGAGGATTAAATGTATTAGAAATCTGCATTTACATTCAAAGCTCCCATTATTAACTTCTCTCATTTCGTTCCTTGCAGGCTGCTCACTGACAAATATTTCTTCAATGGTTTTCCAGAAACAGCAGCCGCTTCCAACACTGCATTTTTTCAGGTGATATTCATATTCTTTTCCACTATAAACATGAATTTTACCCTGAGCTGGAACTAATTTGCAGAGAGTGGCCCTGTCTGATGTACGGAGCTTTACATGGGAGATCTCTGCAGGAGGCAAAGGGTGTGGGTCCCTGGGGCCCCTTGTATTCACAGAGTCTACAAGGGATGATAGGAGCAACCTGATACATTTTATAACAACTGTAGCAAAATCTTCCAAAAGAGCCCTAAACATTAAATATGAATTCATATATTGAAAGACGTTGAAATGAATGGATACGCACCAGGCTATGGGAGGTTATTTCTGTGTGTTTTTGGCACAAGGAGAGAGCCGGTAGCTGTGGAACAATCCATGTGTCTATAAAGTCAGTAACGGGAATGGTGTATATATATATATATATATATATACGTGTGTGTGTGTATAGGACACAGGAGGGAGAGTTCCTGGTAGAACAACTCATTTCCAGTAAATGACAATGAGGAGGAGGAGGAGGAGGAGACTGACTGTAATACACGATGAAAACACTGGCCAACCCAAGTCACTTTTCTGCTCACGCTGACATTTATTTATATATATTTATATGATTTGTATAATAGCCTCAGGCAGATCAGTGCAGAATGTGATATGTACAAAGGCAATAAAAGATTTCTATAACAGATATATATATATATATATATATATTAGTTGGCAGACAAGAAAGCAGTTACAGTATAAGTTCACAGCTCAGAGAAAGCAACGGGTCCCCTTGTGATTTAGTCGGTTCAATAAGAACTTGGAGGAGCGATGTATTTGGATGGTGCCGGATTGTGTAGATAAAATGAAATCCATGGAGATGTGTCTGCCTGGCAGGGAATACACAAACTGTCATCCTGTGTGACTCAATGGCAGCAGAGGTTCAATATCCATGAATAAAAATGTATGATATTTATATAATGGACAGGAATCCGGTGACATTTCTCTTTGGGAGTTGCCACTTCCGTTTCTGCCCTGGAAAGCTCACACTCGTTTCCTGAAGGATTCAGCAGAAATTGCTCCATAGCATCTGTTACCCTTGCAGGGCAGAGACACATGGGCAGATTCGGGGAGATTAGTCGCCCGGCAAAAATTCACCTCTTCATCGGGGATCTCCCTGAATTGCCTTCCCATTGGCTAGAATGAAAATTGCCGGTGGAGCAATTCGTTTTCCGAAGTTGCCTGAAATTTCCTCGGGAGCAACGTTGGAAAATGAAGTGCCGGCGATTTACATTGTAGCCGGCGGGAGGCGGTTTGAGGAGATTAGTCGCCCGAAGATTAGGTTTGTCGCCGGGTGACTAATCTCCCCGAATCTGGCCCTGTGTGACTTTGCTCTCAAGGGGCCACTTTTCAACATGAACATTGGGAAATCACTCTGGTTATTTTGTTACATGAAACCACTTTCACTTTCTCATTTGCTGCCACTGCTCTGTACAATGAACTGCTCCTTAGCTCAAAGCCTAACGGAGGCTGCAAATGAGGCTTTGTTTATACAGAGCTCATGGGCTCCCGTACAGCAAAGGAGAGGGCGTTCAGATATACGAATGAGATAATTTTACATGAGAAACCAGCACATTTGGGGGAGGGGGGGAAGGATTTTTTTTTTTAATGAAACATAATGAAAAGAAGTCATTATGTAAAGAATGTAATAAAACACACATTAGCAATGTGTCCCATAATAAAGGCAAGAGTGACTGGCTGTGCTGCTGCTGTGCATCATGGGATTTGTAGTTCATCAGACATTTGTTAAGGAGCAGCAGTAACACACAGAAAAGAAGTAGAAAAGAGGCTGTGCTACTAAAGGCACTAAAACATAAGCGCAAAACCGGAGCAGTCACATCATAATAATAATAATAATCTGAGAATAATAGCAGCGGCCAATCAGCGCCCTCGGCTCAGCGCATCTTGCCCTTACCTCAGGGGGGTGTTCAGCCGTTTCCCCCACAGACAATTGGTTGAGCCGCGGGTTCCCCAGTCAGAGGCGCGAGTTGTTGTCAGTGCAGGTACAACGGCCGCATCTCACTCACTAGCGACACCTGTCTGCAACTACACAAACTTCACTCAAGCTACTGCGCACGCGCGCTCATACCGGAAGAACATTCACTCACTAGCGCCACCTGTCTGCAACTACACAAACTTCACTCAAGCTACTGCGCACGCGCGCTCATACCGTAACAAGAACGAGCAGGAGACATATATTGTATGGAGGGACAGGGAGAGAGAGGGACAATGGAAATGTGACTGTGATAGGGAGCGGGGAACCAAGCGCATACTTCTATTGGCTCTTCCCGTATCGCTGTGCTCTCCTCCTCCACACTCTTCTATGGACCGCCCACACCAAAGCCCCGCCCCTCGTGTATGCTTCAACTATTTCACAGGAGGATGTCCTCTGGCCTAGAAACCCCGCCCCTTTGCCTCAAAGTCCCTCCCCTTTCCCACAAGCCCCTGCCTGAAGCTCTACAGCAGGATTCATACACTGGCCAATCCCAAGTTACACTTCAATTGCTCTTCCTTCTTTATTGTTTTTTTATTATTACCCACCTTCTTCTCATTATTACCCACCTTCTTCTCACTCAGCTTTCAATTGGGGACCCTAAATAGATCCAGGAGACAGGGAGGAGTCAGAGTCAGTTGGAACCTGGCGGTGGAGTGACTGAAGGGGCACATTTACTAAAGGGAGAAGTGCAGCAACATTTCGCCAGAAATCCCATCCACAGGGACATCGGCAATTGACAAAAGGCGCAAATTCACTAGTGAGACGGTCTGTAGCATTCGTTCACTCTCTATCGCCAGGCGACTTTTCCCTCTGTCCAATGGTTGTTTCTCCGCAAATTCACATTTGACTTTGCCACCTCAGACCAGGGGAAGTGCTAAAATGAAGCAAAATCTTCCTCAATCTTCTGTCACAACAAAAAATGCAAAAATTCATTAAAAAATAAACCATTGGCAACTTTTCCTTTTTTGAAGCGGGATTGGCTGCTAAAGTCCCAACTTAGACTTTTTTTGGGTAAGCGGTTTTCTCCACACAATTCATAACATAGGGAACATTAATTTTACAGTGGGCTCATGTGTAGGGCATTATATTGACTCTCTTGTCTTTATTAAGGTTCCCTGGACATGCGTAATAAAAAGTCGTAACTTCAAGCATTTGCACCAACATTTAATCAAATTTAAAGGGGAAGGAAACCTAGTTGGCGCAAAACACCTCCCCCCTCCCGTGTGTTGCCCCTCCTCCCCCCTGGCCTACCCGTCCCGCTGGGCAAATGCCCCTAACTTGTTACTTACCCTTCTGCGCAGGTCCAGTCCAGGGAGTTCACAGATGACATCTTCTTCCATGCGATCTTCTTCCTGCTTTGAACGGCGTTTTGGCGCATGCGCAGTAGGAGCATTTCGCCGGTACGATCTACTGCGCATGCACCAAAAGTACATTGTGACTTTTGGCGCATGCGCAGTAGATCGGCAACACACGGGAGGGGAGGGGGGAGGGGTTTTGCGCCAACTAGGTTTCCTTCCCCTTTAAATTACCCGCCCTATTCAAATTGACCTAAGCGCAAGATCACTAGCGAATTTTCACGACACACAAACGAACGCATCTTCACTATGAAATGCTCGCACTGCCGAAGGAACGTTAGCGAAAAGTCACCAACGTTAACGCCCAGGGGGCAACTTCGAATATTAGTGAATTGGCAAAATGGTGCGATGTGTACAAAGCGGTCGCTGGCAACAATTGGCTCTTTAGTGAATCTGCCCCAAGGTCTCTGCTGGGACACTAAGTTCAGTCTGTATCATTTCTTGCCATATTCATCTTTACTTACTATTTAAGTGTTGCAGATGGTCATTATGTTAGGAACATCAGCACCACAACGGGATGACACTGAATGAAGCCCAGGGAGCTGACAGTTCTTCTGGGTCTTCTATAAATGTGCCCCTCAAATGTGCCCAAAACTTTTACACAAATTGCCTGGAACTCCCAGAGGTCCATGCAAATGTGTTGTAGGCCTTTATTTAGGAATTGATTGTAAGCAGTTTACACAGGAGCACATTATACGCAGATTATGAGAATACTGATGTGCAACATGGCACATGTGCATACGTCAAAATCATAATACTGGTTCAACTGTTCTGTGGCCCCTGTTAGAACATTTCATGGAGCCAGATATGGTGAGAATTATTGGCAAAACCAGTGTTGGCCAAGAAAACCATTTACACAACTGGATAGAGCGATATCTCCCAGTGCCAATTAGGCACCATCAGGCCCAGACTGGCAATCTGTGGGTTCTGGCAAATGCCAGATGGGCTGCTGTATGGTTCCATAGAAAGTTACCATATAGTGGACTGGAAGGGGGCTGTTTGGGCCTATGTGGACTTGGAATGGCAGGGCCTATTTTGACTCCCAGTCCAGGCCTGGGCACCATCAGGATAAACATTTTTTTACAAACAGATTCCACTAAGAAAGGTACAAAGCTTGGAAACCATTGACGATAACCTGCTGTATAAGGGACTGTGTAAACGGAATGCAAAGTTCATTGGGAAAATACATTAACACACAGTTACTTTAAAATACTGACTTTGGGGTCAAGGAAAAACTCTTGTTATTGACCAACCCGGGGGGTCCTGAAGGAACCCCACCCTTCTTCATCTATTTTATTCCTGTCAAGAACATTTGAATATTTGTCGTATCAAGCCAACAGGATGGGTTTGCTCCGAGCAGTCGGACGCCATTGTGGATGATAGTGCCACTCAGCACCGAGCACTAACACCCGTCTAAATCGTGACTTGCCTGAGAGAAAACAAGACTCAAACACTTATTTCTGTAAATCTGTAAAGTTTTATCAAACACTAACCATCAGAACATTTACAAGAAGAATAGAAAGATTAAAAAACATCGACTTTCCATGACAATACAAAGTGCAAACTTCTTAAAAAAAAAAGCTGATTCTTTAAGGCTTGGAGGAAGTCTTTCTGTTGAAGGGATACGTGTGGTTTTGAGCTAAAAAAAAAAAAAAAGCCGTGACATTGCACAACAACAAACCGTAAATTACCAGAAACAAAACTCATAGAAGAAACATTCCTCTGAGCTTAGACCTTCCTGGACCTTCCTTGTGATATGTTGGCTTTGAATATGGACAAAAAAGGCATCACTTTGATAAAACTGCTTTATTGTAGTGTCTGTCCTGCTGATTAAGCAAGGTCTGTAATTGCCATTATTTCTCTAGTTTGTTGGTTCTGCCTTGGGATTGAGAAGCACTGCCCAGTGCCACTTGCTACGACTCCCATTCCTAATTCTAAGCTCTCATTCAGTTCACAGTGATATCAGTCTGAAGTGGAAACAGAAGAGTTGTCTTTGTTTCAAGCATTGCAACATATACAGGGAACACAGCAACATGGCCATATGGCAATCTGTCCTACAGCACCAAAAACCTTCAAAAAAAACCCTCCAAAACTGCTAAACAGGGACATCCAAATACTGAGCAACACGATAGACAGTTGGGGGCACTACAAGGGGTGATATAAGCAGTAAAATCAAGACTGTCTGTTTACACTGCTAACTGTCACACTAACTAGTCCCAGCAGCCTCCGGTTAGTAAGCATTTCCTTCCCCATAAAAGGCACCAAAAAGAAAGGACACTTTTTAAGAACAAAACCTAGCAGCCTTGCAGCACTATGGAGGGGACACTCACCAAGCAGGTAATATGTTCCAAAGCATTGTACTTATATTACACTAGTCAACAATACAGGCTCAGGCCCGGATTTGTGGGAAGGCCACCTAGGCCCGGGCCTAGGGCAGCAGGATTTTAGGGGGGCGGCATGCTGCCCAACCTCACCCACATTGGTTCAAAAACACAGGGGTTGCACAGGAGTTACAATCTCCATGAAAATTTGCACGAATAAAGGGGAGGGGACAGGGGCGACAAATGGCAGTGGGCCTATGGGCGTCCGCTATCTAAATCCGGCCCTGTACAGGCTGCACTGCTTTCTCTTCACCGGCAAATGGAAATAAAGCAGAATTGAAAAACCAAATAAGCATCAGCTCTGGGACAAAAACTGTACAGCCTGTGGATAGCAGGGTAATGAAGGCACTATACATTGTTATATGTTATATACATCATTATTCTGATTTTAGCATTTTGGGAAATTGCAATGCAACCATTTGCCACAAATGTAACCTTGAAGTTGAAAAGCAGATCTAAAGCCATGCATACAAAAGTTCGTCGAATATAACAATAAAAATGTGGGAATTATTGCACTTTTAAAAAATGATAAATAGAGTAAAATGTTTATGTACAGAAATGTGTGTTGATAGAAGAATCACATATAGGCCACTGCCTTTACTGAGTGAGGACTTGCAGGTTTACTCCTCCATTCGGAAAAGCCAGTGTTATACACATCTCGCCTTTATTTCCCTTATTTCCTTATCAATAAGTACTGTTTATATTTAGCTTATAGGGTTAGTGTCACCATTGCTTTTGTACAGCTTCATTCCAAAGAGACGGCATTTCTAATTTCTTTAATTTAAGGGCTTTTTCTTCCTATGGAGGGGCAAACAAATGTTTCCGCTACAATGTACATTTTTCCCCAAGAAATGGTGTTTAGCTTAAAATGCAAAGAAAATGTGCTTCCAGCAGAGGCAATACTCATTCCCTTACCCAAATAAACCAGTAAATCAGCACACTTTGAGAGCTTCTACTGTGAATAATATAGAAAAACAAATAATATAGAGGTTCTCATTCATTTGTACTGTTGCAAAATGATCCATAGATCTCCCTTCTGTGCTATACACAATAATACAATGCTTTACAGGTCCCAACAATGTGGCTGAGATAACAAACAAACGGATACAATGGTTGTCCATTGGCAGCAAGTCCAAGTGGAAGGTGCAAAAAGCAAAATACATGCTGACCTAAGCTGGTAATGGCAAAAAATAGGAGAAATGAAGAGAAGATGCAGGTCACATGGGAGAAGATGCACATTCAGATGTTAACTCCATATCAAACGTGAGGGTCTCTGTGGATCCAAAGAGGAAATGATGTTAGCCAAAATTAAAGTTCAATATGTTAAACAATTGCTAAAAACAGCTGTTTACAAATAAACAATTCTTGATCATTATATCAAAGGTCGAAGTGAAAATTCAAATTAAATAAATTTCAATTTCGAGCATATATTTGTGTACTTCGACTAGGGAATAGTGCAAATTTGATTTGAATTTGAAAAAAAATGAGAATTTCAAAATTTATCATGTACTGTGTCTTTAAAAATTCAACTTCAACCATTCGCCATCCGAAACCTGCCGAATTGCTGTTTTAGCCTATGGGGGACCTCCTAGAACCTATATGGAGTCAATTGGTGGAAAATCGAAGGGTTTTTTTTGGGAAAAACTTTGAATCGCACAATTCGAATGTGCTTTTACTTCGATTCGTACGATCGAAAACTGACCTATTCAATCGAAAAAAAACTTTGATTTAATTTCGGTTGGTCTTTTTGAATTTCACAGTTTTCCAAATTCGAAATTTGACCCTTGATAAATCTGCCCCTAAGTGTTCATTGTCTAAATATTCTCTATTATTTTACATGTATCCCCACAACTTGCACACGACCTGACGCCTGGCCTCCAGCGAAGCCTTCACTAGTATATTTCAGCTACACTGGCTTATCACATACTGTGCTATATAAAATCTTACCAAACTGGTTTCCAGCACTGGATTCTGCCCCTTCCCCTGGAAACTGCATCAGAGAATCTAAAGTCCAAGGAGACATTGGCAAATCTAATGTGCTACTACATGTTGTCCTGGTAAAGAAAACAGAAATAACATCAAATAAATGCATAATATTAGCAAAACATAGGCATGCAATGACCCGGCATAGACCCAATAACAACACAGGGCAGGTAATATGACACAATGCAGATCATTCAGCATAATCATGTCCTTGAGGAAAGGCTAATGGAAGCCTGAAACGTTGCTGTATTTCTGCCCGAGCAAAGCCCTCTATTAAAGACTTTTTAAGAAAAATTCCATTTGCCTGGTGCTGTCTAATTGAAAAGTGTTCCTGAAATTCAGCTGGAAGTGGTTGCCTGGGCCGTGCACCACATTATATTCGGTTGGTCAGTGCTGACTTCTTATACTGTAGACCAAAGCTAAACAAAAATGCACAAAGGCAGATTTGAGATGTTCTAAACTTCGGATCCCATCTGCACCCACCGCATGTAAAGACTTTGTTTACTTCTGTTGGTCCAATGCCATGGTTCTTTGTAGGAACAAGTCGGTGGCAGCATTCTCTTTATAATTAGGAACATTGAACTGATGACATATCCATAAAGATAGAGCGAAGACTATAATTAAGGCTGTGGTGCAAATGTCCCCTACCCATATTAAAGATAGCCCCTGTGTGTAATATGCCTGTACAACATAGAAACAAAATACATACAACATATGTAAATATTATGGAGCTCAGGACTCTCTACATGCCCTGTATGCAGTGTACCTCAAAGACATTTACCCACAGAGATATAAACATATAAATACTTACGGGGTAACACAGATAAACTTGGTCTTTAGATACGGAGCAGTGCCTAGGAATGTACAACGTTGCACATGTATAATCAATGAATGATCTCATAACATTTTCTCTAAACCCTACTTTTCAGAGTACACAGGCTGTCTAGCTGGAACCAAGTACATGGAATGAGCATCTCTAGGACAGTTTTCTGCAAAGCTCTTTTACACTCAACTAATGTACACACTGCTTGATAAGCTAAAGGGTAAGTTTGACATTCATTAAACAATAATGTGATTTTAAGTTTGAGACTAGCACACACACAAGCCGCTGTTCTCTTCTTGCACCATTTAGTTTGAGTCACTGAGAGAACCAGGTTTATTTCAGTTTATCTGTGCTTATACAGTATCTATTAGTGTTTTTATTTGTTATATTCTATAAATTGTTATACGAACTAGGAAACACAACTACTACCTGGGTCTGTTGGCTCCTGGTGCTCCTGGCTCTCTGGCCGGCAGTACTTCCCAAAGGCTTCCTCTTTAGGAATATCAGGATACAGGTAAACCAAAGGGGACACCAGGATATTGGTAGCGTCCATGATTTTATATCCCATAATAATCTCAGCAAATGACATGCTGTTTAGTTGTTGCTTGGTGTAGGGTTCCACTGATTGCATCTGAGTCTTACCTGTGTGGGAAATTGTTATATATACAAATCGGCATACATTTAATATTTACAAGCAGGAAAAATAGGCACAAATATTCACTTCAGTGTGGGGGATCTCCGATTGGCTCCGGATGTAACGTGTCACATAATCCAAGGATTCACTTCATACACGATATTACGGATTTCTCAAACACGACTTCCAAAGTATAAAATATTCTACTTTATTTGTTCATTACATATGATCAGCTAAGGTACAGTGCATATGAATGCACAAATATATTTACCACTGATGTCCTTCTCTACCCAGGTGAAGGTGATGCCTCCCTCCTTGCTACTTTCACTGAACCTCAGCAGGAACGTTCCTGGGGGTCTGGGACTCAGAAGAGCTCGCTCACGCTCTTTGCTGATGAAGCCCATAATATACCTGGGTGATCACAAATATACACATTATGCCTACTAGGAACACAAAAAATATAATTACCCCAATCCCAGCATAGAAGCATCATTTGCAGAGAAAAAGAATTTTAGAAATGCTCACCCTTCATTCCAAAGTGCCAGAATATATTTCTTCACAAGGTCAATGATATTGTCCAGCCAAACCCAGAAGGAAAACCCTTTGCATGCCATGTTTTCCTGAAATATAATGGACATGTTTTGCAGTGATTATATTGAAAGGAAAAGATCCCATGTGTTTGGCATAAGACCACTAACATTATTGGCTTTTCTTAAAACCGAACAGCATGGGCAGCAATCAGCTTGCTTATTTTTGGCTTTAGGAAATGGCCAATATCAACTGTAGGTTGGACACTGATGCTATGGGTTGCACAGGTTACTAAGAAATACAACGTAGAAGGACCAGGCCCGGACTGGCAATCTGTGGGTTCTGGCAAATGCCAGAGGGGCTGCTATAAGGTGCCATAGAAAGTCAGTATTTAGTGGGCTGGTGGGGGCTGTTTGGGCCTCTTTGTGGGCTGATTTGGCCTCTGTGTACCTGAAATGCCAGGGCCTATTTTAATTCTCAGTCCGGCTGTGAGAAGGACTACTAGGGGAGAGGCTTCTATCACATTGTCAACATTAACCTATGAATCGTCATTTTAAAACTGAATTTAGAAAAATTACTTTACAGAACTTGGCCCAAGTGATTTGGCATCCAGAATAGTTGACTCCTGGGCCTGTAAGAGAAAATAAGATTATTGAGAAACACATAGCAGCAGTAACAACATGGCTTCTTCTATTGTACTGGAAGTGTACAGAATACTAACCCAACAGTTTCTCTGCCAGTGTGGTTAGCTGCTCAATACTTAGGCCACGTTTTGTGGTGGAGGAAAACTGCCAGCTTAGCACCTCTGCCACCTGATCCCAAGTGCCAATGGGGGGCTTGGTAAAAAAGTTGACATTCTGAAAGAGAAAAGAAATTTCAAAAAGGCAAAACAAAGTAGATTTGTATTTATTATGAAAGAGGAGGTGGTTACCTGCAGTTAGCAGGCATGGGTGGTTACAGTCCTACCTTTGGGTTGTTGGTCAGCATGTTGTACCATAGGATAGAGGCCCAAGCATTGGGCATCTGACAGATATTGGAAATCACCACAACAGGCAGGGAATGAGTCTGCGTTAAAAGTAAACAATAGGATCAGTTGCTTGTTTAATGCACTGACAAGTTATATGACCGTTATATAAACATAAAACAATACAAATACCAAGTAATGAGTAACGGGGAACAGAAAAATGAACGGTTTCATTTCAATCATTTCAAGAATAAACTGATATTATTAGATGATAGTATTCCTTTATTTTTATACCTCCAGGTCTATCTTCAGCCCCTGATGATAAACTTCAGTTTCAAATGTGATTAGATGAAGTTCTTCTGTCACTATAAGGGAGGCCTGCAAAATAAAGTAAATCAGAACATTCTGAAGGGGATACTGTTATGAGAAAAAACATTTTTTTCAAAATGAATCAGTGAATAGAGATGCTCCAGCAGAATTCTGCACTGATATCCATTTCTCAAAAGAGCAAACAGATTTTTTTATATTCAATTTTGAATTCTGACATGGGGCTAGACATATTGTCAATTTCCCAGCTGCCCCTGGTCATGTGACTTGTGCTCTGATAAACTTTAGTCACTCTTTACTGCTGGTAGATCTAAGAACAACACTCAATAGTAAAATCTAGGTCCCACTGAGACACATTCAGTTACATTGAAAAAGAAAAACAGCAGCCTGCCAGAAAGCATTTCTCTCCTAAAGTGCAGGCACAAGTCACATGACCAGGGGCAGCTGGGAAATTGACAATATGTCTAGCCCCATGTCAGATTTCAAAATTGAATATAAAAAAAAATCAGTTTGCTCTTTTGAGAAATGGATTTCAGTGCAGAATTCTGCTGGAGCAGCACTATTAACTGATTCATTTTGAAAAATATTTTTTTTCCATGACAGTATCACATGAATGGCATCCTGAAAGCACAGGTGCATGCCCAACAGGCAATTAGAATGTGTCCGAATCAGTTCTTACACCCTCTGCTCCTTTGTTACCATTTGACATTGTGGCAGGAATCTCACCAGTCTTGGCTCTCTATCCACGGGGCAAGGAACTGGCGAAGCTCCATTGGAAAGCTGTCACTGTAGAGCTGGTGTAACTGCTCCAAGTATCTGGTGTCCAGCTGCTGCAATTGGTTCCACTGCGCCATCGTGTGGCCCCGATTACTTTAAAATTCAAAAGCAAATATAAAACATGTTAAATTGCTGCATTGGCCGACATGACACATAGAGAAAGTACATTTACTTACATGAACTCTTGTGCTAACAGCCATGCCTTCCCCACAACATTGTCTCCATGCATAGCTCTTAGGAGGGCTCAGACTAGGTGGCCACAAATACAAAGGTGCAGTTGAACAGCTTCAGACTTGGCGTGCACTGGGGTTGCTGCCTCTGCCTCCAAGTGCCTAACCCAACTAAATCGAAACCTTAAAGTCACATGACTACAGAAATTGGTGATTACAGAGGAAACTGGCAGCTTGGGACCAAAAACATATCACATAAAACTGTCAGTCTTCATAACAAAATATAAAGGAATCAATAGATGCAATGTGACCACATCTCCTCCAAGTCTGTTCATAAGCTTCTGCTACATTGTTTCAGGAGTCAGAAGTAGCAGTGCAGAGAATATAAAGAGGAAAAACAGACAGATATAATGTACCTATTACACTGTACAATCAGGCTTTGTCCCCTTCCAAACCCTTTAGTAACCTGTATATAACACTCAGCAGAGGCTTAATTAACCTGTATATAACATTCTGCAAAAACCTGTATATAACACTCAGCAGAAGCTTAGCTAATCTGTATATAACAGCAGTTGAAATGAGTCTTAGAATATAACAGCCACATCATATTACAATTAAATAAACCCTTTCATATATCCAAGTGGGCACAGTTTCTCTGCTAGTCAGACATAGATATATGTATAGCAACCGATATTTGTATAGCAACCGATATTTGTATAGCAACCGATATTTGTATAGCAACCGATATTTGTATAGCAACCGATATATGTATAGCAAACAGTGTGGCAGCTCCCACAAAGAGACAGTCAGGCCTGTATGTGTGCGGGCGGCTGTGCTTTACTGTGGGTTCTGTTTGTTATTATTGTGTCAGTACAATCCATGAGAGCGATGCAGTGGGGACAGACAGACAGACAGACTGTAACCCACATTTTGCTGTCGTTTTGGGTAAATCTGTTAACTCTTGCTCTTCCGTTTACACAATGCTTAAACCCTATATGATGTCAGCCTCCTGGGATTCCCCTGCTTATCTGGGGCAATAAAATGTGGCCTTTCTCTTTGACCTGACCCGGGACTGACTCCTGAACTAACCTTTCCTGTCTTTTTCACTGCCGGCAGATCCTGGAGCAGGCACTAATGAGTTAATTCTATGTGCTCTATAAAGGGGGGGAGGGTGCGCCCAGCCTAGAGCCCACCCAAACTAGAGCCCATCCAGACTGGAGCGCATCCAGACTAGAGCCCCTCCAGACTAGAGCCCACCCAGACTAGAGCCCCTCCAGACTAGAGCCCACCCAGACTAGAGCCCCTCCAGACTAGAGCCCACCCAGACTAGAGCCCACCCAAACTAGAGCCCACCCAGACTAGAGCCCACCCAGACTAGAGCCCACCCAGACTAGAGCCCACCCAGACTAGAGCCCCTCCAGACTAGAGCCCACCCAGACTAGAGCCCATCCAGACTAGAGCCCATCCAGACTAGAGCCCATTTAGACTAGAGCCCACCCAGACTAGAGCCCACCAGAGAGACATCCCAGTGCAACACTGCACAGGGTCAATAGCAATTGCAAAAGCAGATTCAAAGCACCGGCAGTTAATGGATTTGTATTGGAAAGTTGCTTAGAATGACATTTTCTTTCATGATGCAGAAGAATGTGGTTTTTGGGTGGAGGAGCCTTTAACTAGAAAGAAAGCCAGTGACGTAGTGACTCCAGCTCAGGGCCAGACACAGAAGGGAAGGCGGCAGTTAGGGACAGACAAATACACACGTTACTGAAGGGCAGATCCCACACTCCCAGGCGCACACAGCTCACACTCACCTTTACACTCCCTCTGACGCAGCTCCCTGCTGCTGCCGCCTACAATGGATTCACTAGGAGGAAGTTGTGATTTCACCAGCACCACATGATCAAGTTACGGGCAGAGAGAATGACATCACATGGGGGCGTGTCCACCTCCTGCCTCACCCCCGTCACACCTCCTTGTGACAAATAAGGGGAATTAGGGAACCCCTAGAGCAGGGGGTCCCTGACATTTCTTTTACTCCTGAGCAACAGTCAGATGTAAAAGGAGTTGGGGAACAACACAAGCATTAAACAAGTTCCTGGGGTGCCAAATAAGGGCTGTGATTGGCCATTTAGTAGCCCCTATGTGGACTGTCATCCTACATGAGACTCTGTTTGGCAGTACACCTGGTTTTTATACAACCAAAACTTGCCTCCAAGCCTGGAATTGAAAAAAAATCTCCTGCTTTGAGGCTACTGGGAGCAACATCCAAGGGGTTGGGGAAGAACATGTTACTCACGAGCTACTGGTTGGGGATCACTGGTCTAGAGAGTTTTATCCAATTCCTGCACTGACATACAATTGTAACTAAGAAGATCAGCAGGTCTCTTGGGGGAACAGCTTAAAGGGCAATGTCATCTTTATTAGCAAAACGCATAAAACAATGGCCTTAAGCCCCCCATAAATGTTCCGGGGGGTTGCTGTGTGCACTAGATCACTCTGAATAATTTTTTGGGTGTGGGGGCAACTGGTGCCTTGACGACCCTGCCCACTTCCCATTGAAGCCCCACCATTTTGTGTTAGGCACACTTTGGGCAGTAGATACAGCTACAGGAGACGCCATGCTGGTACAGGTATGCAATCCGTTATCCAGAAAGCTCTGAATTACAGAAAAGCCATCTCCCATAGACTCCATTATAATCAAATAATCCACATTTTTAAAACTGATTTCCTTTTTTCTGTGTAATAATAAAACAGTCACTTGTACTTGATCCCAACTAAGATATAATTAATCCTTATTGGAAGCAGAACCAGCCTATTGGCTTTATTTCATGTTTATATGATTTTCTAGTAGAATAAGGTATGAAGATCCAAATTATGGAAAGATCTGTTATCCAGAAACCCCCAGGCCCCGAGCATTCTGGATAACAGGTTGCATACCTATATCAGCATACCTGTATGTCACCTGTAATCAAACATTTCTATTTTTATTTTTCTATCCACATGTAGGGGCTGCTGTACTCTCCCCAGTACATTTGGGATTATGGGTGTTCTGTGTTCAACCCAAAGAACAAATAGTAGGGACTGGGGTGCCCCTTCAACCCCAATACGGGGCAGGCCTAGGGTTTTAGGCCATTGTAAAAACGCTGAGCAACCTTAATGGGCACCTATGGAAAGAAAATAGTTTCTCTGGAGATTCCTTCCAGTGCAGGAGGCACGGTGCCAAATAAATATTGTTTCCCCAAACCAGAGTCCAGGCTCTATTAGGCCACACCTCCAGTGGGGGAAACGGATTTCCTTGGATCGGGGGCATTTAAGAGCAATGTTCCTGTTGAAATGTACTTAATTTCTCACTGTACATGCGAAAAGAAGATTTAGGGAATTTTCCCTGCCATAGAATATTCTGTTTTTAGTGATTTTTGCTCTAGTGATTTTTCCCCCCATAACTTGTAAGTGTAGTTGATGTATTTGCCCATGAGATGGTGCCAATCAGTCACATAGGTTTTCGGCCAAATGGAGAAAAATAAACAAGCCCTTAACCCTGTCAAAGGCAAATAGTCACTCCATAATGCAAGTAGGCAATTGCTAATAGAAATAATCAATGTGTCGACTGCTAGAGTTCATTTGTATGTCTGTCCCATGGATCCTTTATCTGCTGCCAGGTCCAGACATTAGTGTTCTGCCACAATGAGTGGAGGGTGCTCCTATTTCTGCCTGAGGGAAACTTAAATGACCCCAATATTCTTTACTCGTCCTTCTACTACAAACATTTACTTGCACCGTGGTTGGGGGGTCTAGTAATTGCAAAAAAACATATTGATTCTAAAAGGACTTGTAGACCTTCCACTGAGTCTCGTTAGCCCTAATATTAACAAAGGTTTGTGTATAGGGATGCACCGAATCCAGGATTCGGTTCGGGATTCGGCCAGGATTCGGCCTTTTTCAGCAGGATTCGGATTCGGCTGAATCCTGCTGCCCGGCCGAACCGAATCCGAATACTAATTTGCATATGCAAATTAGGGGCAGGGAGGGAAATTGTGTGACTTTTTGTCAGAAAACAAGGAAGTAAAAAATGTTTTCCCCTTCCCACCCCTAATTTGCATATGCAAATCAGGGTTCGGATTCGGTTCGGTATTCGGCCGAATCCTTTGTGAAGGATTCGGGGGTTCGGCCGAATCCAAAAAAGTGGATTCGGTGCATCCCTATTTGTGTAGGAATTTGGGCCCATCAGTGCCTCAAAGTGTCCCCTGAGCATGTGAGGAGGAACCGTCAGGTTGTGTCTCCTCCCTGAGAAAGAAAGAGTGGAAGGCCTAGGACAGCTCTGCTAGAAATGTCAACCCTCATTCAATTCTATTCACATGGATGGAAAGACAAAAGATGGAGAACCAGAATTAGAAGAACCCAGTAAATATCAAACCTGGGAAGGGGAATGGGGGAAAGAAGACCTGTTAGTGCTTAAATCTGAAGGTTTATGATCCCATTGTTATTATCTACTCTGCTATAAAGCCATACATTGAGCATTTAGCTACTGTATCATATCTCATATATAGAGAATACATGTGAGTCGGGTTCTACAAACTGGACTTATGCAGAGAATGGACTGGAAATCTTTGCTCCAGTCCCTCAAGGTGGTGTGTGGCAGATCCCAGATATGATTCAGTCTAGTTAATGAAGGGACCCCTGATTACCATAAGAAACCCCGGTCACCCCCAGTGGAAAGCTGTACTTGGTTAGGGTGGAATTATAACAGATCCCATACCTGTATTATAATTCATATATATGTAATACACTTGACTTTTCCTTAACCAGAATGAAAACACTTAAGAATAAGTGTTCATGAAATAACCACAATTGCTGTGATTTCCAAAATGATATGTTTATTTCTGCAAGCAAATCATGCAAAAGTGATGTACTCAAAACTGTCATAGTGTATTACACAACCATAAAGGACTGAGATTCTCCCCAGGAATTATTCTGGCAGTTGGCACCCGTGCTACTTGCTGGGCAGTGGGATCAGAAAGGACAATTTGCTTCTCATTGCTTATTGTTAAATCCATAATAATTACATGTTATATAAGAGCAATGGACACGACACAATGCAGGGAGGTGGAATGGAAAGCGCTTGGGTGTCTTCTCATCAATGGACCCAGTAGTGAAATCAGCAACATAGAAGCAACTTATAGGAGAGCACTCACAGTCCTACTTGCATATACAAAATAGGAATAGGCAGCTGCCCCAAATATAAATATTTATTGGGGTACATAGTTGTTTTGTTGTTCAGATCCAATTATCTATCAATAACAGTGTCAGAAATCTTCATAAAACCTCTGCTACTGCTTTGCACATTGGTAAACTTGGCCCAACAAAAGTCATTCAATGCCGCCGTATATCCGGGATATGGTTCTGTCCTTCTCCTCTTCTGAGATGCCAAGACTCCACAATGGAACAGAAGGGGGAGTCATTGTTCTTTTGTTGATGGTTTATCTAAAACTACTAACTAGCTATTACGTTGAAATATGTTTCTAATATCATAGCAATCATTTTGCATCCCATTTACTCCAAATTCATAGATAACCCACAATTTCATCCAAGAATCACTTAATTTCCCTTCAGAACCCTCACCTAGATGTTAATTCTTACAACAGTTTGGATCTCCTTGCTGTGTATGTTGGGCACTCAGCATATACACTTCCCAGGACAAAGACTAAATGATACAGTATTTAAATACCGAAAAGATAAGTTTCCAATTAAAGAAAGAAGTGAGAGACAGAGCAAGGGTACTCACCCGTGTGACTCTCCTGCAACCCCTCTACTACAAACCCCAACGTATTACTTTGGCCTCTGGTGAGATGAAGCTGGTAAACCATAGACTAAAGTTTGCTGACCTACATGACTATCACTTATTTCTGGGGTTCTAGTGGAAATAATTTTGCATAAATGTGACCTCTTTCTTCTATATAACCCCACAGTGCAGAATATACAATAAACATTTCATAATATGATGAAGAACGTTGCCGTGGAAACTGTACATCTATTGTCTGGATGAAGGAGATGACAGTTTTGGTTAGGAGACGGTTATCATACAGGCTTTTTTATTATGAAACATTTACATCCTGGAAAGATGATTATCTGACATTTGTTTCTTTTAGGTCAACATATTGCTTTACTTTAAGCAAAATATACAGACATTCCCTCAAGACTTAATTGGAAGCATGGCCTATTGCTAACTCCCATATGTGTTTCTTTACATTGGGTATAGGCAATACGAGGCCATTGCTTACAGCGAGCAACCACTATGTAATAGACGCCAACTCCATTCACAATTCTTCCTTGACCCATTTGAGTGGTGTCAACTCCATTTCAGCTACACTCCCTACAGCAACATACCTTAATATAGAACTTATAGAACTTGCCACAACCTGCTGCAAATCATTCATCGTTCCTTTCCCTAAATAACTGCAGTCCTATCAAACCACCATTCTTTGTTCTTCTCTTTATTATGAGTTTTTTGATGATGAGTAGGATTATATATTTGACAGTGATGTACAAAACAGACAGGAAAAACTCAAAACAAACAGCCACAGAGTTGGGAGGAAATAAGAGTTGGGCACAGCCCAAAGTTGCATTTATGGTGGGACTAACAGCCTTTCTATTGCCCCCACCCCACGGCTTTTATAAAGGCCTTGGTTTTCATAAGGAGCAACTGACAGAGATAGGGGCCTCCATTCTCTATAGATAGTAATACAAACTCTTCAAATTAATTGAGAGAAAGTAGGTTTTAACCCACCAAGCTCTAATGAAGCCTGTTATGGGGATATGGATGAAAAAGCATTGAGGCAAGTCATGTTATTGCTTAGGTAATAAAAAAGACCATCAATACTTCAAGACACTGCTTATCCCATCCTCACTGCTCATCCTTAAATATATGGGTATCAGTCACGGCTGTGGCTGTTTTTTTGAAAGCGGTAGCAAAGGCACAAATGTCGGTCAACAGTGAGGTCCTGACTATTGCCTATGATTATGATACACAAATGTTATTTTACCAGTGTTACTCTGCTTGTCTCCTGTGTTGTTGTCTGTAGAGCAGAGACGGAACAAAGAAACAAAGAGAAAGTAGCTGCACAGTGGATATATGTGGAGGGATGTGACGGGACCATGTAAACCATGTAATGCTAGGGCGATGATTATATACATGGATTGGGGGGTTTATATATTTTTTCTTTGTGTTTTAAGAGCTGCAAAAGTTAAGAGGAAAGATATGTGTGAATATGAAAAGAAAGTTGGTTTGCAAAGTGAAAAAAGGTTATTAACAGAGTTGTCCACGTGGAAGGAGGATGGTGACCACTTAGTCGCTGTCACTTCTTTCAGCCAGAACAGCATCAGGGTCCTCTGTGATTTGCAGCAGAGAGTGGGGATCGGGGCTCTCGCCTCTCAACAGCTCAGCTCCTTCCTCTTCTTCCTCTTCATCCTCCCCTCCAACCTCCACCATCTCTGTGGCTTGCACTTCAACCTCCCCTTCTCGGATCTTCTTCACATAGAAGGTGAAGGGGGGCACTTTGTAGACGGCAGTTTTAGAACGGGCATAAACAACATGGTCAGGTGTGAAGGACTTTTTTAATTTGTCCCTAGAGGTCTTCATCTTCTCCTTTCTTTCTGATGTCACAATCTTAGTCCCCAACTTGTTCATTCTCTTCTCAAGATTGTGTCTGGTCTTTTCCAGGTTTTGCCTGGTCTTTTCCAGGTTTTCTTTGGTCTTCACTTTGGTTTTTTCCATTTTCTCCTTGGTCTTCACTTTGGTTTTTTCCATTTTTTCTTTGGAGAAAACTTTCTTTATGTCATCTACACGCCGCATTCCACTTTTCTTGATGCGCTCAGCTCTTGACTCCTCAATAATCTCTTCAACTTCCACCTCCTCATCAGACGATAACTGGATTTTCTCCTCTTCCTCCTCCTCTGCCTTGTTCTCATTTTGCTGACCTTCTTCAGCAACGTCTTGCTTTTCAGTGTCCTTTAGATTTTTGCTGATGCTGAGCTTGGAAGGCAATTTTACATCATCCTGGAGGGAGGAAAATTATAATTGTTAGACAACATATAAATACTTTACTTATATACATGTATAGCAATAACACCTCATTTCTTCTGAGCCACAGCTATGCATTTGTTATATTGGACGTAAAGTTGGTTACACAAGCAAATGAGATGGCTGGTCAAGAGCTTTCAACCACATTAACTGACCATTATTGCTCTGTGTATGGGAATTTCAGCTAACAATTCTGTACTGGTATTATGTACCAAAACCGGTTGTTCCTGACTGACAATCTTATAGATTAGTGGGAGCACAACCCACTTGCTTCCCAAAAATGTCATTATATACACATAATTCAATCCAAATTCAAATGAGAGAAGTTCCTATCATCAGTATCCAACAAGAGAAAGTCTGATCATGGGTTTCTATTGGAAGCAAGCCGGCTCTGAATGCTCCTCACTCACAACTCTGTTTGTCCATCACTAAACTGTAGCCGGAGTTACCCAATTTATTGCTTTGCTCAGCTGGCAGCCAGAGGGATTTTTTTTCCATCCACGCAGTATTTTCCATTTCTTACTGCTGTGCCAGAATTCTCTATAAACACAGAAACGTTTTGCTTTCTCCCACACCCAAATCAGGGAGCAATACACCGCTGAACTGGAGAGAGATATTCTGTTCAGCTCCGAGCACACTTGTTGAGAGCTAACACTTGTTGAATACTAACTTTTAATTGCATTATTACAAACGTGAAACCTATACCCGGGTTCCATTGCTTCTAATGAAACAATGAGAGAACAAATGAGAAGAAAGATTCTGTAAATAGCCTGCAATTCCTTTTTTACTTGTTCTTTTTATTTTCCCTTTAGATAGGTTGCAAAGGTAAGTATCTAGATAATAACCAGGCAATCAGATGGCACAGAGTTCGCAAAATGTGCTTACAATTTGTGCTTTAATTAGATCTCCACACTTCTTAATAAAGCACAAATTGTAAGCACATTTTGCGAAGTCAGTGGCATCTGATTGCCTGGTTATTATCGAGATGTATAAGGAATTGAGGAGCAGCATAGTTCCCAGATAGAGCACCACAGAAGTATATCCACGGGATTTTGATTTGTATTAATGGAAAGGTAAGTATGCACGCCAAGTACCCCAAGGCAGAGCAATAAATTTGCATTAAAATGTCAGGAATTGTCTCTAGGGCCAACATCAGAAATAATATTGACTGTGTCCTTCATCAGGGCCCAAGGTCAATAGTAGAGTAATAACCCAGGTAAAAAAAAAAGGTTTGTCTAAATACCATAAGACATCCAAAATTTGCCCCAAACCTAGTCCATTCCTAAAAAGTCTCCTCCTTTTTCAGGGCCCACTAAACTTGAATAATAAGAGGCCATTATACAGTATATGTATGGAAGCAACTGTTGCCAAAAATGCTGTCTTCTGTGTTTTGGGGTGCTATGTGCTCACATGTGACCAAAAAAACCCCCCTGAAATTTCCATTAATTATAATGAGAAATGATTTGAGATGATATACAGTTTTGCATGCAGTGGGCTGGAGAAAAGTGCTTGGAATGTAGTTGAGCTATGGCTGGAGAGCTACAAGTGCAAAGATTGTGCATAACAAGTAGTGGCCTATTTGGTGATGACAGATTTTCAGGGCCAAGAGGGGACAATGAGCTTGTGCTGAGGCAGCTGCTTGTATCCATCACAGTGACACAGGGGCCCAAAAGCAGCCAATAGTGTTGCTGGGGACCAAAGAGAATGCAGAGGGCCACACTGAGTTATTGCACGGCTCTCAATGCACAACTTACCTACAAGAGTAAATGTACTCTACACATAGGGAGTAATGGCATTAATGACAGATACATTTACCAGTCAGCTGCTGGGAAACAAATATGTGATTAGTGGCTGTGGGTTACTAGATGTGGCCAAACATAAGCCTTTTTTTTAGCCTTTGAGGTTTGGCCGACCAGGTCTAAATATTTCTCTTTTTGGAACATATCATTATGGGGGGGTGGGTTACAGTTATTGGACAACAGAGTACCAGATAAGTAGATGATAGAAGAGGGTCATAAATGCAAGTGATGCCCAAGTATAATATGGGGTGCATGGGCCCCAGACTATCAGAAAGAGGAGATAACAAGATACAAGGGTAATGGAGTAGGGAATTCATATAATCCCAAGTAAACTGCATGGCATGGTGGGAAATAAATGAGTGGGAGTCACAAATCAAACTCAATATCAGTTTTAAGTAATCAGCTCAAGGGTGTCTAAAACAACACAGAGCCTGGGCAAGGTCTGCAGACTTTTTAGGTTCAGACCCCTTATTCTCCAGACCTTGATTGGCCTTTAGCTCGTAACAAGTTCATATATACAGTACATGAAGAAGCTTGTTTGTAAGAGGATCTCTCCTGTGTTTACTGGGGTATCAAAAATAGTAAATAAACTATCAGTTCCCACTCTCACCCTAAGTGGCCTTCAAGTGGGGCCACCAGACACCGCTGAGAGCCCACAGTTAAGGCAGCACTGCAATAGCAGCTCACTTTGTCATTTAACCACACCATTTGCTGCAAATGTGAATTATTATTATTATTATTACAGTTATACTAATGTCAACAGTTTTTCAAAATGCAATCCAGTAAATCCCTGGTGTATACGTCAATAACACTGACTATAAACATGTCCCAATACATTAACATCATAATTATTAGAGAAACAATTTACCTCTAGTAAAGTGCTTTTTCCATACAAACACTTCCAAGTAGTTTGAGTGTTGCGAGGCAACAAAATATGACTATATATATTCCTACACCATGCTATTGGTTTCATGCGGGCTCTGCATTGGATGTTTCCAGCACTAAGATCTCAATGCAAGGAAAATGGGCCTTTGTCAAAGGTTGGAAGAAGTGATGCTGTTGCACAGTTAGCCCCATACAAGTCCCTATTAGGCACAGGTGTTGGGGGTATTTAAAAATTTGGAAAAGGTATGGACTTGTTCAGACCATCGGATGGTATTGTGATGCTCTCATCCATTGCTTTGTTTGATGGGAAATACAGGTTTGGCTGGGCAAAAGTGCTAGATCGTTGACCCAACTGTACAAGTTGAAGTGCACATTTGGGGTTCTTATCCCATTAGAATGTTGGAACTGACCAAGGAACCAACACATGACTTCAGTAGAAGACAGTAATATATACAGCACACACACACACAACAAGGTACACCCTCCATACTAAGTAGAGGCCTGGGTGCAACTGAAACAAGTAGCTTGTAGAGTAAAGCATGGCACCCTCACATCTTCAAAATCAAACAGCAGTTGATTCAAGCGTTTATTTTCCCTTGATAAAGGTCACCAATTGGACCAAAATACTGGGATTTCTAGGATCTGAGTGTGTGTATATATATTTTAAATGGTTGCCAAATATGGATTAATTGTATTGGTGGGCAGCAATCCATGGATAAAATGCCCAGCTCCTGATATTGTCATGTTCACCAGGGGACATTGGTGGCGCTACTAGGGGTGCTGGGAATTGCACCCAGGCCTGAACACCCTTGGGGCCCACTGGAGATGCAATGGTGCAGTCAGATAAGCTATAGGATACACTTTGCATGGGTATATGAATGTCTAGAGAGGCCCTGGCATTTCAAGGTCAAACATCCCCCAGCAGTCCAATAAATAGTGATTGTTCATGGTCTGGGTGAGTGTTCAACAGAGAATGAATGACAGGACACAGTAAATGCTCAAATACAAATCCAGCTGATGTTTTGTCCAGTTATCGGTGCCCTGCCCAGCAACATCTAGAACATAGAATCTGTTTTTGCAATTAGGATCTAAAGGGAAAATGAGAGAACAATGGGGAGAACTGGGGAGGGTGTCGGCTGCTAAACAATGAGCCCAAATAGTTCTGGGAAAAACAAGGTTCCTACAGGTTGATTAGAAACGACTGAGCTCCACAACAGCACCGACATATTTCTCTGCTGAGGAGGAAAAGCTAAAGCCTCAGGGACCCATAGACATGGCTGAGATGTTACTTTAAAAATAACTGTTGTGTTTGCAGAAATGCCAGAAATAAGTTGATGTGCAACACTATCTACAGACACCCCTGTCCCGGCTTCTCCCACATTAGAATCAGAGAAATAGCTGCAATTGATGTATCAATGGGACCACTCGCTGGAGAGACTTTAGTCAGGCACAATAGGGTTACCTGTGCTGTTACCCATAGCAACCAGATCTGTGCATGGCCAAGTGTGATGACCTCCCCAACCCAATAAGGTCACCTTGTGATGGCTGATAGCAGTTGGATCACATCAACTGGACAATCTTCAACCCAATGGGGGTTTTAAACCTGTACGATAGACGTCTGGACAATATTTGGCCAGATATCTACTAGACTGTCCATCTGATAGGGCCTACATGGGCAGATAGGCTGTCAACTTGGTCTGATGGGGCTAAATCTGCCCCTAAAATCTGCCCCTGTATGACTGGCTTTATAATAACCATGTAACCGTAACTGCTGCTGCTACTCTGGATAAATGCACATCAGCCTCAGTTTGTTTAATATGGATTGAATAAGGTTAGTCCATTAACACGAGAATGAAATGGTGGAATCCTGCAAAGTACAGAGTGACTGTATAGTAAGTCTTTTGCTCCTTATTTGTATACATTGATTTTACAGCAACTGCCACTTTAGGAATTGCGTCTCTCTTTATATCAGTATTGTCGTTGTATCACTGGTGTGTTACCACAATCTGACTCCTGGAATCCTCTTCCTTCCACAGTAACCGTTGTCATAACACATTTGTACAAATCTAAACTGTCTCTCGTCACATCGCACACTCGCAACCTCAAGGGATTAGAGCGCTCTGTCTGGCTGCACTCTCAAGTAAGGGAGCATCTTCTGTGCGTTTTTTTAAATACACCAATGCTTGCTTCTACTTGTTCCAACTATATCCTGTGTATACCGTATATACCCTGTATACATATCATGTACTGTATATATAGATCTCTTGTGTATATATAATCTGTAGGTATTCACACTTTGCCCTGCTCTGTGACAATCAGGCCTGGCTCAGGGGGCCAAATATCAGACCATAATAAAAGTGCTCCATAGCAAATGCCATTACCTGGCAAGTCAGAAAGGTCCCTATTAAAGGGGTCCCCAACTAAAACAAACCCTCAGCTGCCCCAGGTGCACTCGATATCCAACATTAAGGCCTAGTCACCTCTACTTCTAAAGTCCCACTAAAGGGCACATCAATCATAATTCTAAAACTCTTCTGCGTGTTTCTAGTCGCATCTCTTTCGCACTTTCATGGGTTTTTCACGTAATTTTCACAAAAATGGCCAAGAACGTTGTTCACACTGTTTCCACAGATGTGTCCCTTGCTTGTATTAAGCACCCAAATGTATATGAAGAAATAATGTAGAACAGACAAGTAAATATCCACAAGTCTGGATCTGCTGAGACTTGAGACGAAATGTTACATCTTGACAAATCAGCCCATAAATTCTCTTTATTTTATGTACAAATTTGCAGTTTGATATGTTGCGGCCCTGTCGTTCTCTGTAACATTGTATCTTATATTTCCCTTCTATTCTCAATCCTTTCTCAGATTCAAAGGCCACACACATGGGTAACTCATAAATCCAAATATTTGACTGTAAATGCTCTCGGAATGCACCGTAATATGATAAGAGGGTGGCACTTATAACATTCCTGGTACCTAGATATATAATGGATGTGATACACATGATCTGCTGGATAGAACTACAAACTGCAACGTTGCTTCTGGATTGCAACTCCCAGCACCTCTGAGCAATCACACAATTTAATAACACTCACAGCTTGCAATTCAAACAATTCAGTGGAGAATCCGTGTGGATATTTGGCAGGTTAATGAGTGTCAGTGCAGATTTGGGTGGGTCCCTAGAGGTGCCCTAAGGACAGTGGTATGTTCAGCTCCCCGGGGCCCCTGTGTCAGTGAATGAAAGATGAACAGGCAGATTGTGGTTGCCCCTGGGAGAGCAGCAAATGGTCAGTTCCCGTAGGCTGGAGAAGCGATGGGATCTCACGTGCCTGGAACATGAATCACACAGCTAAATATGGATTGGAGCTCCTGCCAAGTGAACACCAATTTAGTGTCTGCTTACAGTCCCCAGTGTGGAGCAAAGGAGAGGACTTAACAGGGGGCCCGCTCCCCTATATCCTCCTAGCACCCATTCTCATGCCCACGACAAAATCTCTCTCTTTATGTTTTTCTGGGTTCAGTAAAATCTTTTTAGCCTCCCTTAACCTCTAGGAAAATTATTTTATCCACATACTGAAAAAAAAGTTTAGATTCTCTTGTCCCTCTACACAAATGGGCACCCCCATCCCACCCTGCAACTTGCATGTTATTCAGATTTTTGGGTGCAGTTAGGCCCTGGATGCCATGAATGAATTACATAGGCAAATGCAGCATTTGTAAATGGCTCCTCTTTTATCTGTTGCTAAAAACAAAGCCCTAAATAACCAAGTATTTTTTTTATTAAGTAATTAGGCAGAAAGCACAAAACTATCATACGATCTAGAAATGGTGAAGAATTGACAACAAGTGGAAAACACTTAAAGGGCAGATCTAATAAATGCAAATCAGTATCCGGCATCTTGAGCAGAAGAACAAAGGGAAAGAGTGTCCCGTTGTGAAAAGAGATATAAAATATTTCTTTTTTATGTTACTTGTCCTTTAGCTCCTAAGCAAGGTGTGATTGCCATAGGCTTGCGTAGCTCTGCTGCCAAGTAGTGTTTACTCCTCGGGCCATGAAATTCTTGTTCCTCCACACGGTACAAATGTCTGTCCAGTCAATAAACTTCACTCATTTAGTATCATATGATACATCTGCCCTTTTAATCTCCATGCAGGAAGTTATTCACTGGCTTTTAGCTCTCAGCCCGGCCTGCAGGGCCCACACAATACAGTGGGGCCCCTGGACAGTAACACATAACAAGCAATCAGCATTATCCGCTTATTCTGCACATTGCAAGTAGACCAATAAAATCATTTCATTTGTTGGGGCCCAGGAGTATAGAGAGAATAGGACCAGGGTAGGATTTATATAGTGGGCACCCCTAGGCCCGCTGCCATTCATCGCCCCTATCCTCCCCCTCTTCAAGCAATTTATCATCATCGGAACCAGAGCAATGGGGATTTGCACACGTGAAATTGAAATATCTATTGAATCTCCTGTGAATCTCCAGTGTTTCTGAACCAATGTGGATGTGGTTGGGCAGCATGCCTCCCCCTAAAATCCAGGCCTTGGTGGCCTTTCCACAAATCTGGGCCTCACTAGGACTACAGGGTCAGAGCAGTAGAGGTCACTTACTATACCATTATCCATTACTTACCAATGACATATATTATACCTGTAACATTTGCTTTTTCACCATTTTTGCCAGCGTGGCCCTGGATGTCAGGTTCTGATAGACCCTAGGTGGCTCAGTCCAATCCTGAGGGCAGTTTAAAGATTTAATTTGTTGACTCAAATATATAAATCAGTGTAATACAAATAAGTGAATCCGCTTCCAAAAGCAGTAACAAGTAGAATGTTATGTGTGAGCCGTGAGCAAGAGCAGCATTGTCTAAGATGGAAATGTATGCCAGGTATGTGCTTGACACCCATCTCTAACAAGGACCCCTTGTTTTCTGCACAAATGAAGCCTAAGGACTCTACCTTCTACTTGCTGCAATATAAACCCCTTTATTCAATTATCCACCATGTTTCCTGGGAGACTTGGGACTCTGTCTGCTTCCTCTGGGGATTCCAGCTCTGTCTCACGTAAATTCTCTTCTATAGCAACCCTCAACTTCATCGTCAATTATAATAGAACTGACTTTATATCTCTCCAACCTGATAACAATTGATTTCTATGAGGAGCAATCATCACACCCGCTGCTGAAACCCTATGGCTGGAAGAAGGTTGAAAGGAATACATTTTTATTGTTATTGTCATTTTTGTATGACTTTTCATATTCTCGTTTCTTATTCAAACAACTGCTTGGTTGATATGGATCCCAGCAACCAAATGGGTGCAAATGGGATCTACCGAACAAAAAGCAAAATAATTAAAAAAACAAAAACCACCAATTGCAAATTATCTCAGAATATCACTGTGAACATCATACTAAAAGTTGATTCAAACTTTTAAGGGCCTAATACAAAGGCGAATAATCGGTCTGGAGGGACTAACTCCACAGCTTTTGACTAAAATCTCACCAACTGATTTCGGAGATTTGTAAAAAGCTGAATAATCACACAAATGCGCTGCTGCGACTTTTCCCAGTTTTAGTTTGAAAAATAAAATTCTAAATATGACGAAAATGACACTTGGGTCAGTATCTCAGTGCGACTGCCGTGAGAGTCAATCAGAATATCCCGGTCAACAACTGACTGAGCTTTATTGCTCATGGTGGAGTCTCCGTTCCTCCAATTTTCAAGGGTATGGCCATTTCTGGAGTAAAAAGCCATGTGATAACAATATATTTGTGAAAGCATGGGACCCCAAACCTCTTTTTATTTGGCAAGTGCAAAGTACTAAATTTGTGTGCACTGGTGCCATTTGTTCCCATATGTGCTGCTGACAACTTGTGGCAGAACTAATGCTCCCACCCAGCCTGGTCTGATAACGGACACGGTAGTGCCACCATGACACAAGTGAACTGTGGAATAACTGGCAGTATAGATATGCTGGCAGTTGCAGGTTTCACCTATAACCTTGCATGTGAATACATGAGACATTGCATCCATCACAGCCTGCTCAATGGGCACTACTTTCTTTATTTACCTTGGAATTCTGTGAAGAAGAGACTATATTATCGCTATAAAGCCTGAAGGCCGCCTGGTCTCATTAACGTGTTTATCTCCTAATGGCCTGCGTTGGCCTCTGTTATGATCCAATTATTGGCCCGTTGGATCCAAATGGATGAGCCCATAGGTGAGCATATTGGACAAAGGTGTTGTGGGGGTGAATGTCATGAGCACAGTGTTGTGTCTAAAAAGTCAAAATGCAAAGCAATAAAAATGTTTATTCTTAAATCAGACACATGTTGTGGCCACAGTGTTCTCAATAGGGAAAGTATCACTTTCAATAGGAAAGCAGCATTAGTGTGTCATTATTTATGTACAATGGGGAAATAGCCCCATAGACGTATGACCACGCCTCTGACCCACCCAGCGACATCAATTATTTTTAAACATTGCCTAAAAAACAACCAAAATCCCCTGTGATCTCCCACAAGTTCACCCTGCCCCTTTGCAACCTGCAAATTGTCTTTTACAATTATTGGGGCCCCCTTTGCTGGCTGGTGACTGCAGCACTTTAGGGATCCCATTGTATATTTGTACAGGGAAATATGGAGAGCTGGGCACCCGCAGTAGTAAAATGCTATTGTGCAGCAGCAGTTTGAATATTAGGAGGTAAATTGTTTCTACACAATATAATGTGTATAATGGCAGAATTGGAATTGCACTGGGCTATAAGTGTTGTTCTTGGCATAATCTAATTACAAGCAAAACCAGTAAAAACCCTGGTGATATATAAGGCCTCCCCTTTAACATGAGCAACTGTTAGTAGGTTACTAAGGAGCGTAACCCCCAGAGACCCTCATGACTGATCAGGTCACAATGTACAATGGGCAATTCCCAAAGCCTCAGCAAATCTACTCCCTGCCACACCCTGATATGGACCAGCAAAGAATAAAGCTCATTCTATATCATTCCTTCTCATTTACTGCACCAACACAAACACATATATTGACTATAAGCCGCTAGTAAAGTTATAGGTATATTTGCAATCATCAACCTAGCAGATATACTGTTTGTGATACTTTATTCTTCTTATTAATATAAAGCACCAACATATTGTGTAGCACTCTAATGTAGTAAATTACACATCCATCAGGTTCAACCTCTTAAGCCAAAGCTGTACAGTCTACATTCAACATACAAACTAAACTTCTATTTTACAAATAATAATAATGATCGCGGGCCCCCCTACTTCATTCATGATGGGAATGTGCATCTCCCGGGCTTTTCCCCTTATTTGTCCTGAAACGTTATTGATGGAGGCCCAGAGCCCTTTAGTCATTTTCTTCCAGTTATATATTTATATAACCGGGTCATTGCACCAATGAGAGTTGAGAAACTCTGGGCAACGCACGGCGGGTTACCAGGGGCAGCAAAACGCAGCTCCTTGTAACTTTAAGAGCCGAATTTCCGGTTTTCAAAGGGGCCAGGATAGCCCATGTGTTTAACAAATGTATCTGTGGCTTTCTCCACCTAACCTTTTTCCAACAACTCCAGCTGTGAGTTGCTGACAGATTTCACCTCCTTTAATTGGCTGCTTCCAGTTAGTAAGAATGGTAGGCTGCGGAAGCACACTAATTCATTATTAATATATCAAACACTATTAAAGAAAAAATAAAATAAAATCGATGGCATCCACTGACAGTTGCCCATTGAAAAGGTCCTGCATTGAGTTTTTCCTTGGCTCTACGGTGAAATCTCGAGTGATGAGTGCAAAAGAAAAATGCAAAACTAGCAGCACTCCCAGCATCCTGAGCATCAGCAGGTGCAACACAAGAACGTTCATTTGTAAAGATGTTTCAGCATACGTCTTAATGTAAAGAACAGCTCATATATAAACAAATATAATGTTTGGGTTAAATGGGAGGTGTAGTTCGCCAGAGCCAGAGATCCAGCAGTTAAAGTTGAATGTAGTGTGTGTGCGTGGGAGTATGACACTCTGGTAAGATAAACCCAGAATGGCAAATATAATGTTAGGCATGTATCTAAGCTTAGCTGTCGGGAGATATCAACCAACACTTGCCAACAGCTGCAGTTCACAAAGAACAAATCATTCATAGTGCGGTCCTATTCTCATCAGGGAAATGCTTCATTGTGAAAATTAGTAACAAAAATGATATTGCAAATGACCGAGAGCTAGATTTGTAACTACAAATATGTGAAGTGTCTCTAATGGGGAGACATAGATTTGAGCAGTCATGCAGAAGAGTTATAGGTGGGACAGGAGAAGAAGACCTACCTGTGCCACCACTCTAAGATCTTACCTGGTAAATCATAACTTTGAAGTTTCTGCGTCTTAGAAGCTCAGATTCGTTGGACTCCAACTTTTTGATTTGTGTTGCCTGTTTCTCCAGGTTCTGTCTCACCGTCTTCACATTGACGCTCACCTTCCTCACCTTCTCCAGCATCTTACTGGCTGTGTTGCTGGTGGTAGCGTGGGATTTGCTTAGCTTGGAAAGTTCTCCTTGGATGCTGCCAACCACATTTTCCATCTCCTGTTGTCTCTCTTCCAACTGGGTCTGAGTGAGCTGAATCTGGTCCACTGCACCTATAATCTTGTCAAGAAGGCTTAGCACCATTACCCCATTGATCTGGTCTGCCTTGATGGGTTCACTGGGTTCGTTGGGTTCATCTGTGGTCTCCTCCGGAGGAGTCTCCGGGGTGGTGGGTTGCTCGATAATCTGTAAGGTCGTGTCCGCCATGTTGCCAGACTTTTAGCAGGGCTTCTGCCTTGCTTCTATTCAAGTTGTAAATGGAGAAGGAAGAAAAACAAGTGGCGAGGGATCCAGCAGACACTTTGATAATTCTAGTTACTGGGATCCTGGCCAGAAATAGTTGAGCATGGGATATGTGTGTGTGTGTGACAGAGAGGGAGAGACTCTGTGCAACAAAATTGTGCTCTGCATAACTGTACTAGATGGGCTGGACCTAAGGGAGGGGGGCACGAATATTCCCTGGATCCCTGTCATTGGATAACTCCACCCTGGCTATATTGGAGACGTTTGGAGCTAACCCCACCTCTCCCTCCTCTATGATTAAAATAGCTATAAGGGAGGTGACTTCTCCCCTTGCATGCAAGCGCAGGCTGTGGAATGTACCAGCAGAGGGGAGAAGGGGATCCCGTTAACCCTAAAAAACAAAAGTAGCTGAGATGTCCACAAGATTCATTGCACCTCCAAGGTTTAAATAGGACCACTGATATGTATTTGGCATAGTCACAGTTTTTATATCTGTCGTGTTACAGACAATTGTATTATCTCTGTGCAAAGGAAACGGGAGCAAAGGTGGCCCAGTGTTTTTGCCTTCATTTGGTGCAACGTTTTTCTTTTCTTTGACATTAACAGAGCAAGCAGTTTGCAGAACTTTGCTCCACTTCTAGCCCCCCCCCTCTCTCTCTCTCTATATATATATATAAGTTTATTTTTGGCACCCTATTATGCCTTGTGGCACTGGCACACTGAGCGCTGCTTTTGCACCATGTATTGATGCCACATGTCACAAGTGAGGCTTAGATGTAATTACGATTCATTATGAGAAATTGTTTCCATATACAGTAAATAAAATGGGCAGAGAAGTATTTTACTGTGTACACTTATGTCTCTGTGCCCAAGTCACTGTGTGGGGGAGAGCGCTGGCATCCCCATTGTTCCCTACATTGCGGGGGCAAAACAGTACATTCCAGCATTAAATCTATTCTCAAAACAAGTAGAATACTCTTATAAATGTCACGGCCATTTAGACATGAAATATTTTTATATATTTCATGAGAACTCAGCCCTCCAACTCCCATCGCCTCCCAACAGACAAAGGTTTGATGCTATTATTCCAAACAGGGACAGAGCTTGGACATACCTGTTAAAGAAAATATACAGATTTTAATTTCTTTTACTGTGCAAAGTTTAAAAACATTTATGCATGCTCCATTTGTGCATGACATAAGGCCGTGTATGTGGCAGGTGGGTGGGCTTGGGGGAAAGATGGCTGGAAAGTGCATCTCAGCAAATGGAAAAGTGCTTGGAAGCATAAACAGTCAGATGTTTCCCCTGTAGGAACACTCCCTGGGTTTGTCAGGGAATTCCATGCCGTTTGGCTTAGTCAGAGCCCACTCCCCCATGTAAAAGCAGGAAAGTTAGAGCTCAAAGAGGGGCCCGAGGAGTCACTGGCGGCTGGAAAAAGAGCTGTGGAAAGTATGTGGTGATGAGGAATTTCTTGTTACTGTTGGGCCCAAGCCTTTTGGGGAGGTAAAGACAAATGAGCAATTCTTTTGAGAGGTCAGGGCACCATTGTTTAAAGACTGTAAAATACACTCAATAACAATGGTGATTTTTTTTCTTGAAACTTGTAAAGTGCGGACAATTGTCTCAGAGGGGCTCATGTGTCAGGGCCGAAGGCTCAGGATGGAGTTACGGACCAAGGAAGAAGCAGTTGCCAACACACCCAGTTCGAGGTATCCAAAGGGTTAAGAGAGTAACAAGGTCAAGTCCAGGCAAAAGGGTCAGTTCGGGCAGCAAGGGTTCAGTAGACGGTATAACAGGCAGAGGTCAGGATCAGAATCAGTAGAATATCAAATATAACGCACCCAGGAACACACAAAGTAGAAGTTATTATCAGACAATGTCTGTAGGCCTCTGGCATTCTTTTAAGGCAGTTTCGCTCCAAAACGTGAGAAAATGTGAGAACGTTACGTGCTGATGTTGCACATTGACGCTGCACTTTTTGACGCCAGCGTCATGACTCCACACCCAGTTTGACGCACCGGCGTCCGACATCCCACGTGGTTCCCCTGGGCGCCGCCATTTTGCGGATGACGCAGACGGAGTAAGAAGCACCGGCGAGTGTTCCATACATTACGATACTAAGGCCAATGATACACAGGGGGGTTGCAGCCCATGTTAAATTACAGAAGACAAAGGCACAAATGCTCTGTCATTGCAGTTGAATTACTCTAAATGCACAAAAGTAACTTCTCCTGATATTTTTACAAATAAATGATATAAATGTGTCATTGCCCTATGGGTGATTAAATATATGTACTGGAAAGCTCACAAGAGGGTTTCTTTAGGGAATTTGTGTTGGTGTTTAATGCTTTCTTGCCCCTCTTGCTCCCTATTCCTACTATTCACTAGTCTGTCACAGTTATTCCCACTGTTCATTCTAAGGCAGGCGCCACATTCCTACAAATGTGCCAAACAGATGCCCTGCTTGTGAGCACACACAAACAAACACAAACACACACAAACACACACAAACACACACAAACACACACAAACACACACAAACACACACAAACACACACAAACACACACAAACACATTCACACAGCGGTGCCAAATAAACACACACACAATGCGCAATGGTATTGACAACTGTCTCCTCTTATTCCATTTCTTAGGCTCAGGGGTTTTATCCACAGGTCAATTGTAGGTTTTATGGGATAACTGGTCAATATAGAGACTTATAGAGCAAAACATTGGGTAGGAATGGCATGAAGCTGCTGGGTATAAATATATAGGACAGCTCATTCCCAAAATGTCATGTGCATCTATAGAGCTGCTTGCTGGAGATGTGGTGCATGGGTATGATGTGGCCCTACAGCAAAACATTCAGGGCACCAATATGCATCCACCATGCACCCTCTCCCCACTTCTTTGTTGCAAGAAAAATCAGGTGCATCTTTTAGTGCCTAAGGAATAGAGAAATGTCTCACTTGCTGGCACCACATGGAACCAATTGGCAGTATTGTCTTCTGAAACTGCCATCTTCTCAGCCTTAGATCCTTCCAAACTGCCATTTGACTTGCTGGTGCTGACCAAGCCTGGCTGATAAAATTGCTTCTGTACCTGATTCTTCTGCATCTTGGGCTGCACCCCCCCTACTTATTAACTTTATATCAACAGGAGTAGACATATTTGTCCATAAAATAGTAGTTAAAGGAGAGCACTCATAGAAGCAGATACTGCTAAAACATTTTATTATTGATTACAAATCACACAACATGTTTCGGGCATGGCCCTCTCTCAGGTGTAGACATATTTGCTTACTCTACACACCTGCCTAGTTATTGCTTTTGTTTAGTAGGGCCACTAAAACGTACTTAGTTACTAAACGGTTTCCCTGACCTTGACTGACCACCCTACTCAAACTTTTGGTTTCAGATGATGTTCAGGACTTACTGTGAGTGATTCTGCAATGGTTGGACTGCTGTGGGACAACCTTCTTCTTACTTTATCTGCTGCCACAAATGAAAAAGGCTGACAGTAAGAACAGAATGAATTCTAGAGATATTTCCATGATAACTGATCTTGGCTGGAATGCTGGGAGAGAATGAAATTGCTGACAGCTCCTCCTCCTCCATCCATGCAACACTCTTCAGGTACAATATTGTGAAGGTGCCAGTTCTGTGAGTGGTATAAAGGGTGAAGCTGAAGCATCAGACACATTCCAGGAATATCTGTGTGGCACACTCCTATATCACACTGCTAAAGTTCATCAGGGAGGGGTTCTGTGTAGTAATTTTGGAAATTACAAGAACACTGAGAGAGAGAGAGAGAGAGAGAGAGAGCTTGGCTCTTGTCTGAAACATTATGGTTAGGACCAAGCTACCAATAAACATTTAGGCCTTCAACAGACACAGAGAAATATTTCGGTTTTATGATACCGCTCACAGTGCAGGGAAATAAATCAACAAGGAATCAGGTCCCTGGAACCCAATATTCATTATATATAGTAGAATACAGGCCAGGTGTATATATCCAGCAGTGCAACCGGCAGCTGAAGTTGTTGGCAAGAGCTTTTTATTGGAAACTGGCCATGGACCTTATGGGACTGGAATTTCAGAAATCTTGCCTCCCCTATTAAACCCATGGGCCAATCCTATCGCTTAGTGACTGAAAGTTGAATATTATAGTTCTGGACTCTGAGGTGTAAAATCTTTTCAACAGTTTTCCGAACAAGAGTGAAACAGAAAGACAGAAGTGGTACATCTAGTGCCCCCACCACCCCTGTGACGCAGACTCCTGCCTCTTCTGCCTACTCCTTGTTTCAGCCCCGAACAAAACATCACAAAGGTGTATGGTCCCTCACATACTATTAGTCCATCATTTAACCACCATTAACAAGGAAACACGTTGGATTAGGTGATTCTGCTTATTAAAAGCCCATTTAGTGTTGGCTTCCTTGTCAGTGTTACTTGCCTTCCCTGGATATTTTTTCACAAAATCCCTACATTTCAGTGCTACGTTTTCATCAGCTATGAAGAAAAGAAGATTTGGGTTAATTCAGTGAGTATTCTTTCACACTGAAAGAACAGAGTAAGTTGCAGAGCTGCACAAAACAAATTCCAGGTATATTTTAAGGCAGGGAAATGTGAGAATGCAAAAGGCAATGGAGTCTCTTAAAGGGATCCTGTCATCAGAAAACATGTTTTTTTCAAAACACATCAGTTAATAGTGCTGCTCCAGCAGAATTCTGCACTGAAATCCATTTCTCAAAAGAGCAAACAGATTTTTTTATATTCAATTTTGAAATCTGACATGGGGCTAGACATATTGTCAGTTTCCCAGCTGCCCCTGGTCATGTGACTTGTGCCTGCACTTTAGGAGACAGGAACAAGGTGAAGCAGAGCAAACTCTAATAACTTCCCAGAGAACGCCTAGTGCACAGGGTAGAGGTACGGCAACCCCCAATATATAGTAGAATGAGAAAAACATACTGACCATAGTGCAAACAATATAAAGAGTGACCAATTAAGTTAATTAGCATACACAATTCACTTTAGGAGAGAAATGCTTTCTGGCAGACTGCTGTTTTTCCTTCTCAATGTAACTGAATGTGTCTCAGTGGGACCTGGATTTTACTATTGAGTGATGTTCTTAGATCTACCAGGCAGCTGTTATCTTGTGTTAGGGAGCTGTTATCTGGTTACCTTCCCAATGTTCTTTTGTTTGGCTGCTGGGGGGAAAAGGGAGGGGGGTGATATCACTCCAACTTGCAGTACAGCAGTAAAGAGTGATTGAAGTTTATCAGAGCACAAGTCACATGACTAGGGGCAGCTGGGAAATTGACAATATGTCTAGCCCCATGTCAGAATTCAAAATTGAATATAAAAAAATCTGTTTGCTCTTTTGAGAAATGGATATCAGTGCAGAATTCTGCTGGAGCAGCTCTATTAACTGATTCATTTTGAAAAAAATGTTTTTCCCATGACAGTATCCCTTTAACTGGCCACACATAATGCACTTCATTCAATTGCTGTACAAATCCTGTGATTATATTGCTGTACGTAATGAAGTCCCATACAGTTTATTGGTTCTGTAGGAAACAGATGGTCTGACTTAAGCTGGCCATAGACACAAGATTTGATCGTATCAATCTCCATTTTGTACGATTTTCCGTGTGTGGAGTGTTCCCCGACATTTTTCGTGCCATGGCGATCGGTCGTTCAGACAATCGGACAGGTTAAGGTGGCCATACATGGGCTGATAAAAGCTGCCGACAGACTGTGTCGGCAGCTTATTGGCCCGTGTATGGGGCCCCACGACGGGCTTCACCGATCGAGATCTGCCTGAAAGTCGGCCAGATCTCGATCGGATGGGACAGAAAATCCCGTTGGATCGCGGCCGCATCTATTCGTTGATGCGGTCCCGCGATCCAACCGCCCATTTGGGCATAGTTCGGATCAGCCCACGATCGGATCAGCCGATATTGCCCACCTCAAGATGGGCATATCGGAGGGAGATCCGCTCGTTTGGCGAGCGCATCTCTCCATGTATGGGCACCTTTAGAAAATTTGTGTCGGCTACAGATAATATCTCTGCATGTATTGCCGATCTGATGATTTCAGTGGGAGACCATCTTTTGTCGGACATAACTTTTGTACGATTGCTGTCAGGGGCAGAACATCGGCTGATCTGTTCTTTTACTACTTTATTTGATCTGAATGGTGAGTGGCAGGTCGGGTGATGGCACCGTACGATTGTTCATCCAATATCTACAGTAGGTAAATCTGCACGTCTATGGTCAGCTTTAAGATGCCTTAATAACCACCATACAGCCCTAACAAAATATTCTGGTGGGTCAAGGATTACATTTCCCTCAGTCATTCACTTCTTTGAGACTCATCATGAAAATATTCCTCTGAGCATAAATGATAAGAAGTTCAATTTGCAGAGGCCACTCCTGGAATAGAAGATTAAGGCAAAGGCTGGGAGTGCTTGAAACAACAAGAACAGCCGTTATACACAGAGTTAAATCACCGGGAGAACATTCCCTTTTGGCTCCTGGCACAGGAACACCAGGTTTCCAATAACAACACAAGGAAAATGGAAAGGATGAAGTAATACATGTTTACTCCTAGATTCCACCTTAACAAGTGGAATCTCAGGGCTGACTTGTGTTTGCAGTACGGGGAGATAAGGGTGACTTATGGGTTTCTAAGGAGATTCCTTCTGATGATCCTCCTGAACCAAGTTCCATGAAGAACTACACGTTGGAATGTGGCTACAAGAAGCTGACAGACGTATAAAGAAAAGTATTAGTATCACAATGGCTAAAGGTATATGGCTGCAATGTGGCACATAGTTTAAATGAACAAAGTTGTTGAGCTGAAAATAATAGACAAAATAATAGATCATATTAGGAAATATTCCAATATCAAATACAAGCAATGAAACTCAAACAAACATAGTGTGGGGGGGGGGACTAGGAATGTAAACCCTTGATCTGCACCGAGAGAGAAAATCCATATGGTGAATTTGAGTAGTTGGCACAAAGTGGAGCTGAACATTTATTATGTTACTATATCTGTGCATAAAAGTCTCAGCATATTAAGTGTCATGTTGGGCATGAGAGGCATAAGGATATACAAGTGACTCGGTAGGTTCTACTCTTAAAAGTACCAACTTTTTACCCTCTTCCCTGGTAAAGTGCCACCCGTTCTCACCATGCCTTGTGCAGAAGTCCCCTGATCTATTATATACCCTCACATGTCTCTGTCCCCCATGGAGCTTACAATCTACCACATTCACACAAGGACTCATTAGTCCAAAAACCCAGTCATAATTATGCAAATTTCCCTGCAATAGTTGCATAAATAATCCTATTCACTTGCATTAAAGGGCGCTCTTTGCACTTCAATATAGTTATATATATCGCTCTGTCCTTCCTGCCCCTGATCCAAATGGAGCACAGTCGCACCAACTCACCCAGGGGAACTCGGGAGCTATTGCCACTTTCCAACCCAGCAGTAGCCCCAGGGACCCACAGCTCCTTGGGTCAATCAATGCAACTCAATCAATGCAACTCAATCACTGCAACTCAATCACTGCAACTCAATCAATGCAACTCAATCACTGCAACTCAATCACTGCAACTCAATCACTGCAACTCAATCACTGCAACTCAATCACTGCAACTCAATCACTGCAACTCAATCACTGCACATGACCAAAATGCTAAATGCTGATAATGACATGAAATTTTCAGCACAATTCCATCTGATTTATTAAGCAGTGCAGGTGGCAATGATGGAATAGTCTAAAAAAATGCTGCATTGTGGATAAAAAAAGTACTAAATGTGAGGGCGAATAGCAATTTTCATGCTGTGATGCAATAGGTGAATCAGCCAATGAGAGTGGTGCATTGAATCAGGCGCTAATTACCCTGTCTGCATGTGTTTGGGGTGAGGGAAGAAAATAAATTATCCAGAGTAAATTAAATGATTGTGTATATTAGGGCAGAGACACACATGGAGATTCTGGGACATTTAGTCGCCCGACAACAAATCTCTTCTTCGGGCAACGAATCTCCCCAAACTGCCTTCCCGCCGTCTGGAATCTAAATCGCCCGCGGGATGGCACTTGGAGCGCTTCGTTTTCCGAAGTTGCCTTACAAGAAAACTTCGGGCAACTTCGGAAAACGAAGCACTCCGAGTGCCTTCCCGCCGGAGATTTTCATTCTAGCCAACGGAAGGAAGTTAAAGTAAAAAAGGAGGTTCCAGGGAGAGTTTTCGTTGAGATTTTGGAGGCACAGTAACAGGGTTTCTTCTGATGGTTATTGCCCCAGGCTTATCATTAATTAGCGTGTTGCTCTTTTTATCTCAGCCCTGATTCATATACATTTTTCATTTCCACGCATTACCATAAAAGAAATAGTTTGGCAACAACGAAGCTTAATGATTCAACATTTCCACTTCCTGCACATTGTTTCTTTAAAGCTGGGAACTCGGCCATTCCTCTGATGAACATGATTCCCCATCAGGCTTAGAATAATAACCCCTAATATGTTTGCAAGCTGCCTTTTATCTTACAGGTCGTACATATCTTTAACCCTTTTGTGCCAATTGTAAAGCAAGTGGCAATTAATATTCTATAATTACAACATTTATCAGCCATCCCTGCTTGTAAAAGCTTTTCCAGATATTGTTCACTTTCTAATCCGTCCCTGTGATGTTGGAGCAGAGCTTTCATCATACTGTGAAGTTTAAGGCTGTGGAACACGGGGCGTATTTCAGCTGGCAGAGAAGCACCCAATCTCATTTCATTTCATGGAATCCTCCCGTCACTAGATTTTGTCCAGAACACAAACAGGCATTGCTGTTAAACTAAGTGAGAGGTTGAACCGGTACAATCTGGAGCTCTCCTGCCATTACATTATATGTTGGAATATGCGGAGTGTTTGGGTGGAGCAACACCGTTAGGAAAGGTTGTTAGACTGCACAATATACATTAGGGGTTATTTACAGTCACAAGTGCAGGGAATAAAGTGCAATTCTGAGCACATTTGCCATTGTGTTCCCCATAATGCAACATTTCCCCCAGAATTCCAGGGGGAGTTGATGTGTCTGATCCAATTGTGCTCACACTTCAGCGTAAATCGGATGCAATCCTACTGCAGGTTTTCCAAGTTCAGTTCAGTATGGGAGTGATTCATTTAGATGCAGTGTAGGACAGACACACAGAGATACCCATGGAAGGAGGCATTTGTAAGTAACTACCCACGATTGGCACATGTAATGTGTTTTATGTACATTAATTCCAGCTAATGCCAAGGGGCAGGTATTGTCACAGCATGAAACCCTCTAGTTTGGCATTTCAGCAGCTATTTGGTTTATCAGATTCATAGCAACCAGGCAGTGGTTAGAATGATTAACTGGAAGATGAATCAGCAATGAACAGAAAGATATACAATGAATAACAAATTACACCACTAAAGGATTCCATAACAATAAAATTGCAGCCTCACAGGGCAACAGTTTTTTGGTTGCTGGGGTCAGCGACAGGGTCGGACTAGGGGGCCCAGTGCTGTTTTTGCTGTGACGGCCTGAAAAAAGGGAGGTCATGGCAGGAAGAAGCGTGCGGATCTGGGGGGCCCCCCCTGCCGGCCTAGTCTGACCCTGGTCAGCGATTCCAATGTGAAAGCTTTTTTAGATGCCATTTACAGCCTCTGTGTACAGTCTAACAGCCTAAACAGTAAATGATTCTAATATTACCCTAGGGTTGCTGTGCCCTTTGTACAGCCCCACACCCTCTGATCAGCGGCAGAACTACCAGCACGGGGCTAGGGGTGAATCTACAGCCCCCAATGGGACCTACGGACAGGACTCTGAGGATACTGAAACCCTCTGTAAAGTGGTAAGGAGTATGGCACATGGTGCAGGGACTGGGGATCAGTGTAGATTTCGCTCTCCGGCTGCAGGGTCTCTGTTTTATTTCTGTCTCTCATCCTCTATGTCTTCTTTGCTGCTCAGATCAGCGGCACGTTGATGGTGGACTGGCTGCTTGTTGGTCTATAGCCATTCCTTCATTAGAATCATCGGTGCATTATACACAAGGCAAGTATTCGAAAGCCTTTATTTGACCCTTAAATGCAGAATCCATGATCATTGGGATTAGTATTTGTCACAACCCTGTTTCCATTGTTTTGTCCACCCCCTGTATAATGTATCCGTTGCATCTCCCTGGTGTAGCAGATAGTTAATACTAATCACGTAAATAATGCTTGTTTTTCTTGTTTGTGTGCGTCCTTTGGGGCTGAACTGATTTACACCATCATGCCATTGTGTTCATGTCAGAGGAACTGGAACCTGCAGAAAACAATTGGCAGAAGCTGTGACCTCCATCACAATTACAATCCTCATATCCTCAAACATTAATGACTTCCCCAAAAGGGCCACTTCTTCTCAGTGTTTCTTATACAAACCCCACCCCCCCCCCCATTTATAACATTACAGGTTATATTTAGATTTTTTTATTTGATTTTCTAATGATTTTGTACAAGTGTAGCCTTTAACTATTGCAAATATGATCCAGATACTCAGAACCTCTTTAAACCCTGGCCATTAACTATATTTACACCAGTGCAGAATGTTTTAATTCCCTTCTGAGCAAACACAGGGCAATTCTGCTCCTCCTGCTCTAGCTTCAAAGTCATAAATGTCTCATCACATCTGCTCAGTGTTTATGGCTGAATAGGAAAAGGGACAAAGCAGAAGAGACATTCAGGAAAATGATGGAATTAAAGAAAAGCAGCAGACCTGCTAATAGAAACCAGTGCTGTTTTAGCACCGTGCACCAGAAGCAGCGGAATCACAACAATTGCGCTGGGTGCAACAGCTTGCACTATTTTGACACATCAGGTGCAACTGCTGCACCTTTAGGGGAGGTCTGCATCGGGGTAAAAAAAAAACACTGTCTCCAAAAATGACACTTGTGACTGATTTAAAGGGCAATAATAGACTTTAAAGCTCCACAACCTGGGGACAAGCCGGCACAGAAGAACAGTTTATAAAACTACAGAACAAACCCCTTGATTTTAAGTTTTCCCTTATTTTACACCGTTTATAGCAGTCCCACCAATATATATAATGTATAATGCATGTCACACAATTTTTTCTGATCCCCTGGAAAATGTAAAATTGGGGTTCTACTGCTCTGCAAATAAAATACCGATGGTAGAGCGTGCAGCAACAAGATGTGCAAAATAGTTTAACTGTTCTGCAGTTAGGTGTTAATGTGTGGTCAATATTTCTGTATTTTTCTGCAACCTGTTTCCTGCACACTGACTTGTTATACAGCGAGCAACACACGGACACTATATCTAGACTATATGTAGACACTTTGAGCAATGAATAATCTGGTCTAGTAAAGAGCAAAAGGCAGTTATACAGGAACAGTGAGAATCTGGTCTCAGCAGACACTTTGCCAGGGAATGTCATAAAGTCCCCCTTGTAATTTTAAGAGCAGAATATCCAGTTTTTTAATTGTATAATCGGCTCCTCTAGGGTTGCCGTCTCTACAATTCCACTAGCCCTGAGTCAGGACTATGTTACACTGACATACTGCCCAGCACAATGACGTTGTCCTTTCTATTGCTTTATTAAAACACACCTCTCAAAAAATGACTTTGCCATCAAAGGAGTTCAATGTGTATAACAAACCAAAGCGGTGAATCTGTTGTTGGTACATGGAATAGCCACGTTTTTGACAAGTAGATATAATAGTGGGTGAAATGTTTTTACAGACTCAAGACGTGGCGGCATTAGAGCAGTTCATTTGGATTTATTGACTTCTACAGAGAGTCCAGAGAAATAATTAGCACCTCAGACTGGGTACAGTTGAAAGCATTCTTTTGGAGAGATATGCATGAACTATTAACATGAAATGCCATTAATGGAGTATGTAGAGCGCTGCTGCCAAATGTTACACCACCTCTTGAAGCTCAAGCAAATGTGTTAACATTACTTTGCACAATCAAAAATTCCTTGTATCCAAAGATAGCTGTCCCAAAGGCTTACTTTTCCATAAAAAAATTTCTTTATTTAAATTATCATTAAAAATTCAGTTACATACAGTCCCCCCTTACGCGTTTCGCACCCTCCGGCGCTTAGTCATAGGTGTATCTCCTATGGATACACCTATGACTAAGCGCCGGAGGGTGCGAAACGCGTAAGGTGGGCCTGGGGGGGCTCCTATAGATACACCTATGACTAAGCGCCGGAGGGTGCGAAACGCGTAAGGTGGGCCTGGGGGGACTGTATGTAACTGAATTTTTAATGATAATTTAAATAAAGAAAATTTTTTTTATGGAAAAGTAAGCCTTTGGGACAGCTATCTTTGGATACAAGGAATTTTTGATATGTATATCGCCTGTGAACTGGGGCGAGTACCTTGGGCTTAACCAAGTTTAAATCAGAGGTGGACTCCCAATTTTTATATACAGTATTACTTTGCACAACACACACATTTATTCATGGTTTCTAACAACCGTCTTTAAAGGAGAATCTTCTTTCTTATTCTTATTAAATGGTATCCCTTGTGATGTTCTGGTTATGAAGGGATACATAACAAAAATGACTATTCATAGGTCCTCATCTGGGCAAAAAAAGCAGAGACTTATATGAAGTCAAATGTAAACCACAAGCAATAGTTCTGTTGAACAGCTCAGTTCAATATGAGGCTTATAAATGAATTAACCTAATTAACCAAGGCCCCACTGAATGTGGCAGATTGTCTGTCTGGTTTAGGAATGTCACTTGCAACTAAAGTGCTGACCAACAACCTGCTACAGACAATGATGTTCCATCTTGTGTTTCTTCAGCACAATATTAAGCAGAAGATTGGGCCAAATTCTACATCCAGTAAATATTAAGGGACTAAGAAGGGCCTGTGTTTCTTCCTGTGTTCAATGCATGAAGGATCCACAGCAGGAGATTAAAGAGCAAATAGCAGCGTTTAAACAAGTGATTATTGTCAGTGGTGTCGTTTACACGGCCGACTAAGCTCACATCATGATGCAGTTGGTGAGAAAAGTGTTGCAGCTCTGCTAATGAACTGCTCCTTGCAGGCAGTTTAGCTGGTCAGTTGGGGAGAAGGAATAAGCAGAATTTCACGCTGGATCTCCAGGCTCCCAATCGTCTGCTCAGATCACTGTATGAGTGGGTGAGTGGGTGAGTGGGTGAGTGTGCTGTGTGTACGTGTGCCCTAGTGTCATTAAAGTACATCAATGTGTGTGTGTGTATAAATGTGTAGCCAATAGGATGAGAGGGCCCTACTCAATGACTGTAAGCCTTGCTTGTGAGATTATTATAAGCCCCTGTTTGTTATTCATTGGCTAAGGACGGTTTTACGTTCTTAGTGTAAATACGCACGACATGAAGCCCTACTGAAAATAATGGAATACACGCTTTAGTAATTCCCACTGGGTGTTTGCGAGTCAACATCCGCCAGTATTTGCATTTTTCAGCAGAAACACCAATACACCAAGGAAACACCTCATTATTGAACTCTATGGGATCCACAGGTTTGGAAATACACTTTGCTGAAATACGCCATGTATTTTCAATATGGCGGCCAAACTCTTGTGAGATGGAATGCACAAATACGCGTTTGCTGCATCGTCTGAAGGTAATTACGCCGTATATTGACGTTCAGTCCGCCTACATTTTGCGCGTAAAATTGATTTTCCTCTTGGCTTTTTTTCACAAAAGTTTAATAAAACTCGTCTGAGCAGAACAATGCTGAGAAGGGCAGGTGGCGCTTAGTCTAACCAATAAATGCAAAGTCTACTGGCGCTTGGAGGGTTCCATTTCAGGCCACTGATTTTTGGGGGGATTGACATGATTTCGGGGGGTGTGTGGGAAGAGAGGGGACGTGGAGCAAACACGGAGGCTCGTGGGCAGTTTGAGTGCAAGAAGTTCACACCGGTGCAGTTTAGTGGGAGCTGATGTTTTGGCCCAATGATACATCACAGTGGCATTTCTGTGACTGACAGACATAGGGTTGTTGCCACCTTTTCTGTGAACAATCCCGGCCTTCCTACATATTTATCTGTTTTCCCTATTAATAATATTGGGATGATGTTTAGGGCCAGGCCAGTTAATTATTGGCAGTACAGGTAACCCTAGTGACAGGAGAGACCATATTGGGGTGAGTGTGGGGGTGTAGCTTTTGGCCTCCTCCTCTTCCTCATATCACACTCACTGGCGCCTCATGGAGCATTTGTGCTGGTGGTTTCTTCTCACACAATCCCATGACTATTCCACTGTCACTACTTGTACAAGTTAAACCCCATCAAAACCAGATCCTCCATGAAGCATCACGAGGTGACCCCTGCCCCCAGCAGTTAATGCGGCATTCCAAGCCCTATCCTCAGGGATAACACCTATCATGTGATTTGCTAAATGACAGACGCGGGAGCCATTTTGAAGTTGGGCAAAGCATGATGCCTCATCTATGGGAGTGCGAATGTGCCGTAAACAAAGATGGCGCCGAGGCTGCAGATGGGCGTCTGTCAGTGACGTCAGGGGGAGGCGTTCCAGACTGGAGAGGTGGAAGCTGAAGGAGCTGATACTGAGGGAGGAGAGCGTTAAGGTAAGGCTGAAATTGGGCTCAAGGCTTCGGATAAACTCGGCTTTTGAATGTGAAGATGGCGTTTCCATTGGGTTGTAATGGGGGCGCTCCTTGTTGCTGTCATAAAAGGATAAGGGGACGCGGCGGGGCAATGATATTCCAATATTGTCCATTGAACATAATGATCAGCGTCACTTGTACCGGCCGCGAGTCTTTAGTTGCGCCTCTTGCGCTGTCACTTGTGAGATAAAGACGCACAATACAATGGCCGCCGCTCTAAATTCCATTGGAACCTTGGCCTGAACCACTGCGCTACAGCATGTGGGGGGGATTATGAATGACATGGAGCGGTCTGTCACTGTGTGTCCTCACTCATACCCCCTCCATAGTCACATAGGCACAACCGGGACATCACACGGGCAGCACCACTGGCTTGAGATGAGGAGGGGGACAGTGTGTTCCATTTACTTGTCACGGATTTCCCTTCACCCCTCTATCATGTGCGGATCCCTAAACCATGAGCCTCTAGTGAGGTGTCTCTGTTTCATCCTCCCCAACATTATTCCTTTCATTGGAACCAGAGAAGACTCAGTGGTGCCCAAAATTAACATTTGCTCATTTGCTCAGCTCTATCTCTGCCAATCAAATGAGCCAACAACTGGCCACAAACTCCTCCCCCACCTTATTTCACATTCATTTAATTTGTGTGTGTGTGTGTTGTGTTTATTCACAGAATTCACTACCTCAGCTCCTAAACCTGTCATTTCTACATTGTCCTATTTATAATGAAGAAAGTGCTGCATTGCGGCTGCCAAAATGGACCAGCACTTGCCTCATTCACCTCCTTATCCTACAGCAGCAGGAACGTCCCTCTTCCCACAAGCACCACATTATTGGCTATTGGGAGTATTACAAGCACCACATTATATCTGGTGTATTGGCAATATTACAAGCACCACATTATTGTGTTGGGAATATTAGAAGCACCACATTATTGGCTATTGGGAGTATTAGAAGCACCAGATTATTGTGTTGGGAATATTAGAAGCACCACATTATTGGCTATTGGGAGTATTAGAAGCACCCTATTATGGCTGGTGTATTGGGAATATTAGAAGCACCCCATTATTGTGTTGGGAATATTAGAAGCACCCCATTATTGTGTTGGGAATATTAGAAGCACTCTATTATGGCTGGTCTATTGGGAATATTAGAAGCACCAGATTATTGTGTTGGGAATATTAGAAGCACCCTATTATTGTCTATTGGGAGTATTAGAAGCCCCCTATTATTGTGTTGGGATTAGTGTCAGTTCAGAAACATTTTTTTCTGTAGAAAAAGCCTCAAAAATGCATCTTTCTGTTTTTTTTATACTACCTTGAAAAATCTGTCAATCTTTCAAAATCTCACAATCTTTTCAGTTGATCGTTACTATTTGTCAGGTCAGCAGTTTGTAGCAGAACTTCCACAGAGGAAACTTCGGGCGGCTTCGGAAAACGAAGCACTCCTAGTGCCATCCCTCCAGTGATTTAGCCGGCGGGAAGGCTTTTTTGGAAGATTAGTCACCCCGAAAGAAGCGATTTGTCACCGGGCGACTAAATCTCCCTGAATAGCCCTTAAGCTGGCCATAGACGCAAAGATTTGATCATTTGAATCCTCGAACGATCGGACTTCCCCATATCCCAACCTGCCACTAACCATTCAGATGAAATAAAGTAGTAAAAGAAGAGATGAACCCATGTTCTGCCCCTGACAGCAATCATACGAAATTTATGAGCGACAAAAGCTGGTGACAGTCTCCCACTGATATCGTACGATCGGCAATACACGCAGAGATATTATCGGCAGCCGACAGAAATCTTTTAACCTGTTCCATCGACCAAACGACAATCTCCGTGGGACGAAAAATGTCAGGTCTCTCCACAAATGGTCTGAAAATCATACAAATCCACGATTCGTACGATCGGATCTTTGTGTCTATGGCCAGTTTTACCCTAATAGCCATTGTTCCTAAGAAATGTACCCGTAAATCGTCTTAATAAACAGAAATGCTACAATTGGGATAATTATCCAAACAAGGGAAGTGTACAAATTATACATTGAATTTGGAGAGATAGTAAAAGGGTCATGGCCTTTCAAGGGATTAAGGAGGGTTCCCAAGACTTCATGGCGGGGTTTGCTAATTATGACATCACATGACTTTCCTTTGGTGATGAGGAAATTGCCCTTTAATTTCCCAATGTTCTCACCTTTGTTACTTCATTTTCTTTGTGTCTTTTCCAACTTGTTAAAAGAACAGTAACACCAAAAAATGAAATTGTTTTAAAGGAATTATAATATACTGTACAGTTGCCCTGTTTCCTTTAAGTACTGTTAGACTTAGAACATTCTTCTTTTTTGGTGAAACAAGGTCATGATGAAAACAATCCCAAACGCCAAGTGATGGGGTAAGAAGAACCAGTGGCTTATGGGTTGCCATTAATAATTTATACTTATAAAGCACATACAGTTGCACCCACTGTGTCCCTTCAGGTTAGTGTATTACAAGGAGCTGTATGAGAAAACGTAAAAATGAGCCGGAATACACACTGAGTGTCCATTATCTTGTACTCTGTCTGTATTGCGGCTCATTTTTAGGTTTTGTCAGAGGCTGGCACTTATTGAGTTGCTGAGTTATCACTTGCTGGAACTTTATTTCCTTTCAGTTTAGTTTCCTATGATTATTCAGTAAAATCGTATCCGCTTGTTGTTTTTATTAATATGCGCTTATCCAGCAGGAACCTGCGCACTAATAAAAAGAAATCACTTCTTTACGTGTACATGAAGTTGGTTCTCTCTCATAAGGTGGTGGCAGAATGCTTGCTTCTCGATATACATTCTTTATTCACCCCCTGCAAACTACGTTTAGAAAATGTATTGTTTGCCATAAGATAATGTCAGTGCTCTCTGTTGAGTTGCATAGGGTTATTGGAGGCAAATGAGGTAGATGAACTCTATCTTCACCCACTGATATCTTCAGCCTTTGATGGGCTAACAACTAAATCCATTGTGTTCTTTAGAGCTTATTTCTTATGTAATGTATATAAAGGCGCCCATACACGCGTGTGGGGCCATTCGACAGGCTTCCCCGATCGAGATCTGGCCGAAAGTCAAAAATCTCATTGGGTTGTGGTGGCATCTGCGCATTTATTTGGTCCCTTGATCCAACCTCACGTATCGGATGCATTATGATCCGATCGTTGGGCCCTAGGGCCCATGATCTGATGAGCCTGATATCGGCCACTTCAGTGTGGGCATATCGGGGAAAGATTGCTAAACAAGCGGATCTCTACGTCTATGGCCACCATTAGTCTGCATCATCTTGAATGACTGTGCCCCTATGGCTGCACAGCAGCTTACTGGTATCAACTGGAGGGTTCGTTGTATTTAAATGGATACAAAACTCTTTTCATTTGTTTGATGTTCCTGGTTCTTTCAAATGTTGGAGGTTATGTTGCAGTGTTTCTTCTGCTTTGTTCAGCTGTCTTTTATCTGCACCTAAAGCTGTCTCTTGTCTGAAGAAGTATCTGCCCCTTTATTGTGTACAGTGGCCAAACAATATTTTTGTGGTATTTTTATTGGCCCAGGATTCCTCAAGCCTTGTTGAAGTTGGCCACAATATAAAGCATAGTAGTTGGCCAAAGCCATCTGTACTGTACATGCACTCACCAAAGCATAAGGTAGGCCATATTTAGTCACACCTTTCTAATGACATGAAATAAGGTGAGAGCTGTTAGTAAACCAACAGAACACTCCCAGATAAACAAATCACATCATATATAGTTGCTGTTGAGCTGCTTTGTCTTTGTACTTTAAAGAACAAACATTTTATCACAGTTTGTCACCATTTCTAGGGAAGATACTGGCTTTGCACATAGCATGTTACACATGACTGTTAAGTGTGTTCCAATAAACACCATTTATTGTTAAGCTAAAGTACAACCTGGCAAGACCACCCCCTTATAGCCTTACAGTAGGTTGCCTTTTGTAGCAGCGCTTGTTGCCGTAGAAGAGCCACCAGTTGCAGATATGTGGTGCACCACAACAGCTATTAGCAAGAAAAAGCTATACAACACAAAGTATAGAAGCTCCATTTGTAAAACCACAATCACAACACACCGTTTAAGGTCAGATAGACAAAGAAGTAGAATTTCTATGTCATTGAAGACAATGAAAGAACAGTAGGACAAGATGCCGGAGGGCCATTAGGATAGTTTAGCCAACTGTATCACTTTTTTTCCATCCATTTGTTTGTCATGAAAATGAAAGCCTGGGCTAGATCTCGTATTTATTTAGTGAGTTGCACTTTTCCACTGACACACATGTAGGATCCAGTTATATATATATCTGGTGATATGGAGACTAAATAGCAATGCTGATCTTAATGCCGACCATTTCACGTCTTCTTGGTTAAAGTTTGTTGACTTCATGGAATTGTTTGGACAGACCTAGCAGTGTTCTGTTAATATAAAATCCATATAAAATTCCTGCTTTTCCTCTGCAGTCGGTTACAAACATTCATTTACATTAACTAAAGGCCAGCAGTCTGCTTGCTGTTTTCTGCAACTTGCTCGTACGGCAGACATTGGCGTTGTTATGTGGGGGTCTCTGGGAAGTGTTTACAGGCTGGTCCCATGCGGATCAATGGGTGTTGGTTTAATCACCATCTTACTGGTTCTTGTTCAGATATTGACTGGTGGTAGATGTGGTCCATGGCCAATGTGACTGCCGTATATGATCACGTTATTGACCAAACCCTTGCAGCTAATTGCCATGCAGGACCTTGCGAGCACTATTGAATGGACCTGCCTCTAATTGGCTGCCGACTAACTGCCAACGGCCCTGAACAGCAGCTCGGATATAGTTGTTTTGTAATTGCAGTGATCATTGGGTTCATTCCAAAAGTTGTTTTTTTTTTTTCAAAGGAATTTGAAATAAGTTTTAGAATATGCATTTTGCACTGTCTTTCCCTTTCAATGTTTCTCTACTACATTTAAAGCTGGTACGTGGCACCTCCTGAGGACATTTACCCTGTATAAATATCTATAGTATCTATATCCTACTAGCCATCAGCATTCCAATACAAAATTCATCATGCCTTTTCTTTGACAACTGAAGAATTTTCCAGGAGCTTTGTAGCTTGGTTATTTTCTTTCATAGGAGGTAGGTGCTTGTTTGCTAAGTGTTGACATTCCCTGCTGTATTGTGAAACAGTTTTGTGTCCAGTCGCACTAGCAAGCTCACAGTGTGGCTCATATCTGCCATTAAGTATATAAGGTGTAGGAGGAAAACAAAAATGAATTGGCATCTCAACAAAGAAAGTAAACCTGGCCATAAACACGTCGTTGGCAGTTATCTCTTGGCACTTTAGGAAACCTTTGTTAACATGACACTGACACATTTTTATCTAGGTTTTTTCTTTCATTATAACCCCTTTACCCAACCCCAGTAGGTTGTGACATCCCCAGATGCTGTGTGTAAGTCCAGAAAGTCCTCCAAATTCCATTGCTGAAATGCTCATTTTTCTTTGTCCAATACGTGTGTAATAATTAGGCTGAAAGAAGCTCATACCAAACCTCTTCCTCATTGATAACAAAGATGACTCTATCTTTGGGATTGTCTGCTGCTGATCATGGGACTTTTTGCAGGGGCTTCTAAAGGAGAAGTTCAATCCTCTTAATCTCCTTCTTTTGTGTCTGAACTGGCTAATTACATACTCTTTTATTCCTGTTGAATCTATTTAAAGGCCCACTGTGTCTCTTTAGTTTGTCATAGTGTGAGGGCTCTTTTATGAACTTCGATCAATGTGCAAAGCAAAATTCTGATCTAACGTCCCAGAATTCCAGGGTAATCGTGGGTACCAAAGTGAATACAAATTAACTTCTGTTAATACATTTGTGTTTGAATTGCGTCAATTGGTGTCAGTTCACTTGGTTTAGATCAGTTGTGGCTGTTGGTGCAACATTTAAGAGCCTAAAGGTGGCCATACATACAGAGATCCACTTGGTGAGGTTGCCAAACGAGCATCTCTCTCCCCGATATGCCCACCTTGAGGTGGGCAATATGGTGCAGATCCGATAGTCCAACGATTGAATCACAACAAGCAGAATACTGGTGGTTGAAATGAGGGACCACATGAACAAACTGCTGCTGCCCAATGGACATCTGGATGACTTTTGGTCAGGTCTCAATTGGGCAAGCCCGTCCAAGGGCCCCATACGCTGCCCAATAAGCTGCTTAATCGGCAGCTCATATCAGTCAGTGTATGGGGACCTTAACCCTAACCTGGTACATTTTCCAAAGGATAATGTACATCTACTAAGGCAATTTGGATATAAGATCTAAATTATGGAAACATCTGTTATCTTGAAAATGCTAAACTTGAGCACTTTGGATAACATAACTGTACAAATATTTAGGGAAGTCAGAGAAAATAGTAAGAGACTCTTTTGTCATATATAAATAGCATTGCATAGCTTCATAATGAATAAATAGCTGCTAGGAGAACAGGTTTCCAGATGACCGATCCCACACCCATGAATGGTTGTTCACATTGCAACTCTGAATATGTAACTTTAGCTATACCCGGCCATTATGTTCACATTCTGTGCTACATTTTCTACATTTATATTATTTATTTGTTTTGAATTTCTCTGAGACAAACCTTTTATACATGAGATGTGGCTCGAATCTGCTGTTTGGCTGTAAAATAGTATTCAAAAACAACTTCTGGAGACCTGCATTGTTCTCTAATTTTCAGTTTGATCTTTTCTATCAGGTTTAACAGTAGCAAGACCTACAGGAATCATGGGGGAGCTCTTCAGAAGTGAGGAGATGACCTTGGCCCAGCTTTTTCTTCAGTCTGAAGCTGCGTATTGCTGTGTTAGTGAACTTGGAGAGCTGGGAAAAGTCCAGTTTCGAGATGTAAGTTCACCTGAGCGAATTATTTCTTGTTTTAATAGTATCTTTTTTTGTGTACTGAAGAACAAATCTATAGGGCATACTTTGTGCTGGAACTTATGCTTGAAAATGTGCTCGCTCTTGAATCTGTACCCTGTTTAACGACAAACAATTTGTAGCCATCCCTCAATACCTACCTTTAAAATTTCACAAGTCGCAAAACAAACTATGAAATAACATTGGTCTTTGCAAAAGTCAAGCCTGCAGGTCTGTAATTGCCAGGCTGATCATATAAGCTGTTCTTCTTTCCTGGCATTTCAATTGTAGCCATTATCACATCAGCAAATACACATCTGATTTGTTTCAAAACCTAGATATTAATAATCATAGTGACTGTGGCTTTTAATTGCCACTTAGGTGCAAGGAATCCGGGTATTTGGGCACCTGGGCGGCAGGAGTGCTGTGAATAAAAATACACATATTATATTTATATAATATAATTGTCTTAGAAAGGCTTTTCCTTTCTGCTCTTTCAGGGCAGTAGGTGCTGTAAACCTACCCATGCCTGTGGGCACTACTTCATGGTGACGTTTCATATGACATACTTGTTTAATCGAGGCCTCACACATATTTGCTTATTTGTTTTTCCCCATTTCCAGTTAAACCCAGATGTCAATGTGTTCCAGAGAAAATTTGTCAATGAGGTCCGAAGATGCGAAGAAATGGACCGTAAACTGCGTATGTATTTCAGATTCAGATGCACAATTCAGTCGTTTATTCACAAGATCCAATGCCATTCATGGCTCACTATTAGACCCTGTCATTTACAATAGGACATTTGCTGGTGCTGCATATACAAACTTTAAATGCTAATATTTTGTCTTCTGATATTACTGGCCAAATGGCTTATATCATTTCTTGTGCTGTTGTATGTGGAAAACTAATGCATGAATCCTCACAGGGTTTGTGGAGAAGGAGGTGAAGAAAGCAAATATTTCTATCCTTGACACTGGGGAGAACCCAGAAGTCCCCTTTCCTAGGGACATGATTGACCTTGAGGTAAGTCTTGAAAACAGCAAGTCAGTCTAAAGGGAATGTGTATCTTGTAGTATTACAGTTTTTTGTTTAATATCCCCACGATCTCTGTTTCTTGACAAGGATTGTAAGGATTGCAGCTTCATGTTTATCCAATCTATCCTGGGAAGTGGAAGATGTATAATCTTGTTGGAGCTGCAGATAGACCGATTACTGACCTTTTCTGCACCTTAAAGTTCTTCTTGTGACATATTTACACTTTGCCAATGCACAGCCTCATACGGCTATATTTCTAAACAAAGTTTTTAACCTACAGTAACATTTTTTAAATATATCTCTGCTGCGCGACGAATAACTTGTGATCTAGAGAATATTAACCAGAGTACTTTGTGCTACCAGCCAAGGGAAATGATTGGCCATATTTTTATCCTTGTCTCCTCTGCACTACTTAGAATCCCCAGCTAAAGGGGGCTGGAACTTAATTAGATATCAGATCTATGTCATGTCTGTGGTCACAACTCCCCAGTAGATCAAATACTTTTAAGTCCAGTTACCTAACTAAATGTCCATTTCAATGCTTAAGGGTTAGTCCACACGAGGAGCTTCAGGGAGATTTTGTCGCCTGGCGACTATCACCTCGTCTTCTGAGCGACAATCATTCGGGGAGATAGTCACTCAGAAGACGAGGCGATTAGTCGCCAGGCGACAAAATCCCCCCGAATCTCCACGTGTGGCCTTACCCTAAAACAGTATAAGCTGTGTAGAAAAATGGGCTAAAAGTGTAATTTTATGAGCAAATAAGACACCGTTATGTTCTATATATTGTCAGACCTACTCAACAGCTTATCTGCCCCTGCATGTGCGGCCACCTACAGGCCTGCCCAGCTCATAAACCTAAATGATGTCTGTCTTCCTGCATGATTTTCATTTTCTTCATTTGTTCCAAACAGGCAAATTTTGAAAAGATTGAGATTGAGCTGAAAGAAATAAACACAAACCAAGAGGCCTTGAAGAGGAACTTCCTTGAACTGACAGAGTTAAAATTCATTCTGCGCAAAACCCAGCAATTTTTTGATGAGGTCAGCGTTTCCACACCTCTCCGTTAGAGAACTTTGGGGCAGGTTTTAACCCCTGGTCTGGTGGGCTTACACAATGTGGGGCTGCCAGTAACTGCTTGCAAATGTCATGAATTAAATGCCACACTGGTTGAAATAATGTTTATTTATGTAGCCCCAGTAAGTAGCACAGTTTTTAAATTTAATTTATTAACACTGTTAACCTTCTTTGGGGACATATTTATTTTTCCCCGACTGATTGCGCAAACTGAAACTGTGAACTTGCTTGTCTTTTCTGCAACTGATTCCTGTGACTTGGTGCTGGATGGATGGTTAGATTTAAAATCATCTAGCCTTTTTTTCCCCTCCACAAGCAATTTTCTTGACAAAAATGTAAGGCTTGTCACCTAAAAGCTGGTGACATTTTTATTTTTGGCAAAAAGGAATTTTGATTTCTAAGTGCAGTTAAGAAGCCAGCCAAAGCAATCATTGCAGAAAACACAGTAAAGGAACTCCCTTGCTTTTTCTTCCTGAACCCTAACAGGCTAAGATTCATACAGTTGCCCCCTTAGTGTTACTCTGTTAGATATATATATATTATAATTACATATGTTATATATATATATTCTTCACTGTCAAACCATTCACCCCTTTTTCTTGCCATTGTTCCCATTTTACATTTTCCTTCTGTGCCTCTAGATTTAGTCTAGGGGTAAGTCAACCTCCTTTCTCATTTGGGACACTGCCAACTACCTTTTATAAGGGACATAAAAATATGTGTCTACCTGCTCTGAAAGTCTATGCAACTGCAGTTCATATTTCATATATTCCCCATATTAAGGGTGGTTGTTGGAATCCCTGTTTCACATTTTCTGTATGCCCATGTTTCATCTCCACCCTCTGTGTTTACAAGACTGTTTTCTTGTCCTTGGCCTGTTTTTCTCCATCATTTTCTTTAATGTGTTTTTCTGTGCTAGTTCTGTTCTTCGCTTATCTTTTAGCTACTTACTCCTACTCTTTCTCCCATAACCAAATAGTTTCCTTGGAGGCAAACATTTTAAAGGGCCAATAACAGCAGCTGATCTGTTATCATATTTAATATTCTCATCTATACACTGAAGCCATTCCTCTTATTTTTAAACTGCAACTCCTGTGCTTTGGCATGGCAGAGCCCGAGCAATGAGCAGCCAGTTAAATGTATAACTGTGGTAGAGGTACATTTAAACATGATTAGGTGCAGCACTCCGTAAGTGTTAAGGTAAGTTAAGAATAAACACTTCTGTTCTCACTTTCCTCTCTGCCTCTGAGAACCCTAAATGCAGACTATTTAGGTCAATACCTTTTTAGTGGTAAATTATATGGTTTTGTGAAAAACAATGCTATGTATTTGTTGCAGCAAGCAGGTTTCTTTCTATTCTGAATGGCAAATCTACCAGTATTAAAGGGGCCAATCAGAATAGGTTTCCTTGCTTGCAGAATAAAGGGTTAATGGCATGCAGGTGGCTTATCCCTTCAAAACCCCATCTCTCATCCTCTACTTCTGTCCTAAAATTGGTGTTCAAACATTTTCCCATCAAGAAGGTTGCATTCTACGAAAGTCATTCCTGTTTACTGCTTCTATGAACTATTGGTTTGTAGAATTCGTTTCAAAGGGCTCTTCATGTTAAAAGTTTCTGTCTAAAAGTGTCAAATCATAATTACATGTATGGGATCCATTATTCATACTGAGAGGGACCTAAGCTTTTCCAGATAAAGGGATTTTTAGAGCACCACATCTCAAGACTGCTAAAAACATGAAAAATAATGTAGAACCCACTAGGATTACTTTGCCTTTAACACGGATTTATGTTCACTTAGTTACCATCATGAAAAGTATTGTTTTATTACAGAAATAATGCAAGCTAATCAAAATAAAAGATTTCTTTATGTAGAACAGTTTAGGAAAAAGCATTTGGATCTTTCTCAATAACAGGTTTCTGAATAGTAGATCCCATACCTGTACTAAATTACTACTGTAAAAATAATATACACCTCTCCATTATATGCTGGTGTGATACAAATTCTTTGTAATAAGGTTTGAATGTGAGATGCCCATACACTGCTTTATCTTTCATATGAGGCAACAAAAAGTAATGCTTTGTTAAAGATAAGCTGGTGTTTCTATTGTTATACTTTGTTAAGATGGCCATAGATGCAAAGATCCGATGGTAGGAATCATGGTACAATCGGACTTTCCCATCTCCCGACCCACCACTAACCATTCAGATCAAAGTCTTACCAGTCAGATTAAAGAACAGATGAGCCGATGTTCTGCCCCTGACAGCAATCGTACGATAGTTATGTCCAACCAAAGCTAGTGACAGTCTCCCACTGAAAATCCTACGATCGGCAATACACGCAGAGATATTATCCGCAGCCGACAGAAATTTTCTAACCTGTCCCATCGACCAAACGACCGATCTCCGCCGGACAAAAATTAGGGGACTCTCCACACACGTTCCGAAAATCGTACGAATCCTCGATTTGTACGATCAGATCTTTGCGCCTATGGCCAGCTTTAGGCTGCAACCTTCTTTATTACGTTTTTTTTTTTGCTATGATTTTTGTTTAAAGTGGAAGTACACCTTTTATGTAGCATTTCTGATTTAAAAGTTTTTATAAATGGACCCACAACTTAAAAGGGATTCTAAATCTGTATATTCGGCTTGCTGGATGACATGAGAGCCCATTATCAGCTAATGGCCAGTGCAGTTCCTTCTGATTGGATATTGTTTGTTTTTTGACCCTATACACGGCCTGTAGTTTCGCTTACTTGGTCAAAAGCGGCCACAATAACCGCTCATGTCATCTCCAATTGTGATTCTTTTTATACTCCTATCTACGCAACACAAGGTGAACTGCCCATTTTAACTTCCCATTATAATTATGCTTTTTTTTGTGACACCTTCTCTGCAAACCTAGAATAAACCTGAAGGATTAAAATAAAAGCAATTTGTCCACACTGGGATAAACAGAATAATGGTCAATCCTTTTGGTTTGAGAGAGAATGTGTCGTAAGATCTCTTGCATATTTCAGCCATTGTGCCAATGTTTCCATAGATGCCCTGCGCTTTGTTTTCTGCTGAGCTTAGACCTTTGTCTCTGTGTTGTCAGACATTTAATATTAAGGTTTCCAGAGCACATCGCTAGTCTCATGCAGGCCTATTGGAACTGCACAGCTATTAACTGATAGAAGGTGGGGGCAGTGATATTCTTTTGTATTGCTCGCTTCCTAAACCAAGTCTTAAGGTCCCCATAGACGCAAAGATCTTTCGTTGGTGAACGAGCGATTTCAATGCAATCCAACCAACCCGTCAAATTATCGTGAGGTTAGTGGGAATCAAACGATCGTGCATCTTACGATTTTTCATCCGACATCTGCCAGTTAAAAAATGTTCATCTGTCCCAGTGCAATCTATGTATGTTTGCAGGGCCCAGCTATCCTCAGTTTTCCTGGTAATATCGCTTGAAATGGTCTTATTAGTTGATGGAAAAATCGTACATTTAAACGATCGTTTCGAGATAACCGTGGTCTCACGATATTGAAAAGATCTTTAAAAAATCTATGGGCAGCTTAATGCAGTATTCACCTGTGGCACAGGGGTGGGCTCCATTCATAGGGGAAACCCTATAGCACTTTTTTTTCCTCCTTTCACAAAGTCACCCCGTGAATGTGTCATGCACCTGCTTAATTCTGAGGAGCGAGAGCCTTGCACATGCCATGTGACCATTACATGTAGATCAGATGTATCACATAATCATAACCATTGCCATCTCATAATTGTCACAATATTCTGGACTCCTTAATTTTAATCCCGATCTGCTCATTTTGTCATTACTTCAGTACTAGATGGTGTTTCTGTCTCCCGTGAGTTTCCTCTCTTGATCTGTCTATTCCCTTGCACATGGTAATCTCTTTTTTAGCAGCTTTGTCTAATAATGAGATCTGACTCTCGTATAAATATATATATATATATATATATATATATATATATATATATATATATATATATATATATATATGTCTGTGTGCAAGTCATTTCCACTGTGTTGTGTGTTAAAAACATCCATTTAATGTGTGCCTTTTCCTAAAAATGGATGTTTGCTAGGACAAAGCAAAGTTACTGTAAAATGGATGTGAGAGTTTGCAGCCTTGGAAGATGCTCAGCACATTTTAAGACTGTAGCCGCAATCCTTTGCTTTTTTGTCCTATGCCTTTCTGCAGCTCAGCCGCTTACTGTATAGAAAGTGCATTCCCTGTCACTCTGTGTATTAATGCAAGTGGCCAATCAAATGCTCACACTGGAGGCAACATTTACCAACACTGGGCAGATTTGCTTCTTGACTGTAACTTCATGCAACCAATCAGCGATCAGCTTTGCTCAGGCAGCTGCTGGTAGAGCAATGAAAGCAGGAATCTAATTGGTTGCCTTGAGTTACTGCTCAGGTTAAGATCTGCAGAACAATAAAAGCAGGGATCTAATTGGTTGCCTTGAGTTACTGCTCAGGTTCAGATCTGCAGAACAATAAAAGCAGGGATCTAATTGGTTGCCTTGAGTTACTGCCCAGGTAGGTTCAGATGTGTAGAGCAATGAAAGGAGGAATCGAATTGCCATGGGTTATTGCCCAGGTTCAGATGTGTCCAGTATTGGTAAATGGGACCAATGCTTGAGGAACTATCATCAGTAAAGGGAAAATGTTCAGTATTCTATACATTGTCCTTGGATAATGAAAATGGAGCAATAGGTCTAGTTGTACATCATGCAGTTGGATGTGTATTTGAATGTTTGCAGCATGCAGTACTGGCCATGTAAAATGAATTTGCAGTGCAGCTAAAAGCAGCTTTATACAGAGGTACATATAGATCTGTAGCCAAACATTTCTCTCCAAAAATGTCATAGAGATCTCAGCTCTGTGTTTATAGATTTGTGTTGGATGCTGTGGTGTGGTTGGGGAATAACACAAGCTTTGCCTATGTCTATGACATTTTTAGTGTTCCCTCTCTCTGCTGATAGATTTGCAGACAAATGTATAGATTGCTTGCTTTAATACACAGACCCCTGCTGATCCCTCGCCTGCCCCACGTGGCCCCTGCATGCCACTAACTGCCTTGATTAGTTATTAATTGGTTTGTGAATCCAGGCTCAATTGCATCATCATCAGCAGATGGCGGATCCGGATCTTTTGGAAGAATCCTCTTCATTGCTGGAGCCCAGTGAGATGGGAAGAGGAGCCCCATTAAGACTTGGGTAAATCAACTCCCTCCTAATACAAATCTGCTGGGCATTCTGCTCAATTGTAGTGTAATAATAATGTATATGCACACACATAATCATACTTACTGTATATAGTACCCTTACATTCTGCACTTTGTAATGGTTTTGGCTGTATTTTTAGCTTTGTGGCTGGAGTGATTAATCGTGAGAGGATTCCAACCTTCGAGAGGATGCTGTGGCGTGTTTGTCGTGGAAATGTTTTCTTGCGTCAGGCAGAGATTGAAAACCCATTGGAGGATCCAGTCACGGTAAAGTCCATTTATTTATTAATATCCTCTAAATAGGAAAGTAAAGTCTAAGGCAATGATCCCCAACTAGTGACTCGTCAGTAACATGTTGCTCTCCAACCCCTTGGATGTTGCTCTCAGTGGCCTCAAAGCTGGTGCTTATTTTTCAATTCCAGGCTTGGAGGTAAGTTTTGCTTTAATAAAAACTAGATGTACTGCCAAACAGAGTCTCCTTTAGGCTGTCCGTCCACATAGGGGCTACCAAATAGCCAATCACAGCCCAGATGGACTTGTTTCATGATTGTGTTACTCCCCAACACTTTCTTACATTTGAATGTGGCTCACGGGTAAGTGTAAGTGAAGATTGGGGACCCCTGGCCTAAGGCCACGGCCACACGGGGGGTATTCTCGGATAAACACAGGATCAGCCCCTGTGCTCAAATCTCATGCGTCTGTCCATAGAGTGGATTTTGACACCAAAATGTGTACCCCATGTGCCCACACACATTAGAAGACTGGTCTGAAAGGATGGGCTGATTCATTTAGAATGGGCCCCATGTATCATTAACCTACACGTGCAGCAGTTCTAGGGGTCCCCTTTCCTTTCTGCACTTGGATCCAGGAGCTATAGGCAGGGCCAGGCAGAGTAGCAGAACAATTCCCTATTTGCACCATAGGATTATATGACATTATCACATTTAACACTGTGTTCATGTAACTCTTGTGTGAGAGGTCCCAGGAAGGCCTTAGTAATACAACACTGACACTGGATTATTTCCAGGGTTATATCCAGCCGTATATACTTATTGTTATAACTCATTTTAACCCACACTCATTGCAGCCTGGCAGGGTAGGGAATCCCACAACCTGACTACCCATAAACTAATGTGTGTGCTTATTTCAATGTACATGTACAAGCTGGTGGATTTACAGAACATTGTTGTGTCTCATACATGAGTCATTTGTATGGAAGGTATTGTCCGTGTGTTACAGTTTTGTACATTAAGGATATAGATCCCCTTCCCCATTGTGTAGCCAAGGAAGTGCCTGTACAGTGTGATTAGTCCCAGCAGATTAACAACTTCCTCACACACATCACAATATCCATTAAACAAACACAGGAAATCTCTGGATATCAATGTATCGTTCTCTCCATTAATTAGGCCCCATTATTCCTTTTTGTCCCCTAACCGGCTCTCTCCTTTCCAATGTCACTCATTGAAGTGAAGCAGCTTTTTTCTTATACACCTTTGCCTCTCTTTTCCTTTTTTCTCACTGATTTAAAGGGACAGTGCGCCTTTGCAAAACGCATAATATCCCAAATAATTCTTTATTACGTTGCCATTTTTTTATCCGATTAAAATGTTCTCTGGAGGTTTTTGTAGCAACTGCAGTTCAGCTCCGTGTATATTTTTTGTAGACATGTTGGCAGAATTGTGTGCCCTTTCTGCTGTTTGATGCCTCCCCCCCCCCCAACACTACGCAAGAGAAATTTGCCTGAAAAGATCCAAATGTGGCAGAGCAAAACAAATGTTCTGTGCGTGAGTCATTGTTATTGGGCTGCTTATCTACAGGGAACATTTAGTGGGCAGTGCCCGTGGCCAGTGTTACATCAAAGCTGTCGTGGAACTCAACCAAACAGCCGGGCTCACAAGATAAGCCTTTATTATGGCAGTCTCCCAAAGTACATTGTGTCTATTAACTCCCCCCATATTCACAGCTTTGCACTTTCTGTTCAGAACTTTATATAAGGCTAATGGATTGACTCACGTGGGGGGGAGTATAAGTTTAGGGCAGGCCCCCTGGTATACCCAGAGAAGAAACTTTCTCTATCTGGAATATTTCCTTTAAATTAACTGTTAAAGGGGTTATTCACCTTCAAACATTTTTTCCAGTTTAGTTGTTTTCAGACAGATCACCAGAAATAACAACTTTTTCCAATTACTTTCTATTTTCTATGTGTCACCGATTTTGTAATATTGATGTGTAAAGTGTCATTTGGAAGGGGGGTCACCGACCCAGTAAACTGATCTAAACTGATACATTTCAGAATCTCTGGGTTTCATTACAGGCAGCTGTTAGACTTGATACAATAGTTCCTAATATTCCAGAGAAATGTATCAACTAAATGTTGTAAAATTGTAACACTTTGGAATCTGCGCCTGAATTACTGAGCTGTCAGACTCAAACACCAGAGACACCGACATTCAACTTTACAATTTGGAAAAACAGTAAAAAAAATAAATAATGGAAGGTAATTAAAAAAAAAAAAGTCTTTATTTCTGGGGAACAATCTCAAAAGAGCTGAATTAAAGAAAGTGTTTGGAAGGTGAACAACCCCTTTAAAGGAGAACTAAACCCTAAAAATAAATGTAGCTTAAAATAGCATATTTTATATAATGAACTTATTGCACGAGGCTAAAGTTTGAGCTTGTCAATAGCAGCAATGATCCAGGACTTCAAACTTGTCACAGGGGGTCACCATCTTGGAAAGTGTCTGTGACACTCACATGCTCAGTGGGCTCTGATTGGCTGTTGAGAAGCTAAGCTTAGGGCTCGTCACTAATTATCCAGCAGAAAATGAGCTTCCCTGGCTGTAATATAAGCTGATGCTACAGGTTTGCTGATTATTCAATTCTGATGCTAATTGCACTGGTTTCTGTGCTGCCATGTAGTAATTATGTGTATTCATTACTAATCAGCCTTATATTGTGACATTTCTATTCTATGTGTACTGTATATTGTGAGTGGCTCCCTAAGCTCAGTAAGTGACAGCAGCACAGAGCATGTGAATCAGTGAATCAGCAGAAAAGAAGATGGGGAGCTACTGGGGCATCTTTGGAGACACAGATCTTTACTGCTAAAGGGCTCTGGTTGCACAAAACATCATGTACAACATTTCTGCCTACTTCTTTAGCTAAGCTTTAGTTCTCCTTTAAAGGCAGCTGTTAGAATTGATACAATAGTTGCACTTTATTCCCCATAGATCCTACTGAGAAATGGAGCAACTAAATGTAGCAAATTGTAACCGTTCAGATTCTGCACCTCAATTACTGAGTTGCCAGACTGAAACACCAGGGAAAGAAACTATAAGGATAAGTCAACCCCAAAAATATTTTTTGCAGAATAAAAGAAAACACAATTCTAAACAATTTTCCTATATACATTTATTACAAATTTTCTATGGTATCTGAGTTATTTGTATATGTATTGCTATTGAAAGCAGTGTTTGTCCCTTTCTATTCTCTGCCCTGGTGCCTCATACTGTTACAATACAATGGAAGACAAGGCAGCTGGTTACCTGTCTAGGGGGAACTCCGACTGTTGCAACGTCATATCAACAGTCGGAGCCAGCAGTGCAGAGATTAGGCAGGGACAGACAAACTCTGCTTTCAATAGCAATACCTATACAAAGAACTCAGAAACCATAGAAAATTTGTAATAAATGTATACGGGAAAGTTGCTTAGAATTGTGTTTTCTTTTATTAGGCAAAAAGTTATTTTTGGGGTTGACTTATCCTTTAGATTTCAAACGTCAATTTTGGGGGGGGGGAATAATAATTAACAGTCCCGTTAATGGGAAAATAATTGTATAACCCTAATAATTTAGGTTGCCACTTGGCAAACTCTGGGGGGAGGCTGGGCCGTGACACAGCTAGGGCGGGGCCCTGATGTGGTGGGGTGTGGCTGCGCCATCGGGGGCGGGGCTATGACATGACAATTGGCCGATCGCCTTGTCAATCTCAGGAAATCCTGCCTGATTTTCCTATTTTGGAAAACCAGGCAGCCAGTTTGACCCGAGCAGCCCTTCAAAAAAGCCGGGTCAAAAGCAGACAGATGGGAACCCTGAGACCAATGCAGTCCAATCAACTGCGCCTGTGTTTGCTTGATGTGCCTGCAACTTAATGCATTGCATTGGCAGTGTTTTTGCATCAAAACCCACCATGTGTGCCTGCTCTGGGCCAATGCAATATATCCAGCTTCAGGCACATTGAGAAGTGTACGAGTGAATTCTCATTTGTCACAGGCAAGATCTGTGACATTAACCTTATGCAATGATAAGATTGTGTTCAACAGCACAAGACTAACTAAAGGCCATTACACATGGGCTGATAATTAATCATGCACTTAAAGTAAAACCTAAAAAGGTTATTGTCTCACCAGTGATACTTGGGCCTGGGTGCTCACGTCCCAGATCTACAGCTCGAGGTGCAGGTGTCCAACCAAAGGAGAAAACAGCAGGCGCTCACAGATCCCACAAACAGGCTTGCAAAAGAACCCAGAACTTTATTTAGGCCACAAAGTAGATTTATTACCTAGCCGTGCTTGTTTTGTGCCAGTAGGCACTTAATCCTAGAGTATACAAGGGTCCACGCCCAACATGATAGCCTTTTTTATGGAATGGAACAGCAGCAAGGGCAGATTGCTCTGAGGTTCATCATCTTCACATCTGCCAATGCCCCATATACTGACCAACCTGGTGCATCAGATCTGCCAGTCCCTGAACATCCACAGTACATACATATCACTTGGGATCCCGTCCCATTCGTATGACTATATGTTGGGTTGTTATTAATATGCTACTGGCACATACCTGGTTATAAAGAAATGATCCACTACTAACTGTATGAAGTGCAGCACTACTTGATAACGTCTTTAGCTTTACCTTTTTGTTGGGAAGGATATTAAGAGAAGTTGTATTTGCCTGTCCTGGCACCGCAGGGAGAGAATTGCACAACTTTCTCATTCCATATTGTTCTATGATTACTTTGAACTTAATCCTACAACTTAAATATACTCGTGTCTTTCAGGGTGACAGTGTTCACAAGTCTGTTTTCATCATATTCTTCCAAGGAGACCAGCTGAAGAACAGGGTAAAGAAGATCTGCGAGGGGTAAGAATAGTTTTAATACAGTAATACTAGGCGCTGACCTATTTCACAGCACAGATATCATCCCTCATTCATATCACTCTCTGTCTCAGAGGAGCTTACAATCTAATGCCCCTATCACATTAAGGAGGATGGAAATGGTCCCTGGTGTAATAATTATAGTTTTTTTTTTTATAGAACTGATAAGTCTTAAACTGCTCAAACTGTCAGTTGCTTTATGATAGCAGTATCAGCACCTGTTGATTATTTGCTATTTTCATAAACTTTCTCACTTGTGTGACTCTTGTTATATTCTTCAACAGGTTCCGTGCATCACTATATCCCTGCCCAGAGACTCCCCAGGAGCGTAAGGAAATGGCAACTGGAGTTAACACCAGGATTGAAGATCTGCAGATGGTAACATTTACTTTTGAGCTTGATCACTTGGATGTTATTAGCTGGCTGCCAAGAAATATTTTGTTAATACACACTTATACCTATTTTTTCACCTTGCAACTAACATAGACACCTAATCAGTTGCTAGGGTAATCATGCCTTAGCAACTAGCCTAGAAATTCCAGGCTTGAAAACTCTGTCTACACAATAAGAGGTGTACACGTAAATGTAGATTACTCCTTTAAAATGTTCCTATCTAGTGGAAATAATCAGATTTATTCCATCTGGTTGGTATTGTAACTACTTCCAAAAAGGTACACTGGCACACAGGGCAATTGAAAAAGCAGGGTAACCCCTTGCTACATTTATTTAAACGGACGTGCGACGTTTCGGGGTTCCTACCCCTTTCTCAAGCATAGTATGCTTGAGAAAGGGGTAGGAACCCCGAAACGTCGCACGTCCGTTTAAATAAATGTAGCAAGGGGTTACCCTGCTTTTTCAATTGCCCTGTGTGCCAGTGTACCTTTTTGGAAGCCTTTATTGAGGGGGTTGCCGAGCCCTCTACCCTGAGCACCGGGCGTCATTGATTACACTGAGGAGTGTGCGCTACTTCACCATCTATTCTAGCTGGTATTGTAACTACTCATTGTGCACCTAAAGTCTGTTTCATGGGCAGGTTGCATAGAATAGTTGTTTGTTGCTATTATTTATTTGCCTCTTCATGTAGCGTAGGCTTTTTAATCTCCATGTGAGTTAATTGTGCATGTTCCGATTAGTTGGATTCTTTTGCATTGTCAACTCAAAGGGACACCGTCATCAAAATGTATAGACCAATGTATTTTCTTCTTAGGTGCTCAATCAAACAGAAGATCATCGTCAGCGTGTCCTGCAGGCTGCCGCCAAGTCGCTCCGTGTGTGGTTTATCAAAGTGAGGAAGATGAAGGCAATCTACCATACTCTGAACCTCTGCAATATTGATGTGACCCAGAAGTGTCTTATTGCTGAAGTCTGGTGTCCTGTGGGTGACTTGGATTCCATTCAGTTTGCTCTCAGAAGGGGAACGGTGTGTAATGTATATACGATTCTAATAATATCACATACTGTAATCCTATTTTGTGCTGCTGCATAGGATGGCATTACTAATTTGTGCCAAGTACTGATTGTATAGATTTTATAACTGTTATAACATCTAAGCTGTAGATTTACATCTCTTTCAGGAACACAGTGGCTCCACTGTCCCCTCCATCTTAAACAGGATGCAGACCAATCAGACACCCCCAACATACAACAAGACCAACAAATTCACATACGGCTTCCAAAATCTTGTGGATGCCTATGGCATTGGCAGCTATAGGGAAATAAACCCAGGTACATAAATTCATGGGAAATATAGTACACTCATAATTGTTCTATAAGATCAAGGCCCTTGGTAGGAAAGAGCAAGGAATGAGCATGTTTATATTGCTATGGTTTTAGGAGTTAGAGATGCCAATATTTGCTAGTGACAAACACATTACCTTTTGTTAGAGGCAAGAACTACATTTTCGCTGTATATTTTTATTTTCCATTCTTTGCAGTGTAATGGTTATCAAATGCTTTTTGTGCCATGGCCCTAGATTAGCTATATTTAAGCTGCCTGTACACACTTGAGATCTGCTAATTTGGTGAGGTCTCAAAACGAGTGTATCTCTGTCCAAACTCACTACCCATGTGCTAGACCAAATCAGGCTGATCCAGTTGTTGACCAGATCATCCAGTGGGTACTAGACCAGCATTAAAATGTTTATAGCAGACCTAGCCTGACAGCTTTCAAACCTGCCCAATAGATATCTGGCTGACTATCTGGTCAAGCAGGTCCCCCCAAGGGGTTTAGTATGTTTAAAATGATATATAGGGGCTCTTAGTGGGTAGCACTGCTATGCCTTGCAGCAATGGGATCCTGAGTTTGATTTCAGCTAAGAAGTTGGTCTGCCCTCCCTGTGCTTGCATGAGTTTCCTCCTGCACTCCAAAAACGTTCAGGCAGTTTCATTGGCTTCTGAAGATCGACCATAGTGAGTGTGAATGTGATAGAGACCTCAGATTGTAAGCTCAGTGGGGCCGGGACTGATGTAATAAGAATTTAATAAATACATTTATAACGCTATAACTTTCTGCCTTTTAAGCTCCATATACCATCATCACATTCCCATTTCTCTTTGCGGTGATGTTTGGTGACTTTGGTCATGGGATTCTAATGACTCTATTTGCTGTTTGGATGGTTGTAAGAGAGAGCCGAATTCTGTCCCAAAAGATTGATAATGAGGTATGGTGCTTACTTCTTCTATTACTTTCTCCTAACCGACAGATTACACTAGAATTATGTGCACGTGCCAAGCAGCATTATATTTGCTGCATATTTATTGCAAACCCAGTCGTTCTCCCACACTAATACAGAAGCTGGTGTGCATGATTGGGTCTCCATTAGTTGCTTGTTCTCAATGTATATTGCATGTTATACTACTCCCTAGGTTGTTTATTTAGACCATGTGTTTTAAGGGCTTCTGGGATGTTTTGTTTCCAGGGCATTTGTCTTGTATAGGGATTCAGAGTTAAAGCTAATTTGCTTAATACTTTCCATTCACAGCTCTTCAACATGATGTTCAGTGGAAGATACATAATTCTTCTTATGGGCATCTTTTCAACATACACTGGCCTCATCTACAATGATTGCTTCTCCAAAGCCCTCAATTTGTTTGGCTCCTCATGGAGTGTCAGGCCCATGTTCACAGACACTTGGTCGTGAGTATTAATACATCTCTGATAGTAAAAAGGTGAATTTCTCCTGTTTGGCAAGCCTATTCCAGAAGGAGCAAACTGAGAATTGTGCCTTGGTTTTATTTGCAGAGGCAAGCTTCTTGTTTATGCGTATAGTTTTGTCTCCTACACCTTTAAGGCTGATGGGACAAGTACACCTGTTATTGTTAAGTAAGAAATCTAGAATATTTGTGCTTTTATTAAAAGACTCACTTGAAATGATTTGTGTCCATCTATAGAGAAGATCTTCTTAAACATACCTCTGTCCTACAACTGAATCCAAATGTCACTGGAGTATTTAATGGACCGTACCCATTTGGTATTGATCCGGTAAGTGTAAAAGCAGTTTAGAGGTGCTACTTTGAGTTTGGCTATCTATATATATTAAAAACTGTCCATATATGGCACTGAATGAAGAGAAGAGACTGTTAGATTAGCAATTAGCCAAAATAAAAACATCAAATTCAAACTTTTTTTGTGCTGGAGAAAAATGAGCATCAGTTTGGGAATACAAACACAACATACATAACCCACACACACACACCAAAACAGCTCTATAACCAGTATTGCAATTTCTGAGTATTAAGAAGGAAAATGGGTGAGGGTGCTTCACACAAGAACTTACAATTCTAAAGGAAAGGGTATGAGACGTATGGTGACTTCAATTTCCCCTCTGCATTACAGATTTGGAGCTTAGCGACCAACAAGCTGACGTTTTTGAATTCCTTTAAAATGAAAATGTCTGTGATCCTTGGAATCATTCATATGACTTTTGGAGTTGCTCTCAGCCTCCTGAATCACATGTGAGTATTAAGTGTTAATATACAATACAATGTTATACTAATTGGATGAAAATGAGGGGTCAAAATGTTACTAGACATACATAGTAATGGTACGCAGTTTCTAACGCTGAGCAATTCTGCCCCAGAGCTGTAACTGTTGCCTGTCAATCAGAAAGTTGCTTTAGGATTTCTCTTGATTGATTTCTACACTGCAACAAAATTGTCCAGTGTTTGCGAATCCGCTCCACTGGGAATGGGGGGTAATAATGCAACCAGAATGGGAGACTAATTGTATAAAGCAGCTATTTTCAGCGTATTAAGGCAATTACAGTGGTAAATATGCAATTCAATATTTTTTGTTTGGTTGATTTTTTGTAGAAGAGTAACTCATGCCTCTGTTTTCCTATTACAGTTACTTCAAGAAGCCTCTGAACATCTACCTGAGTTTTATACCAGAGATGATATTTATGACCGCTCTGTTTGGTTATCTGGTCGTACTTATAATCTACAAGTGGTGTGCATATGATGTATCAACCTCCATGGTTGCTCCGAGTCTCCTTATTCACTTCATCAACATGTTTCTCTTCAGCTACCAAGACACCAGCCTGCCTATGCTGTACAAGGGTCAGGTACGGGCAGAATCCACTGAAGCATTGATGGTCCCTTATAAATGTGGCTCTGTTCATAGGTGATGAATAATGGCGGTATAACAGAGGTTTGGTCTCTCTAAATGGAAACTTTACTGGCACATATCAGTAAACTGTTATAGGTTCTACCATGAAAAGGCATGGTTGTTAGTTGATATAACAAAAATTGCTGTATAAAGAGTTTTAACAGGAATTCAATGAATGTAAGATTATATACAGCTATGGGGTTGAAACATAGAAATTTTGCTTTATTTAGGACTCTAAGAAAAAGAGCTTATGTGGGTTTTAGGGATATATATGGATTACAAAAGCGTTGGTTTGTTGTTGAATCTGAAACTGGAGCTCCCCAAATTCAAGGGACAATAACCCTAACCTGTTATGTTTTGTTTGACCCACAGATGGGGTTGCAGTGCTTCCTGGTGGTATGTGCAATTATTTGCGTACCCTGGATGCTTGTGCTTAAACCCCTTATTTTACGCCGCCAGTACTTGAGGAGAAAGCATTTGGTGAGTAAGTTCCTTGTGTGCTTGTATGTAAGCACAGATATGCAGCTCTATATTAAATACGAGTGTAGTCCACTTCTTTGTTCTGACCATGGGCTAGAGGGGATTCCAAAAGCTAGAAGGGCCATTCATTCTGATTAATTGCCATTTATTTTTATCATTTTCAGAAAACTGGCCCTTCTCAGAATAAAAGGAGTTTAAACTGATAATGTGTATTACAGCAGACATGTTTATCATTCCCTATGGCTTAAGAACATTTCTTCACTAGTCTCTAGCGCTCGGTGGATGTAGGCCTGCCCTCATGTCCATGGTGATCACCGGGTTTGAACAAATTACCAGTGCCTTTATGGCATGTCACTTTTCAAAAGCAGTTTATTTTTGATGAAGAGCTCTCAAATTCAGCTTTGCAGACTTTCCCATCCGCTTTGCTGATTTAGAAAAGGGGGGAAAAAAAACACCATTTGCAAATAAATATATGTGCTACTTGTCCCATTGATTGCAGGTTTATAGTTGAAGGGCTGCATTTGTGCTATATATTTACAGTATAGATTTTTTTGTCTATAGTTTTATGCATCATGTTACGCTCATTTGTGTTTTGAATAAGGGTTAAAACAGCTTTAGTAGAAGAGAAGGCAATGTCGCTTTAATTGCTTTCCCCGTAGAGACTAATGGGTTATGCAAAAAAAGTGCAACGTTTGCTACAGGTCTAATCACTTCTAGAAGCATTTGCTGGTCACCTGCATCTTATCGATTGCTGACATTTGCTGTGGG